>CM072801.1:121794880-123004047 GCA_037013495.1 Hippophae tibetana
TGATTTGGGCTTTAACTAATGATTTTATTTGAAAAAAAAAAACTATACTTTACCTTTATTTTTTCTTTATAGCAACTGCACCTTAAACTTAACTGCATTATACATTTTTGTAAAAGTAACTTACTCGGTTATATAACTAGGGTAATTAAATACATTTAAATTGGATATGAATTTAGATTAATTTAAATGTTCCAAAGGATTGTGAATTATACTACACACACAGCATCAATTCTATTTACAAAAAGTTAAACTAGGTATGGCTCTCGCAACAATCCACCGCTAAGATAAATCCTAACATTACATTAATTTGCAAAACATTATTTAAAAAAATAATTTTTTTAAATTTTAAAATTATTTTAAACACTTAATAAATAGTACTTAAAAAGGTGCGTTATATCTGTAGCTAATAATTAAATACATCATGTGAAAATTTGCTAATATATTTTGTTCAAGAGAAATCTACATTCAAGAGATTCAACATATTTTGTTCTGCCTCAACCTGCAAACCCACCTTATTAATTTCCATGCCCACTGACGGTTTGTGTTTGTGATTGTCTGTATTTTATTAT
Organism: Hippophae tibetana; assembly: GCA_037013495.1. Taxonomy (NCBI): domain Eukaryota; kingdom Viridiplantae; phylum Streptophyta; class Magnoliopsida; order Rosales; family Elaeagnaceae; genus Hippophae; species Hippophae tibetana. Next base: position 121,795,450 of record CM072801.1, read on the forward strand.
ACCCACTATCACCAAAATTGTTTCAGAATCTGAATAATCTATGCACCAAGCTCCTCATTTTCTGAAAGTAAATTGGAAACTTAGAACGGAGCTCACGAGGAGATTAAGATTACCGTTTTGGTTGCTACAGAAACAAAACAGATTATGTACCCTCACAAGTCACAACACACCAAAATCATCACTTTTTTTCAAAAATTTAAACTAGACCCACGTGTCCTCCTCTTTATGTTTCAATCCTTTGTGTCTGTTCCTCGCAATACTTCCCCCAAAATCCGACTTCTCATACACCTGTATTTCTCCTTACCTCTTATCTTTTTTCTTCTCGAATTTTCGATTTGTCATTTTTGTCTTCGGTTCCTTTCCTCTCTGAAGATACCCATATTTTCATTTACATGCAAATTTGTTTTTCTTTTTTGTTTTTTTATTCAGAGATGTGTTTAATCTTAAAACAGAGACCCATTCATCCACTTTTGCTTCAGAGAAAGAAACCATTGCCATTTTGAGAACATGTCGAAGCTTCCTTCGATCCAAATACAATGATCCAATAGGCTATTAGAGCAAATTCTTATGCTTTTTCCATCAATAACTTCATTTCAATCCTAAAGACTGAAACTTGTTTTTTTATTGATTTAGAAATGGATGGGGTGATTGAGGAACGAAATGTTTTTGAAATAGGGGTTGTGGTTCCAAAGAGAACAGTAAAGGAAGGACAAACAATTAACACAGTGGACGAAACTTTTGATTGCGTGGAGGTTCTTGTAGATGAGTTCAAGAAAACGGGTTTGGTTGTTGAGAGAATCGTTGGCATCGCTGATGAGTTTATTAAGGTTTTACTTTCATCTTTGTAACCTCCATTTCGTATTTAAAGTGTTCATAATTTAGTTGTGCATTTGTTAATGGAATTTCAGTTGATCGTTTCTGTAAATTTGCTAAATTGAGAAGACATTTCCGACTCAGCATTATTTCCATTTATTCTTGGTCTTACTTTATCTTCTTTTTGCCAATTCAATGGAATGCATGTTTAATTCTTTATTCAATTTGATTTTTTTTCTTTATTTTCCTTTCAGTTGGCAGCACCTTTGGAGATTTTAGGGAAAGCTGCAGCCGAGTTGAAATTCAAAAAACAGACTCGTATTGGTAATATTTATGAAGTTTTTGTTCTAAAATAGTTTCAATTTTTCAAACATGGCATCTTAGTTTATCATATATTTTTATAATTCTTGTATTATTTTCTTATGATCTTTATCGAACAAGATAAATTGATTTTCTGTTAAGAATTAACATGCAATACCCCTTTTTAGGGATGGATTTACAATTTGAATGGGAGGAAGCTAAAGCATTTGAGAGGCAACCAGATGGTTCCTTGTTTAGCTGGTGTGAACGATACAGATGCTACCAGCACATATTAGATGGAATAGTAAGTCAGTTTGGTATTTCTATTGAAAACTAAGGATCATTTTTTTTAATAACATTTCAACAATATTTATAATTTCTGTTTTATTATCTATTTACGAATCCTTTTATTTGAGAACTCGTGTTACATTTTGTTGAAAAAACAAGAAATAACTCTACACAAAAGAGTTCTCTAGTTTGTATTATTTTCTTCATGTTTTCATTACAATTGTATAGCTATTTATAAGGAAATTTTATTCCTTCAATTACTCTTTAAATTAAGCATTCCTTGATTTACTCCTTGAATTAAGCATTCCTTGATTTACTCTTTGAATTAAGGATTCCTTGTTTTACTCCTTGAATTAAGGATTCCTTGTTTTACTCCTTGAATTAAGCTCCTTGTTTTATTCCTTGAATTAAGCTCCTTGTGTTTATTCTTTGAATTAAGAACTAATATCCAATACTCCCCCTCAAGCTGGATCCAGAAGATTTATGGATCCAAGCTTGGACAAAAGTCGTTGAAATTGATGAGAAGCCAAGGGCTTGGTGAAGATGTCAGCCAGTTGGTCGAAGCTTCTTGTATAATGTGTCTGAATCACCTGTGATTGAACTTGTTCACGAACGTAATGACAATCAACTTCAATGTGTTTCGTCCTCTCGTGAAACACTGGGTTTGATGCTATATGCATAGCTGCCTGATTGTCGCAAAATAAGGACATAGGAAGAGTTGTAGGAACACCTAAATCACACAGAAGACCTTTAAGCCATATCAACTCACACGCAGTTGAAGCCATTGCACGATATTCTGCTTCGGCACTTGATCTGGCAATGACAGTTTGCTTCTTACTCTTCCATGTGACCAAGTTTCCACCGACAAATGTACAGTAGCCAGTGGTGGACTTGCGATCAATTGCATTCCCTGCCCAATCAGCATCACAATACCCCATGATTTGTGTGTTGTCATTCTTCTTCATGATAATACCACGACCCACTGATCCTTTTAAGTAGCGTAAGATCCTTTTAACAAGGGTCAAATGCTCAAGTGTTGGGGAGTGCATGAATTGGCTCACAATACTTACAGAATATGTGATGTCAGGTCTGGTGATTGTTAGGTAGATCAACTTACCAACCAGTCGTTGGTAATAACTTATATCCCTGAGTGGCGTGCCCTTCAAGCTAGGTTTGAGCTTGCTGTCAAGAGGGGTAATGGCTGGTTTAGCATCGCTCATGTTAGCTTCCTTAAGCAAATCTAGGACATATTTCCTTTGGTTAAGAAAGAGTCCCTTGTGCGAGGTTGCCATTTCTATACCAAGAAAATACTTCAATATCCCAAGGTCTTTAATTGCAAACCTTTGTCTGAGGGACTGTTTGAGGTTGAAAATCTCGTCAGCATTATCACCTGTAATTATCAGATCATCTACATAAATCAGCACAACCAATTTGCCCATAGCTCCTGTGCGAACAAATAGTGAGGAATCGGCATTGCTGCTTTTGAAACCAACACTAGTGAGAACTGAGCTTAGCTTGGCATACCAAGCTCGTGGGGACTGTTTCAAACCATAAATGGATTTGTGCAATTTGCACACTAAATCCAGTTCATTGCTTTGAGGATGCCCAGGTGGCAATTTCATATAGACTTCTTCTTTGAGATCACCATGCAAGAATGCATTCTTCACATCCATTTGGTACATGGACCACCCCTTGTTTACAGCCACAGACAGTAACACTCTTACTGTGTTCATTTTTGCAACAGGTGCAAATGTTTCTTTGTAATCCACCTCGAATGTTTGAGTGAATCCCCGAGCCACCAATCTTGCTTTATACCTCTCAATTGATCCATCTGACTTGAATTTGAGCTTATAGATCCATTTGCAACCCACAACTTTCTTGCCTTTTGGAAGTTTGGTGATGCTCCATGTGTTGTGTTGATCTAGGGCTTTAAGTTCTTCTTGCATGGCTTCCTTCCACACCTCTTGGCTGTTGGCCTCATGAAAGTTTTGAGGCTCACTGTAACTCGATATAGTGCTGAGGAATGCGGCATGGGTTGGTGTCACTCTCTTATATGACACATAATTTGAGATGGGATGTGTGGGTTTGTAGGTGACAAAGTCTTGAAGTCTTGTGGGAGGTTGCCTAACACGCATTGGATTACGTCGTGGAGCAGAAGGAGTTATCTCACACGCGTTCACATCTTGTACCATATTGTGAGGATCATCTTGATTATCACCATCTTCATGCAGTGTACCATTAAGACGAGACCCTTCATTGTTACTTTCAGTGAGAGATGCATCAATGTTGACATAGCTGGGATCTTGTTGTTGTGGAGCATTAAGTTCGATTCTTGGTAATGGAAACACATCCAAGATGTCATCCCCTTGACTTGTGATTTCATGTGACTTGCTAAAAAAAGGGTTAGTTTCATAAAATCGAACATCTTTAGACACAATTAATCTCCTAAGTTGGGGATCATAACACTTATATCCCTTTTGTGTAGATGAATAACCAAGAAAAATACATTTAACAGCTCTAGGATCCAATTTATCTCGATGATGAGATTGAATATGTACAAAACAGATGCAACCAAAGACTCTAAGGTGTGAAAGGTCAATTTTCCTTCCTTTCATGACCTCTAGAGGAGACTTGAAATCCAAGACTCGACTGGGTAATCTATTGATGATGTAAGCAGCTGCCATAACCCCTTGGGACCAGAATCTCTTTGGTACATTCATTTGTAGCATTAATGCTCTAGTTTTTTCAAGTAAGTCCCGGTTTTTGCGTTCAGCTACACCATTTTGTTGAGGTGTGCCAACACAACTTGTTTGATGCATAATGCCATGAATGCTCAAATATTGTTTCATGATATGGGACATGTATTCGGTGCCATTGTCAGACCTTAAGGTTTGAATTTTAGAAGAAAAATGATTTTTAACAAGATTATGAAAGTCCTTAAATACTTCCATAACTTCATTTTTAGACTTTAAAAGATATAACCATGTGACTCGAGAGAAATCATCAACAAAAATCACAAAATACTTATAACCATCAAAAGATTCATTAATTGGTCCCCATACATCTGAATGAACTAGTTCAAAACACTTACTAGCCCTAGACAAGGAAGAATTAAAAGGCAATCTAGTGGCCTTAGACAAGTGGCAAGTTTCACATGCAATTTCATCATTTCCTAAGTTTGGAAATAAAGTTGACAAAATTGGTAGAGAAGGGTGAGCTAAACGTTGATGCCACAATTGATTATCTTGGATAGGATTAAACTTAGCTTGAAACCCTCTGGGATTGCTCTTGGATATGTAATAGAGACCATCTAAGTAAAACCCTTCACCAATCGTCTTTTTGGTGACACAATCCTGAAAAATGACATTGTGAGGAGAAAAAATGGCTAAGCAATTCAAGGTATTTGTGATTTTTCCTACAGACAGAAGTTGGAAAGGAAAGGAAGGTACATATAAAACTGCCGACTCGATTTCATCTGACATTAATTTTATTTTTTCCTTTCCTAAAACCTTTACATTCTCACCATTTGCAATTGAAACTTGAGAAGGATTTGCTAATTTTTCAAACTTATGAGACTTTGACACATGGTTTGTCATATGATCTGTGGCACCTGAATCTACAACCCAAAAATCATGCAACATATTTATTTTAAGAGCAGTTTTAAAGGCTTTTATGATACCTTGCATGTCCTCTTGTGGTATGAGTTTTGTATCTGCCAAGAAGCCCGCAAACTTGCCTAGCAATGCTGTCGAGTTTCCTTCTTCTATGCTATCCACACAGTCAATTCTAGCTCCTCTTGTCTTGCTTTGAAGATACAACATAAACTCATTCATGAGTTCAGCTGGATTCGCTGTGAAGTTCTTGAATGGATCAGACCCATTAGAGGTAGAGGCAAAAACATGATTAGCACGGAGTCCAGTACGATTCACTTTCTGTAAACTCTTATCCTTTATAAAATCAGGTTTTAATTCTGGATGTAGAATCCAACATGTGTCCTTAACATGGCCCGTATGGTTGCAATGTTGACACTTCAAGTTTGGATGCTTCCCTTTGTACTTCCTCTCGTTGGTTAGATAGGCTCTTGCCTCAGGTGAACTAGCCATTGTATCCTTGTTCATGACTTTCCTTCTTACTTCTTCACGTTGAATTGTCGCACATACATTGGTGAAGGAAGGAAGTTCCGTATTCATGAGTATATGGCATCGTATATCTTCATATGTTGAATCCAGACTGGACAAAAGTTGAAATATCTTATCTTCTTCTGCTCTCTTTCGTAGCAGAGCTACATCGGTTGTATGAGGACGATATATTTCCAACTCATTCCACATGCTTTTCATGCTTCCTAAGAGTTGTACAAAAGGCTTGCCATCTTGTTGCAGATCTGAGATGTCTTTCTTTAATTGAAAAACTCGTGCAACATTATTTTGACTGCCATACATTTCCTTGACCGTCTTCCATAGTTGGTATGCAGATTCAGAGTAACTGAATATTTCAGCTAATTTACGTTCCATGGAATTTAGGAGCCATGACATAACCAGCTGATCCTTACTAAGCCAGGATTCATAGGTTGGTGAGGAAACATCAGGTACTTCGATGCTTCCATTTATGAACCCCAACTTGGACCTTCCACCTAGAGCCAGAGACACTGCTCTTGACCAAGGCAAGTAATTAAACTCATTCAACAAGACTGAGCTTAATCTTTGATTTGGGTTGACATCCACCTCATGCATATTCATGAAGGAAAGCACTGATGAACTTTCAGCTTCTGATCCTAGCGGCTTGTCTTCGGCCATTTCAAAAATTGAAGATGCTAAGATAATAATAAAGCAGAAGCAAGTTAATTTTCCTGCTCTGATACCATGTTGAAAAAACAAGAAATAACTCTACACAAAAGAGTTCTCTAGTTTGTATTATTTTCTTCATGTTTTCATTACAATTGTATAGCTATTTATAAGGAAATTTTATTCCTTCAATTACTCTTTAAATTAAGCATTCCTTGATTTACTCCTTGAATTAAGCATTCCTTGATTTACTCTTTGAATTAAGGATTCCTTGTTTTACTCTTTGAATTAAGGATTCCTTGTTTTACTCCTTGAATTAAGCTCCTTGTTTTATTCCTTGAATTAAGGTCCTTGTGTTTATTCTTTGAATTAAGAACTAATATCCAATACATTTACATTATTCTTAATAAAAATTCTCAATTTTTCATTTTTCATTCTTGAATTTGTTTTTTAATATTACTTTTGGTGTCTCACATCAATTATGGGTAACATGATACTTTAATAAGTTTGCTTATTAGTCACTTTTCTTAAATTGGTACACTTTGATGAACTTAATGTTACATTTTTGGACACTTTAATCATTTTTTCTATTTTTGATTTTTTTAGATTTTTGGTTATTGGAAAAACTTAAGTTTGATCAAATTAAACTTTACTAACAGGGAGTGGTAGATGTTTGAACAGAAAATGTTTAAAAAAAGTGAAAAATAAAATAATTAAAATGGTCAAAATTGACCTAAAATAACTATATTGTCCATACATGTAAGGTGACTTAAGTGCAACAATTTAAGACAAATTAATAAACATGTTTAATTTATAAAGGTAAAGTGAAGCCATGTGTCCTTTTTTCCATAAAAAATTGCAATTGATGGCTGATGAGTCATTAACTTTGATGCTATAGTATTATTACTCTTTTGTGATGCATGGGGAAAAAATGTTAAATTGAATGAATAAGAAACGATCTTCTTACTTTAAGCCAAAACTACTTTCAGGTTGAATTCTTTTCACCTACCTAAATCTAAACTAACTTTAAATTATGCATATAATATACAGAAGAACAAGGGCGACTTAGATGTAACTTTAAATTATGATGGTAGAAAATACCAGTGGGAAGTTGGGGAATGCTTGCTTCAGAAATTGGAATCAGTGGGCATCATTAAGCAAGTATTTCCTTTGCATGGTATGTTACCTATCCGAAAATGATGTGTGGTTTGGGCTTTAACTTAAGAACTTAACTCTTAAGCAAGATATGTTTGTTTATAGATGAAATAAAGAGGAAGAAGCTACTTCACACTTGGGCACTACAATGGTGGGACATCACAAATCAACCAATAGATGAGGTCTATTCTTACTTCGGGACAAAGGTTAGTTTACCTTCATTAGAAAGTTATGCTATAAATATTTTCTGAACATTTAAGGCAGTCTTCTATACTTCTACAGATTGCAGTATATTTTGCTTTCCTTGGAATGTATACACGGTGGTTGCTCTTTCCAGCTGCATTTGGCCTTATGTCGCAAATAGTGGAGTTTGAGTGAGTCTGCCATGCCACCACCTCAATTTCCCTGCATGCTCTTAACATATTTGTTCACCTGGCGCAATAATGTTCATATTCAATAGTCTTTGTACTATTTTAGGTCGTTGAAGTTAATGGTGCTCCCTGCATTCTTCGTGAGCATAATACTCTGGGCCATAATGTTTTCCCAGTTTTGGAAACGCAAAAATTATGCTATTTTAGCTAGGTAACTTTCTTAATAAGAGAACCAGTTGTGTGGCAATTTTTACCATTTATTGTTAAACTTCTAATATTTTTTATTGTCTGTCTGTTGATTTGGGTGTAATAGGTGGCAGATCAATAATTCAACTGATTCTGACACAGGATACAAACTTCCGGGTATGGACTGGAGTTCCCAACAGTCACCTAAAGAACCCACGAGAAAACCGGAGATTGATAGAAGACGAGAAAAAGAAGTGTTTCAAAGAATGGAGTGGTTTGGACGACTCACAAGATTCAGAAATGATGCTCTCGTTCTCATCAGTATTATATGTCTCCAGTTGCCATTTGAACTGGCCTATGCTCATACTTATGTGGTTATGAAGTCTGATATTATGAAGTAAGACACTAAGTTATATTGCTTGTTAAAAGTAAATACTTGTATTTTCTTGATTGCCAAATCAACTTTGATATATCCGAGTTTGGGCTCTCAAAAGGGGATGCCAAGGCATGACAATGACAGTTCTGGTATCTTTGTGTTTCAGGTTTGGGCTTACTGCCATTTATCTTTTAGCTATTCAGTATTTTACGCGAATTGGTGGCAAGATCTCTGTCAAGCTCATTAAATCTGAAAATGAAGAGAGCACTGAAAAACGGGCTGACAGCCTGGTCTACAAGGTATTTAGCAGAAGAAGAAGATGTACTTGGTCATTTGTTTTCTCTTGTCAAAATTTGGCTCACTTTATTAACTTAATTTCCTTGTAGGTGTTTGGTCTTTATTTTATGCAATCCTATATAGGTGTTTTCTACAATGCCCTTTTCCACCGCAGTTTTTCAACTCTTCGCAAAGTCCTAATTCAGCGCCTCCTTGTGTCTGAGGTGATGTACAAAAATGAATTTGCATTTTATAGTTTTTGCATTTTTGGGATTAACATGATTCTCTGTTGAATTGCTTTCCAGGTGTTGGATAATCTGTTGGAAAATTCTTTGCCATATCTTAAATACAGTTACAAAAAATATAGGGTTCGGTGAGCTTGCATTTTTTTTCACAACTTATTAGTAGTACCTTACTCATCGGACATGTCAATAACATCATTCTCTTACCTATACCTAAACATGAGTTGTGGTCTTTTCGGCGTATAGAAGCAAGAGAAAGTTTGAAAAAGGAGCATCGTCGGGGAAGATTCAGTTTACATCTAGGGTGGAAAAGGAGTATCTGAAGCCTTCTTATTCTGCAAGCATTTGCGAGGAGCTTGAAGATGGACTTTTTGATGGTAAGTGACAAATATATTAAAGTGGATAAATAGAATAATAGAAGTTGCATCATAGAGTAACAACTAAGAATTTTTTGTTGTTTATGATAACATCTGCCTCTTTTAGCTTTTAAGAAAGATTAGTTTTACATCTGGATCGAGAAATTTCATATTAAATAGAATAGCCCCATATCATTCATAGAACTCATCGTCAAATCTTTTCTTTTTTTCTTTTTTTGAGATCTGTTGGGTGAAAATTAGAAAAATCAGTATCAACGGGACCTTATCCACAATTCTTATGGTAACATGTCACTCTGTGCTGGATCTTATGAATCATTGAAATTCTCTTTAATTTTTGAATGTAAATATTGTTTTTATAGTTGATTTCAATTTACAACTCTTGGGAGACACTAAAGATCTTTGCTTTTTTTGGACTCACTAAACTTTAAATCTTTCTGCAGACTTTTTGGAGTTGACGTTGCAGTTTGGAATGATCATGATGTTTGCCTGTGCATTTCCTCTCGCATTTGTGTTTGCTGCTGTGGTATGTAATGATTTTTTCGCACTTTCACCGTTGTCATAAATTCCCGTTGATTCTCTTAGTTCTTAGTTAACGTTTATGTAACACTCTTTTTAGAGCAACCTCACTGAAATCAGGACAGATGCTCTGAAACTACTTACCATGTTGAGAAGGCCTGTCCCTCGTGGTGCAACAACAATTGGAGCCTGGCTCAACATTTTTCAGGTGCTTTAAATTTTTTGACTTTAATGTATGGCCGCACATGCTTTAAAATAAGGTACTTCAAATTTGAATAAAAATGCAGGAGGGAGAAGTGTAGTTCACATAAAAACTCATTTTTTGGGCGGGTTTTACACGTTTTATTTGTCGTGCATGGCATGAGGCTCTGTTAAGTTTGTTGGCTACTGTGTTAAAGCTGTCCGTACTAATAGTTGTTATAAATTAACACTTGTGGAAGCAAAGTTCATGTCTAATTTTGATTGCACAAATATATAATTATGGGTAACAATAAAATAATTAGTGAGAAAATGAATGCAATACAATTATTTAAGTGGTTCAACTTTTCAATGTGAAAAGTTTACTCCACTGGCGACGGCACACCGAAAAAAATCCACTAATAATCAAATGAAGATACAAACACCAATATTCAGAGAACTTCACAAAATATACCAAAATCCAAAATACACCTAGAAAATAAATCCCTCTAATTTACAGGTAATATATAGTAAGATAAATTAACAAACTTGTTATTTAATCAAATATTACTATACAAATAAGCTTTCTGCGTATGACATTTCTTCTAATCTACTCTGCAAAATTTGAGAAGAAAAATGGGAGATTTCTTGGCCAAAAGTGAAGTTTGGCAACTCTTTCTTCTCTGTTTTCTCGTCCAATACAGCTGCTCTACTTTTCAATTTTGTTTTTCAGCTTTTTTTTTAAAGAGCCGCTTCATTTAGTAGGAACAACACACACACACATATATATATATATATATATATATATATATATAAGAAAAAGAAGGCAAAGGTTTAATAGATATTGGGTTTTGGGCTGAAAGTTGTTTTGTGCCATAATTTTAACAAATCTCTACCTTGGCTCAAAACATAAACATGTTCTTCATATGAAATTCCTCGGATTATCAAATAACTGTCATCCAAAGTCCCAAAAGGTGATCATCTTCTGCAAACACCAATCAAGTCCAAATAATTGTTGAACTTGTTAAATTGAATTAATTTGATTAACATATCAGCTGGATTCTCAGTAGTGATTATCTTATTGACAACAATAGCACCCTGAGACACAATGTCACAAACAAAGTGATATCTAACATCAATATGTTTAGTTATTTCATGATACATAGTATTCTTTGTCAAGTGTATCACATTCTGACTATCACAAAATATAACAGAAGTATCATGTTGTAACCCAAATCACAAACTAAACCTCTAAGCCAAATAGTTTTTTTCACTACTTCTACTGCTGCCATATATTCTGTGATAAGAACCAAGGGGTTAGAACCTAGCTAATTTCAGATTATATAGCAAAGAGTTTCTCTACAAATCAATGGATATTACTCACTATTTTTCTGAGGAGAAAAGACGCCACAAGGAGCTGCTATTTCCTTGATAAGTTTAGCATAAATGATACCCTAACAAGTATGGATATTACTCACCACAAATGTTTGGATGCTAAACAACGTCACAAAGGTTGCCAATCCCTTCATAAGTTCCTTGAAGAGGAACAAAGAGCTAGAATGAGCTCCCAAATGATCTGAATATTCAAACTTCATTAAAAAAATTATATTTTATAGCAACTGAGCTGCTCTTAATAGGATACAAACCAACCTTAAGCTCTACTACATCATAGCCCTTGATCTCATCCAAGGGTTGAAAATAAACACAACCAAAAAGCAGAAAAAGGTAACAGAAAACATTGACCAAAACATGAAAAAATTGGGGCAGCTGACCACAAAGGAATCTTATAAAATATTACATCTTAACCCTTGATTTCATCCAAGGGCTGAAAAGAAAGCTGCCTAAAATCAGTCCAAATGGCACTCCAAAATTGGAGCAAAATATGGAGCAGCTGAGAATAAAAGAAACCCTATAAAATATTACATCTTAATCCTTGTTTCCATCTAAGGGCTGAAAATGAAGCTGCCCAAAAAAGTCCAAATGGCACAACAATGTGCCTAGTTTTATTTTGCCAATTTTGCCCTAATTTCCATCCTAGGATTGTCTCAATCCTTGCACTCCCAATTTAGGTCTCCTTGATTATGCATGACCTCTTGAATGAGCCTATTTAAAGCCTTTTCGAGTTGTGTCTTCCTAGACCTTGTGATTGGTCCACTTGAAATTTGTAGAACTCGATGATTCTTATCATTCTGCCTCTGTCATAGAAAAAACAATTATAGACTATAAAGTAGCCGTCCAACTAATGGCACAATGGGAAAGAGTGAAGACATAATCTGTCAAAGATCTTCTATCCAAATCACTAACATAATTGGAGTCCTCATAACCAATAACACTGCAACTAGTATTAGAACTTTCATCATATACCAAACCAAAATTAGATATGCCTTTCATATACCGAAGTATCCATTTCACTGCTTGCCAATGACTCTTACTAGGATTACCCATATATCTACTGATAACACTAACTACATATGAAATGTCTAGACGAGTATAAATCATAGCGTACATCAAACTACCAACGATACTAGCATATGGAACCTAAGACATGTATTTCTCTTATTCTTCTGACTGTCGTGACAAATCCAAAAAAAGTCTGAAATGCTCAGTTAACGACATACTCATAGGTTTAGACTCTTTCATACCAAAACGTTCAAAAACTTTTTCAATATAACTTTTTTGAGTCAAATAAAGCTGGCCCGTTTGTCTATCTCGATAAATTTTCATGCCCAGATTTTTTTTCGTTACACCTAAATCTTTCATCTCAAACTCACCACTAAGTTGAACCATCATGGAAACTTTTATGATAGCAACCAGTCACTGAATAGACTCATCACAAGTGACAACTTTATGACAACTAGAAGGTTTAACCACCTCAATAGACTCTGCCACAGACAATGCAAAAAAAACTAAGTCTACATCTACATACCTCTGAGACCGTCGAATGTCTCTTATTCCTTTACCCTTAGTGATACTATATGGTTGCTTATGTTGCTCTTCTGCTACATCATGAGCAAAATCATCTATCTCATCCACAGATGGTTAATCTGAAGTGTCTTCTTGCACTTGACTAGGAGTTCCACTTGCTCGCTAACACTATGGTCTTTACCTACAATAATAGATTTTTTTTTCTTTTCCAACATGGAAAACTCATCAAACTTAACATCTCTACCAATCAAAAATTTAAGCCACTTGGGTTCAACACACCAAAATCTATAACCCTTCACCCCAGAAGGATACCCAAAAAAATGCATTTCAATGCCCTAGAATCAAGTTTACCATCATTAACATGAGCATAAGTAGGACAACCAAAAACTTTCAAATCAGAATAATTAGTAGGAGTACCAGAGAATACCTCAAACGAAGTCTTTAACTCAATTCCAGTTGATGAAGATTGATTCACCAAATAACAGGCATGGTTACAAACTTTAGCCCAAAAAAATTTATCCAATTCAGCTTGAAATAGCATACAATGAGCTTTTTCTAAGAGAGTTCTACTCATACGTTCTGCTACTCCATTTTGTTGTGGTGTATGATGCATAGTGTGGTGTCTCACTATGCCATTTCTTTCACATAACTCATTAAATTAACTTTCATAAAATTCCAAACCATCGTCAGTCCTCAAATGCTTGATTTTCTTACCTGTTTTATTTTTCTATACAAGCCTTGAATTTTATAAATTTTGAGAACGCATCATTCTTGTTCTTCATAAAATATACCCAAAGATGATGGGAGAAGTTATCAATAAAAATCAATATATACCAGGCATCACTTTTAGACAACACGAGAAGGACCCCAAAGATCTGAATGAATATAATTAACAATACATTTCATTTAATGGATGGTTGTACTGAACTTGACCCTACGATGCTTTCCATAAACACAGTTTTCACATAAATCAAGCTTCCCAGTTTTCTGACCACCGTTTGCTCAAAACAGACATCCTTGCCTCACTCATATGCCCTAACTGCATATGCCATAATCAAGTAGTATCAGAATCTTGATCTGATGAGGACGAAACTGAAACATTGCCAATAACAGTGCTACCTTGAAGCACGTAGAGGTTATGCGACAATTGTCATTTAATAACAACGAGAGCACCCTTACTAACTCTTAAAACTTCACCTTCAGCTACATACTTATAGCCTTGTGAATTAAGAGTCCCCGAAGATATCTAGTTTTTTTTTCAAATCTAGAACATGCCGAACATCTTTCAAAAATATAACAACACCATCATGCATCTTAATTCGGACAGTATCAATATTAACAACCTTACATGACACATTGTTTTCCATCAAGACAACATCCCATCAATAGACTGATAAGAAGCAAACCAATCCCTATTGGAGCACATATGGTAAGAGCAACCCGAATCAAGAATTCAAACATCTTCAAGAGAACTAATAGATATTGATAGAACATTTTCACCATCGGAACTAGAACTATCTGCAACACCAATAACATCATTAGTAACAGAAGACGTTGTGGTAGATTTTCTTTTACCTTTGAGTTTCAGACAATTTACTTTTCAGTGCTCTTCTTGACATTAATAGTTGCATTTATCTTTTCTTTTTCTAGATTTGGATCTAGACTTGCCTCTATTATTATTTGTGTCTTTTTCTTGATTTTCACCTCTAACAAATAAACCACTGTTATTATCATTGTTACTTGTAGACACATTTTTCTTCAACTCTTTGAAATTTAAAGTTGCTTTGACATCTTTCAAAGAAATAGTGTCTCGTCCATATAACATGGTATCAACAAAATGTTCAAATGAATGAGGTAAAGAGCATAATATAACTAAGGCATGATTCTCATCATCAATTTTAAGTTTTTAACACCACAATTTTTAGATTATGAATAATTTTAATAAATTCATCAAGGTGATCGTGTAAAGGTGTATCTTCTGACATTCTGAATGTATACATATGCTGCTTCAAATATAACGGACTTATCAAAGACTTTGTCATATACAAATTCTCCAATTTAAGCCATAACCCATCAGGAGATTCCTCATTATTAATCTCGTGTAATACCTCATCAGACAAGGATAACTGAATTGAACTGAGAGCATTTCCATCACTGCATCTTTTTCTTCATCAGTCAATTTTTCTGACAATTTATCCTTGTCTTCAAGTGTCTTAACGAGTCATTCTTTAACTAACATAGCCTGTATCTTCATTCGCTAGAGACTGAAATCATTCCTACCATTGAATTTCTAAATTTCGTATTTTGTCTCTATGACAGAAAATCTAATATTAAATAAATAGAAACACAACCCAGAAAATATGAAACCAATCAGATAACCATAAGCTCAAAATGAGTAAACTTGATCAATTTCAATAAATAACAGAATACTCAAATGCTCTGATATCAATTTGTTATAAATTAACACTTGTAGAAGCAACGTTCGGGTCCAAAATCCAAAATACATCTAAAAAATAAATCCCTCTAATTTATAGATAATATATAGTAAGATAAATTAACAAACTTGTTATTTAATCAAATATCACCGTACAAATAAGCTTATTGCATATGGCCTTTCTTCTAATCTGCTTTGCAAAATTTTAGAAGAAAAATGGGAGATTTTTTGGCTGAAAATGGAGTTTGGCAGCTCTCTTTTCTCTGTTTTCTTGTCCAACCTAGCTATTCGACTTCTTAGTTTTGTTTTCAGCTTTTTTTTTTAGAGCGGCTTCATCTAACAGGAACAACATATATATATATATATATATATAAGAAAAAGAAGGCAAGGGTTTAATAGATATTAGGTTTTGGGTCATAATTTTAACGGTTATAGTATTCTTGTTCAACTTATGACAAAAGTTAGCTTCCTGCTTTATCTGTATATAACATAAAAATCTTTTCATGTCTGTTAAAATGTTTCATTATTGCCCATCTGATATGTTGTTAGATGTTTTTATTATGTCAATGGCATACTTATGTGGTCATGTAAATCCGAAATTCAGTTCCTAATACTGGCGTCGATATGCACCAACTGTGCTCTGTTAGTATGGCTATATGATGAAGAAGGTAAATGGAAAATAGAGCCTGGACTTGCAGGAATTCTCATCATGGAGCATGTTCTCCTTTTGGTTAAGTTTGGATTCTCTCGCTTTGTTCCCGAGGTGAATTTGCTCTTCTTATCATGACAGACATTTTCTGATGAGACATAATGAAGACATCACAATACCTTCAAACATTAAATTTTAGATAGAAAATGACTCTGCTTTCATTTCAGGAACCTGCTTGGGTAAGAGCCCACCGAGAGAAAAATGCAAGAAGGGCTCAGACCATTTGCTATAAACAGCTCTTGAGGAACATCTCTGAAGAGGATTTCTCTAATAAGAAGCTTGCATGACGAGATTTGCCTGTCCTTTTGAACAAGAAGTTGAGTGGGTATTGTTGTTTCTTGAATTCTAGCGGCTACAAGTTTTGAATTTTTACATGCAATTCTCTTATCATGTACAGTACTCTATTAGGCTTGTTTTGCTTTTCTTCATTTCCCTCTTTTTCACAATTTTGGCTGGATGCTGCAACTGTTATTATGATTGAAAATTAGAGATATGATGTTCATAAAGAACATCAAAAACAATTTTTATATCTTTTTTTTTTCTTAATTACAATTGTATATTTTTATGGAGAAAATTAAAGATGCAACAAAACAATGATTTAATTGGTGAATTAAAATACAAATTCTTCATCTAATAAGAGTCAATCCTTTTCCATCTTCAACCAAACATTATTCAACTTTGAATTGAAACCTCCTCAAACTCATAAAATGTTTAGCTACCTAATATTTTCATTTATCTGTCTTTATTTTAGAACTAAAGTGGCTTGCAATATGTACAAAATCAGCATACTTGAATTTAGCCATCAGAACCTGAAAAACGACCACTAACTTGACGGGCATAAGCCACAACAGCCTTTGCCCATCTCTTTATCTCAGCCTTCAACTTCCCTGAATTCATCTGCTTCAATGATTTTCCAGGCTCTATTGATATCTCTGCGAGACTAAAACAACGGCCAACTTGCCGACCTTTTGTAGCCTGGCCGTTGGTGGCTCTTCCATTGTTTTGAGATAGACTCTTCTTGATAGACATTTTTTTCTCTCTCTCTCTAGCCTTTTGGCTGTGGTTGCTTAGATATTTTTTTTTTATGTTCTAATTTATAAGGTTAAAAGTGTTAAACTAAGGCAAGTAACTCCGTTTTTTTTATGTGGAAGGAAAATTGCAAGTTTCGTTCCGTTGACTTTTGGACTTATCAATCTTTTAACCTTGTTGCCCCTAATATATCAGAAATTTATTCCTAGGGTAATAATTAAAAAGGAAAAGAGGGAAAGGGAAAGAAAAAAAATGATCTGTAATTATTGAAACACAATTTTAAGACAGCATAAGTTGATGGCTTTGCATTTACTCCATTATATATATGACCTGGTAAATGATTGTTTAGTAAGAACAAAAATGAATTGTTACATAAGAATTATACAATTTCATGACAAATTTTCGTTATAAAACTAAACTTGGTATTCAATTTTTTAATATAAATTATAAAAAAAAATGTTATCAAAACTAAGCCATTTTTGCTTCTAGTATAATATAAAACGTATGGGACAAAACATATTTAAGCCTAAATTGATTAAAAAAAAACTTGGCAATTTGCCTTGGTCAAAGGATTGAAATAAGATGAAAGACCAACACGTTTCCCTACCAATACATATTTGAAATTTGGAACTTTTTACGGGGAAGTGAGAATTTATATTGTTATCCAATAATGAAACCAACTAAACTACAATGCATCCCAAACTTTATGACATTGGTTTTGGTTTTGATTGAGACATTTATTTACATATTCGATCGCCATCAGTCTTGTACTTCTTTTGTTGTCATGGCTATCAATTCAAAACTTTGCTGATAGTAATATCTTGGCAATTACGTGTACATCTTTTAGGTGTTCTTTAATTAAATTAATCCAAAATACATGTGAATGTTGAAGTAATTCTCGTTATAATATATAGATTAATACATATATTAGTTTACTGTAAAAAGAATTATTTGAAACCTATTTTCTCTTTTGAAATAAAATTCCATGGTTTATTCGATTAAGCAGACGGTTTTTGTTGGTTGTACAGGGTTTTTTTTTATCCTAATGATCAAATAGAACAGGTGCCTTGGAAAATAGGTCCTATGCACCAAAACGACAACGACAGAAGTCAACAACGTTGTATATATTTCCTAAGAATTTAATTAATTTGTGTTGTCTTATATATATTGCTAAACTCTAACGATAGTTATGTTGACGAGTTAAGATTATCTCATTATTTTTTCCCTACTTGTTTCTTATTTTTTGATATAACTGTATATATATATAATTTTAAGTATTAGGTAAATTAAATAATATTTTAAAAATATAATATATTAATAATTATAAATTTATTAGGTGAATTAAATATGAAATAAAATAATAATAAGATGAAAAATAATAATAGAAAAGAATAAGGAGGGAATCCAGTACTATATTGATAAGATACAGTGACAGAGACAAGTGGATCTCCTTCAAGGCCTTGTATCACGTTTGATGATATCTAAACCCAAAACCTCCTTTATTACTTATGTTTTTTCCAATCTCATCTGAGACATTATTCATTTATTTCTTCTGGTGATTAAAGGGATCAAGTGAAATTGAATTACTTTTAAGGTAGGGGTATCTATGGGACCTAAATTTAGTATTTTTTTAATAATTTAAATTTTTTCTTAGATTTGAAGAATTTTAATTTATATATAATCAATTATATATATATATAATTGTTTTTTTTATTTTCATTATAGTTTATTAAAATCAATTATGATTGTGTTATTTTATCTTAGATTGAGCAACATTTTTTGTATAAATTTACTCTAGTGTAATTTAAACATTTTTATTTTTATTTTTATACGTTTTAGTTTATTCGTGAAAGTTAATGATATTATGGTGACAAAATTCATAAAATTAATTAAATTGGTTGATATTATTACTCTTAATCAAATAATTTAGATAAAAAAAAAAGTCATTCTTAAAAGCAAATATTTCTAGTAGTAACATCAAAACAATCCATAATGATACTTATGATGTTGTATGTCTTTATTTTATGTTTGATTATGTATTTTGATTCTTCAATTTTAATGAATCAACAAAATTTATTATTTTCAAAAAAAATTATTGTATCTATAACAAAATTTATTAATTATAGTCACAATAAAAAAATAAAAATAATAAAAAATATGTTTGGATAATTATTAATGTTATAAAAATTTAACATTTATTTTTATTTTTAAACTAAAATAATATTTGAATATAATTTTAATATGTATAAATTTTAATAAAATATTTTTTTATTATTATTTTAATAATAATTAAGTTCGAATTAAATTATAAAATATGTTTATAAAAATCTAATACAAATTTGATAAATCAAATTGAATTTATCATATTGGATTATTTGTATATCCCACCTTACAGTACACTCCTTTAATATTTTGGGAATTCCTCTTTTGACTTTTTATGTTTTATTGTTAAGAGTCGGAAAATATGAAATCATGGTTGAAGAAGAAGAATACATGGTTTTGTAGTTTTGGTGGATTTGTTGAACAATTGTACGGCTACAGCCATAATTTCTCTATTTTTTAATCCCAAACAGTGACACCCTGTTTTATGAAAGTTATAAATCATATATCTTTCTTTTTTTCATTGTCAACTACCGATATTAGTCATTAGTGGTTTATTTAGGGTTTTTTTTTTATAATTTTTCAAGTTTCAATTTTTTAGTTCAAGTTTTTATAATCATTGTTATTTAATAATTAATTCTATTTTCAATTTCAAAATCAGATTATAAATCAATTATTTTACACATTTTTCATTGTTTTGGAACTTAAAAAAAAGTTTTTAAAATCTCAAATTTACTTTTCTTTTCATTATTAGTTAATTTTATATTTTTTTTCTTGTAACTTAAAAGTAAATGAAACAATAAAACATAACTTTTGGCAAAAAGATTTTTTTTTTTTCGCTTCTCTTTCTAAATGAATTAGATAGCATAAAAATAGTTTCAGATACAATAAAATATATGTTATTAGGGCTTGGTAGCCCAAATGGTATAAGAAACCTTGTGATAAGTTAAAGGTGGTATGTTGAAGTGGTGGATGAAAAGCCTACTTAATATCCTTACAAAATGAGCAACTGTTTTAAAATGTTTGCTTTTATTATATTTCATTATGCAAATGTTCTACTAAATTATCCTAAATTTGATAAATATAGCATAAGTTTCATAAGAGTAAGAGTAGGTTTGTTGAATTTTGGAGTAAGCATTACAAGTTTGTAAAGGTTGGAATGCTATGGAAATTGCAAATGAAGTTGGATATTTGCGATTCAGAATGCAAATCAAATACTGGATCTTCCGATATAGTTTAATTCATTTCATTTGATATCTTCTTGTTTCTCTTATTTCAGCAGGCATTTTTAATCTGATATTTGATCACTAAACAAGCAAACCTAGATTATTAATGATACTTGACTTTCAGTGAGGAAAAAAAGAGAGAATTCTAATTAATCTACTTTCTTGGGGTGCTCTTTTGATATTCTTCGACAATTTCGTTCTGACATTTTATAGGATGATTCATTGGAGAACTACAATTGGAGATAAAATTAAGAAGTAATTTAAGGAGTAAATTAAAGAGTGTTAACTTCTTAATTTAAAGAATAAATCAAGAACCTTAATTCAAGGAGTAAATTAAGGAATGTTAACTTCTTAATTTAAGGAGTAAATCAAGAACATTAATTCTATCTCTAATAAATTTTGTAAGTATTATGTAGTAATTTGAATCTTTCATACTTTGTTTTTTTTTAAGTGTTGTATTAAATTTGTTTCTTTTATCTAGTTAAATATTATCATTATTTTTATAGTAAAATAAAATCGTAAATCTCTTTTAAATTATCTAAGATTCTAATAATTTATTTTATCTTTCAAATTCTGAAAAGGATAATCGTATTTGATATTAACAAAAATTGATTATTTTCTCTGTGTATAAAATCCAAACAGTGGAGCGGAATGGGATGGTTGTGAAGCTTCAAATAATAAGTATCTTGTTCTGTAAGCTTCTACCATTTAGTAAAGTTTAAACCTCTAGTATTGAAGATATTTCTCTTGTTTTCAGTGGGATACTGTAGGACAAGAACGTTTCGAAACAATTAAGACCTTCCCTAATCCCTGCTATTTATAGAACTTCTTGTCTCTGTTGCTAGATCGTATAATGATGTGACGGAAGAAGATAGCATCAATAATGTAAACTTTGGCTACAAGAAATCATGAATTTACATATTTGACATTAATATATCTTTAAATGTTAGCAATAATGGATAAAATTAAAATAAATTTAATAGAATAAAATAAAATAATGATATTGATAATTTAATGTAGTTTATGTTTTAATTTGGGCTACGTCTATAGGATAGACTCTAAAAAATATTTTTTCAACTAATAAAATTAATAGGTACAAAGTGAGAGATAATACAATAAATTAAGATAAAATCAAAATAATGACACACAAGTATTTTCTAAACTCACTATTTTGTCATTCTCTTTTTAGAAAAAAAATATCAAATATTTTTCTAAAATATTCTCTCCCACTTTCTCACACACAACACTATTTTTCATCAATGAAAATTATTCCTTAAGTTTTGTTTTACTTCTCTTCTTTTAGTTTGTCTCTCTAGGGAAAAACATTCTCTATTTATAGAAAAAATTGTATACTCCTTATGTGGTCAGAAATTGACCACGTAACTGGCCAAATTTTAACCACAAATATATTTTTATTTTTATTTGTTGAATTTGTCAAATATGGTTGCATTTCAAATTTATATTTTCTTCTCCTTCCACGTGGGCAAGAACTACAAATCTATCTCTCCCGACTACATGGAGGGCTCTACCAATCTAGCAGCTAAACGACAGTATTCAAAATTTTGTTTTGGAAGAATTTTCATCAATACATCTGATTTATTTTCCTATGTATGGATCATTTCAAGTTGTAGTAGCTTCTTCTCCATAACATATTTAATCCAATGATATCTCATATCAATATGTTTTGATCTCGAATGAAATGAGACATTCTTTCCAAGGTGGATAGCAGTCTCACTATCACAAAATAAATTATAACTATCTTGCTGCAACCCAAGTTCTTTCAATAACTTTTTCATCCATATCAATTCTTTACATGCTTACATTGCTTCTATAAACTCTGCTTCTATGATGGACAATGCAACACATTTTTGTAACTTTGACTGTCATGACACAGTTCTCCCTACAAATGTAATCAAATAACCTGAAGTGGATTTTCTAGAATCGACATTGTCAACCATATATGCATTTGTGTATCCAACTAACACAGGTTTGTCATTTCCAAAACATAAACATATTTTGGAAGAACCTCAAAAATACTTGAAAATCCATTTCATTGCAGCCCAATGTTCTTTTCCAAGATTTGAAAGAAATCTACTCACAACTCCAACTATATGAGCAATATCTAACCATGTACAAACCATGACATACATCACACTTCCAACTGCTAAAGCATATAGAACATTTTTCATCTCTTCCTTCTCTTTGCCTATAGAAGGGCTCTCCTTAGAACTTAGCTTAAAGTGATTAACAAAAGGATAACTAATCACTTTAGCCCTTGTCCATATGAAATCTCTGAAGTACTTTCTCAATGTACTTCTCCTATGATAACCATAATTTCTTGGCGCTTTTATCTCTAATAAAACTCATGCCAAGAATCTGCATTACTGGCCCCAATTCATTCATGGAAAAAGACTTACTCAACTACTTTTTCAAGTTGTTAATTCTGGAAATACTCCAACCAACAATCAACATATCATCGACATAAAGCAAAAAAAATATTGAAATCATCATCAAAGAATTTCTACACAAAGACACAATGGTATGAAGTAGTCTTTTTGTAGCCTTGCTCTCTCATAACAGACTCAAACTTCATGTACCATTGTCTTGATGTATGTTTTAAGCCGTAGAGGCTTTTCTTCAATTTTCAAACATAATCCTCTTTTCCCTTTTTGCTTAAAACTCTATGGTTGCTCCATACATATCTCTTCTTCCAAGTCACCATGTAAGAAGGCAGTTTTGACATTCATTTGCTCAACCTTTAGGTTAAGACTTGCTGCTAACCACAACATAGTATAGATGGATGTCATTTTCACAACTGGTGAGAAAATCATGTCAAAGTCAAATCATTTTCTTTGGTTGAATCCCTTGACAACTAATTTGGCTTTGTATTACGAATTGAAAATATGTTCTTCATGCTTCACCCTGAACACCTATTTATTTTTCAAAGTCATATTCCCTTTAGGAAACTTCATTAACTCAAAAGTTTTGTTCTTATGCAAGGACTTCATCTCATATTGTATTACTTCAATCCATTTTTTTTATTCGTCATCCATGGCTTCTTCAAAACTCTTAAGTTTTCTCCCATCAATCAAAGTTACATACCCATCTGAAGGATATATGGTAGAGGGTCATCTTAGTCTATCACTTCTTCTCAATGGAATAGAAGAAGTTACAGGTGTTGTGTTGGATAATGAACATCATCATTTCCCTCGTCTTCAAAACCAACTTCTATGAGAGCATCATCTTCATTATGTGGATAAATATGGCCTTCATCTCCAACTTGTCTTGACATTGATGTTGGAGGAATTAATTCCAAATCTGATGAGTCACCATTGGAATTAGGAACATCCTTCTTCATTTTGACAATATCTTCAATGGTCTCATCTTCAACAAATACATCACCATGGCTTCTAACAAGTCTCGTTGCAACCGGATCATAAAATCTATAGTCAAATTGATCTTGACTATAGCCAATAAAAATACACTATTTTGTCTTGGCATCAAGTTTGGATCTCTCATCCTTAGTGATATGAACAAATGCTTTGCAGCCAAACACCCGCAGATGAT
The DNA here is from genome assembly GCA_037013495.1 of Hippophae tibetana. Classification (NCBI taxonomy): domain Eukaryota; kingdom Viridiplantae; phylum Streptophyta; class Magnoliopsida; order Rosales; family Elaeagnaceae; genus Hippophae; species Hippophae tibetana. The sequence goes on from CM072801.1 coordinate 121,819,298, forward strand.
CATAGGAAACATTATTTCCTCACCACACTTTATCTGGAATATCCAGATTGAGAAGAGTATAGTGTGAAAGATTCAACACATGTGCAACTGTGAGTATGACTATCATGTGATAATAGACATCTGAATCTCTCCATCAAAGTTCTGTTCATCCTCTCTGCTAAGCCATTCAACTGCGATGTCTTTGGAGGTGTCATCTGATGTCGAATACTATGATTTTTGTATTAAGCATGAAAAGGTCATGTGTATTCTCCATCATTGTCTGTCTAAATGCACTTCTGTTTCTTCTCATTCTATCTCACAACTGAGGTATAAAATTCTTTGAAGACATCTAGCACCTGATTTTTTGTCTTTAGAAGATATACCTACATCTTCCTGGAATGTTCATCAATGAAATTCACAAAAGTATTAAGCACCACCAAGTGACTTTGGCATTAGTCTACACAAATCTGAATGAATCAGATATAAAATATTTTCCATTCTGAAAGGAGGGGAACTCTTAAAAGCAACTCTGTTTTGTTTTCCTTCTAGACAATCAACACATTTCTCCAAATGTACTTCATCCATTCCGGGTAGTATTATCTTCCTGGCTAGACTTGTCATACTTTTTTCACTCATGTGACTGAGTCTCTTATGCCATAATTCAGTTGCATTATCTTTCTCCAGGGCATGTACTATGTCGGTGGAGAGTTTCGTTTGCATTATATATAGAGTTTTATGCTTCTCACATCTAGCCACTACTAAAGAGCTTTTTTGTAAGTTTCCATTTGTCATAAATGAAGGAACTACAATATCCTTCATTTGTAAGTTTGCATACAGACATCAAATTTAGGCATATATTTGGAATATGCTTAACATCCTTCAAAAATAGTTTGATTCCATTCTTTGTTTCCAAGCAAACCTCTCATCTGTCAATAACCTTTGACAGATCTTCATTTCCCATGATAAGAAAAATTCTCTACACGATGTAGCGTGAATTGTAGCACTACTATCAATCACCCATCTAGTTTCGTGTAAATTCTCTACACGATGTAGCGTGAATTGTAGCACTACTATCAATCACCCATCTAGTTTCGTGTGATACAAAATCTTTATCATAAACGATATTGAACTTATCTATGGTATTTGTTTGCTCATCATCACTGTTATCGTCTTTCTTTACTGCTTTGACTTTGTTTGTTTCATGTTTATGTTGAACACCCACTAAAATTTCTTAATGCGACCATTTTTTCTTATAGTCAACATTGGTGTATTTGTTTTATTTGACTATGCTCTTGTCTCTATGTTTATATTCTTTGTATTGTACAAAATAAATAGTAATACAATAAATTAAGATAAATTTAAAATAATGATATAAATATTTCACAAATTCACTATTTTATTACTCAACGCTTACAAAAAAAATATCTCAAATATTTTTCTATTTTCACATGCAGAATACTACTTTTCATCATAAGACATTATTCCTTTACCTTTTTGTGTTTCTCTTCTTTTGGTTTGTCTAAGACAAAAATATTATTAATTTTTATTTATTAAATTGTATCTAAACTTTTTATTTTCTTCGCATTTTATGTAACAGACCTACATTAAAGTCCCTTCATTGAGCCCTGTCAAAAGGGGCTCTTGGTTGGGAACAAATGTGACTTGACTGATAAGAAAGTTGCTTATTTATGTAATTCTGAATATAATGCAAAATTTAATCAAATTTTCAACGAGTAGAAATTGTGGTACGATCTTTCTTTCATTTTTTTTATCCGCATAAAATAGGCATTTGCAGAAGAAATCAGAGTACCATTCTTGATCATCTTAAGCTTCATTCCTCTAAATTAAACCAGCAGAATGGCCATTCAACTGGCAATGGGCATTAACAAGCCAGCAACAGTGCGCATTAACAAGCTAGTTAACTTCTTTGATCAGAAGTTTCGCAAATAAGTTGACAAGCAGCTTTTTCTTTCTTTCTTTTTTTGTGATAGAATAGAAGTTTAATTGATATATAAAATAACGCAACAAAAAGTTATCATATCAAACCATCTCCTTGCTAACAAAAACGCAAATGTCCCATTAGAGCCTCAGCTCTAAGTAGAAAGTTGGCAACTTTATAAAAACAAATTTTCATTGCGGCATCACTACGCTTCACTTCCTGCCACGGCCTTTCACAGCTTGTCTGTTCCTCTTCTTGCCACCAGACTTGGCAACTCTGAGGCTCCTGTGTACAACACTCAACCTTGCAAGGGCTGCCTTCTTCAAGTCTGGCCTGTAGTGAGTATCTGATACCTGCAGCAGGGGGAGGTAAATATCATAGGGACAAAACATGGGTTGTAAACAAGATAATGGTCCCTATACTTGCAGAGCACAAGTAAAAAAGGGAAACAACCAACTATACTAGAAAATACAACAAAAAAAGACCAGAATCCAGCAAAGCATTTAATAATATTGAAAGAACTTAAAACATGGATGCTTAGAAGCCAAGCGTAACAATTACATTTCACTGAAAAACCATTAGGAAAAGACTCTTCTTACATGTTATGGCTCATCACTGCACAATAAATCCTTTAACAGAGGAAATAAAGCATCTAATCTATGGACAGACCAAACATTGAATGCATATAAATAAGAATTTTCAATGCTCGAAGCATAATCAGAAGCCAAGCATAGCAATTATATTTCACTGAAAAACCATTAGGAAAAGACTCTTCTTACATGTTATGGCTCATCACTGCACAATAAATCCTTTAACAGAGGAAATAAAGCATCTAATCTATGGACAGACCAAACATTGAATGCATATAAATAAGAATTTTCAATGCTCGAAGCATAATCAGAAGCCAAGCATAGCAATTATATTTCACTAAAATCCATTAAAAAGGAACACTTCTTATCTGTTATGATTCACCACTGCATAAAAAACGTTAACCAAACCAAACAAAGCATTTCATACATGGAAAAACCAAACTTTGAATGCATAGAACTCAGAATTTCTAATACTAAAACAATTAACTGGTATAGACCTGGTTTGCAACTGCATTAGATAAAATACTGTAATTCTTCAGAAATTTTAATACTCAAACAATTAACTGGTATAGAACTGGTTTGCAACTGCACTAGATAAAATACTGTAATGCTCAGAAGCCAAGCGTAACAATTATATTTCACTGAAGAGCCATTAGAAAAAAGACTCTTCTTGCATGTTATGGCTCATCACAGCATACGAAACCCTTTACCAGGTCAACCACAGCATTTCATTTATAGACACACCAAACTTCAAATGCTGTAAACTCGGAATTTTAAGTCTCAAATGTTCCACATATATATTACCTGATTTGCCACTGCATTAGCCATCCTGCGGAACTCTTTCTTCATAACTGATTTGTGGAGCAAGGCAGAAGGTTTATTTTGCTTCTTGGTCTTGGTTGTTGCAAGCAAGATTGCTTGGTCCTTAGCAAGGGGCTGAATGGTGACAGTTTTCTTGTTTGCCAACCCTAACAAAATAAATTGTAATCAAAAAAATAACTTTCAAGTTTTATTTAAGAGAGCTGAAAACTACAAATCCTACATAAAGTAGGATAGAAGTAGTTGCATGACTGCATCCATTAAAAATTATCAAAAAATAGCATCTGAAAGCAAGATTGTGAACTGTTTAATGAACGCATATATGATAATTTTCAGCAGGATTCAATTCAAAACAGGCATACTCCTAATATATAGCCAATGATTTAAATATCAATCACATTCAATTTTCAATCAGTAAATTTTATTTCATTTTCTTAACGTGAAAACCCATCAAAAGCTCAAATATAAAAACTAAATGGGACTGTTATACTACGATCGGTTGCATGTTCAATTTCCCCACTTTCAAACTTACATTTTCACTGAAAGAAGAACAGATTAAATCCTTTCAACAAATACAAAAGCAACAAGTAAACACTTACCAAACCACTCCCAAAAATATTATAAAACCTTATCGCAATCTAAACAAAAAGAAACAAGTCAATATGAAGTGATAGAAAGGTCAATACCAGAATGCTTGTAGGAGTTGAGATTGTAAAGGTTGTTGGGCTCCTTGCTGAACTGGACACTTGCGTTACCCCTGCCAAACTCCTTCACCAGAAAGCAGTTGTTCTTCTTCACGATCTCCCAGATCAACTGTCCCGGTGCTGTCGCCATCGTCCTATTCTGCACCATAAAATACCAGGTCAAAAACTGTTAAAATACTTGACAGATAATGTACACTTTTTAGTAAAAAATAAACCGTAGCAAATATGATTATGTGCGTGAAAGTTGTTGTGGGAAGCTATTGACAACCTCTTGGTTTGGTTCTGGAGCTTCAAATTACACAGATTTGAAGTGAAAGCACCGATGGGGTTTTGTGGATTTTATATACGGAACGAAACCCTAATTGGTCCCGATTTTTCCCTTTTTACTGTTTAGAACCCAAGTCCATTTTCATTTTATTCTATTAGAGCCCAAATACTTTCTTTGACCCGATTAGTCTCTCTCTTTATAGGGATTGGCTTTTTTCCCCCAAAATCAACCAATTAATCTAAATTTATAGGCAAATCGAGCCCTAGCTCTAAGAATTATATAAATTAGATTATAAATATTAAAAATTATATGAGTAGAACATTTTCTTTCAATATATTAATTTTTTAAGTATTTTATTTTTTAATATAATTATATATTATAATTTTTTATTATTAAAATATAATTATATTATTATTTCATCTAAATAGTAAAAATAAGAATGTAAAACATGGTTTAGAGTATTATGTGATGAATATCCGATCCATGTAAACATTAACAAGTTTTTTGATAAATTATCCTTAATTTATTATAAAACATTGTTTAAAATGAATAATAGTGTTTTTTTATATCTATGATCATATTTATTTACATTGTTTTCTTTTTTCTTTCTTTAAAAAATCATATAATATGTTTTCTATGTTTCAATTAGATGAGATTTTTATATAGATTTAAAATCGTCGAGTCAATTATCTTTCAATCAATCTTATATGTTAACTTGAAAGTATATTTTTAGATCATTTATCGGGTAAGGTTTTAAATTTTTCAAGATCGATAAAATAATATCAGTTTATAAAATGATTTAATAACCGACCACTAACACACACTCTTAATCTTTTTTTCGAGTATTTTTAAAATACATAATTAATTCTTTTGTATTAATCTACTTTTGTTATCAAATTATATATATATATATATATATATATATATATATATATATATATATTACCTAATAAACATAAAAAAAAATTGTAACTAAGAGATGAATCTTTATTACATAAAAATAGATAGTGTGTTTTACCACCATTGATTATATATAAAGTGACATATCTAATTTTTTTCATACAAACTTGATATGTCACTTTAAAATTATACAACAAAACACTATAAACCTAAGCACTTGATAATCTCTTTCGTAAAGACTGTCTTCCCAACATATACCTAATTTCCCACACCAAGACATATAAGCAATGTTTGCGTGAGAACCACTAAGTCAGAACATTATTATTCTTTTAGTTATTAATGTTTCCATGTGATAAAAAGGATATTAATTTTGACATAAATGCAAAGGTCACCCATGTACCACCGTACCAATCCAAGAAAAAAGAAAAACATCATCTCATCAAACACAATACAATATAAAACAAAAACAAACTGAAAAATAAGTTAAAAAATTACCAGCTGCAATCCTCATAAAAATTCTAATAATCATTGTCATCATAATCATTTCCAACATCCTCGTCCATGGAAGCAACCACAAAAACACCCGAACAAATAAAGAAAATTCACTAGAAAAATCTAGGTAGAAAAAAAAGATCATTATGAAACTAAAGGGGAAAGTTTTCCTTTAGAGAGAAACTTGAAGGAAGATTGCAACAGTAAGATCGATGAGATTGGCAGTAAGATTTGTTGAATCAATGAAATCTGTGCAAGAGCTGATAGAGCAGTGGATGGATAGTCAAGATGGAAGGTTGGAAAGAATGAGTGGGTAGCAGATAGTGAAAGAAATTTTAACCATAGATAATCAAAATTGTGATTTTTTGAAAAATAAATTGACAAATATTTTTCAAAAATAACAACAACCGATTATACGAGATGAAAATAGTTATTGCAATATAATTAACTATAACAATATCGATTTTTATTTACATATAATTATATAAAAAAGATATTTCTAGTATTAAAACACACAACACTTTGAATAATTAAATTAAATTTTATTTATTTTTACGTATATATTTTTTATTTTACTTAAAAATATGTGTTAAATAATGAAACAATAAAAATTAATATCAATATTTTAAATAATATAATATAAGTATTATATTAACATTTTAATTTTTTAAAACTAAATATATTTTTAGATGAACGTAAAAATATAAAAAATATATGGTTAATCTATTGGAAAAAATTTATTTACTGATAATTGACACTTATTATTCAAATATATTCAAGAGATTATTATAAAATGATTATAATTATTAACATTACCGTTTATCCTCATCCCATGTCACATTTTCTAGGTTTCACATTTTTGCAAGAACTATTTATAAAAGTTAAAAGTAAAATAATATATTGGATGTTATATTTACGGATGTCAATGGAGCGAGATGAGGGTGCCTGTTTAAATAATTACATGGACAGAGCAGGAATTCTCCATTGAAAATTTGGATTTTTTTATATAGGGATCAGATTGATCCCAACAAAAAAACTTAATATCAATTATATATTAAATATTCAAAATTAATATAAAATTTTAATTATATATGCTTATTACGCAATTCAATATAATAAACTTAAAATTTTGAATATAAAATTAATTATTTTATCATTTTAATAATTATTAAAATAATTACTATTTTATACACTGTATTTTTCAACTAAAGTATTAGTTTAATGATAGAAATAATATTTTTCAATAAAATTATTTAATTTAACTATGACTTTATACAAATATATAATATTTTTTAAACTAAATATAAGAAATCGAAGATCAAAGAATGAGCAAAACTTGAAGGGTAAGGGTAATGACCGATGCCCACCTCCACCCCACTCCCTACGGGTTATTCCCCATAGAAAATAAAATTGGATTTTTCACAGATTTCTCTTCCTAGTAAGGTAAGATGTTTAAGTAAATGCAAAACCACTCACTAATAAAACCCAACTATATTGTAACACGTGGACTTATGCATGTAAAAAAATACATTTTCCTATTTCATATTTGAAACATACAAAGGGCATTTCATTGAATAATATTTATTTTCTTTTTCGAAGACGAAAAATGCACTGATTTCAAGCAACAGAAACATATTCTAGATAAGCTCCTCTGCATAAATTCTTGATTGTAATCCAGTTCCTTTCGCCAGAACTACACTTCGCAATGAAGTTAGTCACCTCCTATTAAAAACTCATGAAGTAAAAGCCCAATATCAGGTGTCGGAATCTAATAGTAGAACACCATCTCTACACTTTTGCTATTGTTACATTATATACAGAGCCAAAAGCAGCCTGCACTCATCTATCACTACCAGTTTTTTTTCCTCCTACAGCAAAAAGCCTCAACATTGTACAAAGGGATTATACATTAAGGACAGAAAATAATGCCCATGAAAGCATAGTAAAACAAGAGGCATCGATTAGGCTGAAGAATTGAATCAGAGACCTCTGAATGCCAAAGAACCAATTTCCCAAATCTAATGCGACTACCACACAGTTCTCCAATAACACTACTTTAAATGTCGCTTGGTGTCAAAACACGGTTTGTTTGTCGTGCTGAACCATTCACTGCTTCATTTATCCTACTAAAAACTAATTTAAGGGGGACACAAGCTATTACAGGCCCCTTCAGCTTCTTTGCTAGTGCTTTCCTTTCTTCAGATTGCTTTTGACCAGTTAGTGAAGACAGTTTTCGGATCTTTTTTTGCAAGAACCCTGATTTCTTGGTCTTGGGTGATTTACTTGGTGAATGCCGTGTTTGCATATACAAATGCTTGGTTAGTATTCTCCCACCTATTGATTTTGGCCTAGTATAACCCACTTCACCATCTTCCAAGTTGTATTCGATTTTGCTGAAGTTAATATCACAAGAACCATCATCCAGAACTTCCACTGTAAGAGGGTGACCAACAATAGCTTTACCATTCAATTTACTCATAAGTGAAACCAGTGGAACATGCTGCGGTCTATAGTTAGCTTTCACCTCAAGCTTAACATCGTATAGTAAGGCATCTGAACAAAATTTTCTGATGGAAAAATCTGGCATCTGGTATCTGGATGGAACTGTAAAGCGAGATTGACGGTGTGGTAGAGACCTCTGTGGTACCAGAGAGTCATCAAGCTTCACATCAGTCATTGGCCCTCCTCTTATATTAGGCTCCCTCTGAGAAAGGTATCTGCTCCAGTCCTGGTGCCCATCTGCCTGTTCATCAGCAACTGGTTTGGACTTGGCTTCTAAAGAGCAATGGTACAAATTAGAGGGCCCACCAATTACATTGCAATCAGTTTTCTGATCAGAACCATCTGGTTGCTCTATACATGACAAATACACATTGGATTCATCATCTATGTCTAGATGTTTTCTTGATTCATGCTTCCTATCTTTAATTATTTGTCTTGAATTTCTCTTTCCTTTTAACTGCCACTTTGAAGTGCCTGTCTCTATCCTCTGGTCAACATTAACAGGCACAGCGACCGAACTGGTTGAACCCAACTCATTAGTTCCGTCATTCCTCAAAGATGCAGCTTCTGCTTGGCCATTCTGACTAGACTGCCTCCTCAATTCACTAATTTGAGGCCTTCCAGAAGAACAAGGAACATATAAAGGAGAGAGACCTGATAGTAGATAGGCATATGAAAACAAATGGTTAGGGATGCAGTGTAAATGGGCAAGCCTTAGCTCAAAAGGTTGGCAAACCGCAAGCAAGACAACAATCAATGTTTAATGATTGATTGCAGCATTAAACAAGAAGCAAGCAATTTCTTATAGGAAGACAAGCAGAAGTCAATATGGTAAAAGTCATCTTACAAAGAAACATAAGACTAGATTACAATAGTAGTTAGTAGGAAAATGCCTCATTACTTGTAACTCTCTGACTTGTCAAATATAAAGGATGCACACAGTCAATACTTTGCTTCTACAAATAATTTTTTTATAAAAGAACAATAGAATTCTGGATTGTAGAAGTAAATGCATGCAAATACTTCTCAAAAAGGAAAACCTTACATTTTCAATTCATTATTGGATACAGAAAAGATCACAATGAATGTATAAGACACATTGTTCTTAACCACATTCATCAGAAAAACAAGCAACAAAACCACAAGTCTATGCTCCCCTACACTCACCTCCAGCATCTTTGGTTTCAGTGATAGTTGCACACACATACATACATTTCATCCGTAACCCACCCCCCACCCCCCAAAAAAAACAAATAAAGCAACAAAATAAGCCATGTGACAATCCATGACATTGAACTTTACCAAAAAGATGGCTTCCATTTTTAGGAGTCCCTGATCATACGTTATTCCCATGTTCTCGGTCAGAATTCAGACACCGACCATACTTTTAAACACAAAGGCCTAGTTGCAGCTGAGTTTTTCCAAACTCCTAAAACATGATTATCCATGGAGAGTCATGTGAGAATGCTTCATTAAATAAATCCTTATATTGCCACAGGGAACAATTAGACCACTAACATGACTATTATTGATATGACTTGACTCGCATGGCTCGCCACCATACAACCAGGACCTTCAATGACATTCCTTATAATAGCCAAATTAGTAAACACCACATCATTCAGCAGTGTTTTCTCCTCAGTCAAATAAAAGCTATTTTTCTTCTCACATCAAAGAAAATACCTTAGCTCTGACCATGATATCTAATAGAAAAAATGAAAAGTAAACATGACATTTGGGCTCAACCTTTGTACAGGTAGAGATCCCTCTTAAAGCCAGCTACATTAAACCACATTCAAAATTAAACAAGAAAAAAACAGAACCACCAAGCTAACACGGTAAACAGTTTAAAGGAGAAATATTTGTGCACACTCAAGGATAACAAACCAGGAAGAAAGACCAATATTTTTGACACATACTGGCATCAAAAATTTCTATCCTTCATAAGCCTAAATAAACTAGCTTCACTTTCTCCACTATTTTTTATCTACCAACCAGTGAAAAGATCCTTGAGCTCAAACCAAGCTTAATTAATTTATGAGCATAATAACCGAGCAATATTGGTAATGCTTAATGAAAAATGCAATTCAGGAATTAATAGATTTCTTGAAAGACATACTTTAAAGCTAATTTCTCACAATTCATATGTACTAACAGTACCTTCACATTCAGAACAAAATGATCCTACAAGTATCTCAAATCCAGCTTGATTAATTGTGAACGCAATTTACTAGAATAGTGAGGATTCATCCTTGTTCCCTTTTCCGTTGGTGGATTTCTTGGGGGATAAAATCATAAAAGTAATTCTCAACTTTCATATGTGCCAATTCAATTCCCACACAACTGTAACTTACTAAAAGGATTTTGTGGGGAGGGGAGCTATTAATATAGGAACGTTGGGTCCTCATACAACCTAAATAAATGGATTTCAAGATGTAGCCTATGCATTTCAGAAGCAAGTCAAAGAAAATTCAGAGAACATAGAATAGAAGCAAGCCAGATAAAGGGAAGTTACTGCTAGCATACTACTGCAACACTATAAGTCAGAGTAAATGACATCAGATAATGTCTATGCATACAGCAGATATAGAATGAAATAAAATGTATTACCGTACTTAATAAACAAAATTACATCAAGCATACCTACAGGGTGCTTTTCTTCCCCAAGAAAAGGTACGTCAAATAACTTTTCAGAAGATACATTATCAGCTGAGGCAGAGGAATGTTCATTCTCCTTTTCCTTGTGGTTGTTATGAGAAGCATCACAAATTTGTCCAGATGCAGTTAAAGAAGTCCCATTCTCACATGAAGCTCCAGTGCAGTCTGAGTTATTGTTAATTACTGAAGACAAGGTTTTCTTTGATTCAATAGATTCTAACTCAAAAGCCTTGCAATCAGATAATCCCCGAAGAGGAGAACCACGAGAACTGGGAAGATTATCACAAATTACAGGAACTGACAACATTGCTGTACTCTCCAAAACCTTTGTGAGAGGGCGGCGGCGGTTTTTCCTTTTTAAAAACTCATGAACATGAGCCACTTGTGTTCTTTTTCTTTTCAATGATGAGTTACCTTTGATACCATTTACAGCACTTCCATCAGACAGACTGTTCACATTTTTTGGATCAGAGAGTGAAACTTGGTTTTGTTGAACAAGATCAAGCAGCACTCCAGACTGAAGCTTCTTTTTTGATACTACTCCAACACCTAGATCCTCAAGCCCTCTCATCCTCTTAATTCCTGTTCCATCATCTTCTGAATCATTCGGTGTTCTTCGTCTCCTTCCCTGCATAGACTGCACTTTAGAAGAATTAATAAGGTTTGGCTCTTCAAAAGAAATACCAGATCGAGATAATTCCTGTGCTGAGTCTGAATTGCCTTCAGTGTCACTCACATCATCATTTGTACCATCATTCTTATCACATGAAAGAGACACAGAAGGTGATTCTCTAGATGTATTATCGTGATCACCAACTGAACTATCTATTCTTGTACGCAAGTCCAAGTGACCCTTTCCTAGTCGAGCATTTTCAATCTCAAGTGCGTGGAGAATGGCATCGTCTCTCCTAGCATATTTCACTGCCTTCTTATTCAAATTAGCAGCAGAAGCCTTTGCTTTTTCAATGCATTCATCATACTCCCCACATCGAAATGCTTTCACCCTCTTCGATTTTTCAAGGTTGTACCAATCCCTAGTCCAACCAACACAAAAGTAGACCATGATCATCTACCAAGAGAAAATTAAGCACCACAAATCATAGACAATGTGATAACGTTTTACTTGTAATGGAGAAAAATATACATTTCTTAAATACGCTCATAACCTAGAACCACAAACAAGCAACATCATAGTGTTACACATAATCAACCTCCCAAGGCAGGAAAATAAATGGCATGTTTTGAATTTCACCAAACATTGTTTTGTATGAGCATTACCAAAATGGCTACACTCTAGAATAAGTAAGACGCAAAAAATTACTAGATCAACCAAAATACTGGACCATCCAAAAGTAAGGTCATCCAAGACAATCAAACAATAAAACTATAGGAGAGCATATAAAAGATAGAGCACACTCACACGCTTGCATCCTCGCGACCAAGAAGCTTCACTGGAGTACCCGATCTAGGCGAAACCAAGCAACCTTCCGACAACTCGTTGAGACCCACTATCCGCCCAGGCCACCACGACCCATTTCGGCGTCGGACCCAAACCAACCCACCCACCGACGCGTCAATGCCTTTGTTAATGGTATCCCCAGAGCTGCCCATCTATCCCAAAAAACCTCCTCGCCGATAAGAAACCTCAAACCCCAACAAAACTCTCAAATCCAACGAGAATCATTGCCCTCCATTTCTCAATCACATCGCAGTCGCCAAAACCGCCTAGATCCTCACTTTAGCGAACAAATGCTTATACTCCTTAAACCTAAACAGAAAAACAAATAAATAAAATAAGACCCGGAAAAAAAATTTGTCACCTTTACAAATTGCATGTAAAACAAAGCCCAATGAATAAGAAGCAAATAATTACCCACAAAAATTTAAAGCGAAAAAATAAAATAAAAAACCACAAAAAAAGAGAAACAGATAAGATAAGAAGCCTGAAAAGGAGGGTTTATGCAGACCAAAAAAAATACGGTTGTAGGTCGAGATGAAGAGGATCGAAAGTTTTCTTTCTTTCTTTTTTTCCCAGTATTTCTTCTGAATTAGTGAAACTTTATTTTCCCTTTTTTTATGATTTCCAGTTCCAGGTATTCTATACATTATTGTAAACTGTGAAGCTCATCGGCGTTGAACAGTGTACAAAAAAAGAGCATTATGCTGAAGAGAAAGCATGTGTGCTGAAGAGAAAGCATGTGAAAGTAGGTGTGTTTGGATCAAAAGCCGTACCTTTTTGCTTTTGGTATCTTTTTTGCCGAGAGGGAGAGGGAAAGACCGTAGTTTTCTAAGAAAGAGAGCGAGAACTGCGAGCTGCCAAGCTATAAAATACTAATTAATTTTTAACAAAATTGGAGGCGATACCGTGGTGTTATAAACGTATATAAATATTCTGTACATTTTTGTTTTTCATGTACTTAAATTAGGTAACGTTTGTCTAAAAAATATTAAATGCGAATGAAATTAAAAGGAATTAATATTATATTGTTTGATTTATAATTAGAATGAAAAGAATAATATAGTATATTAATTAAAATTTAAATAATATTATTTAATTTTTTTTATTAAATAAAATATATTATTGAAATAATTATTACTTAAAAATAAAATATATTATTAAAATTATTATTTTTTTAAATAGGATTTTGTGTTTTGAGGTTTGAAGTTTTGAGATTTGAGATTTGTATTATATTTGTAGGTTAAGATTTATGATTAAAATTATTATTTTTGTAAATAGGGTTTAAGGTTTTGAGATTTAGAGTTTAGAGTTATATTTGTGTGTTAAGATATAGGATAATTTTTTTTTAAATAGTGTTTTGGGTTTTGGGGTTAAAGGTTTAGAGTTTAGTATTATATTTGTGAGTTAAGGTTTAAGGTTAAAATTATTATTTTTTAAATAGGATTTATGGTTTTAGTATTTCGGATTTTGGATTTGAGACTTGGGGTTTAGGATTTATGGTTAAAATTATTATTTTTCTAAATAAAGTTTAGGGATTTGGGATTTAGGGTTTAAGGTTTAAAACTTAAGATTTATAGTTATATTTAAGATTGGGATAAAATTGGAAAAAAAATGAGAATAAAATAAAATTTTGATTCACTCTCTTTTAGGAATCGATTTCATTTTATTCCTACTTTTTAATCTAACCAAACATAAAATTGAAATGAATCAATTCTTATTAGATTTCATTCCAATCAATCAAATATAAGATTAGTATTAAAGATGGAATAAATATCCCCGCTATAAGAAAATCCCATAAAAAATAACATTTAAATATTATATATATATTTATAATTTATTTATATTATTATTAAAAATTAAAAAAAACTAAATAATCTAGTGTTATTTTCTAAATAGATGAAACTTGTACAACCACCCCGTCATTTTATATTTATACATTTTTTAACATGTTTTTAAACATTAAATAATAAAATATTATATTTAATAATTAAAATTAACATCATAATATCATATTTATAATTTAATGAGATAAAAATTCAAAAACTTTATTAGAAAATAATAATTTTTTTAATTTATTTTTTTTGAGAAATTATTTTTAAACGTTTTAATAGATTTATATATGCAATTTTCCTATCCCTTACTAAAAAAATTAAATTCAAATCAAATTTCTTTTTTATATTTCTAAAATTAAAAAAAAAAACTCTAACACTCACAATTAAGGATATAGGTAGGTTGGTTAGATTAGTTTTTCAATCATTTTATAAATCGATCTTATCTTGACGATTTTAAAAAACCTAAAATCTTAACTGACCTATGATCTAAAAAAATAAATTTTTAAGTCAACCTATAAAGTCAATTTGAGAGAGAATTTAGACCTATAATAACAATATGATATAAAAGTCTTATTTTGATTGATACAAAAAAACAAATCATATAATTTAACTTGAAAGTTATTATCATTACGTATTTTATTTACTTAATCTTTTATCACTAAAAAAAGATGATTTTAGTAGGTATTATAGAGATATAGAATTGTAGTTATTTTAAAAATTAATCATTAAAAATTTTCTATAAGATAATTATAAAAAAAATAGATTATGTTTAACGACTCACCAAACATCAAATAAAGTTGTAAATTCAAATAAAATCTTATATTACCAATTAAAAACATGTAGTTTATATAATAATATAAGAAGAATTATTAATTTTGAGATTTTGAACTAATTTAAGAGTGAATTGAATGAAGCATAAAACGTGAATGATAAGAATAACTGTAATTATTTGAGTAATAATCCTTACTTATTAGATTTATATTTTAAGATTTTAAAATTTTAAAATTTAAATTTATAATTATAATATATAAAGTAATAATTAAAATTATATTTTAAAAAATTAATATATATTAATATTATAGATTCAATTTCTATAATTCTTTATTCTTCGATCAATCTGATAAAATCAATTTTTATATTTTCACTTTGATGTTGGAATTGGTTGGTTTTTGAGGGAAAAAAAGCCAACCTCTACTCACCATCTTAACAACAACGATTGGTCTACAAACTCCGGCCATCTACAGAGCCACACATCCTTCACCACCACCCATGTAAGATCTCTTACCTCTTTCTTATCGCCATTGCCAAAAATGGAACACCACTCTGCTTAGAGCCTATTTGCTAACCATTACACATAAATAACTTTTCAAATTTTCAACCTTTTCTCGAAAAATAAAGTTGTACTCGACCCCTAGTTCAAATGAATGCCTCCTTCCCTCCATCCCTCGATTAGTCCAGTTGAAAGGTTCACCATTTGAGGTAAATGGTGAAAAGGTCTTTGTTTGTTATGGGTAATTGCTAGTTTTTAAAAGCCTATCTTAATTTAGTTTCAATATGTCCTAGTCTCTAGGAATGTGATTTTGGAGCAGCAATTCATGTTTGTTTAGCTATTTACGTGGCTATATTCTAGTTTTTAGTTGATCATTGTAAGGCTATTTAAAATGGCCAGTTTTAGTTCAATAAAACATTAAGAATCAATTTTATAATCTAATCTTTATCTCTACAAATTGGTATCAAATCCCTTACTGAACCCTTACTGAGATTGAGGAAAAAAAGCAAGTCTTTGTAGTTTGTAGCAATGATAGTGATGACAACTAAAGAGAACTTTATGTAACCTATTATCCCTCAGTTTGATGATCATTATGATCATTGAAAACTACAGATGGAGAAATTCTTAAGATCTAAAGAATACTAGAGTCTTCTAGATATAAGCTATATTGAGTTAGAAACTAGAGAGACATTGATAGAGGAGCAACAAAAAAAGCTTGATGAGATGAAGTTGAAAGACTTGAAGGTGAAATTTTTTTTTTTTTCAAGATCTCGATTGAATTATTCTATAAACCATTCTAGAGAAGAGCACATCCAAGCATATATGGAATTCCATGAAGAAGAAGTGTGAAGGCAATAACCAGGTGAAAATGATCTATTCTTCAAGCTCTTCGTAAAAAGTTTGAAATTCTTGAGATAAAATCTGGTGAAGTTGTCTCTACCTACTTTTTAAGAGTGATGTATGTTGCTAATGCGATGCAAGTTTATGGCGAACAAATGAAGGATATTATTCTAGTGGAAAAGATACTTCGGTCATTGAGTGACAAATTCAATTATATTGTCTACTCAATTGAAGAGTGAAATGATATTGATAATCTTGTGATTGATGAATTACAAAGCTCTTTAATTGTTCATGTGTAGAAATTTCAAAGACCCAAAGCAAAAGAGTATGTATTAAAAGTAACTCATAAAGATGACACAAGAAAAAGAGGTTGGGATCGCACGTTATCTCATGGAATAGATAAATGATGTGGCAGAGGTAACGTAACCTTCAATGAAGCTAATGTAAAGTGCTTCAAATGTCACAACATGAGGCATTTTCAATATGAATTTCCTAACTAAAACAAAGAAGTTAACTACACACAATTAGATGAGGAAGAATAATTACTTTTGATGGTGTATGTAAATGAACATAAGGCAAAGAGAAATGATGCATAGTTCCTTGACACCGGGTGTTTCAACCATATGTATGGTGATAGAGGTATGTTCTCAAGATTGGTTGATGATATTAAACACTTTGTCAAATGTGAAAACAACACTAGAATGTTAATGGCTGGAAAAGACAATGCCAAGTTGGTGTTTAATGGCATTCACTTTTTGGTCAGCGATGTGTATTATGTTCCTGAACTAAGGAACAACTTATTAAGCATGGGAAAATTGCAAGAAAATGGTTTTACTATTTTGATTAAGAATGGGGCCTATAACATATTCCAACCATACAGAGGATTCATTGCTCGCATTGAAATGAGTACTAATCATATGTTTATCTTGATCAATGAAAGATCCACGGCCACTACAAGTACCACAGAAGAGTGTTTGCGTATCAATGAGAATTCCACACATTTATGACATTAATGATATGGGCACCTGAACCTAAAGGGCTTGAGGATTTTGTAATCCAAAAGGATGATGCACATACTAACTCAATTGGGAGATTCAAGTATCACTTACACTGATTGTTTTAAAGGAAAGCAACACCGAAATGTGATACCAAAAAAGAGTGAATGGCGTGCAACTAAGGTACTAGAGCTTGTTCATGCCGACATTTGTGGGCCTATTGAACCCACATCACACAATAAAAAAAGTATATGTTGTGTTTTATTGATGATTATAGTCATAAAGCCTAGGTGTATTTTCTAGTGGAAAAGTTCAAAATCTTCAAGAAGTAGGTAGAAAAGAAGCAAAATAATCCATCAAGTACTTGAGGATAAATAAGGGAGAAGAGTTCAAATTCACTCAGTTTCAAAGCCTTTTGTGAAGAGCGAGGGATCAAAAGATAGCTCACAACTACCTATACTTCTCACCAAAATGTAGTTGCCAAACAAAAAAATAGAACAGTCATAAACATAGTGCACTGCATGCTCATTGCCAAGAAGGTTTCTATAACTTTCTGGGTTGAGGTTGTCAAATGGACATTTAATATACTGAATAGATGTCCAACCTTAGTAGTAAATAATGTCACCCCTCAAGAAGCATGAAGCGGAATCAAGCCTTCAGTGGAGCGTCTTCGTATTTGGGGGGTGTTACGCATGTTCATATACCAAAAGCAAAAAGGAGTAAGTTGGATGATAATAGTTTTCCTTGTGTTTTGTTGGGTATTAGTGAATAATCGAAAAGGTATAGGTTGTTTGACCCTAAGACTAAGAGAATTGTGCTAAATAAAGATGTAATTTTTGAGGAAGAAGAAAATTGGAACTAGGAAAATAATTTCAAAGAATAAATTAGAGCAGAATTACTATAGAATGATAAGGATAATGAAGAAAATACTGAAAAAGAGTTTGATGTTGAAAGTGAAGATGATGGGAATAACGAATGAGGTAATAACGTAGGCATTATGACTCAAATAAGGGAAAAAGGATGCTTGCATGGATAAATGACTATGTAAGTGGAGAAGGACTAAGTGAAGAAGAAGCAGAAGCCTACATGGTGTAAGGTGTCATTAGGGATGATCCAATTCTCTTTGAAGAAGCTATAAAGCATGAGAAATGAAGGAAATCAATGGATAGTGAAATAAGCTCGATTGAAAAGAATCATACTTGGGAGCTCATGGATCTACCAATTAAGTGAAGTGGATCTATAAAACAAAGTTGAACGAGCTTGGTGAAATTGATAAATATAAAGTGCGCTTGATGGCTAAAGGGTACTCTCAATAATAAGGAATTGATTTTACTGAAGTGTTTGCACCTATTACACATATGGATACTTTAAGAATTATTGTGGTATTAGCAGCATACAGAGGATGGGACATCTTTCAACCAGAAGTCAAATATGTGTTCCTTCATGGAAGATTAAGTGGGAATGTGTATGTTGAACAACCAAAGGGGTATGTGAAGAAAGGGAAAGAACATAAGGTTTACAGGCTACATAAAGCCTTTGTTTGGTCTAAGACAAGCACCAAGGGCCTAGTTCAGTTGCATAAAGTCTCATTTCATTAATGAATGTTTTCACAAGTGCCTAACTAAACATACCTTGTTCATTAAAAGAAATAAAGGTAAAATTTTAATTGTTAACATTTATATCAACAATTTAATTTATATAGATGATGATAAAGATATGATGATTGAGTTTAAGAATTTTATGATGCAAATTTTTGACATGGCTGATCTGAAAAAAAATGAGATTCTTTCTTGAAATTGAAGTTTTGCAAAAACCAAAAGATATTTTCGTGTGCCAAAGGAAGTATGCTACTGACGTGTTGAAGAAATTTACAATGCATGTGAAAAGTCCAAATGTTCCAAGCTTCAAGATTAATAGAGATGTAGATGGAGTAGTTATGAATGATACATATTACAAATAAATGGTTAGAAGTTTGATGTATCTCATAATTACAAGGCCGGACATTATTAACTGTGTAAGTTTGATTAGTAGATATATGTCAAGACCTACTGAGTTGCATTTACAAGCTGTAAAAATGATCTTGAGGTACTTGAAGGGAACTCTACTAGCTATGGGATTTTCTATGAGAAAGGAAGAGATGCAAAATTTCTTGCTTTTACTGACTCTGACTACGCAGGAGATGAAGCTGATTATAGAGTACATCTGGTTATATGTTCTTATTAAGTGTAGGGGAAGTATCATATATGTCTAAGAAACAACCAATTGTTACTCTTTCAACTACAGAAGCAAAGTTTGTGATTGTTGCTGCTTATGCTTACCAAGTTGTGTGGATGAGACAAGTTTTGAATAATTTAAGCCATAATCAAGAAGGTAGTACTACTATCATGTGTGACAACAACTCTACAATTATAATTTCCAAAAATCCAATGATGCATAAGGGTGCAAACATATCAGAATTTGTTTTCACATATTAAGAGATATTGCGTGGGATGGAGAAGTCGAACTGGTGCATTCTAGAAGACAAGAGCAGGTTGCAAACTTAATGACCAAAGCTCTGAAGGTTGATGCTTTAGAGAAACTTAGGAAGAAGATGGGAATGGTTGATGCCTTTGAAGTAAACTAAATAAAACGTTTAAGAGAGGGTATGAAAAGGTCTTCATTTGTTATGGGTAGTTGCTAGTTTTTTTGAGTCTATCTCAGTTTGGTTTCAATAAGTCATAGTCTATAGGAATGTGATTTATAACATCAATTCACATTTGTTTATTTAGCTATTTATTTTGCTATATTGTAGTTTTTAGTTGATCATTGTAAGGTTATTTAAAACATCTATTTTCAATTCAATATAATGTTAAGAATCAATTTTATAATTTGATCTTTATCTCTACAAATGGAGGTGGTGGTCATGGATGATTATAATTATGGTAACGAGTGGTAAGGGAAGACAAATGAGGTTGGGAAAATGGTGGTGCTGATGTTGTTAAGGTGATTAGGCCTTTTTTTCATAGATAAAAATGATTGTGGGTGGTAATAAATAGTTGGTTGTAATGGAGGTGGAGCTTAGGTGTGGGCTATGAAGGTTTCTATTTGTTTTTGTGTTTTTTGAGATTTTTTTAATAATACAATAAATTATTATTTTATTTCATGTTAATTATGTCTTTGAAGATTATTTCAAACATGAGACATTGATTGATGAAAAATGTAAGTTTTGAGAATGCATTGAAAAATGTATAAACTTGATGGATTTGAGTGATATTTATCCATTAAAGTTCACTGTAAAATTTAAGAAGGTTATTGCAAATAATGAAAATTATGCTATTATGTAGAATAATTGAATGAATGCGTAGTTGTAAATTAAGATAAAATATTAATTAGATTTATGGTATAATATATTAATTTTTAAAATTTATCTTATCTTATCTTATTTAATTTTTGATAAGACCAAATAGTAATAATATAATACTAATTTACATAATTTATTTGTCTGTAATGTACTTTAAATGAAATAAAACAATAATACAAAATTATTAATAATGTTAAGTTTAATAAAAAATGACACAATATGTATTTAAAGTTAAGCCTTTTAGAATTTTAATTTTAATAATAAGATAAGATTATATTTAAATAAAATGAGATAATATTATATTATAGATATATTATTATTAAAGACACTAAATGAATATATGAGATTAGATAAGATAACATATTTTACATCTCTACTTCCATATATGTTTAAATTATAAAAAAAAGTGTAAACTTGAAGAAGATGAGTGATATTTATCCATTAAAGATTTCACTTTATAATTTATGCATGTTATTGTAAATAATAAAAATTATACTACTAGGTAAAAAAATTGAATGAAATTTAATTCAATATAACTAAATTCTTAAATTCTATAAATATAGGTAGTAATTTGTCTTTCATCTAAAATTTAAAATAATATCTTTTTTATTTTTAAAGATAAAAAATAAAATAAATATTAATTTAAATAAATTTTTATAATAAAATTATTTTAATAAATAATAAACATTAAATAAAATAAATAACATAACATAACATATTAAATATAAATTATTTTATTAAAATATTATTATTATGTTATTTAATAATATTATATAGATTGTTACTAAAAATTATATAAATTAATTACATTATAATTTATTGTGTTTAATATAATACGTAGTAAATATGATGTATTAACAAATTATAAAATAACTCCAACTTTTTTAATTTTTTGATAAATCAGACTATAATAGTTTTCTTATAAAATTGAATGAATCAATTAAATTGGAATAATTTGGTCTAATTTTAATTATTTAGTATGAATTTTATTAAAATATATATAGAAAAAATGGTAGCTTATACTGACGTAACATATTCAACTTAATGGTAGATTTATTGTTCTTTTAGCACAATCTTGAATGGGTACAATTTTATTAATTTTGACCTTAAATCAATAAAAAAATTAACTATTATGGCTTGGATATGAGGATTTCAACGTAACGAATATCGACAAAGTCATGAAACTAAATTGTTTTTTTGTCTTGAATTTAACGCACAATAAAACATATATATCAAACTACGTGAATGTCACGCAAGCAAAGGGGACCAATTGCGAAACTTCATTGTATCGGGTGATGTAGGGCCATGTCATGTATCGACATACGATTCATCAATGGGCATGCCACATGTCGTCACACAATTTTTTCCATTCTTCATACTGGGACACCACTCAAGCAATAACCATGAATCAAAGCATACCATATGGTGATTACTCAACCACATTGACCATGACCAATCCACACATGTCACGCGTCGCGCGCTCATTTACCCAATAAATTTCTAGTGACACTTGTCATGTTTTTAATGGACAACGTTATTAATTTATTTTTTTCATCTAAACCCTTTATCTAAAGCTGATATGATGGTCTAGATTTCACTTGAGATTAATTTAACCTCCTAATTGCTCCATAAACCCTAAAAAGCATTTTTTTTTATCAATTTTTGGTGTCAAAAAGAGAAAAAAAAAATATAGAAAAATTCAAAGAGATACAATTTTGGTGGATAATTTTTTAATTATTTATTTTGATTAAATAACATGTATAGTTTCTAGGTAAAGATGTATGATTTTTATGTATATGATCCATAATCGATATACTTAATGATATTCAATTTAATTGACATGAGAGTGTAATTAAGTTAATTATTATATGGTGTGTAGTTTATTTGAGAAAATAATGTGTTATATTATATTCAATTGATCATATAATTGACTGATAATTATATTTGGAGATTTTAGTGATTCACATATTTAGAAAAATAAAAAATTAAATATTCCTAGCTATTTTTTCATATATCTTCTTAGCTATCAAATTTGATTTAATTAATTATTGTTATTTATTAACTCTTTTAATTTTTCTTCCTTAAAATGTAAAAACATAAAAAAATTATTTTTTAATATATTTGTGTATTTATTGTACACAATTCGTGTCAATTACATTATTAGATAATAGAATAGTAAATAGAAAATATACTTTATTAGGAATGATACATGGAAATATAGGATATTATAAATTAAAATTTATAGCATACCCTAGGTTTACCATTAACATTGATGATAAGAACTTAAACTAAGTGTTAAGTTTAAATTATGAATTTGAAATAGTTAATTTAATAAATAAAGGAAACCATCCATTTTCAATACATTATATAGTAGGATATTCATTAACAAATGATCATAATAATTCAATATATGGAAAAAATAAATTCACAAAAACAAGTAAAACTTTTCAAGAAATTGGGCAAACAATAAAACGAGTAATATTAACAAACTTTGAAATACTAGAGGAATGAAATTTAGACGTTAAACAAAAATCTTTGATACTAGGAAGAAAAAGTATGCCAAGAAATAGTAATGTATTAAGATTTATGTTTATATGTCTTGAAGGAAAACCTTTAACAAAAAAAGAAGTTACAAATCTAAAATAATGAAAGTATTAATCCATGGTGTAATATTAAGAAGAAAATGATACCTGTTATTCCAATAATATTCAAAAATAAACTACAGCATATTGAATTAGATTTTGATGGAAGTTTAATAGGCATATCAAAACCAAATAAAAATAATGAAAGTTTTAATTCTTTTAGCAAAAAAACTATATATAGTATAATAATCAAACATCAAATCCTTACAAGACATAAATGAAACACACAAAAAAAACTCCTAAAAAATAAAATAATATGGTTATAATAAGAAATTACAACGATACATATATAAGAATTTACAGAATTAATAATGGATGTAAATAACATACCCAAGAAAAATGAAATCATAGGTTACAAGTTAGATACATTTGTATGATATAATTAGTTTTATAATAAAATTTTTTGTACAAACAAAAAAAAGATGACATGAAAATAATCAATAAAATTGATTCTGAATCAGAATATATGATTTCAAAAAACCATATGAAACCAATTTCATCACTAGTTTTTTATAAGGAAGAAACATCTAACTCACATATAGAAAAAATAAATAAGGAATGCCGAAAATAACCTCATCTTTCTTATAGAAGAAAAAAAACCTAAAATGGAAGAAGGATTGTATTGGAGAACTAGAGATGACATCTCACTATAATTCACTCCATGAAAACTATAGATCCGATATTTTAGATTTAAATTGGATAAGAGGTAAGAAAAAAAATCTTAGATTGATGGTTTAGTAGTGTGAGTGTAATGATATAAAATTTTACAATCATATAATCAAACTCTTCAACTTGTAGAGTTTTAATAACTTACAAAATGATAGGAAATGTTAAAGTTTGGTTTAAAAATCCAATAGAATAATAATATTTATAAATGTAGGATAATGCTTCTATAGGTAAGAAATACTTAGATACTATATTAAAGGAAATATATAAGAAATTTATCAGAGAAGACAAAGATAAATATATCATTGAATCTAGGGAAAATGAAATTAAGGAAGCTAAATTGCATTTAACAAATATAAAAATATGTGACATGTGTTATATAGATTAATTTTATTTGTGATTATAAAATGTATTATTATAAGTTAGTACCATCTATGCAATAAAATTATAAGGAAATATGTTTTTCAAAAATTACCTAAAACATTAAATGAACCATAACAGAATGATGAAATAAAAGAATTAGGAAACTATATCGGATAATTTAGGAGAAAGATAAAGTTTTAAAAATTAGATAATCATTAAATGTAAATACAAACATGAATATAAACAAATAAAAATAAATGATAAAATCTGTTGTGATATAAGAAATTTTAGAATACCAAAACATATAAATGCAATATAAAATTTTACACGCAAAAGTATAAAAAAATATAAAATATTTAAAAGATATAAATTTAGAAAACAAAATTTTAAAAAATATAAGAGAAAGTATAACAAAAAAACCTTATAAAAAAATATACTTAAGGAGAAAAAAATTATAAGCTACTAGAAAACAAAAATTATTACCCGTTGGGAAAAATAAATTCAGATATTTGATCTGTAATAAGAAAATACATCATACTAATGAATAATCTAACAAGATTCAACATAAAAAAAATTTAAAAAGAATTTTCACATTGTAGTCCAATATTTGTAATCGAAAAAGAAGTTGAAAAAAGAAGAAAAAATAAAATGGTAATAGACTTTGTAGTATTGAATAAATAAATTATTGACGATGGATAATTTATTCCAAAAAGAAGAAGAATTATTATCATTAATAAAATAAAATAAATATTTCTTAAGTTTTGATTACAAAAGTAAATTTTGGCAAATAAGATTAGATTAGAAATTTCAATAACTAACGGTATTTATTTGCCCATAAAGATAATTTCAATGGATTATTGTACCATTTTGATTAAAACAAGTTATAGGTATTTTTCAAATATATATATACAACATCTTTACGAAATTATAAAATATTTATTGTATTTACATGGATGATATTTTGGTTCTTAATAATGAATTAAATAAACATTATTTAGATATTATTAATATTCTACAAAAATGAAAAAAAATGCATCATACTTTAAGAGAAGAAAGCAATAATTGCTGAGTAAAAAAATAAGTACTTAGAGTTAAAAATTAATGATGTAAAACATAATCTACATATCATATACTAAATAACATTCAAGGATTCCTTAGAAAATTAAAATATAAAAATTAATTACAAATATTCTTAGGATGTTTAATGTATACTGAATCATTCAGTAATAAACTTGCACAAATGCAAAAACCTTAACAAACAAAATTGAAGAAAAATAATGTTTGAAAATTGATAGAATAATATACTTTGTATATTGATAAGATAAAAACACAGATACAAAATTTGTCAACTTTATACCATCCATCCAAATGATTAAATGATAATTGAAATGGATGCTTCACATGAATATTAAGAGCAGTTTTAAAAGTAAAAGTAGATGACAAAGATGAATATCTTTGTAGATATACATCATGATCTTTTCATAGTACATATTAAATTATCACAATAATAAGAAGAAATACTTAGATATCAAAAACAACTATTAAATTTTTTACAAAATATGTAATAAGTTTTAGATTCATTTTTAGAATTGATAACAATTTTTTTGATTGTTTTTCATATTCATTATCAGAACAAAAACAACTTTAACTATTTTTGTTCTTATAGGAATAGAACATCTTGATATCAATATCAAGATAAAGAAAAATGAGATAATAATTATTCCGGAACAACTCAAGGTTTTATATATAGAGAAGTCTTTTTTTAAGACATGAACTAAACATGAAGAACATAACATTTCAAAATGATCACTATAATCCAAAAACTCTAAAGAAGAATCCTCATCAGATATTGATTATAATGAAAGTAAAACGTCTAAAGAAGGAATTCAAATTGAGAAAAAAATAACCTAGTAGGTCAAAAGAGGATAACATATCTGAAAAGAAAAAAATGCTCAGTTGGGTTGAAGAAGTAGAAAAAGACTTATGTGGATTATAATGGTCCAAAACCAGAAATTTACAACAAATGACTTGAAACAAGCAAAGTTGTTATAGGATTTAGTAGAATAACTCACAAAACTTTTATTAATAAAATATAAGTTGAAGATAATTATGCCAAATATAGAATACCAAAATTAAAAACTCCAAAATATATATTTAAAAACTATTCTGCACCATTACAACAACCAACATAACCACCAAATGGGTTAAAAACCTTAAGAAATATTATTTAGGAAAAGGCCTCTCACAGAGACAATAAAAATAGTATACCCATTAGTAATATTTAGGAAAACATCATCTAAAAATACGTTGGTAATTAAAAATGAAAAAAGACTAATACAAGAATTTAAGTAAATCACAATGGTTGAATCTCTATAACTTAGATAGAAAATATATTAAGAACATATTAAAGATATAAAATTTTATACCACATAAAAAGAATTTCTTGATGACAGTAAATTTAATATTCTTAAAGAAGCTGATCAATTTTTTGTTTATAAAAATTTTCATGCAAATTTAATTGAGAACATATATATATATGAATTAATTTAAGTGAATTAAATATTTTTTTGAATATTTCAAGAAGACTATCAAGAAATTTAGAAAAAAAATCAGAATAGGTGATAAACATGTCTATCTCAGATTTTCCAATTCACTAATGAATTGGAACGAACAAAGTTGTGTGAGTCCTATCATTTTATCAAATTAATATTTCCAACACTAATAGAAAAGTTCCAAAACCAAGGGAATTTCTAGAAAATAAAATCAATGTAAATGAACTCTGTATGTTAAGAGGATAAATGTTAGGTCAAATTTTTTATAAACTTAAGAAAATTGATAATTCTTTTGAAATCAAAGTTAATTATTCGATTAATAAAATCATAATCATTTCTCATAACAATATGATACTCACTGAAGATGGTGAGAAAATCAATAAGTTTGAGGTAAATTTTAACATTAATAACCAAAAAAATTGTCAAGAAATATGAAAAGATGTTTTGTTTTTACGCCAAAAAAATTACTAAGGATCACAAATACATTTATTGCATTTGAGATCTAGAAGATAAAGATGTGTCATTGTCTATGTCATCGAAATGATTTTTGTATAAAATGAGGAAGAGGAATAAAGATATAGAGCCACATATTCAATTGGTAGGTTATACTAAAGAAATGAAACACTTAAATTCAAAAGCCAAAAGTAGAAATTTAGATGAATTATTAAAGTATGAATAAAATAGTGATTTCTTGCCTATAAAACAACCATTATTTTTATTAGTTGGACACAACTTCTGCAATAACAACCTCTCTACTCTAAACATTATTCATCTAGCAACTATATATTTAGAAACTATGAGTGGTTAAGAATATCTTCAAGGTTCTTAGTTGACTTTTAGAATTGTAACAATTATTAATATTATGAATAATATGAAATGTAGTCATTCTTTCTGTATTCTTTAATAAGTCTAATTTGGACATCATACCATGTACGAATGTAAGAGTTTTGTATTAATATGAGGGTATTAAGGTTTGAATAAGTTAAGATATATCAAGTATAACAAGAGAAAACAAACAACAGAGTGAAAAACCATGGAGAACACATTAAATTCAGATATGATAATTTTAATTTTAAGTTAATTAAGGATCTTAAATGATTAAATATTTATTTATAATATTTATAAAACTAATAAATAAGAAAGTAAAAACAAAAAAACTAGTCACAAGTTTGTATGAAAATAAACATAAGGAAAATAAAAAGTTAAAACTATTTTTAAATAATAAGCTTAAATGTTTTCCCTTAAATAGTAATATGTAAGAATTAACAACTAGCTTTGTAAAACAACTAGTCACAATTTGGTATTAGAACCATAGAAAAGAAAAAATACATTATTGCATATAAAGTTAACGTCGTTAACCATTCAGAATCATTAGTGATATTAATTATAAACCTTAAAGGCATTATAACTCTTTTTACGGAGCATAAATAATGATATATTGAATCTCACGAGCATTAATGATAAATTTTCATAATATGTCTCAAATTATCTATCTATTCTTTAATTGTCACTACTATTCTTAAAGTATCTTGCAATATTTTTATTTTTATTTTTGCTTTTACATAATCTCTATTTTTTATAAGCTCTATACTTACAATATGCATGGGTTTTTATACATTGGTAGTTGTGGTCTTTAGGATTAATGTTAAGAGGAGACACAAAATAGTGAAAATGAATAATTTTGGCACCATTTAAATGACTATAGTATAATTTATAATTTTCAATCGAGTTATTATAAAATAATATAGAATGTTTTTAAAAAATTATAAATTTCAATGTTTTTAAGTATTATAGCAAAGTGTTATATGTTAAATGTGTATTCTTATCTAATTAAAATAAAAACTCAAAACTAAGTAAATAAATTATAACAAAATTAAATAACATAACTTAATATCTATGTAGATTGACAAAAAAATAAATAAAAAAATTAAACAATATAAATATGTAAAAAATTCAAGTATAAGAAAGAAAAGTAGATAAGATCCATATTACATAGTATAAATAATAATAAATATTTTATATAAGTATATGCGATGTAACACAAAATGGTTAAATTATATGCGAGATAAAATGCATTATATTTTAATAAAAGACTAAGAAAAATAAACTAGTAAAATTTAAGAAAAACAATAAAATTATATATTTAAAACTTGTAACTAAAAATATAATATCTATTTGTTCAGTTCATATATTTTTATTATTAAAAAAATATGACACATTATTTCACATTGAACATCGTCTACGTCATTCAAGTTGAACTACTACCCTTTAAACTCGTTAAATATTGAATTCTATCCAACTAAATTCGTACAATATTATCGAGATACTACTTTTGTTATTATATATAAGTTTTAGGTATTATTTGATATATTTTATTATAAATTTATAAAAAAATGTTAAATATTTATCACTATAATAAAATCCAGTTAGTAAAAATTGTATAATAGTAAAATAAAAGTAAAAAATATATAATAAATATAAATGAATATATAATATAACAACAGAAAAAATAATATTTAAATAATAAATTAGAGATGTGACACTATGTCTATTTTTATAAATAAAAAAAATAAAAAAATAAAGGAGACAGATGTCCTTCTCACCTATGTATGCTTCCGGCCATGATGGTTATCAACGTATTATCCAAAAGATCTATTGATGAGAAATGAGCTGGGAAACTTGCAATAGTTTTTTTTTTCTTTCTTTTCCTTTCGTTTAGTTTATATATATGAAACAACAAAATCCCGTGTAGAGAAAAAAAATCCCCTTTTATTAATTTTATTTTGAACATTTCACTGTATTTTGTTTTATACATATAAAATTATCTTAGAATAAAAACATTAAAAAGTGGTTAAATTAATTTTTTTATTTTTCTTTAAATATAAAAAATCTTACTATAGTTAAAAACTATAAACAACAGCAAAGAATTTTCTTTAAAATCCTAGCCCTTTTTTGTATTATATTTATCTTCATATTTTAGATTTTAAGAGCTATGCTCACTCTCCTTGTTAGTTTTTATTTTTATTTTAGTTGAATAAAATCAACCATAAATTTATGATATTTTCCCCTTAGATTTAGACGTAGGATGATATCTTTTAACGTGAATTTTACATAGTGTGAATTTCCGACGTGCTTTCTTTATTTTTTTTATTTGGATATAAACTTACACGTAGATATACTATTTTATTAGTTGGCTCATTATTAATGAGTTCAAGTTCATGAAATTAATAAAATTGTATGAAATCATTAATACACTTCTTAATATTTCTTAGTGCAATTAAATCAAATAAAAAAACATTAAATAAGACGAATATCAATGCTAATATTATAATGATATTATAATGACAAGGTTGTTTGTATAAGTATGTTTGTAATTTTTATTTGATTAAGTAATTAGAGTGTTTTTATATCTTTAATTTTAATAAATAAATTTATTTAAAAAAAAACAACAATGAGAGTATAGCAGCATACAATTTCAATTAAGATATATTTCCAAAATTAATTAATTATTTTAATTTTAGTTTCATTATATTATACCGTAATAATATATAATTTAAATAGGTATTTAAAAGAAATAATTTAAATCTCATTGGATATAAATAAATATATGAGTGTATAATATATTAAAAAAAAGACTAATTATTTTAATTATTTAATAAATCATTTTTTTTGCATGTATAGTGCTAAACCCTTTTTAGTTATAAGTTTCATAAAAAAGTTGAGATATTATATTTTAAATTTTACTTAATCTTCAATCCATATTAATGAAGTTTGAAATTTGAATATATGATCATCTGATCTTAATTTACATTTTTTTTAACAATTTAATGATCTTAAGACATAATTTTATTTAATAATTTGATATTAAAAATGATAATTATAGGACTCAATTAAGTAAAAGATTTAAGATTATGAGTGTTTTTTGAATGTATCAAAAAGTAATAATTTAAGCTTGTGTCATTTTTTTTACACTCATTACACACGTAAATAAGTAATAGTTATCTTAATTAAAAAAATAAAATAAAATAACATATATTAAATTTTATAAATATAAAAATAATACATATTATATTTAATTCATATATATATATTTTTAAAAATTTAATCAATATTTAAATTAAATTACGATTATTTAATTTCGTTTAATATTATATATGATTAATTAAACACAATTAAATATTATTAAAATTTTATTTTACTCTTATAAATTTTAGATGTAGTTATTTATAAGTCTAATTTTCAATTTGTTGTTATATATATATCATTAATATATGATAAATATGTTAGTAAAAATATTAGAAGTATAACTCTTTGTTATATAAAATATAATTTTTTTATCTATATATTTATTAATTATTAAAGATGTATAAATTAATATATCAAAAATAAAATAGGTGATTTATTCACTTTATTCATGTAATTTTGCAAGTGAAAAAAACTTTTTGGTGATAATGATAAAAGATAAAAAATAAAAATAAAACAATTTTTTAGGTCAATAATATTATTGAAAGAAAAAAGGTTCTCCTCTTAAAAAAAAAAAAAAGGTAAAAAGAAAATGGTAACCGAAGTTACGATGGAACCGTAATGTTTCTTCAGCTCGCGAAGGGGCTGAGGGAGACCTAGTGTATGCATGTGATTCTTGCTGGTGGAGCAAAACGAAGCTTGAAGAGCAAAAATTAAAGTAGTACATCATAACCATGGCTGGTAATTAGCACATGTTTCTTCTATCTTGATATGTTTCGGGTCAATACGAAAATGGAAAAGGGTCATAATTTAGCACTTAAATCTGTGATTTCTCGAGGAAGTCATGTATTAAAGAATTACTAGATTCCTGGCATAAGTTTCTCATTGCAGTGTTTTCATTTTATCGAGTAACAATGGGATTTTGTTGGTTGAATTGATTTGAGTTTGGTATTGATTCGTCATTCTCGCCAGAGGTCCCAAACTATTATTTTGATTATTGAGGAAAATATCTTGTAACTATTATTTTCACTCTTCTTTTTTCACTTTGGCTCGGATAAGATAAGTTTCGCAATGATCAATTTATATTATTATCAAATTGGCTGATTTTGGTTTCTAAGAGATCGAAGTCTCCCCTTGCATGGAGTGGAGGAACTTTGTAGCTTATGTGTAGGAACACTGTAGAAAGCTTATTGTTTGAAATTGATGTTTGAATAAAGTACTTCAGTTTCGTTTAATATTTATTTATCCTCCAAGCCAGGATTCAGTAGTAATTTTTTCATTTTATTTTAAAAACAAACAAACAAAGTGCTCGTATAATGATCTGTTAAAAATTTAGTCTATATGATTATATGCAGACTACACACTGGAGCAGGAGATGGAAATTGAAGCACTCGAAGCCATACTTATGGACGATTTTAAGGGTTTGTGATGCTTATATTTACGAATGTCAAATGTATTGTAAGAGTTCAAACTTATGTTGTTCCTTCTTTTATCAATACAGCATGTAACATGAGGCTGTCTTCCTTTTTTTTCCTTTCATGCCAGAAATTCATGCTGGTGAGAGTGGACTAGGTACTTCAAATCGATGCTTCCAGATAAAGATATCTCCTCAGGTGTGTATTTTTCTTCTGAAAGTGAAGTTTTGTGACTAGTATAGTAATATGCTGAACTGGCATACATTATAATGCTGCAGTTTTAAAAAACTTTCTGAGGCTAGCCTAGGATTTTTTTCCCAGGTTGTGCGGTTTGAAGCTAGCTTTTTCTGCACATTTTGAGGCTTACGCATCAAACCCTCCAAGTCGTGAACCTTTATTGTTCCTTAAGGCATTAGCATTGAGTTTATTTGATGTTGCTAGATTCAATTCATGGGCCTAAGTCAGAAAGTTGATTGTGATTTTAATAAGAAACCAATTTGCAATCCCATTGTATAATTCATTGTTAATGAAATGTTATCGCTAATTTGTCTCAAAAAAAAAAAGTGCAGATTACTTATAATAAAGAGAAAATACATAATTTTGGCCTATTTCCACATTTTCTTGGGGTTTCTGACTTTCTGCCGTTAAATCTCTCCAATTTATCTCTTCTTTCTTCTCTGCTGGAAACAAGTATGCATCACTTTTCTTGAACTTTTTATCATAACTACGTAGCTAAGAATTATAAATTTTAAGAAGATAAAATTACATAGCTAAGAAGAAGCATATAATTTTTATCATAAGTTTGTTGCTAAAATGAGATATCTGTGATCATCTATTTAATGTTATTGTTTATTTATATTTCTACACATACTTTTTATTTTAAGTCGAGGCGTAATTAAGTCGAGGCTTACGCCTCGGCAGAAAGAAAACATCTCAAGGCTAAAATTCACCTTTTAAAACATTGGATAACACTAGAGTAACTAATAATCTTAGAAATGTTTGCATTACACTTGGCATAGTACAGTTCATTAAAAATATATCAGAGTCAGTATTTTATCATACATTAATTTGGGTACAATCATGGGTATAAAAGAAATTAAAAACTCTGAAAATATTGTTTTTGAATGAATTAAAAGGGAGATTTCCGATAGTTATTTCTTGCTGAATGTTCTACAGGATGATGAGATAGAATTTGAGTCAACCGCAACTCCAGGTTTTTTCTTCCCCTCTCTCTAGCATGACCATTTGGAAAATTTTATTTTACTTCTCTCTAGTTCAGGATCATGATTGATTGACGTTTTAAGAAACCTTGGGATCTTTTGGTGTCTTCTTTAGTTTTTAATCTAAAGCGGTTCCCAAAATTTCTGTTGCAGTGCAGCTGGCTTTAATCTTTTCACATTCAGAAAAATATCCTGACGAACCTCCCCTTTTAAATCTGAAAAGGTAATGCCTTGTCTTTTAAATATTTTGCAAATTCGTAATACATTTTCATGCGTAAATCATTATTGAAAGAATTGATCTTGGTTTCCTTGACCTATTTTTCTTGACTTCCTCAATTGTTTTCTTTGTAGATAATATATTAATATAAAGCTGCTTAGGGGTCAGTTTTCACTATTTAAACTGAGAAAAAAGATACCATAAAGCTAAATTGTAAGAAATATAATTAGACTTACAAATACATAAAAAGCAGTGAGGGATGAACATAGTTGTAAAAGCTTGGTAGGTGTATTTCTACTTTAAGTATTTTGGTTTGTTGAACTTGTTTTTAGTTAAATTACTGAGAATTAATTCCTGTGTCACTGATTTATTTCCTGTCCTTACACAGTTTGCGAGGAATAGCCATAGAAGATTTGAGAATTTTGAAAGAAAAACTTCAACAAGAGGTATCTTTGGGCACCCTTTGTTGTATATATGGTTCATTAGAGTTCTCCCAAAGATCCTGCTATCAATATTGAAGTGTTTACTTCTGTAGCAGTATAATGTTAAATATTGGCATAACAACTCTCTAGAATCTTTAACACATAGGTATCCACACTTGTCAAATTAGGACTGATGTTTTAGAAATAAAATGTTTGCGGTACTTGTCAAAAAAAAAAAAAAACTTTGCAGGCCTACATGTTAACTCATTTGAAGTTTGGGTACCTTATTAATAGTTTAGCCTATATTATCTTTATGTTTTATCAATATATTTGACTAGTTCTTATAACTAAACGTTACTCTGTTTTAGATTAAACCACTGATAATTTGGATTAGTTGATTAACATTACTATCTGTACTCCATATTGGTTGTACAATCAAGAAATGTGTTGAGTTATCCAGATTGTGCTAATTTTAGTCCCATTTGGCCATTTATATTTGAATAGGCATCTGAAAACCTTGGTATGGCTATGATATACACACTAGTCACATCAGCTAAGGAATGGCTCTCTGAAAGATTTCAAGAATCCAGTACTGAGAATGCTGAAGCAGAAGAAGCAGCAAAGGATGAGGCAAAGTTCTTTTTCATTATATTTTATATTGACTTTTCATGGGAAGTTTACTTCTTAGCGCATTTCATTGAGTTGGATTTATTATTGAATCCAAAATGTCATTTTTCCACTCTCATCACTTATGCTGCCATCTTTTACTTCATGTCAAGCTCTTGAATGTTGTACCCATTTACAATTTGCATGGAAAATCCTTGCTAGTAGTAATTAATGTTGGAACCCGTGAGATCATGCTATTTCTTATCCAGGAGGTCTAGGATTTATTTTCCTTCTATGAGCTGGATGACATTGTTATAATTAGTGTATTATGGTATCTCATAACTTAGTGATAGAAAAACTAAAGTTAAAGAGTCGGTATATAGCATTGCATTGAGAATGCATTAACAACTTTTTTGAATTGTTTTCATAAGGGCTAGAGTATATGCTCTTGTACCTTTGACTAGAAGTTTTCCCTTGAGGTTTGTTTTTGAATAGCCGCCTCCCAATTTTGTTGCTCTTTCCTCTTTTCAGGTAATTGTTCCACATGGAGAACCAGTCACTCTTGATACTTTCTTGGCATGGAGAGAGAAGTTTGAAGCAGAGTTGGCACTTGAGCGAGCCAAGTAAGTTTTCTAAATGCATAGTTTTTGTCTTCTAAAGCTTAGGCATCAATAACTTGTGTTTTATTTTCATGTGACATATTTAGAAATATGTCAATCATTTTTTGTCCTTTAACTTGATTGTCAATTATGCTACTTTGATTGCAAGCTATGCCGTTACTTTTCCAAGCCTCATAAGGGGTGAGATAATCTTGTTATGCCATTATGGATAGGTTTGGAGTGAGTCTCTTAGGTAGGGTTATAAGTAAGTAATGTCCGTTCTCTTAAACAATAAGTACATAGAGGTATTTGTAAGCATCTCGACCTATATGTGCTGCTGTCTAAATGGACTAACCACTTATGATAATGAGGGGACATATACACTATCCTAGGTTAAGGTCACATCTGCACGACTAATCATCTACTCCTGATGATGAGAGAACAAGTGTGCCCCCTAGGTTGAGGTCATGTCCATGCTTGAAATATCTTTGATTTAATCAACTTCCTTCTAAGATGACCTAACGCTCCACAAGTGTAGGTTGCATATGCCAAACTGCATTAAGTCATGTAGTGGTCAATCTGAAATAGATCGTGATGGATGGTCTGAAATAGGTCGTGATGGTTGGTCTGATATAGGTCGTGATGGCATGTGCGTCGTTAGGCTTGTACTCCATGGGATTTGTTAAAGATAGATCTTGTAGAGGTTGTTGACTCAGATACCTATTTAAACAGTATGCCTTACACATCCAAGATCGCACCTCGTGAGGGATTTCTCTCGATTAGGTTGTAGGTACCAAGATCATGTACACAGTTTATCCAAATATTAAGTTCTCAATTCTTTTAACTTGATGCAAGGTAAAAGAACACAATACCCATCACCGAGTAACGACTTACTACACTCTTACACGTTTCTTTTCAACTTCTTATAAGGTACAAAAACCTTTCAACTTCTAGGGTTTTCACAAGGGCTTGGATCCACTCAATTGGTATATTAAGGGTCTAAACTGTTTCATTAACTTCACTTCTCTAAACTTCTTAAAATTTTCCCTCCCTTTCTATCAAAGAAATTGATCTTGTTAACCTTGGAAAACAATTTAGTTTAAAGAACCTCAATCTAAAACATAGAAATTTATGTCTAGTGCCTTGACAATTTCAACTCGTTAGTCTAGGCATTTTTCTTGCTTTTTAGAATCACTTCGTTTAATTTAGGTGCTATTCTTACCTTCAGTTCGTTTATATATATTAAAAGAATCTCTTGTATTAATTAAAGCTTTTTTAGGTAGTTTAAAAATGGCTAACCATCCAAAGTCTAGTTCGTGACTTGGAGGTCGTTCTGGGTTTATTTCCTCTAAACTCGAGCCACACTTCCTCCTTCCTTTATTAGGAGTTATGATGATCGCGGTAAGGAAATCCAAGTTAGACGTAACGAGCTTACCACATACCTTGACTGACTCACAATAGAGATATCCAACGATTGACAAAGTGACCTTCACCCTTAGGATGGTTGCTTGAAAACTCCGACATTACTTCAACGATCACCCCATTGTGGTGGTTACATCTCATCCTTTGAAGACTATATTTGGAAAACCATCCAACTCAGGAAGGCTCTTGCATATACCCATCTAGTTAAGTGAGTTTGATATTCGTTTTAAACCACAAATCGCAATCAAAGGATAGGCGATGGTTGGATTTGTGGTAGAATGGTTGGAAAAAACCCACCTGTAAAGGTCAGTGTTACAGAGCAAGCGTTACTCACCACACTTGAAGTTTGGAACGTGTTTGTAGATGGTTTGTTTATTTTTATTT
The DNA here is from genome assembly GCA_037013495.1 of Hippophae tibetana. Lineage (NCBI taxonomy): Eukaryota > Viridiplantae > Streptophyta > Magnoliopsida > Rosales > Elaeagnaceae > Hippophae > Hippophae tibetana. Next base: position 121,856,356 of record CM072801.1, read on the forward strand.
TATTTTTGGAAAATGATCCAAGTAGTGGAGTGTTTAATGTTCAAATCACACATAAATTACCTTTTGTAGAATTATAAAAAAGATCTTTAGATTAGAATCTGATAGCAATATTAGGGGCTGATTTCTAGGAGATTTATAGCTATCAAATCAGCTTTATCCTTATCCCATGATTTTAGGAGATTTGGTAATCTGTTATCAAATTTGTAGATATACTTTTTTTAGTTTTAGGTAGTTTTGATTTCCTTCTTAAATTAGTGGTAAATATCTCTAAAATAGATGAACATTATCATCTATGTAAAGTGGGGTGTGTAACCTTTGTTTAATGTAGAAAAAGATTATTCTTTCTTTTCACAAATAAGATGTGTAGGAAATCAACCTAGGCACATGATTGATTCCTAAGCAACCCCTGATTTTCAGGGTGACTTCCAGCTCTATTTTCAGCTCAATTTTCAGCTTTATTTTCCACTTTTTATTAGTGTATTACAGCGTGTATTTTAGTTATAACATTAATATATATATATGTTATTTATCAGAGAATTATAGAGAAGAAAGGAATAAAAAGAATACAACTTTAAGAGAGTTTTTTTGTGTGTGAAGGCCTTTGGCCTTGGCCTCTTTTATCAATTTGGAATTCAATTCTTAACATGGTATCAGAGCTTTAGGTTCAAAACCTCTGCTATTGGCCCCTCTTTTACTGTATCTCTTTGCAGAAAACCGTTTTTTAATCAAAAAGTGGTTTTCTATTTTTCTCAGATCAGTTTCTGCTATTTTAATTCTCAGATCAGTTTCTGTTGCTTTAATTCTCATTATTTGAGGTTGATTGATATCTGAGAACTGACAATGGCAGCTTGACAAAAAAATATATTGAGAATTCTGAGCCCATTGCTGCAATATTGAAGTTAGATTTCATTGTTGCTGTGGGTGCCCATGAAGCGGCTTCAGGGATGAAACATCTACAACCTTGTACAGAAGGTCAATAGTTTTCTGGATTCCACCAAAACCTCTGAACCAAAAAAGCTGATTCTTCCCAGCATGCTGTTGCATTTACTCATCCTCAGACAACCTCACAGATGCCAAACCTTGCTTCTTTCCCATCAATGTATTGGTAAGGATTCTATGGGTCCTCAAATAGGTTTCAATCCCAGTAGCAATCTAAATTTTTTTGTGCTTCCAAGTAGCACTCCGAGTTGGCAGTCCTCTGTTCTTACAAGCAGTTCGTGTTTACCGTCTTCTATTATTTCAACAAGCAATCCAAATTTTCAGTCTTCAATTCTTCCTGCCCAGTCAGTCCTGAATGCGGGCATCTTGAACTTGCAGCCTCCATTGCTTCCTACCCAAACTTCTGTAATAGGTTCAGACTTATCCATAAACTTGGTTACTAATAAGGCATCTTCTGAAGCATTCCCTTCTGTTGGCTCAAGCTTCAGCTCGTCCCAGGCATTATAGATGGGAAATCTACATCAATTTTTTCTATTCCTGATGAAATTAAAATCAAACAGGACTCAAGAGTTGCAGATCTACACTCGGAGCTCATGCATTATGTGCAGGGACTAGTGTTGCAAGCTTCACCCAAAGCACAACCATTCAATTTTATTCCAGTTTATCATCCCCATCGTGTGGGGAGGTTGGGAACATAACATTCCAAATTGGCAGTTCTCGTGTTGGCTCAACTTCAGCTTCTAAACTGTTTGGTTATGAAGCTATTACTGGACAAAGTTTGTCTTCTTCTGAGATTGTTAACTACAACAGTGACATCCACCACATCTAGTGCTACTGTATTTTCTCTTCGAGGTTTCTCTACAGCTCTTACCTCTCATCTCAAATTGAACCCATTTCAGGCGTTGTTCTCCAGTTGCTCTTTCTGTTTGTGGCCGAAGTCGTTGTTTTTCTAAGAAACAACCGACTATCGTGCATCTGCATTCGTCTCTGTCACGTGACATCAACCTCAGTCTCGTGCGACTTTAATCTCAGTATCGCGAGACTGATGACTGAAGTCTCGCGAAACCCGGGCATCCAGTTGCCGTCATCTTCCATTTCGGCGCTTCGCCATTGCCTTCCAATCGCCGGTGCCCTCCAATCAGCGTTGCTCTACATTCGGTGCATCATATTCAAACTCAAACAAAGAAAGATTGAAAAATGGTGAAGAAACTTTTAAACATTTCAGCCCAATAAGCCACCAATAGCCCAGTTCAGCCGGATAGGCCCAATAACCAATCCAGCAGCCCTGTCTAGTCCTGCGTTCAATTTGGTTCTGCTTCTACAGATAATAATGATAAATTGATATGGAAGATAGCATGGCTAGGGACACTGTTTAGACATTAACACACACAATTCCTGTATTTGGACAGCACTAGCCTTACAATTCTTTTTCTTTTCATTCTTGGAGGCAGCCTCATCTTTGGACCTTCCCTACTGAAGCTGGATCTCTCTCACACAATTTCTCTGCGTCAACTAACTGACTGTCATCATTCAGATCAAGCAATGGTTGTTGATTAGCAAAGGTCTTAAGCTGCTCTAGCCTCTTTACCATTTGAATTGGGAACCAATTCATCTGTGCAATCCACAAACATATCTTCTTTCCCAGGGTCATTTGTTACTGCAGCATCACCTTGGTTACCTTGTAATGGACTCTCTTTACCTCCTAGAAGCTGCCGCAGAAACAAAAAAATGGTTCTACAAGGCGGCACTTTATATCCAACACGCTCGCAAATGATTCAGTTGTATTGAGGTTACATACAACTCTCTTTGCATCAGCGTTCCATGCTTTAATGCCACCATCAGTAGTTCCGCTCCACAATAAATGGGCATGCATTACAACAACTGGACAACAACTGTTCCAGTCAGTTTAATGTATAGGTACTGAAAAATACTTCACAGTTTCAGTTCCAATTCTGCTGTTTTTTGAATCAAACATCAAGTTCAGCTTTCAAAGAACATTCGTCACTATCAAATAGGCCATAGAAAGATCAAACATCAATGCAGTAACTTCCGTTTTATGTATTTGGTAAAGCAGCAAGCTTTTCTATTTCAAGAAAATAATCCATGAGAATGATTTCGTCTGAAGGGACCGTTCAATTTCTTCCACTAAACTTCTGATTCTAAATATGAAGTTATGTGACTAGAAAACGTCCCTGAATCTAATTGGCCTTTATGACATTCATTTGTCTCAATGTTACTTGTTTGGTCTATATCAGATTCAAAAAAATATAGTCATTCTTCGAGCTACAGGACATTCAATTGCATTGCTCCACTCAGTTTCAATGGCCACTCTCCGAGCTACAGGAAATTCAACTGCATTGCTCTCCACCCAGATTCAACCATCACCCTCTGAGCTGTAGGAGATTCAATTGCATTGCTCCACTCATATTTGGTGGTTAAATATATTTCATCATCCCAATCTTCAGGCTACTTAGCAACAAGATTAGTAATCCTTTTTGGGATGTCATCACATACCAAGGTTAGATCCATAAACCTTCTGGATCTAGCTTGCAGGGGAGTGTTAAATATTAACCCTTGATTCAATGAGTAAAGGGTTCTAGTCCACTATGATTAAACTAAACATGTGGAAATTGAAGGCAAGATGATCTCCCTCAACTATGTTCCATCTAGACAACAAGTAGCAGATATCTTAATCAAAGCTTTGTTCATGAGAGTTAAGTGTAGCACTTGGTTTAGAAAACATATATCGCCTAGCTTGAGGGGGAGTGTAGGAAATCAACCCAGGTACATGATTGATTCCTAAGCAACCCCTGATTTTCAGGGTGACTTCCATCTCTATTTTCAGCTCAGTTTCCAGCTTTATTTTCCACTTTTTATTAGTGTATTATAGCTGTGTATTTTAGTTATAACGTTAGTATATATATATATATGTTATGTATTAGAGAATTATAAAGAAGAAAGGAATAAGAAGAATACAACTTTAAGAGAGTTTGTTTTGTGTGTGAAGGCCTTTGGCCTTGGCATCTTTTATCAATCTGGAATTCAATTCTCAACAAGATGGTATCAGAGCAATCTCCAAACCCCAATTCTCTCATATAACCAAATACGGGAAACATGATTCAAGAGCTACCGTTTCCTAAACCACCTCCAATCAGGAAGTCATGGCTTTCAAAAGTGATAATAACCTCATGCCCATTACAGGACACAAACTGAATGGGAACAATTACCTCCAATGGTCCCATTCCGTAATGATGTTCATATGCGGAAAAGGTAAAGATGATTATCTCATCGAAAATGCTGCCAAACCAAACAAGACGGATGAAAAGTTCAAAGTCTGGAATGTCGAAAATAATATGGTCATGTCATGGCTCATTAATTCCATGACAAATGATATTGGTGAAAACTTTCTTCTCTATGGAACAACAAAGGAGATCTGGGATGTTGATAAGGAAATATATTCTAACAATGAGAATACATCAGAATTATTCGAGGAAAGTGTTCTTCATGACTTCCACCAAGAAGAACTAACAGTGACTCAATACTTCAACACTCTCATTTGGTATTGGCAACAATTAGGGATGCTATCAGGTATAGACAAGTAATTGAACAAAAAAGAATATACAAATTCTTGATTGGATTAAGTAAGAACCTTGATGAAGTACGAGGAAGAATTTTAGGATCCAAACTACTACCAAATATCCGAGAAGCTTTCTCAAAAGTTCGGAGAGAGGAAAGTCGAAAAAAGATCATGATAGGATCTCAAGATTCTGTGACAAATCCTGAGAGTTCAGCACTTGTGGTGAGAGGGAATTCATCCAACAACAACGACCACAAACCAAAGAAAGGGCGACCATGGTGCGATCATTGTCGATGTCCTAGTCATACTAAGGACAATTGTTGGAAAATTCACGACAAACCAGCAGACTGGAGGCCTTCCTGATTTTCCAACGACAAAGAAGGACGAGGCAACCTTGCTTCCATGGATGAACAACCTTCACCAAAAACCAACTCCCTTTAGCAAGGAACAGATAGAGATCTTGCAGAAAATGTTTAGCCAATCCTTACCTACACCAACTCTCACTGTGGTGGGTATCGGATCCCTGGCACAAAAAGGTAATTTTTTAAGTGCTCTAAATGCTAACAGGGAGAAGCTCAGACTATGGATTATGGACTCAGGAGCCTCTGATCATATGACTGGAGATGAGAAGTTGTTTTCAACTTATATCCCATGCTATAAAAATTTAACTGTGCGAATAGTTGATGGGTCACTCTCAAAGGTGGTAGGTACATGCTCGGTTCAAATTTTAGAGAATATCACTCTTGATTCCGTTCTACTTGTTCCAAAGTTAAATTGCAATTTACTGTCCATTAGTAAACTCACATGGGATCTCAACTGTGTTACTAAATTTGGCTCAAATTTGTGTGAATTTCACGACTTGGACTCAGGGAAGACGATTGGCAGTGCTAAGATGTTTTTAGGACTCTATCTTTTAGAAGTTAATGATCCTCCTGAAGGATCAATTTATCAATTAGATTGTTCGGTGTCCAATAGTCTTGTCTCTTTGTATGTGAGTCAGTCTAATAATGATAGTGCTGTTATGTTATGGCACTATAGGTTAGGTCATCCAGGTTTCTTGTATCTTAAGAAGTTGTTTCCTTCATTATTCCATTATAAAAATCCAAATGAATTTCAATGTGAGATCTGTCAATTCTCTAAACATATTCGAAATTCTTATCCTAATAGACTCTACAAAGCATCTCAACCCTTTTCTATGATTTATAGTGATATATGGGGTCCTTCTAGGATAAAAAATGTTACTGGTTTTCGCTGGTTTATCTCATTTATTGATGATCACACTAGATTCACATGGGTATTCCTTATGAAAGAAAAATCCGAGACAAACCAGATATTCAAAAACTTCAATACAATGATCCTAATACAATTCCAAGCAAAAATTCAAATTCTGAAAACTGATAATGCTAGAGTATTTCAATTCCAACCTTAATGCTTACCTCATGAGTCATGGTATTGTTCACCAAAGTTCCTGTGTTAACACTGATCAGCAGAATGGTATTGCCGAGAGAAAAAATCGGCATCTTCTTGATGTGGCTCGGTTTCTTATGTACTCTACCCATGTACTAAAATATTTCTGGGGTGAAGCAATCCTTACTACTACATACCTCACAAATAGGATGCCATCTCGGATTCTTAACTTCCAGACTCCCTGTCAAATCCTCCTTCAGTTCTTTCCCACTACTCGTCTCATCTCTACCATTCCATTCAAAGTTTTTGGGTGTTCAGCTTTTGTTCATGTCCATCAACAACACCGAGACAAACTTGATCCTAGAGTTCATAAATGTATTTTTCTTAGGTACTCTCCAACTCAAAAGGGATATAAATGTTATTCATCGATTACTAAAACATTCTATCACTCCATGGATGTCACCTTCATTGAGCAACAACCTTATTTTCCCAATCTGATATTCAGGGGAGACTAATTTTGTCCTAGAATACCAGCTTTGGGATATTGAAGAATCACCTCATTTTGACCAAATCTCCCCATCACTAAATCGTGAATCACTTCCTTCTCAAAATTCCCAAAATCTCTCATTTGAGTCTTCTTACTTCCTAGAACCTACTACTCAAGATCAAGCCAACAATACACCTCAAAATCTAGACACTATTCAATCAACAACGAATAATGAATTGATTACCTACTCAAGGAGGAGAAATAACCAAAAGGAGATGGACCAACAAGCATCTCTTGAGCAAACCCAAGAGTCTGACTCAAGTCCTAGACCAAGTGAAGATCCGCCAGGTAACACTAATCCCGAAACTAATGATGATAGTGACTTTCCTATTGTTGTGAGAAAAGGGGTAAGATCATTACCAAAACATCCAATATACACATTTGTGTCATATGAAGGATTGTCACCGAAGTTCAAAGCTTTTGTTGCCAACCTCGACAACATCCAAGTTCCTAATAATATACAAGAAACTCTTGGCTCACCAGAATGGAAAGCAACAGTGTATGAAGAAATTCATGCACTAGAGAAAAATGGAACCTGAGAAATTTCTAACTTACCAACCGGGAAACGCCCAGTAGGCTGCAAATGAATCTTCACAGTAAAATATAATGAAGATGAGAGTATTAATTGATTCAAGGCACGGTTGGATACAAAGGGATTCACCCAATCATATGAAATCGATTATGAGGAGACATTTGCTCCTGTAGCCAAGTTAAACACAGTTCGGATTTTGTTATCCTTGGTTGCAAACCTTGATTGACATCTCCACCAACTAGATGTTAAAAATGCCTTTCTAAATGGGGGCCTAACTGAAGAAGTGTACATGGAAATTCCTCCCGGTTTTGAAACACAAACTACATGCAACAAGATTTGTAAACCGAGGAGATCTCTATATGGGCTCAAGCAATCTCCAAGAGCTTGGTTTGAAAGATTCACAAAGGTAGTGAAGAAACATGACTATTCTCAATGTTAGACGGACCATACACTATTTGTTAAACTCTTCTGCAGGAAAACTTGCTGTCCTCATAGTGTATGTGTGTGACATAATCCTAACAGGAAACTATGAAGAGGAAATCCGCACTATCAAAAGTTTACTAGCGGAAGAATTTGAAATCAAGGACCTTGGAAATCTTAAATATTTCCTAGGTATGGAGATTTCAAGGTCAAGAAAGGGAATCTCTGTCTCACAAAAAATGTCCTAGATCTTTTAAAGGAGACTGAAATGCTCAGATGTAAGCCGACAGATACTCCTATGGATCCAACTATCAAGCTAGGAGTTAAGGAAAATTGTGCACTCGTGGACAAAAGAAGATACCAAAGGTTAGTCAGTTCATGAACAATCCAAATGAAGAATACATAGAAGCTGTGTATAGAATCCTACGATACGTGAAACTAACACTAGGTAGAGGATTATTTTTTGAGAAGAATCAAAGAAAAGATATTGAAGTGTTCAGTGATGTAGATTGGGTAGGATCAATACAAGACCGAAGATCAACTTCAAGATATTGCACTTTCGTGTGGGAAAATCTGGTCTCTTGGAGAAGTAAGAAGCAATGCAGAAACTGAATTCCGGGCGATGACACACGGTATTTGTGAGGAAATTTGGTTAAAAAGGGTGCTAAAGGAATTAAAAATTTCAGATGAAGAACCTATGAAAATGTTTTGTGATAATCAATCAACAATCAGAATTGTCAAAAAACCAGTTTATCATGATAGAACAAAACACGTGGAAATTGATCGACATTTCATAAAGGAGAAGATAGAGGAAGGAATAATCAAGATGTATGCAGACAGTAGACATCCTTACCAAGGCTCTACCGAGAAAGGTGTTTGAGTAGACATCCTTACCAAGGTTCTACCGAGAAAGGTGTTTGATGATCTGAGTTCCAAGTTAGATTTAATTAATATTTATCGCCTAGCTTGAGGAGGAGTGTAGAATTATAGAAAAGACCTTTAGATTAGAATCTGCTAGCAATATTAGAGACTGATTTCTAGGAGATTTACAGCTATCAGATCAACTTTATCCTTATCTCATGATTTTAGGAGATTTGGTAATCTGTTACCAAATCTGTAGATATAATTTTTTTTCAGTTTTAGTTAGTTTTGATTTTCTTCTTAAATTAGTGGTAAATATCTCTAAAATAGATGAGCATTATCATCTATATTAAGAGAGGTGTGTAACCTTTGTTTAATGTAGAAAAAGATTATTCTTTCTTTTAACAAACATGACCTTTTTGAATGTGCTATTCCATAAACTCATGCTTGTGTCTGATACAGTATTGTTGGTAAATTACAATCTCATAAGTCATGATAGAATGCATAACCGTTAAATTTGTCCTTTTCACCCTGAGTTTAATTACTGTGATATCTGTATTAATTTTCAGGTTAATGCCAGAATCTGCACTTACAACACCCAAGGAAAAAAAGCTCTCAGGTCGACAGTGGTTTGAAACTGGAAGAGCTTCTGCGGTACTTATGCTTTCCCTGACTTTAGCCCCTTTCGACCTTGTAAATTTTATAATAACAGACCTGAATTAATTTTCAAGAATTTAAAATAGCTTATACTGATGATAATTTACTGTCTATGCTTTTGTTCAAGAGCTGGGTTGTTATCACTACAAATCCCTAATAAACTACCAAGGGAGAACGTTAATCCCCTAAAAACTTAATATTAGCAACAGTTTTCTTTAAATTTAAATAGGGCACAATCAGGACATTCGGGTTACAATAGACAATGAAGAGAGCCACATGTGAGTCATATGAGCAAATTTCTAGACACATTTGACCATCAATAGCCACACTCGACTTTGCGTGCCCTTTGAAATTTGTTTGTGAATTGTAGATTTTAGGTGTATATACATTGTCATCAGTTGTCATAACTGGGAAAAATTTGAATACAATAGAGTTTATTTTCTTGGGATTAAAGTGTATTATGTTAAGAATCTATAGTGTTATCAACGCTGAATTTTTTTGGATAAGTGGTTATCCTTATATAAAGGATTGATTCTCTTATCCTTTATCCTACAAAGATAGGTGGTTATCCTTATATGAAGGGTTGATTCTCATTCTCTTTATCCTACAAAGATAAGTGGTTATCTTTATATAGGTGACTCTATACTTATGCAGAAAGGTGCAGCTGCAGTCACTCAAGGATCCGATGAAGAAGATGAGGAAGATATTGACTTTGACGATGAGGATTTTGAAGGTAATTCTCTTCTCAGCATATATGTCAACATGTTTCACAACTCCAAAACCATAGTCGGAACATTTACTTCCATAAATGTTTTGAGATTCCTGACAGTTTTTTGAATATTTACTAATAATAACTCTGTCTGGTGTGGTGGCAGATGATGAAGATATGCTTGAGCATTATTTGGCTGAGAAAGCCGACATATCCTCGCACTCATCAAAGATAGCTATCTAAGAAATATTTATGCAGCAATGCATGTGGGGAAGACTTGCCTGCACTTCCTCCCTTGTTCCATTTGGGCCACTTAAGCTTGAAGAGAGATGAGATATGTACTCTAGTCATTATCATATTGTTTATCTGGTAAAGGGGGTTAAGAATAGAGTGTATTTATAAGATTATGTTGCAAGTTTGGTGATCTTGACAATTAAGCATTAGTTTGCCCGAGAAATATGTGAAATTTTGGTTACGGCTAGTCATATTAGTGATATGAAATCTGCTACTTTATTGAAAACAAGATATGATTTCTACATAAATGCAAGTAATCTAATAATTTTGCAACAGTAACATGCTTTAGCAAAAGTTATGTACCATAGGAAACTTGTTGGCTGGTCTCTTTACCATTGCTCTTTAAATAACTTTTATAAGTAGTTCAATTTTGCTGTAAAACTCCTATCTCATGTTTTAAGTTGTGGGTTGAAACAACACCAATTACCCTTTGATTTAAAAAGAAAGGTGTTGTAATTCCTGTAGTGACTTCAATTTAAAATTGTGCTTACAATTCTATTGTGATTGAATCCTTATAACTTTTCATAGGATATCTTTTTTATATGCAAATTTCATTTTTAATTCATCCTATACATGTTTGGAGCCTTTCATGCACGAGTCTAGAGTGAGAAGGTCTCCCCTCTCTAGATTTTACACGTTTCTTCAATTAGGGTTTGAGAGTTGTATCGGGTTCTTGTTTTTAGGGCATCAAAAACCACAGTTGCAGCCTTTTTTGTCTTTTCTAGTTGCCTGTCTTGCCACTTGCTTCTCTTTTGGCATCATTTGGCCATCGTTCTGGGTTCTCGTTTTAGTGGGTTCTTCATCATCTCAGGTTCTTGTTTTGGTTAGGTTGTCATTGTTCACAAAACCTTCGTTCACATTGCTCCCTTTTTTGGCGTTATCTCCTCCTTTGTTGGTGTGGGTGTTGTTCTATGTTTGTTCTGCTTTTACAATAAGGCTTGTTTAGTGGTTTGTTGCTCTATTTTTTGTTGGTTGTGGTTATTTTGCATTTTTCTTGTAGTTCTTGTTTGGTTATGAAATTGTAGGTGGTGTGACTTTTTGTCAATTTTGTTATTGGTTGTGGTTTTGTTTTATTTTTGTCGTCCTTTTTGAGGTCAAGATATTTGTGAGAATGTCTCTGAAGAAGTATAAGCTTCAAGTGTGATCAGGCTTTGAATATAGTCAGGGAATATGTGAAAATTAATTTTAAGTATAAATCTTTGGATTAATTTAGTAGATCATTGCTGAAGTTGGAGGATCGATCAGATAAGAGAGCTAGCATTGAAAGCTTATTTTTTGTGACTAGTGAGTGAATTTGTTAACAGTTTTTCTCCTTGAGATAGACATGTCAAGTGGTGTGGGACACCCAAATAAGCATGGGTTGTCCCATATATTAGTGAGTCGAGCGTGTGATATATATTTAAGCTTTTTAATAGGACGGGTTTGTGTTTATAAGGGTACAGGTCCGTGTTGGCCCATCAGTTGCAATAAAAGAAAAGGGAGTAATGAAAGGATTAGGCTTCCCTCGTTCTTCAACACTATACACAACCCAGCCACTACACTGCCAACGACCCAGCCTCTGCTGATAGTCACTGCCATCAAATTATATGGTATTAAACTCAGTTCATTTTCCTTATTCTTTCTTTTTTTACTTTACTGCTGCTTCTTTTTTAAGTATGGCTTCTCAAAAAATATTTGCTTCTTTTTCGTGCTTTAAATAGGTGTATATATTATGGTTATAACTATTTACTACTTAAAGAAGCTGATACTTAATAAACCAGTTTAATAGCCATTTACTTAATAATAGCCACTTGGTTTCACAAGGAATAGAGTATGATAATTTCATTATAGCATTTGATCTTTAGTAAGGATGTTTTTGAGCAATAGGAATGTAATATAGTTTTATAGTTTTATTATATATATTGGGTTTCACGAGGAATGGAATATTGACTTTCAATAAGGAATTTTTTCAACTTTTTTCAGTACTCACAAAGATATATTTTCATAAAACAAAAATATGATCTTTGAAAACCAATCTCTTTGGACTCTCTTTAATTTCTTTCTTTGATTTGTTTTCCAATTTCTCTTATTTATTTCTCTAATTTGTTTTCCAAATTGTCTTAGTTGCCCTTTTATGAATAGAAAATAGGTGGGGTTGCTTTAATTTTTAGAAATAATTAGAGATTTAAGGATTAGGGATTGGATATGAGAGAAATAAATATATAATTGGATAGAGAAACTAAATACTCAATTTAAATTCATTCTTGTCTGAAAAATACTTGATAAGGCTCCCAACTAGACGGTGATAGAGAGTCCGATTAGAAATGGGTTCTTCTTCATCCTTTTTGTACTTCACATTGAGTTCCATCGGAGTTAGTTTTGTCATCTCTTAGCTTTGCTAAGCTAATGAGGTCAAGTTATAACACTAAGTCCTAGAAGCACATGATTTTTTTGGGGTTGTTGTTTAAGGCTAAGTATTTATCATGATGACATGCAGGTTTTCAGTAATTTTCTTTTTTGATTATTCACTAAAATGGACTCTAACGAGGACTTAGATAGGATATCTGATGAGGAGTTGTATGTTCATCTTAGAAACAAATTCATAGAACTTGTAGAATCATTGTTACATGTGGAGGTTTTACATTTATTTCCTGGTCCTACTTGTAGTCATAGATCTGCCTCTAGTCCCAGACCTACTTTTAGCCATAGACTTACAAGTACTAATGGAAGGCTAACCTCGTATGTTTGGAAACACTTTAATATTGTATTTGTTGAGGAGACAAATAAAAGGAGAGCAAATTTGTAAGTATTGTCGAGTTAGTTACTCTCATAGATTAAATAGTCGCACTGGTCATTTGTATAGACACTTGTAAAGGTTTCATTAGGAACAAATTTTTCGGTGCATCTGATGAAGTATACAATTAAAAATGAGAGGACTTACTCATTATGTAACTAGTAGTGAATAGACAATTACATTTGCTGATGATAGTAGATATGAATTTTTCATCCAAACTTACACACAACATTCGTAGACTTGCATTTCTAGGAACACAGTTAGAAGTGATTGCTTAAAAGCTTTTAGTACAATGAAAGAAGCTCTAGTTGACCATTTTTATATATTTAGCAATTGGTCGATTGCTATTACTTCAAATATGTGTGACTGCACATTAGGTAGATTCAAGTTGGAAGTTAAAGAAAAAGATAATTGGATTTGACTTAACTGAATGCATGCCCACATAGTAGAATACAAATTTTTAGTTTAATTATAAGTATCATCATAAACTATGACCTTCTTGATAAGATCTTCTCCGTTACTTTGATAACGCAAGTGTCAACTTAAGTTCTTTTAACATGTTGAATGTTGTTATTCCACCATTACATGATAGTATTAATTTGTTTTTTTACATGCATTGCATGTGCCATATTATCAACTTGTGTGTGCAAGTCATTTGGAAAATATCATAAATACAATAACTTTTATCTCATCATCAACAAGAGTATGCTGCTCATTGTAAAACTTTTGGTTTTTAAGACAAAAACTTAAGACATATATTGCCATTGGATGGAATTCTACATGCTTAATGTTGAAATCTTGTGTGGGTTATGATGAGTTATTAACTTTATATTATATTGAGAAATGGGGTTCGTTACCCTTATTGTGTGATAATGATTGGAGTAGGGCATTTAATTTTATGGATTTTTCGAAGGTTTTTTATGTTGTCACTATGGAGCTTTCTGGCATGTATTATCTTGTCATCTTGCTATATCACATTTTTTGTATGTCTGAGATATTTTTCAAACATAGAAGTTTTGATTTGTTTGCTAATGTATGCAAAGTAGTAGAAGAGAAATTAAAAAAATATAAGGAAATTATTCTATAAATATTTATATTAGCTGCATGCATGAATTTGAGAATTAAACTACATGCTGTTGAAAGGAGATTTCATAAATTTTTTAACATCGCATCTCCTTGGATTTACAATGTTATTATATTTCATCAAAAAGAAAGTGTAATATTTATGCCACTACGTTGGAAAACAAAAAGCAATAGACTTTGAGCTCGTCATTCACTACACTTTCTATTCATACGATGCACAATTTGAAAAACAAAGATATAATAATAGTAATAATGCATTCTTTGAATTAAGCACATATATCTAGTGATATGGAAGTTGGATGTGTACTTTTACAAGTACTAAGAGGTCTTCTATTAGTAACATTTTCTTTTCCAAGTGAAATCTCCTAGTAAAATTACTTATTATTCTAATTGAACTACTTAAATCATAATATAAAAAGACATCGTGCAAAAATCTAAAAACGTCCAGCGCCAAAGTCACTGAATGGGTAATGGGATCGCCGAGCCAGGAAAAAAAATAGAAAAGAAAATTCGAATTATTAAGTTAATTAATATAAATAAAACTTTGTTGTTCAGCATCTTGGACTAGCCAACCGAAGAAGTAATAAGTACTTGTCCATGGACATTTCTTCTGGAACAATCACAAACACTTTTTTGATTATGGATCTACTAACAGAAATTCAATGCGTAATCTAAAATCGTACGATTTTCCCGATCTAAATAAAACAGGTTTTACATGAAGAAGATTTGGGTATTGATCCAGATTTGGATGCTCAAGTGGAATTTGGAACATTCCAAAAACTTGGAGATCCGACTGTTTACCGAGGGTTCGAATCCCTCTCTTTCCGTACACTTCACCTAATTCACCAACGTTACTGACCACAATATATCAAATAACAATTGATACCAATTTTAAAATAGGATAACATGCTCGATAGGGCATGAGTTCTAGTATCATAAGTGTTTTTGGACATGCTTCATTTGCTCTGCTCTTTTTCTTCGGACACATTTGGCATGGTTCTCGAACCTTGTTCAGAACGCTTTAGCTAGTACACGGAAGTGCATACCATGATTTTTCTGTCTATCAATAACTGCATGCATTGCACGGTGGATGTGAAGAAGTAGACCATTATCTCGGTTGAAATTTGGAAATTAATTGGCTAAAAATCAAAATAATAATAAAAAATTATTCTGCGGTAGCTCATATATTCTATAGCACCTTACCGTGCCCTCTTACTAAATGAACGATAAGTATCTATTAAGTATTTTTCTTTTTTTTTCATATATGAAATATGAGATTTTCCTAAATTGATTCTTAAGAAATATCTAATCAGACCATTTGTACTTACTTCAACAAAGGAGTAACTGGGGGTCTATGGCTAACCGATATAGCACACCATCATTTAGCTATTACAATTCTTTTCCTCCACGACTCTACCACCCAGTCAATTCTGTTTCACTTAATCCCTGTTTCATGGGCAGGTGGATCATTTATGATGAAGAGGGTGGGCTTCAAGAAGATTGAAACTGAGAATAGGGGATTTATTGGGTTATCAAATGATACATTTATTGCCTAGTGATGAAATAGAGACTTTGAGCTATTTGAAGATTCAGATGGAAAAAGTTGTTGGAATAATTTTTTTAATTGGATGTATTCAAAAACCATTGATTTATATTTTCATTTTATGTTTTGAAAACTATTACGGTTTATATCAACAATTTTAATGAGTATTACTATTTTTATTATTTGTATTTATAGCATTAATATTAACGAGTAC
The DNA here is from genome assembly GCA_037013495.1 of Hippophae tibetana. Classification (NCBI taxonomy): domain Eukaryota; kingdom Viridiplantae; phylum Streptophyta; class Magnoliopsida; order Rosales; family Elaeagnaceae; genus Hippophae; species Hippophae tibetana. The sequence goes on from CM072801.1 coordinate 121,871,912, forward strand.
TATTATTTTACTTGATTGGATTTATATGGTTAATGGGATTTCTTTTCGTAATTGCATTTTATTTTTTTTAATTTTCGGGCTAATGGTGGAAGCCTCTAATTCAAGTGCATTAGCACGTAACCATAAAAAGAAGTCTTTGAAAATCTTGCTTAATGCATTAGATTTTTTTATACCATATATTTGTTTTATTTTTTTCTTCATTTGTTTCAACGCACTTATGAATTTATAGATATTAAGTTATTCATGTTTGGAATAAAGATGATCGTTATAATTTCGGTTGATTATTTATTTTGCGAACACTAAGTATATTTTTTTTATACTTAATATTTCAAGTGATTAAAATATATGGGAGAAAATAAAGTACTAATTAAAAATGTGTGTATTTTCCTATAGAAAATTATTCTTTTAAGTAATTTAATGAGCGTTGTAATTTTAGGATGTGCCTACTATTAAATTAATTTATTTTCTTTGCTAGTTAGTTTAATAATTAGTTTTTAAGCAAAAGAAAAAAAAATCAACAGCGCTAACTTCTCTTGTTTATTAAGTACCAAATTTTTTTTCTATTTTTTTATAAAGAAGATGAAGGAATAAAATAGCAAAATAATCATAAACCAAGTGGCACTGGAAATAAAGAAAAAAAAATGCTAAAAATCAAACAGGATAAACATTATAACATCTAGGACGTGCCACATCACTTAGGAAAAAAATAAAATAAAAATTGAACCCATTTGGGACGGGATTCTTGGGATGAGATTCAAATTACTAGGGCTTAAATGAGAAGGGGTTTGAACGGTACATGTTTTAAGTCATCCTAATATCTTTTAGAATATAAATCGGGATATGAGACGGACTGAACATGCCTATTGACATGTCTAACTCGAGATATAGTGATTGTTTTGGTGAATTATTTGGATGCTAATTTAATGAGTAGCTTAAGATGGAATTTATGTATCTTTAAATTTGATGATTAATGAAGCTTCTTTATATATATAAAAAAACCCTCCAATACATTGAATATGTTGATTTTTTTTTAGCATTATGGACATATGTTTCTTGTATGTTATTTATAACATCAAAGTGGTGCAACACAATGGTGAACGGTGGTGACGATTCGGTTTCGTCGAAACCATACGAGGTTCTTGACGAAGGAACCTTTATAAAGGTAGTGGGTCTTCTTACTACTCAATGATTCATTCATATACACCATCAAAACGTAGAGAGTAAGTGTGAGAAACCAGTGAGAGTATCAAATCAAAAATCTATTGGAATTTCCATGTAAATGATGAAATTTGATCAATGATAGAAGATATATTTTCAATTCATTTTTGCTTTCACTTTATTTAAATTTTACGTTCATATGGTTTCTTGATCGTTTTTGAATTGAATTGTGATCTAATATTTGGTATCAAAGCTATTTTTGAAATATCCCTGTTTTGCTCTGTTTCACGAGGAATAGAGATTTTGGGTTTTTTATTTTGCTTGTTTTTGATGCATATGAAAATTATAAATTGTTTCAATATTGATTTTAGAGTGATTCTGTGAATTTAAATTTGAAAAACAATGAAGAAAATAAATCCAATTTATCATAGGTATTCATTTGAATCATTAATTAATTTTTTATTTAAAATGACATTTTTCATTCAAAATGTGACCATGAATTACTCGAAAATCAAATTATGAGATTTTTGATAAAAAGAACCTCGAATTTCATCGCCATAATAGTGAAATACGATCGGGTATCCATTCGGGTCAAAACAGGATCAGATTGATCAAATTGAAGGTTGAAGATGAGTTCTTTTAAAAAGAAATAAAGAATAAACTATGTTTTTTGGGGGACTCAAACCCAGGTCTTGGTGAGGCAATAAGCACCTTGTCCACTAGGGTGCAACGGTTATTACATTTGTTATAATATCAAACTTAACTTTATATACATTCAAAGTTTAGTTTTTAAACTAAAAAAAATGCTTCAGCCGTGATTGAACCCAGATTTCATGGTGTTCTATACACTGGACCAGAACACATTTTATGTTATATTATGTTTCTTGAATATTTGTATATGTGTTTGAAATTCAATTTTTATTAAAAAATAAATACGAATATAATTTTAATGTGATCAATTATTTAACTTAGGTTTGTCATATGTATACATGTGATATTTATTTAAATAATTTTTGGGCACATTAAAATTTATTTAAATACATTATGCTTAAATTATTTGTTTTGGTATTTGTATGTGTAAATTTTGTAATTAATTATACATATAAAAATTTGGTTAAATAATTTATGCATAATGAAATTAATTATTAATGACTCTTTATGGATTTAATTAGTGTTTATATTATTTATTTTTGCTTGTATAATTTATTGTCATACATGCAATCTTAAGATAGATAATATTTACACATTTAGAATTAAATTAATATTGCTTATTAGGGAGTAAGCATGACATCTTTAATTAATTTAAACTATAATAAGGTTTATTTAGGATCACATTTAAAAAATAAACATTAATTATAATTAATCATATGTTATATAATAAATCTTATTCCACATAAATTTTTATTATAATTTTGTGTGATTAATTAGGATATAATATCAAATTATATTTTCTAATTTATCCACATAGATTAGGAGAAGAAACATAATTTGATAGTTTTATCGTAAAGTTAAGATTAATCTAATTGAATTAGAATTTAGTTTACAGACAAGTTTTATGTCACTAGATTCATATTTTTCATGATTTACATCGGTAAAGAATGACTTTAATTTCGGTATCAAATCTTAGTAAGCATATAATCTTTAATTGCAACTTTTCAACCTATAAAATTCTCTGATATCCACTATGACATTCTCGATCTGAAAGGGGATAGTTATAAAATATGGAAGGAAAGAATTCTTTTTCATTTAGGGTGGATGGATATTGACTATGCTATTAGGAAAAATGAACGACCTAAAATTACTCAAATAAGCACTCTAGAGAATATCATGCTTTATGAACAATGAGAGCGATCTAATCGCCTTAGCATGATGTTCATTAAGACTAAAATCCTTGCTGGTATTCATGGTTCTGTTGATCAACATAAGAATGTTCAAGACTTGCTAAAGGCCATTGATGATTAGTTCGTCACTTCAGATAAGGCTTTATCAAACACCTTTTTAATGAAGTTTTCTTCCTTGAGACTCACCAGTGTGAAAGGTGTGCATGAGTACATTATGAAAATGAGGGACATTGCGGCTCAACTTAAGCATCTCGAGGTTGAGATGTCAGAATCCTTCCTAGTGCACTATATCCTTAACACTTTTACACATCAGTACATGCCATTCAAAATCTCGTACAATACACATAAGGATAAATGGTCAATCAATGAACTAATGACCATGTGTGTTCAAGAGGAAATGAGACTTGTTATGGAATTTGGTGAAAGTGCAATATTGGCTACAACATACGTGAAAGGAAAATCTCAATACAAGCATAAAGGAAAAGGGATAATTCCACCTCAGGCTGATATTAAGAAAGAATCAAAGTTTTTCTTCTGTAAAAAGAAGGAGCAAATGAATAAGGATTGTATCAAATTCCAGAAATGGCTTGAGAATAAAGGTCATCCAACCTCGTTTGTTTATTATGAATCTAATATGGTTAATGTTAATATTAACACCTGGTGGATTGATTATGGATCTACAATCAATGTTGCAAACTTCTTACATGGTATGTGAAATCTAAGGAAGCCAATGGAAAGTGAGCAATACATCTTATTCTGTAACAAGATGGGCTTACATGTGGAGGCTGTAGGGATATGCAATTTGATTTTAAGTAGTGGTTTTATTTTAGAATTAGAAAAAACCTTTTATGTTCCAAGTTTCTCTAGAAACTTGATTTTAATTTCAAGACTTGTACCTTTTGGTTATTCATTTCACTTTTCAAAAACATCTTTCATTTTATTTAATAAATCTGATTATGTTGAGAATGGTATTTTGTCTGATGGTCTTTACTGCATTAATTTATGAAATAATGCCACTTATAACGCTATGCATGTTCAAGCTGGCACTAAAAGGTGTATTATTGACGAGGACTCTTCTACATCATGGCATAAAAGATTAGGACACATCTCCATAGAAAGAGTTAAAAGATTAGTGAAAGATGGGGTACTTAGTACTCTAGATTTTACTGATTTTGAGACATGTGTGGATTGCATTAAAGGAAAGCAGACTAACAAGTCAAAGAAAGGTGCCAATAGAAGTTAAATCATATTAGAAATCATACATTTATATATATGTTGTCTAGACATGGATATTTAAGGTCAGAAATATTTTATCACCTTTATTGATGATTTTTCTCGATATATGTATCTATACATGTTTTATAATAAGAGCGAAGCATTAGATGCCTTCAAGAGCTTTAAGGTTGAAGTAGAGAAACAATGTGAAAATCAAATAAAGATTGTGAGATCAAATAGAGGTGGTGAATATTATGGTAGATACACTGAGAATGGACAAGCGCCTGGTCCGTTTGCTAAGTTTATTCAAGAACATGGAATAATTGCCTAATACACTATGCCTAGTTCACCAGACCATAATGGTGTAGCAGAAAAGAGAAACCAAATATTATTGGACATGGTGTAGAGTATGCTTAGCAACTCCAATATTTATAAATCCTTATAGATTGAAGCTTTAAAGATGGTTGTGTATATATTAAACCGAGTTCCAACTAAGGTTGTCTCAAAGACGCCATTTGAATTATGGAAAGGTTGGAAACCAATTTTGTGACATATGCGCGTTTGGGGATTCCACAAGAAAAGAAGTTAGACCCAAAGACCATAAATGGGTATTTTGTTTGATAAACAGAAAGGTCTAGGGGATATAGGTTTTATTGTCCATCTCATAGCATTAGGTTTGTGGAATCAAGAAATAAAAAATTTCTTGAGAATTACTTGATTAGTGGGAGCGATCGATCCCAGGGCATTGGTCTTGAGAAAGATCATTCAGATGATCAATGTGCCACTTTAAGTAATGGACTAATCGTTATTGTTAACAACATGCCTCGAGTACAAATACGTGTTGAAGAACTAGTCCTGCAAGTACCACAAGCTGTTGATCCTGATCTAGTAGATGTTGAAGTTCAACAGATGCTTGCAGCTATTGAACAACCAGCTGAACCACGTGATCCTAGTCCTCAGGAGAATGTTGATGCAGTATTAAGAAGATCTACTAGAGTAAGTAAATCAGCGATTCCTAGTGATTATGTTGTGTATATACAAGAATGTAGCAATAATGTTGGAGCCGAAAATGATCCTAAGACGTTTTCATAGACCATGAGTTCTGAGGTTTCAAACTTATGGTAGAATGCCATGAAAGAAGAGATGGATTCCATGGTGTCTAACCGAGTCTCGGATCTTGTCAAGTTGCCTGATGGTGTGAAATCTATTGGATGTAAATGGGTCTTCAAGACAAAGAAAAACTCACAAGGAAACATTGAGAGACATAAGGCAAGACTCTTTGCCAAAGGATTCACTTAAAGGGAGGGAATCAACTACACATAGACATTTTCTCCTGTATCTAGGAAAGATTCACTTCGTGTGATCATGGCATTGGTTGCCCATTTTGATTTGGATTTGCATCAAATGGATGTGAAAACGGCTTTCTTTAATGGTAACCTAGAGGAAGATGTTTATATGAAACAACCTGAAGGATTCTTCTCTAGTGATGGTGAGCATTTGGTTTGTAAGTTTAATAAATCCATATATGGATTAAAACAAGCTTCTCGTTAATGGTATTTGAAATTCAATAACGTCATCACTTCATTTAGTTTTGAAGAGAACGTCATGGATCAATGTATATACCAGAAGATTAGTGGGAGTAATATTTGTTTTTTGGTGCTATATGTGGATGATATTTTGCTTGCAACCAATGATAAGGGTTTGTTACACGAGGTAAAACAATTCCTTTCTAAAAATTTTGATATGAAGGATATGGGTGAGGCTTCTTATGTCATTGGAATTAAGATCCATAGAGATAGACTTCGAGGTATTTTGGGTTTATCTCAGGAAACCTATATCAATAAAGTTTTAGAGAGATTTCGGATGAAAGATTGTTCACCAAGTGTTGCTTCTATTGTGAAGGGCGATAAGTTCAATTTGAACCAATACCCAAAGAATGATTTTGAAAGAGAACAGATGAAAACCATTTCATATGCTTCAACCATTGAAAGTATGATGTATACTCAGGTCTGCACCAGACCTGATATTGAATTTGTTGTTGGGATGCTAGGGAGATATCAGAGTAACCCAAGTGTTGACCACTGGAAAGTTGTAAATAAAGTGATGAGATACCTGCAAGGAACCAAGGATTATATGCTTATGTATAGACGAACTGATGATCTAGAAGTAATTGGCTACTCTGATGTGGACTTCGCTGGTTGTGTTGATTCACGAAAATCAACATCTAGTTACATTTTCATGCTTATAGGTGGAGCCGTGTCTTGAAGGAGTGCGAAGTAGTCCTTGATTGCTACTTCCACTATAGAGGCCGAGTTCGTGTCATGTTTTGAGGTCACATCATATGATGTATGGTTGAAGAGTTTTATTTCTGGGCTTAAAGTAGTTGACTCTATTTCTAGGCCATTAAGATTGTGTTGTGACAACTTAGTTGTTGTGTTTATGGCTAAGAATAACAAAAGTGGTAGTCGTAGTAAGCACATCGACATTAAATACTTGGCCATAAGAGAACATGTTAAAGAAAATAAAGTGGCCATTGAGCACGTTAGGACTGAGTTGATGATTGTTGATCCTTTGACTAAAAGTATGCCACTAATGAAATTTAAGGTTCATGTAGAGAAAATAAGAATTGGTTCCACTTTGTAAATGTATATATATACAATTTATTAATGAAAATCTTATATATTGTGATATTTTCTCATATTCATGTGCCCCTTAATTTATTTGAGAAAATATATATTTTATTAGACCTAGAATAAATATATGATTTATTCATTAAGTTTCCTATCACTATGATTAATGTATTTTGTTACTCAAGATAATTTTGATTAATGTTTGCACCAAGTGGGAGAATGTAACATCAAAGTGGTGCAACACAATGGTGAACGATGATGACTGTTCAGTTTCATCGAAACTGTATGTCGGTTACGAAACCATATGAGGTTCTTGATAGGAGAACCTTTATAAAGGCAACATTTTCTCTCACTACTCATGGATTCATTCATATATACCATTAAAACGCAGAGAGTAAGTGTGAGAAATCAGTGAAAGCATCAAATCAAAAATCCATTGGAATTCCCGTGTAAGTGCTAAAATTTGAATAATGGAAGGAGGTATGTTTTCAATCCATTTTTACTTCCACTTTATTTAAATTTTACGTTCATATGGATTCCTAAACGTTTCTAAATTGAGTTGTGATCTAACATTATCTTCTTTTATTTTATTGTATAATGACTGATAAATCAGTAAGAGAGAAATAAACTCTCATAGCACACCAATAACATGTCTACTATATTTGAGCAACGCTGACAATGTTCTATTACCAACAAAAATGCAAAATATTATGGTAGCTAAATTTTCATCTTTAGACTTACAGTCTAATTAGCAAGTGCTATAGTAGATATAACAAAGCAGAAAGCGATACATTGAAGCATCTTTTTGAAACTTATTTATTTTTTCATCTAACAAAACATTTGGTCCAAATGCTCACACATAAGTCCAAATTTAGTAGCTTCACTACAGAATCCCTAAATTACTTTTTTGACATACAAATCTTCATTTTTTTCCACATAATATGTTTTTATCTAATTACCATTACTTATCCACCTTATTATATTTTGAAATAGGTATGTAAAAACAAGATATGAACAATATTACCTGTTTTGTATTAAATATGTAACGGACATGCGACCTAATAAGTATAGGTACCCCGCTAGGGTAAAGCGAGGACATAAAGCTAGCTCAACAAAAGGCTTGCGCCCAACGAACTTGGAAAAGCACACCAACTCAGTCTACAAAGTATCTCGTCATCAAACAACAAGGTTTTGGATGTTAAGACTTGGTAAAGTTATGATATCCCTAGTATCGAGGTCATTATCTATGAATGACCTGTATATAAATATCCTTCCATTATTTGTAAATACTTGTAACGAATGATCTAAATTCTGTAAACTAGTTTGTATTAACCAGGTCGCTAATACACACCCCGCTATATACGCAAAGATACATACATACATATATATATATATACCCCTTAAATGAGGAAGATAAGGGGGTAGATATTCAGTTAATACCATTTCTTACTTCTTACTAAAAATCACTAAAGTCAGATACCTAAAATCTCTCCAAACATTACCAATATATTGAAAACTACTGCTTGGGTTGAGTCGTGAACTATGTCGTTCTCTTAAAGACGTTTCATGACTCTGCCCAAAGTTGTGCAAGCAAACACAACCTCATCGTCTCCAGGATAAAACAACCCAAAATCCTTTTTTTTGTCTCGAAGCTTCACTGTAATGATAAAGTTCAGAATGCTACACCTTTAAAATATTTATGTTGCTTGAAAAACTGAAAAAAATTTGTATATTGTTTTCTTGGGTTTGCTATGAAAAAGCATTTTTTGAGTTGTGTAAAACTGAGATCTATGACCCTCTTTTTATAACTAAAAAAATGAATGTACGTGCAATGTTAATAAAGAAAACGTTCACACAATAATATCGTTCTGTAATACTCGGACTGAGTGGATGGAAACGGAACAGAACGATCAAAGAAATAACAGTCACAATAATGGAATGAAATGATCAAAAAAATAACGGTCACAGTAATGAATGACTCAGTTTGGATAAGAAAAAAATTTCTGACTATTGAAAAAAGTAATTTTAATAATGAATTCTTTTTCGAAAAATAAAGTGACACTCGACTTGATGGATAGAAAAGTTGACGCACCTATGTGGACCCATAATTTCCTAGGTCCTCTCCCCTTTCACAAAAGTGGGTGCCCCTTGTGGCCCAATCCTAATTGTAAATTCTTTTCTAGATAATGGTGAGAGGACCTAGGAAATATACAACCAAAATAATAATAATAATTAAATAAATAATATATATACACCTTTTTCTTTTCTTTTCTTCTTCTTCTTCTCCTCTTCCTTCTCCTTGAAACTTTCTCTTTTCTCCGTTTTCTTTTTTGTATTTTCCTTCTCTATTTATAGGAGAATCATACAGAAGCAAAAAAGAGAATTGATGTAGAAAAATAGATAGAAAATAGGAAGAGCTAATTCAGAGATGGAAGTAGAGCAAAATGGAAGAAACAGACAATTTAATTCATAAATGAATTTTCCGTTTTTGATTTAAGACAAAAACATTTAACAATTTAATTCAAAATATTTCAAAAATCCCCCACATGAATAAAATTGATATAAATTTTAAATCAAATTTTGACACAAAAAAAGAGTTCAACAGATCGAAACCTGGATAGGATATGTATGTTTTACCTTTTGAACCTTCTTTTGTGAAATTATATTTACCTCACTACCTAACCAGCAAACGCGATATCTTTGAACTGTTCTATCGTTTATGTAAGAGATGACAACTTTACACAATAATCTTTCCTAACATAATTCAGTTCTCACTGTTATATTCATTTTGGCCATGAACATATGCTTAGTTTTGTGAGAGTTTATACAGAATTAAGCCCTATACATTCTCTATCGAAGCGGCCCCACTCCTCCCTCACATAAGTGATATTTTATCTTTATAAGTAATCCGAAAAGAGTAACTCGTATACTCCACTCAGTATTCTCTTCATAAGAATCATTAAAAGCCTTAGCTTATCCTATATCTTACGGGTATCACTATTTTCATCATAGGAATAGACTTGAGGGTAAACCCCCATAGTGATCTCACTAAGTCTTTACAATAACGTTGTCCCTTTGAACCTAGATCTTGGGATCTCCTGTCAAATAGGTTGGGTTTCCTTTGCAAATCCTTATTCATTCATAGGCTTTAGTCTCATTCCCTCGATGACTTATAAACTAACTCTCGATTTAACCCTTTAGTTAAGGGATCAACTATGTTATTCTTTGACTTCACATAGTCAGTAGAGATAACCCTAGTTGAGAGTAGTTGTCTAATGGTATTATGTCTATAACGTATATGTCGAGACTTACACATATTGCTCTGTGCCCTACCAATAGCAGATTGACTATCACAATGAATGCATATTGTAGGTACATGCTTTACCCACTTGGGAATATCCTCTACAAAATTGCGTAGCCATTCGACTTCTTTGCCACATTTGTTCAAAGCGATGAACTCAAGTTCCATCGTGGATCTAGCAATGCATGTCTATATAGAGGACTTCCATGAAACAAATGCACCACCCAGTATGAATACATATCCACTAGTAGACTTTGAGTCTTTCATATCAGTTATACAATTGGCATCATGGTATCCTTCTAATATAGCTGGATATCTTATGTAGTGTAGTCCATAGCTACATGTATATCTTAAGTATCTAAGTAGTCTTGTAATACTTTCCATTGATCACATCCTAGATTACTAGTATATCTACTTAGTTTGCTTACAACATAAGCTTATTTTGGTCTCATACAACTCATCAAGTACATAAGACTTCCTATCACTCTAGAATATTCTAGTTGAGACATATTCTTACTTTTATTCTTAGATAGGTGTATATTTACATCTACTGGTGTTCTCACAATTCCAGAATCATCCTTTTTGAATTTCTCAAGTATTTTGTCAACATAATGATGTTGACTTAGAATGAGATCGCTTGATATCTTAATTCCCAAAATTACATCAGTAGGTCTCATGTCTTTCATATCAAACCTTGAATTCAACATGAACTTAGTAGATTTGATCATTTGATCAGTACTACCCACAATTAGTATGTCATCAGTGTACATACATAAGATAACACAACCATCTTCTTTGTTCTTGACATATACACATTTGTCCTCATGACATTATCAAACTTTTCATGCCATTGTTTTGGTGCTTATTTTGGGCCATATAAAGACTTCACCAATTTACAAACCTTTCCTTCTTTTCCTAGGCATGAAAAATCCTTGGGTTGGTCCATGTAGATTTCTTCATCTAACTCTCCATTTAGAAAGACTGTCTTTACATCCATTTGATGTATTTCAAGAGTTCATAGAGCTATAATAGCAATTATCATCCTTATAAATGTTATTCTCGTCACAAGAGAATAAATATCAAAGTAATAAAGGTCATTTCATTGTTTGTATCCCTTAATTACAAGCCTAGCCTTGTACTTATCAATTGATCCATCTAATTTACGTTTTCTTGTGAAAATCCACTTAACCCCAAGTGTTTACTACTTGGAGGTAAATCAACTAGTTCTCAAGTTTTATTTTGCAAAATGGACTTAATTTCACAATTAATGGCTTCTTTCCATTGAGGATCTTTAGAAGAATTCACATCCTCTTCATAGGTTTGAGGTTCACTTTCTAGCAAATTAGTCAAAAACTTAAGTCCATAGGACGTTTCTGTCCTAGCCCTCTTGCTACGTATAAGTTCAAACTCAACCTTATTCTTAACCTCTTGTTCAAGTTCTTTGTTTTGAATATTTTCATTCATTGTCTCATATGTTCGTTTAGACGAACTTGATTTTCCTTGAGATTTACTTGGAAATACATGTTCAAAGAATGATGCATTCCTTGATTCCATTATTATGTTCTTGTGTATATCTGGGATCTTTGACTCATGCGCAAGAAACCGATAATCACTAATATTACGTGCATATCTAATAAAAATGCAATCTATTATTTTTGGACCTATATTCACCTTCTTAGGTATATGTACAATCACTTTTGCAAGACACCCGCACACTAGTAAATATTTATAGGAAGGTATGCTTTCTTTAAATAATTCATACGGTGTCTTATGTGTCTTTTTTGGGGTAACTTATTTAAAAGGTAGTTAACTGACAAAATAGCTTCTCCCCATAAGTTCTGTGATAACCCAGAACTTAATAAGATTGCATTCATCATTTCTTTCAAGGTACGATTCTTACGTTCAACAATTCTATTTTGCTGAGATTAATAAGACACTGTGGTTTCATGAATAATTCAGTGTTGTACATATAATTCACCAAACGGTGCCTCATATTCACCACCAAGATCACTACAAAGTACCTTGATTTTCTTATTAAGTCGATTATCAACTTCTCTTTTATAAATAATAAATTTCTTTATAGCTTCATCTTTGCTTTTAAGCAAATACACATAGCAATATTTCGTGCTATCATCAACAAAAGTAATAAAATACTTATTTCCACCTCTTGTTTGAAGAAATTTCAAATCACATAGATCACTATGGATTAAATCCAGGGGTTTAGTATTCCTTTCAATTGAATGAAATGATGACCTAGTCATTTTTCCTCAACACAAGTCTCACACTTATGCTTTGAATCTATTTGGAATGCGGGTATGTGTTTCATGTTAATTAATCTACGCAATTTATCGTAATTAATATGACCTAGTCTACCATACCACAAGTTGGAAGACTCAAGCATATAAGCAGAAGAATTAATCTTATTAATATTCTTAGCTTTTACAGTCATTACATTGAGCTTAAATAACCTATCAAATACATATCCCTTCCCCACAAACATCCCATTTTTGGTCACAACGACCTAGTCAGATTCAAACACCATACAAAACCATGCTTGTTTAACAATGATCTAGAAACAAGATTCTTACAGATGTCAGACACATAGATTACATTATTTAATATAAGCTCCTTCCTAGAGGTCATCTTTAGTTTGACCTGGCCTTGCCCTTGAATGGATGATATGGTAGAATTTTCCATGAAGAACTTTTCTCCATCTTTCACTGCTTCAAAAGTAGTGATATCTGAGCATACATGCCTTGTTGTACAGTGTCAATCCACCACTCCTTTGGGTTTGATCCCACCAAGTTTACCTAAGAAATGATTGCACATAATTTAATGTCAGAAATATCATGAGTGATGTCATTAACCATGTTTACCTTACAGTTTTTGTTTCTTTTTAGAAACTTGCAATCTAGGGCTTTATGCCTTATCCTTTGACAGTTAAACCAAATCGCTTTGAAGCTTGACTTCTTAAAATTTGCTTCTCTAGGTCCCAATTTAGACCCTTTACCAAGCTTGCCCTTGCCCTTATTCTTATTGTGTTTGGAACTTTGAGCATGTTCCATCATATTATCCTTAGGTGTTGATGGGATATAACCTCTTTTAGAAGAAGCCTTGTTGTCTTCTTCCACTTTGAATGTTATCAGCAAGTCTTTCAAAGACACTTCCCTTCGCTTGTGCTTAAGGTAGGCCTTGAACTCTATCCATGAAGGGGCAAATTTTCAATAATAGCTACAACTTGGAAGGTTTCACTAAGTACCATCCCTTCATCATACATATATATTATGATATCTTGGATTTCACGTGCTTGATTGCATACCAATTTAGAGTCCAACATCTTATAATCAAGAAAGTGACCAACCAAAAATTTCTTAGCATTAAGATTTTTAGTTTCATACTTCTTGTCCATTGATTCCCACAAGTCTTTGGTCATATTTTCCTTATTGTACTCATTGTACAAGTAATCAGTTATATTATTCAAAATATAGTTCTGACGTAGATAATCAAAATGCTTCCATGCTTCAATAGCACTAGCAGATTGAAAATCTTATTCACCCTCAGGTTGATCAGGAGCTTCTTCAATCAAGAATCTTGCTAAATTCAAGGTGGTGAGATAAAATATCATCTTACTCTTCCATCTCTTGAAGTTCAAACTATTAAACTTCTTTGATCTCTATGTCATAACAAGGTTCATTGGAATAAAAACCGGTAACATTGGGGTTAACCCATGAGCCACAAAAGGCTTTCTCTTTTGGTTCACAGTAGAACCACCCATAGTAGAGTCAACAACATTTACAGTTGGGTTTTCGGTTTGGGACACTAGAGTTATCATTTCAGATTGCATAATCTTTTCTTTATATTTTATGTTCAATACACAAATAACAATTTAAGTTTTTTTAAAAAAATTATCAAATAAAGTTTATAGAAAACAATTATATATATATATTTAATAAATAGATGATAAAAATATGTTAATTTACATATATATTTGTAATTTCATTAATTATAGTAATTAAATAATTTTAAAATAAAACAATTTTTTTATTTATAAAATTATAATATATATATATATATAAAGCAATATATGTATAGTAAAAATAAAATATAAATATAAAGTAAAGAATATTAAGATTAGTAACACAAAATAAATAAAGAAAAGAAAATACTTAATATAAAATATCAGTACAAAAACATTACAATTATATAAAATAATTAATAATAACAACAATACAGAAAGTGATAAACACAAGTAAATAAATTAAAAGTAATTTAATATAAGAGAAAAAATAATATTAAATATATGATGAAAGACATTAATAAAGATGTAAAAATTGAACAGTAATTATAATAGAATATATATATACACTACTATAAAAGGGGTATTTAAGTCGCTGTGTAAAGTCGGTTTTTTCCAAAAACCGACTTATAATGAATTTAAAGTTAGTTCGGTGTAGAACCGACGCTATCCACGTGGGTAGCGTCGGTTCTCCATGTCAACTGACGCTACATCCTATTTTTTAAATTAAAAAATGGATGAAGTAAATACAATTAAAATTAATTATTATTTTATTTGACTCTTTAGAATTTAAGTTGGATAAAAATAGATATTTTTTCCTTTTTTTAGACAATTAGTTTTAAAAATTATATAATTTTGTTTATTTGTTTGGATATTTAAATTTATATATGTACCTACAATATATATTTATTTAATTTTGTGTAAATGTTTTAATTAAATATTATTCTAAAGTAATTATTTTTTCTATTTCTATAGTACGTATATGCATAGTTTAAATAAAATAATAATTGACAAAAAAAAAATTTAATTTCGTGGATAGCTTCAGTTGATGGGGCAAACCGAAGCTATCCACCTAATATATCCAAATTTGGCTCAATTTTTATGCAGAACCCCAATTTTTTCATTTATTTTCTCCATTTTCTCCCAAACCGAGCTACACCGCCACATTTTTTCTAAATTTATAGTCATTTCCGACCACTATTTGGAACGTCGTTTTGTGAGTTATATTCATCTTCTCATTATCTTTCAGATCTACTATTTTTTGAGCGAAATAATAAAAAAAATTCATATCCATTTTTTGTATAAATTTTTGATTTAGGTATATTTTTGATTTTGATTGTTATTATGTTTGACTTATTTTATGTGGAAATAATATCTGAAATGTTGTGGATTTGATGGATTATATATATTTAATGTGTGTGGATAAATTTATTTATATATTATAAATAATTATATTTTATTAAGTAGAATTTTGCAGCTTATTATTCAATTTGTTTTATTTTTTGTATAAATTTTTGATTTTGTTTGTTATTATGTTTGACTTATTTTATATGGAAATAATATCTTAAATGTTGTGGGTTTACTGTGCGTGGATAAATTTATTTATATATAAATAATTATATTTTATTAAGTAGTGAATAGAGGAAAAATAATATTTTTTTTAATTTGTAAGAAATTATATTGGTATAAGAGTTATACGTGCTATCTATTGACTCTTAAAAAAATTATGAATATATATTTATAAACTCAATAATTTAAATAATATATATATATATATTAATAAAAATCAAATAATAACTAAAAACTAAGTAGTATTATTATTTTTATTTATATATGCTACTTATGTGTTAAAATGTTAAATATGTTACTATAGTAGTCCCAATATATTTCTATAGAATGTTATATACGTATAATTAATATTACTTTTTAAATATGATATAGTAACATGCTTAGAAATTAGAATCAAACAAAGTGATTGGTTTTTATATATTCATGCTGACATGTTGCTTATTTTTTAATTTGTATAGAAATGGTTTTGTAAAATGATTAAAATGATAACTGTTTTGTATTATGTATGTTTTGATATATATTTTAATAATTAGAAAATTTATATATAATAATACTTGAAATATATTCATTGTATACATAATTAAGTAATATGTTTAATTAATGTCATTAATAGAAAATAGACAAATCTTGGATGTCAAAGTGTAGAATTGAGCAAGACTATATTTCTGGAGTTGAAAATTTCATGGAATTTACTTGTAGAAATAGTAATACTGGAACTAGTATGATTCGATGCTCATGTGTTAAATGTAAAATTGAGTGATTTCATGAATTTGATAAGGTTAAATATCACCTTATCCGTAATGGTATTCTTTTAAGCTATAAATGTTGGTATTATCATGGAGAAAATATTGATAATACTCATGAGGAAAAGATAAATAAGAATGTGGGTGGATTACATATATCTTATCATAATGTACAGACAGAAAATATGTTTCATGGTGTTGAAGATGAATTACGTGAGGATGATCCCAAAACCTTTAATAAACTTATAGAAGATGCCGAAAACCCTTTTATCCAAAATGCAAAAAATACACTAAAATTTTGGGATTGGTTCATTTGTACAATGTGAAAGCAAAACATGGTTTCTCTGACAAGGGATTCACAGAATTACTAAATCTACTAGTCGATATGTTTCCTGAGGGTATTGAATTGTCATCTTCAATGTATGAAGTGAAGAAATCTCTTAGTCGATTTGGCATGGAATATCATAAGATTCACGCTTGTCCAAATGATTGCATTGTTTTATGGACCTATTTTTGGCCCAAACTACATCTCATCTCTCTTTCCTACTTTCCTTACGAACTCATATTAACACTTTATTAATCATTTATTTATAAATATGAAGTTAATTGGAATCTCTGCTAGTATTTTTAATACTATAATGAGCTCTAAATATGAAATCAGGTGTAAGTAACTTCGATTTGTTTCTTGGTTTGTATGAGTTTTGGTGCCCATGAACGTGTTCCATATGTTTAAGGGCACCAAAAATCACACAAGCCAAGTAAGAAATCAGAGTTACACTTGATTTCATATTTAGAGTTCATTATAGCATTAAAAAATACTAGTAGAGATTTCAGATAACTTCATATTTATAGACAAATGATTAATAAAGTGCTAATATGAGTTCGTCAAAAGGTTATATTACTCAGATGTCATTGTACGTGGTAATCTCTTTTTGATGGTGATATTTATAATGATTTAATTTCTTTATTCGTATGTCTCTAAAGTTTAGACTGTTTGTTTGATGTATGTTGACGTGCTCATGTATATAGGGAAATATGAATTGTTATATGGATTAGCTGTTTTTTATCTACTTTTCTTATCATAATGCTTGTGAAGGCCAATCAAGATTCTAAGCCAACTAAGCTTACTCGCATCCAATTACACTTTGACGACATTATTTTAATACTTTAAATTGAGATATATAAAAGAGTAGATAAATATAACATATTATAAATAATCTGTTTGTCTCAAAATTTTTATTAATTTTTTTTTTGTATTTGTTTTTCCAAAAAGTAAGGGGAAAATTATCTTAAGATTGTTAGAAATAATAATCGCACAAAAAATTTAAGAATGAAATTATTTTATTAAAAAATTAGAAATATATATAGTATATAAATACAAAATTTAAATATTATATAAATTAAATAAATAAATAAATAAATAAATAAATAATAATAACTGAGGCATGTGTATCACATAGTATCTTTAAGATAATTTTTCGCTCACTAACGAAAATTTATCTCCGAGGATACAACGATTAATTAATAATAAACTTACACCATAGTTTATTATTCTACGAACTTTAAAGTGTGTGAACTCTATCGAAAAAACCTAACTCTATATAGAAAATATACAACCAAAATAATAATAATAATAATAAATAAATACATAAATAATATATATATATATATATATATCTTTTTAATACTTCTTACCTTTTCTTCTTCTTCTTCTTCTCCTTGTAGCTCTCTCTTTTCCCTGTTTTCTTTTCTTTTTTTTCTTTTTTCCTTTTCTTTCTTAGATCTTGCTTCTCTTTTTTGTGTTTTTTCTTCTTTGATTCCTTCTCTATTTATAGAAGAATCATGTAGAAACGGAAAAGAGAATTGATGCAAAGAAACAGTCGAAGAAGAAGAGCAACAGAAAAACAATTAATTTAGAAACAAAAGCAGAGCAAAACTAAACGGAATAAACGAAAAATTTAATTCAAAAATGAATTTTGCATTTTTTATTTAAGAAAAAAATGTTTAGCAATTTGATTCAAAATATTTCAACAAACATACCTTTCCACATTGACGATAGGATTCTTTGAGCTGCTCCAAGATATTATAATATTTCTCCATACCCCTTTCTTTAGCATGCTCGAGATCATTTCCTAGATTCTGTGTTAGAAACTCAAGCTTAACTCTGAACCCAAAAGTCAGCTTATGAGTTAGATGATTACCCAGACTTATAATCACTGCTGTTGGTCTCTTGGTCGATGTTAGATAAGGATCTTTTAACGCTCCCTTTTACATCGATAGTTCATCGATGGACGGTAGTTGGCTTACAACTGCGTGACACGGGATGAGCTTTCCAGATGTATCCACTCGGATCAAACCATGCTCTGATACCATATTAGAAATTCAGGCCTAACTCTGAGCTCAAAAACTAGTTTGTAAGTTAGAAGATTACCTAGACTTATAATCAGTATTGTTGTCTGTTTCTTAACCGATGTGTGACAAAGATTATTTAACATTCTAAATCTCATTCCTACATGTAAAAAGCAGTATATTGGTTTAAAATATCGAAACCAGGAAAAAGAATAAACTGTGCAAACATACCCCCGTACTCTTGCACATAGTCCTTGTACCTAAAAAAAGATAAATGTAATCAGATGTCATAATATGTAGCTCTGGTTCATCCTTTTTCATATTCAGAGTAAGAACTACTATTTTCACCGGAAGAAGAATCCCTTCTCTTTTGATCAGTGTTGTTACCCTCTGCCAAATATGAACCCTTTCGTACATCAGCCAACCCTGTCAGGTATTAGATGAGCGTCTCTAACTTCCTTTAATAGAGTGCGTGACAGGTCCTTGTCTAGTCATGCTGCTCAAAAGCAATTACAGGTGCTTTCTTGTTGCTTTCTCCATAGCCTTCCATACCAATCCCTTGTCTCACTCCTACTACATTTTGCCTAGAATTACTAAACTCTGCCGATTTGTTGACACAAGGACCCGGTTCATCATTATCTACTATCGGAAGGTATTGTCACTGAGATTGAACAGACCTCTTTATTGATAGCTTTACATCATCAACACGATCGTCATGGTAATTCTTTTATTTGGGCCTTCTTATTGCCAGGAAATCTGAAACTTAGACTACGTTTAGGTGAGCACAGTTTTCCTGAAACTGAAGTCCCTTTTCCTGCATACTTACCTTAAGTTGAATCCCAATTTAAGTTATCTGAAGTGCCTGGTTTATTTTTTGCTTGCTTAAATGAGCTCTTTCTTTCAAATGGTTTTTTTCACAGGTTTCTCCTCAGGTATGGGTTCACGAAAGTCACCTAACTCCAAGTCAGAATACTCTCTTTGGAGTTTACTGTTTTTCCCACTAACAGGGGAATTGTGTGCACCAGTTTTATTTTTTTTATCCATTGGTGAAGAACCAACAAAGGAGCTAGACGCCCACACATTTTCCTTGGATTTTCCAACATCTTCAACATGTTTTTTGTAGTTTGACTCGGGCTGTTTTCCCCTCAAACCACCTTCCTTAGAATTACTGGTAATCTTCTTATCATTAACTTAATTACCTTCACGTTGAGTATTTTTCTAGAATTAATAAGAGATAGAATGTTTCTTATATTGAAATTATATTTTGTACAAGCAATTTACTTATAATTTAAAAACTAAAGAATAATTCTTCTAATTATAACAAAAAATATTTTCCAAATTAAGATATGATATCTTAATAATGAGCTTAATTAATGTCCAATCATATAAAATTCCTAACTATTTTGTAAGGATAATAATATTCTCCGTCAAATTAGATCATATATATTAATCATATTTAACTTGTCGAGGAAATCATTGAAATTTGGTAGAGAAATTTATTTAGTAAATGTCTACTTTTGTTCCTTTGTGAGAACATAAGTGAAAATGGTACCATTTTCAACCTTCATTTGTATGAAATGTCTCTTAAGTTCTATTATATTAAATTAGATTAAGAGATATATTAATGTATTTTTATTGTTAGAGAAAATTTTAATTGAGGATTTTATTGTAATCCCAAGTTCATTTAAGAGCTTTTTTGGCCACAAGGCTTTGCACATACCTTGTGCCACTATTTTGAATTCTTCTTTAGCACTACTTCTTGCTACAACATTTTATCCTTTACTTTGCCAAGTCACGAGTTCCTAAAAACAAAAATACAATACTCGATAGTGGATATTTTGTCTTTTAATGAACCAACCCAATCTACATCGATGAAAACTTCTATATCATTGGTTTCACTTTTCTTAGAGAACAATTCTTTGCTTGATGATTCTTTGAGATACTTGAGAATTTTATAAACAGTTTCTAAGTGGGTCTCCTTTGGGGAGTGCGTGTGTTGGCTCAAAATACTAATTGAAAAAACAATGTGAGGTCTAATATGAGACAAATAGATTAGCTTTTCTACTAATCTTTGATATTTGTCTCTATTTACTAGTGTTCCGACATCTTCATTCTTCCTTCCAACCTCTATTGAGGTGTCACTTGGTTTACATATGAGCATACCAATTTCGATGAGGAAATCAATGATGTGTTTTCGTTAAGATACAATAATCCTCTCTTTGATCTTGCGGTTTCTATCTTTAAGAAATGCCTCATTTGTTTCAGATTCTTGACTTCAAATTCTATAAATAGATTATTTTTTAGTCTCTCGATTTCTTCCAAATTGTCTCCAATCACGATAATGTCATCAACATATACTATTAAAATTGTGACGGAAAAACATTGTGTGATCTGATTATGCCTACTGGTACCCTTGTTTTCTCATCACATTTGCAAATCGATCAAACCAAGCTTTAGGTGATTGTTTTATTCCATAAAGTGATTTTTTTTCAATTTGCATACAATTTTTTCTCCTTTGCAGAACCTTGAAAGCAAGGTTATAAAGACTTCTTCTTCTAATTCTCCATTTAGAAATACATTTTTTATGTCCAGATAATGAAGCGACCAATCCAAGTTTGTTACAAGGAAAAGGAGGATTCAAACAGTATTTAGTTTGACCACAATGTTTCATCCAATGTTTCCCAATGTTTCATTTTTTTCAAGAGATTTTATTTCTTCTATAACGACTTCTCTCTATTTTGGAATTTTCAGAGCCTCATGGATGTCTTTTGGTATTTTTGTCCTGTCAAGATTAATGGTAAAAACATGAAATCCAAAGGACAAACTTTTATATTAAACAAATTTGGAGATGAGATGTAGAGTATAAGCCCGTATTTGTTTCCTCAAGGTAATCGGTAATTCAAGAGATATAAGGAGTTCAAGGTTACCTAGATTTATCGTGAATTCAAGGTTATTTGAATCTATTATTGGTTCTAACTCTCTTGGTGTTTCAAGTGTGAGGTTTTCCCTATTCTTTAATTTTGACGTCTAAGTAAGAATTATTTCTTTGTTATTTTTCCTTTTTGTTTCTTCCTCCGATTTCGAGTTACTCTCTATACAAGGCAGAGTAGTTCAAGATGGTGTATTGAGCTA
Source organism: Hippophae tibetana (assembly GCA_037013495.1). Lineage (NCBI taxonomy): Eukaryota > Viridiplantae > Streptophyta > Magnoliopsida > Rosales > Elaeagnaceae > Hippophae > Hippophae tibetana. The sequence goes on from CM072801.1 coordinate 121,893,646, forward strand.
GAATTCTCTAACTGGGTTATGAGATTCATTACTCTTATTTGGAATAGTGAGATCAAAATTCAAGTATTGATCGAAGGTTCTATCCTCTCTAACATTATTCTCCCTTTAAGAAGATGATTTTTTTTGTAATAGAGAGTGCTTTCAAAGGATGTAACGTTGAGACTGACAAAAGTATTTTTGGTCGTAGGGTCATAACACTTGAATCCTTTTTGAATAGATGAATATCCAATAAAAGATACACTTCGTAGCTTTTGGATAAAGGTTGGACCTATTTTGTGAATGAATTTGAATAAAAGTAGTACATCCAAATAATTTGAGGCAAATATGACTATAAATGGGATGTGAAAAAAAAACTGTTACCTTTTAAGTAGTTTTTCAAAAGAGAGAATCCAACTCGGCATCCGGTTAATGAAATATGCAGAAGTAAGAATAACATCTCCCCATAAGCTTTTTGGCAAGTTTGAGCTAAACATTAGAGCCCTAGATACTTTGAGGAGGTGTCTATTGTTTTGTTAGCTATCCCTTTTTTGTTAGGGTATGTTAATATAAGAACTTTGGTGTAGTATACCATATGTTCGAAGGTAGTTTTATATAGCCTGATCGAAATATTCAGTGTCGTTATCAATGCATAAGTTTGTATGTGTGTTTTAAAATAGGTTTAAATCATTGTATGAAAGCTAATGAATGCATTTCAAACCTCAAAATTTTCTTTTAACATATATACCCACCAATGAAGGTAACAAACCATTAATCATCAATGAAGGTAATAAACCATTTACTATAGGTTCTATTAGCGATATGAGATGGACCTCACACATCACTATGAATTAGAATAAAAGGTTTTGTAGGTCTATAAGGGACTTTGGAAAAGATTAGTGATGATGTTTTACAAATTCACAAACTTCACATTGAAAATTGAATTTTTTTATTATTCGTAAACATGGAAGGTAATAATTATTTTAAATATTAAAAAATTGAGATGTCCCATTCCATAATGTCATAATAAAATTTCACTATTTCAGGGATTTGAAACAAAATCACAAGTAACAATTTGATAACTTTCACTCACTTTAGCCTTATCAAAGTAGTACAGATCTTCACACTCTTTGGCACTACAAATCGTCATCTCTGATGATAGGTCTAGAAAAACATAATAGTATGGAAAAAAAATTGGCAATACATTGAGAAGTTTTTATTAGTTGGTTAATAGAAATGAGATTACATGATAAGTTGGGAACATGTAATACATAATTGAGAGTTATAAAATTTGAAAGTTGAATACTTCCTTTTCTAGCAAAAGATGAAAGAGATTCGTTTGTAATTCTAACTTTAATATTTTCAACACATGGTAAATAAGTAATAGTCATCAATCATATGATGAGACGTTCCATAATCAATAATCCAAGGGATTTTGGTTTGAAAAGTGATAACAATGACACTTAAGTGGTTACCTTTGTAGGATACTAAAGCATTTGTTTATGAGTGCCCAAAATTTTGAAAATTAAAAAATAGCTTGTAGAGTTGATCTAGCTGTTCTGGATTGAAAACTTCGAGATCTATTTTATCTCAGTTTTCAATTCACGGATTTTTCATGAATTTTCCAACAAGTGTCTTTAATATGTTCGAGTTTTCGATAATGTTCACAAAAAAAATCTTTTTCGTTGTAAGTTTAGGCCTGGCCCAATGTTTGAATAGGTCTTATGGGCTAATTTACTCAAATTTTCATGGATTGACCCATTATTCTTTTCATTAGGACTAATTTTATTTTTGGGCCCATAGAACCCAACATTTTCTTATTCATAAGCCAACCCATTATTAGTTTTTTCAGGCCCATTAAAGCCCAATCCAACTCTATTGTTCTTTAGTGATTCTGCCCATTTTGAATAGACACTAGGGTTGATTTCTCAACATCTTGCTCGAGAGTCGCAAGAGGAGTTGCAAGAGGCATAGTGATGGTGATGGTAAGGCTTCTCCCAATATCACCCACCGACACCATCGTATCTCGATGAACACGTTGCAAACTAATGATAGGGGTAGCCGATTGAGGATTCTTCCTCGAACGTCATCCAATTCTTTGTTCAGTCCAACGAGGAACTCAAAAACTCATTCATTCTCGAGCTTTTTTTGGTATCGTACACTATCCTATGTACATTCCCACTCTTCTTTGAAAATAAGATCGATTTCTTACCATCATAATGTCATTGTCATGTAATAGTCAATGACACTTTTCTCCCCTTGTTTTTGATTCCATAAGCAAAAAATTTATTCAAAGAGAATGATAGAAGCTTCACTATCGAAATAAGTCTCACGTATGGCCCACCAAGCATCTTTTGCAATAAGAGTAAAGAGATAAAGACTTATCAATGGAAGATACCATAAAATGCATTAGCCAGGCAATGACCATTGAATTTTTCGAACTCCAACGTAGGTAAGCATTGGAATTGGTATATTTTGTACAAACAATTTACTTACAATTTATAGGACAAATTTAAGACTAAAAAGGGAAAAAAAATCTCCTAATAATTATTTTTCCTAATAAGTCATGATATCCTAATAATGAACCTAATTAATGTCTTATCATATCAAATTCCTAAATATTTTGTCAAGGATTTCAACACTGAAAATTAGCCTTTTGCGCCAAAAAACCTTCATGCACATGAGAGCTCCTTTCGGAATGTTTATGGCCACATTCCAAGCTTTCAGCTTTCTCCGATGAGTCAAGAGACTTTGCCCGTACACTTTGTTCAATTGACCTTGGTACTTGATTGCTGAAAATCTGAACCAGATTTTCCAGGAAATGATTGATTGTGTTCCTTTTGTAAGGCAAACTCAGTGTTCCCATCCCTATCAGCTCAATTTGTCGTTTGACTAATGGGAGCCCAATAAGGGTCTTCAATAAGTCTATCAGAAGACAAACTGGGAGAGCTCTCATAGAAACGAGCATCCCTACCCCCAGAAACAGAAGGCTGATTTGATTTTTCTGTCCTCATCTTTTTTGTGTATTCAGATCTCCCATCTAGGTGCTTTAACTCTGCACTCCTTTAATATTTTCCTTTAGATATCGTCTCAGAGCTGTCGGATTCCTTACACCTAGCAATGTCCTTGAAAGTATTTCCTCTTCTTCAAACAAAATTCCTATAAAATTTTGGTGTTCTTGGGAGCTCATCATGATCAGGTGAACTGACTTTGGTCCCTTCTGTAGGGCTTTCACGTCTTTTTTGGGAGATGAGCAACTATCCAAAACCACTTTGCCTTGTTATTCACCATCGTGCAAGTCTTTCTGAACCTCAACAGCATTAGATCCATGACCATCTTGCTTACCACCATTCCAATCCAGCATAGTCGTGTCATCATCAGTTCTCCGAGGAATGGGTGATGCAGAGAAACCTGGTTCAGAGTCTTGCAACCGATTCTTGGATTCCTTGTCAACTTCACTAGCCATGATATCCATATCCTCATCAGAACCCTCTTTACTGTTGGAAGATGGATCACTGTCACCATCACTAGACCTTCCAGCCTGCCCATCATTAATATCCCATCCTTTCTTTTCATCAAAAAGATCGGGTAAGGCTGTTGGATTTTTTTCTTTTCTGATGTATTTGGTTCTTCAACAAGTACCGGGTTCAATTCATGTTCGTCCATTTCAACAGAACGTTTAGAATGTAGATTTGAAGCAGGTCTTTCACGATTGTCTACAGGAGTAGTCTGATAAGGATTCTCTTATGGAGAACTGGGATATTATAACACAAAATAAGTACACCCAGAAAACTACAATCAAGTTAATAAAGACGAATACCAGATTATAATACAATGCAAATACTCCTACCAATGAACTTACATTATTAAGTATAGCAATCCCATTACGAATAGTTAATGGGAAGTCATATTTCTTAACAAATTTTGAATAAACACTTGGAAGAAAAGGTAGTGCTCATATTCCAATTCCAAGTATATTGGATTGAAGGTACGTCCAGTTGAGTATCTACCGACTTGGGTGGAAGAAAAATATACATTTACAAAAAGATGACAATTCAATATTGTTCTAAAAGCTGTAAAGCCCTATAAAAGCAGAGACAGAAAACCAAATATTCAAATTTCAAATGAATACGCAACAGACAAGCATCCAAAGGGAAACCAGGATGACATTCCACTTTTTCATTTGACAGGAATCTAAATGCAATGACCAATTATACTACTTGTTTCATTTTTCATTTTCCTACAATTTTGATAACGGTGATGCCTTCCAGAATATTTTCTCAGCAAACTATTAATACACGGATCATGAGAATTTAAATTGAATAAATTAAAACTAAGAAAAATAAAAGTAAAGCTAAGATCTTAAAAGTAGTGAAACCCAGTGTAGTCATTAGTCGGGAAAAAGTCAGATACCTTCCACTTTCAGACAAATGTTTCTTGAAGGTTTCTGACTCCACTTCTGATTTCAACAAGTATCTTCCTGGAGCTCCGAAAGTTGCAATCTGATGTCAAAATAAAATGATAAGAAATAAAATAAACCCAATGTTTTCGAAGTAAAACCCCAAGGATTTTGATCACTTACTTTATAATGGGCTCGATTTTTCTTACAGAATTGGGACTTGAATCCCCAATAGCTTTCTCTATGGTCTGTCAATAGGAAAAACGGACAGTGGAAGGTAATTCATAGAGCTGTTTAAAATAGCTTAATAGTAGCTGATGCAGCAATATATTATAAGTTACTAATGAATGTACTGAGATGGAAAATCTACTTGTAAGCATATAACTAATATCAATATTACAATCCCAATGTGGCTACCTTTAAACTCATTCCCTTGGGATTTTAACTTAGCAAACTAACCAACATACTCTGCAAATCCATGGGTTTACCTGCAATATTCCCTTTATTCCCAACTGACTCCTGTATTGTGTTAGTAGTTCTTGTCGGTACTTCTTTATTGTTGCTAGCACTTGCTTTTCCCTTAATAATCATCAGAGAAGATGTCATGGCTTCTGCACTTGCATGACTCTTAGAATTATTTACTGTTTTTGATGGTGATGGCAAAAGACAAGATAGCTCTGGAAGAGATGGAAGGGGAGATAATGACAGACTTCCCTTTGGCAGCAGTTGTTGATGACATTAAAGATTTAGAAGTAGAATTAAAAGGCCCTCCTGCAACAAATGATCCACAACAGTTAGACCAACATTACAATTTTACAAAGTGGTAAGAAAACAGTGAAAACAATATGAACTGGTTTATAAACATTTTCAAGAAAATAGATAAAAGGGAAGCATAATCAACATATTTATCCTACTCAAAACATAAAAGAGATGAATTTTCTCAGTTGAGTACATATAAGTAGAGCCTAGTCAGCAAGGAAACAGTAATTTCCAGAAAAGCTTCACTCACCTTGAGGCAGTTCCACTTTGCACTTCTTAAATGGAGGTTCTTTCTTGTGTTTGAAATGTGACCTCCATGGATTAGCTAGAAAAGGAAAAATATATATATATATACACACACATCAGAGACTGCGGACAGATTAGTCAGATTCAATTTATGATATCAAATAAAATATAAGCAAACGAAAGCTACCAGGCTATATGAGAGAGTATAATGCAGTCACACAAAAATCGACTGCACAAAACAGGATGCATGTATAAGATAAGGTGAACATGTTACAATTCATTATTTATCAGTCCTTAATTCCTCATGTTGTAAACAAGTGCAATGAAGATAGCAAATTGTAAAAACATTTTCATTTGAAACTTAACTTTTAAGCATTTTCATTCCACCAGTCGCATGACTAGACATTGTCTACCAGTGTACTATTGCGGGCACATTGGTTTAATTTAGCCATAGGCTGTCAGAAATAAGTTAAAAATGTTTATGAAAATGACCGAATGATTTGATCTTATGATTTCTTTCTATTTATAGACTTTACAAAATACAACAAACCTACAAAATACATCAAAACTGTCTATGAACAGTTGTGGACAGCTGTTTATGAACAATTATTTACAGCTAAATAGACTATGGACAACAACTGTGTACAACTAAATGAATATGGACAACAAATTATAGCAAAACTGTTATGGACAACTAAGCTGTCCATTGAAAGCCCCCTTCAAATTGATGCGGGTTGATCAATAAGCATCAATTTGCAACTTAGGAAGCAATGTCGATGACGACTGAGAGACTTGGTGAAGATATCAGCAATTTGTAGTTCAGTAGAAATATGTGGAAGAGTGATAACACGAGCTTCAAAGGCTTCATGGATAGAGTAACAATCGACTTCAATATGCTTTGTGCGCTCATGATAGACCAGATTGGCCGTAATCTGAATAGCACTTGTATTTTCGGCATGTAAAGGTGTAGGATCGGTCTCAGAGAAGTCTAACTCAGCTAGCAAACCTCGAAGCCAAATAATTTCAGAACAAGCAAGTGACATTGCTCGATACTCAGATTCTGTAGATGACTTAGAAACTCTGTCTTGTTTCTTACTCTTCCAGGAGATCAATGCATCCCCTAAGAACATGCACCAACCAGTGATGGAGCGACGGGTATCAGCACAGTCAACCCAATCAGCATCGCTATAAGCAACAAGACGAAGAGAATTGCCTGAAGGAAAGAATAAGCCACGGGTAGAAGTGCTATGAATATAACGTATGATCCGACGGACAGCAACCAGATGAAGATGACGAGGAGCCTGAAGAAATTGGCTGACTTGTTGTACAACAAAAGAAATATCTGGTCTAGTGATGGTGAGATAGACAAGGCTACCTACCAATTTCCGATATAAGCTGGGATCAATAAGTAAGTCACCTTCCGCTTTGCGAAGCTTGACATTTAATTCCATGGGAGTATCAACAGAGGTAGCTTCCTGTAGTTCAGCTGTAGTCACCAAATCACTAGCATATTTGTGTTGATTAAGGGAAATACCAATGGGGCTATGATGCACCTCAAGACCAAGAAAATATGTAAGAGACCCAAGATCTTTCATATGAAAAGATTGTGAGAGATGAGTCTTGAGCTGGACAAGTAAAGTAGAATCAGAACCAGTGATCACAATATCATCAACATAAACCAAAAGGATAACAATGCCCATGTCTGATTTTCGAAGAAACAATGAAGTGTCATACTTGCTCTGCATGAAAGAAAATTGTAATAAAGTGGTTCGAAATTTTTCAAACCATGCTCGTGGAACTTGTTTAAGACCATAAAGAGAACGACGAAGTTTACACACATTGGATGTCAGAGAGGAAAACAACCTTGGAGGTGGCTTCATATATATACATTCTTTAAGATCTCCATAAAGGAAAGCATTTTTAACATCTATCTGATGTAGTGGCCAATCATTGGAAGCAGCAAGAGCTATTATCGTTCGAACAGTAGTCATTTTAGCCACAGGAGTAAAGATTTCCTCATAATTAACACCATATTCTTGTTTGTTCCCAAGAACAACAAGCCGAGCTTTATAACGATCCAAACTTCCATCAGAGCGAACCTTGACTGAGTAAACCCATTTGCAACCCAGAGGAACTATAGTAGAAGGACAAGACTCAATGTCCCAGGTGTGATTGGTCTCAAGAGCAGCAATTTTCTTCTTGCATAGCTTGGCACCAACAATCATGCTTGATAGCATGTGAGTAGCATGTGGGAATATCAAAATTGGACAATGCAGTAGTAAGAGTTGAAATAAAATTGCCAGAAGAAAAACCATACCTATTAGGGGGTACAGACACTCGAGAAGAACGACGTACCAGAAGCTCTGAAGGTGCTGCAACTGACTGATATTGGTGTATGTTAGGATCAGATATCGGGTGAACCATCGGAAGAGACTATGGGCGGGATTGTCTTGTATATACCATTCCTGGTTTGAAGCAAGAACTGTTTTGAGGAAGAGCTAAGAACTGGTGCTCAAAGGAGGGAAAGACTACAGTAGAAGAAGAGGGCACACAAGACACAGGAAAAAAATGTTGATTTTCAAAGAAAATAACATTCCTAGAAATACGTGTACGATGTAATGTAGGATTATAGCAAACAAATCCCTTTTGACACACATTATATCCTAAAAATGCACATCTAACAGATTGAGTAGATAATTTATTTCGCTCATGAGGTGATAAATGAACAAAACATACACAACCAAAGATACAAAGATTATCATAATTATGTTGCTTAGTAAACAAACGAAAATAGGGAGATTCCATGTGCAAAACTTGGGAAGGTAAACGATTAATCAAGTGAGTAGCAGTCTTTAGAGCCTCAACCCAGAACATGGATGGAACAGAAGATTCTAACAAGAGAGTACGTACTATATCAAGAAGATGACAATTTTTGCGTTCAGCTACTCCATTTTGTTGAGGAGTAGCAGGACATGAACGTTGATGGATGATACCTTTAAAAGCCAAAAATACCTGAAACTCAGTGGACAAATATTCACCACCAGAATCTGTGCAAAATGTCTTAATATTTGCAGAAAATTGATTTTCAACATATGCTAAAAACTCAATGAAAGTACGAAAAACCTCAGATTTAGAGCGAAAAAAATAAACCCAAGTGAATCTGCTATGATCATCAATAAAAGTTATATAGTATTTAAATTTTTCATGTGAAGTAAGCGGGAAAGATCCCCAAACATCACTGTGAATAAGATCAAATCAATGAGAAGCTCTACTAGCATGCAAAGGAAATGGAAGAGTTTTGCTTTTACCAAGTTTAAGAGTCGTATTCAAAAGGTAAAGAAGAACGTTCTTTATTACCAAGAAAGCCCGAGTTCATTATATGAGATAAAACTTGAGTATTAGGATGGCCTAAACGACGATGTCACACTATACTTAGATTAGGAATATTATTACAAGCAAAAGACTCAATAGAAGGAATTGGATAAATTGCTGGAATAGGTAAAAGTAATGTAAACAAACGTCCCACTTTAGGTCCCTTCGCGATCGGCTCCCCTGTTACCTGGTCCTGCACAACACAACCATCACTAGAAAAGTTAACAGCACAATTGTTATCAACTAATTGACCAATAGAAATGAGATTTGTAGAAAATTGAGGAGCAAGAAACACATCAGTAAATGTAGAAGAAGCATTTCCAACAGCTTTGATTGGCAAAGAACTGTCATTGGCCGTCTGAATAGTAGATTAGCCAATATAAGGCTGAACATGTGACAAAGTTGTAGGAGTATTTGTCATATGATTAGAAGCCCCTGAGTCTACATACCAAAGTGTAGTAGAATTTTTACCTTGAAATCCCATTGCAAATAATGCCGAAATTAGCATTTGTTGCACCATTTCAGGAGTGCAGTAAGTTGCTGCAGGAGGTGGAAGATTAGGAGACACCTGAGGAAGACACATGTGCTACAGTAGGTGCTACTGGAGGAACAGCAACAAAAGTCTAAAATGCTTGGGCCTGACGATTCTGGGGACGAATACAACATTCTTTGATAATATGACCATTTTTCTTGCAATAAGAACAACATTTTTTAGGACAATTGGCAGCAATATCTAGCAGGAACAGGAACAGGAACATTTGTTGTAACTAAATCAGCATATTCACGCCAAAGAGTCAAAAATGTCGAGTAATAATCCTGGATGGAAAGACTACCATGTTAGAACATGGCAATCGCATGTTCCAACTAAAAGCGACGGGCTTCATTGTCTTGATGATAAACTTTCTTCAAATAATTCCACATGAAATGAGCAGAGCGATGAGCCATCAAGTTGGTGACGATATGTGGTTCCACCGAGCTAAGAAGTCAAGACATGATTCGAGCATCAAGCACAACCCAAGAAAGAGAAGACACAACTTCCTTAGAGTTGACAATATCAGATGTTGGTGTAACATCTGTGCCATCAATATGGCTCCAAAGGTCTTTTCCCTTGAGGAAAAGTTCAAACTGGAAAACCCAAATAGAGTAATTTTTGCCCGTAAACTTAACACACACTGGTGCAATGTCCATTGCAAGTAAATAAAACCCGAGAAATATTCAAACAAATTAAAAAAACAAGATAAAGACCTTAAACAGAGATTGTCGAAGAACACTTGCTTAGCAACAAACGCTAAAAAAATATCAATGAAGATTTCCTCAGAAATAAAAAACTGAATTTTTTTTCTCAAAGAAGCTCTGATACCATGTCAGAAATAAGTCAAAAATGTTTATGAAAATGACCGAATGATTTGGTCTTATGATTTCTTTCTATTTATAAACTTTACAAAATACAACAAACCTACAAAATACATCAAAGTTGTCTATGAACAGCTGTAGACAGTTATGGACAACTATGGATAGCTGTTTATGGACAGTTTGTGGACAGCCATGAATTGCTGTCTATGGACAGCTGTTTATGGACAATTATTTACAGCTAAATAAACTATGGACAACAGCTGTGTACAACTAAATGAATATGGACAACAAATTACAGCAAAACTGTTATGGACAGGTAAGCTGTCAATGGAACACAACAAAGCTGTTATGGACAGCTAAGCTGTCCATTGACATAGGCAACCTAGTACCATAGACCAAACATGAGAACTGAACTAACAAAGCAAAAGTTTCAAAAACAAAACTCACCCTCAGCAGCAGCTAATTGCTTTATTTGATTTTTCATGGATGGCTTCTCATGGTCTAAGATAATGGGTAAACACAATTCTATGATACATTAGCAAAATATAGGTAATCGAAACACATCTAAAATACATCTCTCTGCACAATAATTTATATATATGAATTAGATGACATTGTAGCCCTTTTTAAGCACAATACGGGAGACCATCTTTTAAGTATTTTAGATCAAAATTCAGATATGAACATTGAGGATACATTGAAACAGTTTAATTAAGAGGTTTGCTATTAAACAAGGTTTTATGATTTCAATATTTAGAAGGGAATTTTGTCCAGTTATCATCTAATAGAAAATGCAATTAATTCTGTTACAGGTATTACAAGAAAGGCATTGGATCTCAACATGGCATGTCCATTATATAAACAACCAAATTTAACAAAGATTAAAATCAACTCTCCAAAGAATAATGCCAAATGCCCAAGGCTTAGATCAGAGAAGATAAATTACAGCTAAATGACAATTTATACATACTTGCAAGATTTATGCTTCCACTCGGCTTCCTCTGAGCGCATTTTAACATGATTCTGAATTGAATCATCCAACACATGCTGTATACTTAGCTTGCGCCATGCCTTTCCAGCTTCGACAAGAAAACCGTTTCCATCTTCTCCACTTTGACGCTCCTCATATATGTAACACAAGTCCACAACCTAAATTCCTTCCCCGCAACATCAATAACCTGATGCATATTGCTGTCAAATTATACAACTTTATATACTGGAAAAAAGTACACAACCCCAAAAGGTGATAAATATCTTCAATAAGCAGAAATTGCCACTTATGGAGCAAAAATTAGAACAGTGAATATATTAGCAGTTCTTCAACAAAAAAACTGGAGTATTAAAAATTTAAGGACCCATGTGTAAAGTTTTAAAAATTTGAGGATCAAATCGTATATTTTAAATAAGAACCTCTGTATGAATTTAGTTAAAGTTTAGAAACCAGTAAAGCTTTAGCCTAAAGAGAATGTAAACCAGCAAACCAAAACAAACTAAAAGTAGAATTTCATTTATAAAAACTCAGGAATCCCAGGAACATGACTTGAGGAATTGAATGAAGTTTCGTGCAACAATTTATTCAGTAACTAAACATAGAGTATCCATCAAAATTTTGTAGAATCAAGAAAAATCAAACGGAATACTTAAAAAGTACACGCATAAAAAAGCATAAAGCCTATAAAGTATTGGAGATACAAAGCTCATTTAGTGTCACTAATAAACTTAAGGTATAATATTATATTATACCATTTAAATATCATCTCATCTCATTTAAATTGGAACCTTAATGTGTCATACATAATATTCTATCATTTTTCTTGGAAAAATTCTGAAAAAAATCTTATTTTTTACTCCTAGACATCCTACAAATTATTAAATATTTTTAATTAATTAAAATTACAATAAAAATACTATTTTTCCATTACATATTATAACAAAATAAAGACATGCCACTATTTCTTCTAATATTCTCTTCCGCACAAAAAATCTCTCTAACTCAATACATTCCGCTCTTTCTTCTTCATCTCAAAAGTAACATCTCTTTCACCACTTTATTACTTAACAACACAAATCTTAATATTTTGATTTTTAAAAATTCATAAAATTAAGTATGGAAGAGTAATATATCAAATATGTGAAAAAAATGAAAATATCAAAGAAAATCGAAAGAATAATCAGCTGTAACAGATCTGAGATACAATTTTTTTCTGGATATCGCGAAGTGGTTCGGTAAAATGAACCAAACATTATTTAAAGGTTCGGTAGACCCATTGTTCTAAAAGGCTATTTTGAAACTCGCTTTGAATTGAGGCTTCAAAGAAAAGTTTTTGAAGTTATACCCAATAGGTGATAAATTAAGGTTTACGTTTTTTTTGTTTGAAGCTTATGCCTAAATGCTTTTACATCTCGAGATGATTAAGGCTTTAGTTTTAAATGGTTAATTTTTTAAGTTGAATCATGGATTATCCATAAAATCTTGACCCGATTTCACAAAGTTAAAAAAAGTATAGATAAGAAAAACAAAAAAGAGAATATTATAATCTCATGAACAAACATAATTAGGGTTGTTTCTTTAACATTTTTCGATCTTTCTTCATTTATCACCTTCTTTTTATTGCTTCTAGCAACTTCAAATTTTATCAATCACTAAGTTACAACATTGTAAGTCACATTACCCCTCTATTTGACTATTTATATTTGTATTTTTCTTTCTGTTCCAAATTAATGTTTGAGCAATAGAAACCACAACTTATATTATATTATTTACCCTGTATATTTTATGGTTATATTCATGATTAATTGTTAAAATTTGAGTTATTTTTTTCATAATATTTATTACTTATTAGATTAAAAATTGATTTTATTATATTTTAAAGATTTTTTTAAAGTTAAAGTTTGAGGTGTAAGGTTAAGCCTAACCTCACTTAAGAAAAGCGCTTTAGTATTTAAAATAACCTTTTACAACATTAAGTAGAACATACCGAACCTTTAAAGAATTTTCATTAGGTTCTACTGAACCAATTTTATAATAAAAGTATATGTTACTGCTTTGAAATAGCGCTGAAAATGGTGGTAGTGGCTAGCTGAAAATATAGCTGCTTGAAATGGGCACTGGAGGTTGATGGCTCCATGAAGTGGGACGCTGGTGGCTGCTGGTTCTGTGGGAGAAGAAGAAATGATGAGTAAGGGAGGGAGGGCTGAGGAATGTAACGGGTATATTAGGATTGAGATAGCTAAAGGTATTTTTGAAATTATAATAATTGTAATTTTGAGATAAATCAATTAATAATCTCTCCGCAAAAGCAATTAATAATCAATTAATAATCTCTCCGCAAAATCTCATGCAAAATTAAATAAAATATATATTATGAAAATTAATACAATTTATCATTATTCTTGTTAACATTTTATCCCAATTTAGATGAATAATTAAACAATGCCGAATTCTAATAATATAGCATCTTTAGTTCGACCTCTCCACTCGGTCCTTTCTATTGGTATGATTCAATGAATATTTTTTTTTTGGTGAAGAAAAAACAGAAAAGAAGGTAAAACAATATACATATGTTATGCAATTAGCAAAAAATTCCTCCATTCTCATTTAACCAACCCAAGCAGTCAAGATACACACAAAATTCGATAAAGGAAACTCACATTTCATTACTTCTGTTGGCCATTGAACCGAATTTTACTCGAGCAGTTCCACCTTGAGCCTCGACACGGCTGATCTCATCAACTAAGTCGGTCGCTAAACGAAAAATCATGCCGTAAGCGAGGGAGCCATTGCCGGTGATAGGACCGAAACTCTCTTCCTCGGGCCGGGCTGAAGCCGAATAGCTGGCGCCGGAGCCACGGACCCTGGGATTCGGAGCCACCAATGGAAAGACGGTACCCCCTTCTGGACGGTTGGATGGCTGTCAAGGAAAGGACGATTAATGCCGTTTCCACGGCCGCCGGCGCCTCCACCGGACTTGGACCCTCCTCCGTACATTGCGTGTGTTAGAAAGAAGAGAGGGAGAGAGACTTTTTGTCTCGAATAGAATCGAATTTCGCTTGGAACCCAAATAGAGCCCAAAGTAAGGTACATTAATAAAATAAATATTAATAAAAATATTTTGATATTTATGTACAAAATTATTAAATTAAATTATTGTTTTTATATAAAATAAATAAATAATATTTTTAAAATAATTATATTTAGTAGTATATACATAGCGAAATAATCACTCATATAAAATATATTAATTATAAAAATGTTTTAATATTTATTAATTTATAAGAAAAAACAAAAATCAAAATGTTACCTAATAAAATTTACAACAGAGCTTTATTTATTATTAAGATATTTTAATATTTATAAAAGTTAGATAATAGATATAAAAGATACAGTAGATATATAATAATAGAAAAAAAATGATAGAGAATAAAAAAATTATTATTTATAACTATTTTAATTTTTTATATATAATAATAAATATAAGTTGTAAGCTGTACAGTCGATGTTTGAAACTTTACAACATTATTGGCCCAAATATAATTCAAAAAATAATAAAATTAATGTCATTAAATTGTTAAAAATACATATATTTTTAAATTAAAATTTTGATAAAATTTGAGTTATTTATGATAAAATGTTTGATCCTATATCAACATTTAAAATTATTGACCAATTTCCTTTGAATATAAGTGGGCATCAAGCCATATTCTATCAAAGTTAATTATTCAAATTTTGATAGATAATGCTTTAGAAAAAACAAAAAATAACTCTACATAAAAGAGTTCTCTAATTTGTATTATTTTTTTCATATTTTTATTACAATTGTATAGCTATTTATAAAGAAATTTTACTCCTTCAATTATTCTTTGAATTAAGCATTCCTTTATTTACTCTTTGAATTAAACTCATTTTTTTTATTTCTTGAATTAAGGTTCTTGTTTTATTTCTTGAATTAAAGTCATTGTTTTATTTCTTGAATTAAGGTCCTTGTTTTATTTCTTGAATTAAGGTCCTTGTTTTATTTCTTGAATTAAGGACTAATATTCAATACTTCCCCTCAAGCTGGATCCAGAAGGTTTATGGATCCAAGCTTGGACAAAAGTCGTTGAAACTGATGAGAAGCCAAGGGCTTGGTGAAGATGTCAGCCAGTTGGTTAAAGCTTCGTGTATAATGTGTTTGAATAATTGAATTTGTTCGTGAACGTAATGACAATCAACTTCAATATGTTTTGTCCTCTCGTGAAACACTGGGTTTGATGCTATATGCATGACTGCCCGATTGTCACAAAATAAGGACATAAGAAGAGTTGTAGGAACACCTAAATCACACAGAAGACCTTTAAGCCATATCAACTCACACGCAGTTGAAGCCATTGCACGATACTCAGCTTCGGTACTTGATCTGGCGATGACAATTTGCTTCTTACTTTTCCATGTGACCAAGTTTCCACCGATAAATGTACAGTAGCCAGCGGTGGACTTGCGATCGATTGTATTCCCTACCCAATCAGCATCACAATACCCCATACCCCATGATTTGTGTGTTGTCATTCTTCTTCATGATGATACCACGACCCACTGATCCTTTTAAGTAGCGTAAGATCCTTTTAACAAGGGTCAAATGCTCAAGTGTCGGGGAGTACATGAATTTGCTCACAATACTTACAGAATATGTGATGTCAGGTTTGGTGATTGTTAGGTAGATCAACTTACCAACCAGCTGCTGGTAATAACTTATATCCGTGAGTGGCGTGCCCTTCAAGCTAGGTTTGAGCTTACTGTAAAGAAGGGTAATGAATGGTTTAACATCGCTCATGTTAGCTTCCTTGAGCAAATCTAGGACATATTTCCTTTGGTTAAGAAAGAGTCCCTTGTGCGAGGTTGCCATTTCTATACCAAGAAAATACTTCAATATCCCAAGGTCTTTAATTGCAAACCTTTGTCTGAGGGATTGTTTGAGGTTGAAAATCTCGTCAGCATTATCACCTGTAATTATCAGATCATCTACATAAATCAGCACAACCAATTTACCCATAGCTCCTGTGCGAACAAATAGTGAGGAATCGACATTACTGCTTTTGAAACCAACACTAGTGAGAACTGAGCTTAGCTTGGCATACCAAGCTCGTGGGGACTGTTTCAAACTATAAATGGATTTGTGCAATTTGCACACTAAATCCAGTTCATTGCTTTGAGGATGCCCGGGTGGAAATTTCATATAGACTTCTTCTTTGAGATCACCATGCAAGAATGCATTCTTCACATCCATTTGGTACATGGATCACCCCTTATTTACAATCACAGACACTAGCACTCTTACTGTGTTCATTTTTGCAACAAGTGCAAATGTTTCTTTGTAATCCACCTCGAATGTTTGAGTGAATCCTCGAGCCACCAATCTTGCTTTATACCTCTCAATTGATCCATCTGACTTGAATTTGAGCTTATAGATTCATTTGCAACCCACGACTTTCTTGCCTTTTGGAAGTTTAGTGATGCTCCATGTGTTGTGTTGATCTAGGACTTTAAGTTCTTCTTGCATGGCTTCCTTCCACACCTCTTGGCTGTTGGCCTTATGAAAGTTTTGAGGCTCACTGTAACTCGATAAAGTGTTGAGGAATGCGGCATGGGTTGGTGTCACTCTCTTATATGACATATAATTTGAGATGGAATGTGTGGATTTGTAGGTGACAAAGTCTTGAAGTCTCGTGGGAGGTTGCCTAACACGCATTGGATTACGTCGTGGAGCAGGAGGAGTTATCTCACACTCGTTCACATCTTGTACCATATTGTGAGGATCATCTTGATACAAATCTTTGGAATAAACTTTTAAAAAAAAAATAAAGAAATTAAAATATTCATTTTTGTGAATAATAAATCTAATTTAATATGGTGCATGTTTTTTATTATATTGTGGTTATGATTTACTTAAAATAAATGCTAATAGAAATTGCATTTGTTTGATAAAAAAACATACTATAATTGTTTGTAGTTGTTGTAATTATTAAAAGAGCTTAATATCATTTTATATTGTTATAACAAAATTAGTGAAAATAAACTGTTAATATAATTTTTCATAGAATATCAAGATTAATATATTAGAGATACTCCAAGTTCTAAGATATATTCAAAAATACTTCTAAGATTTCAAAAAATTCAAAAATATTCTTGAAATATAAAAAAAGTTAAAACTAACGGAAGTGAATAGTAACGTTTCTAAAATAGAAAAAGAAAAAATAAACCAAAAAATAGTAGATATAGAGACAGAATACATTTTAGGATGTTTTTTTACAAGAAATAATAATAAATAAAAAGAAATTTAAATAAATTCGAAAGGCAAAATTAAATCTTAAAGAAAGAGATAAATTTAAAGACCTATTATTTTTGTTAAGAAAATTATTCCCTAGAAAAAACATATTTTATTATGGAATAAATAATAAAGAAATGAGCATTAAGATTATAAATGTAAACAGAATGTATAATATACCATTAATTGATAAAAAAACTATATTAAACAAGTTATCTAAAATTTCTCATAAAGATAAAGAAAAAATTGGATACATCCATTTAAGAGAAATTCAAATATTAATAAAAGCTCATTTCAAAGAATAAATAGATACACTAATAAAAATAATACTACTAGATAATAGAATAATAAATTTCTTATTAAGAATGATTCATGGTAACTTAGGATATCAAAAGTTAAAATTTATAGCATATCTTAGATTTACTATTAATATACATGATAAAAATCTAAATGAAATATTAAGTCTAACTTATGAATTTTAAAGAAGTAAATCATCTATTTTTAATACATTATCTAGTAGCATATTCTTTAACAAATAGTCATAATAGTTCAATAAATGAACAAAATGAATTTATAGAAATAACAAAACTTTTAAGAAATTTGGACAAATAATAAAACTAAAAATACTAACAGACTTTGAAATACCAGAAGAATAGTAAGTAGATATAAAAAAACCCTGATAATAGGAAGAAAAAGTAATGTTGTTAGATTGAACATATGTCTTTTATAGGCAACTTCTTTTCATTGCATGTGCACAAGGTATTTTTAGTGTTTGAAATTTACCACATGTATAAGTTTTGTGCTTTAGATCTACAATATAACTATCAAATTGCCTTATCGTTACTTTTTAATTGTATTCTTGACAATTAAATATTTAAAAATATATAATTTTTATATGTTATTATGAGTTTACATTGATTGTTAAAGATCTTTTGTTAAAACGTTGTCATAGACTAATATTTATAAATATTTTCTTGTTAAATATTTCATTTGTTTACATAACTATGTATGTTTTGAGACATATTATTTTTCAAATATAATGTAACATGTTACTTTAATCTTATAAAACAAAATAACATGTTATATAATAAAAACAATATTATCAAAAATAATGTGATATGTTATATTGCTCTTACAACACAACTTAACATGTTACATAATTAATAATTATATATTGGGCATAATTAAACCTATTACATTGATAATACCATATAATGTAACCTATTACATATTATCAACAAATAATGACTTAAATAATTTTTAATACTCAAGTAGTAAAGTGACAAATTATACCATTAAATTCAATTAAGATTACCAAAAGAAAACTACATCCATTAAATCAATAAAATCAGGAAAAAAACACAAATATTACATACTAATTTATTCATATTTTTATCAATACTACAATATTTCAATAGGAAATGAATGATTACTATTTGTTTAGCCTCTTAATAAGTAGGGTCTAGCAATCCATCATTATAAGTAAATTATACGTAATATCCATGCTTAATCTTAAAAAAATTAATGAAATTAATCATGTTCAACCTCTATCATTTCGTCAAAAACTCCATAAATTTGAGGAACCAAACCTCACAGTTATGACTCCAATATAAAAATAACAAAAAGATACATTAGGATGAATTAAAATGATATTACAAATAAAAAAATATTAATAAGATAGAATTAATTAAAATCATTACACATTGGTTTGCTTTTGAATACCTTCTACCATAAAAATTGACCACAAAGTGTATGAATCTACTTGATGATTATCACTGTATCCATTATATCCCAAAAAATACAACAAGATGGGTATTAAGATCGTTATATGATTACATTTCTCCTTCATATTAGATATGTCCAAATAATTATACATCTTGATAGATCTTTTCTCCAAATATATTACGTTGCATACTCAATGATTACCATCAACATTGATTGGTATATACAATATGCCCAAATCTCTCTAATCAATTAGCCAATATTTAATTAAATTTGTTGACGTAGTAGTAAATTAAACCAAATAATTATTGACATCATTTTTGATATGTTATGTAATACGGTACATCCTTTCTAAATTATTATGTAACATGTTATATCGACATTGATCTACAATGTAATATGTGACATGTTATATTATATTTTACATATAATGTAACATATTACATGACATAATATATTGAAAAAATAACAACCAATCCAAACCTTAAATAGAAAAAATTGTTCAAAGTAGAATAATTATTATACTAAACTATTATGTATCATGTTACATCGAAGAAATCTTTATAAGATCTGCACAGAGTCTATCAATGGAAACTTCATGCTTATCAAACCTCTCATCAAATTAGGCTCTTTATTTATTGAACTTGGCATTAATATATGAAGTTTAGCTTGTTATAAAAATCATTGAAGTCAATATTCGATGACTTCAACCCTTCATCCAATTTCTCTTTCCAACGCTTCTTTTTATTCTCTACTAACTTTTCCTTTAACAAAACATCATCAGCGTGTTCATATTGTGAATCTCTAGCTTGATTTGGGGACAAATCCACATCATCATAATATATTACTTCGACATGTGATAATAAAGATTTAAAATAAGGAGCATCCTTATGTGCTAGTATCGTACTCACACGAACCTTAAAAAAACATAATAAGTAATGTTATCAAAATAAAATTAATATAAGCTTAAACATAGTAATTAAAAAGCTATTTAACAAGTAACATCATATATAACATATTACATAGGTTATTAATGAACAATGTAACATGTTGATGTAACATGTTACATATGATGAAAAAGAGTGAAAATAAGTTAATCAATACTTAAAATAAAAAATAAAAATACAACAATCATAAAATAAAACATTACCGCATAAGACTTATCAAGAATAACCTTGACTTTGGCCAATTTTGGCTTGATAACAACTGTCCACTACAACATTGTTAGGAATTCATCATTCAAGCAAACAACTGGTTCATTCCAAACTTAGAATGCTAAACTAAGTCCATATATTTAAAAATGGATCCTATCGTTCTTTTTTGTTTCAACTTAGTTTTATCATTTTTCTTATCCATTCCTAATGTCACATTATGTATATGCAAATAATCTTTATTCAAGCTATCAAATAGTAAGTTGAACAAAATGTCAACCCAAGGATAAAAATTGAATTTATTTCACTCACCAACTAATGGCAACACTTCTCTACAAACAAATATTTTTTTAGTTTTTGAGTAAATTGCACTCCAATAAATAAATCAAACAAATCATAACAATGTATTCTTGTACAACCTTAACAAACTCAAAATTATGACCAACAACTTGCTTCCCTTTAGAAGCCTTATTGCTTGAATCAACCTCTTTTCATTTCGTACCACCCTTCTTCTTATGGGTAGTAATGGAGCGAGGATTAGGCCTTCCAATACAATTCACCAAAAACTCAAGATATTTGATGGTACAAAATTTATTGAAATTCTTATTAATGAAAAAAGTTGAATCCTTATTAACATCAATAGATTCATCTTCGTTCAGCAAAAGACCTGTAGCAATTCAAAATTTGGTGCGAGAAAACCTCAATATGTTAACGAGTGGATAAGTTATCCACTAAATCTACAATTTGATAAATTATAAGTCGAAACATAACTCTTGAAATTTTGATTTCAAAGTCTCATTTAGTAAACTCTTTATACAGGTCATCCCCATTTGAGGTGTAGCATTACAACCACAACAAACATTAAAATCATTGCCCATACCGAGGTTAAGAAATGATAAATTATCTTCAAGCTATGAAACCAAAATGGAATGAAAAACAATATCATATATACATGTAATACTAAAAAAATATGTAATAAAATACAATATGATTAAAAATGAACAAAAAAACAAAAATAATATAACTTGAACATTATTGATATAAAACATATAATGTAACATCGTACATTATAAATAAATCCAATTTCTTTTGCAAATACCATAAAATGGATGATAAAACCTACGTAGCGTCGGTTGACGTGGCGAACCGACGCTACACATGGACGTAGCGTCGGTTGACGTGGTGAACCAACGCTATCCATGTAACATAGCATCGGTTGACACGTGGAACCGACGCTACACACGTGGATAAATTCTTTTCTCTTTTTTCTTCCCAGATAGAAACTATTTTCAACGTTGCAGAACTCTAAAAAACCGAAAACCTCCTCCACTCTTTCTTATTTTCCAGCCACCTACGACTACCATTTCCAGCACCGGTTAGTGAGTTTTCTTCCTCTTTAACTAATCTTTTAGATCCCCTATTATTCATATTTTTTTCTATTATTATGTGTATAAATTTTTGTATTATATATGTAGGTTTGTATTATAACATAAGTAGAAGAATATGATGATTTTGAATAAAATATAACAAAATGATGGTAATTTTTCTGCTATTAATTAATATTTTATTTTTTAAATATTTTTATTATTTGAACTATTTGCTTAACTGATTTTGGTTTTTTTTTCTACTCGAATACAGGTTTTTATTTTAGTATAATAGAAAATGAATAAATTAAAAAAAAATTAAAGTCGGTTCACCGCGTGAACCGACTTTAAACTTTAAGTCATTTTATTTAAAGTCGGTTCAACGAACCTACTTTAATGCCCCCTTTTGTAGTAGTGTTTCCTAATCCACATTTTCTTGCATTTTGGTTTCTCTATATCATTAGGTTAGGACTCAACAATATATGTTTCATAGGCATGTTCTTGGACTTAGTTGTACTTTTCTCATTCGTCCTAAGTAAATATGCAGTATGCATAATAGGATGATGATAATGAGTCCTAGCATTAAAAGTACTTAACTTTGCTTGCCTCTTTGAGCCTAAGACTCCATGCTTTCTAGTAAAATTTATGAGCAAGTTATTATAATTTCCATTCTTCCTTGAATATGATGTAGCATGTATAGATGAATGATGCTTATGAGTCCTATTATGTGAAGCATAGAAAGAATGATTAAGTTTAGGAGCATTCATCAAAAATCTACATTTTTGTCTTATATGACTTTTCCTATTACAATGATGACAGATAAGTAGAAACTTAACAACGTTTTCTATCACATGTGTAATAATTCTTGGTGCATAAGTAGTAACAATGAGAGTAGAGTTTAAGAGCCTTACAAATGTGATCTTTGATGTTAAAGGTGTTGATTGTTCATCTATGTAACCAAGACTTCTTTTATCTTCATGTGGTTTTCCATAGTCTAGGACTTTTGTCAAATTCGTCACTGTCTCTTTAGCAATACTAAATTCTTGCCTAAGATTTTTGTTTTCCTCAGTGGTTTCAACGAGTATCAAATTCAACGCATTAATATTTTCAGACAATTCATTTTTATCTTTCTCTAGGCTAGAGGAATTTGTTTTGTGAACATTGATGATATCATTAAGTTTAGTTACTTCCATAAACAATTTATCCCTCTTTTCCCTAGCACCTAGACAATCCATAAATAGTTCTTCATAACTTGATACATTAAACTTAGACAATAAGAAAGAATACTTTACTTTCTCATTTTCTTCATCCGATCTAGAGTCAGAGTCATTGTGGTGTGTTTTGGTAGTTACGGTGAAGGCACGATAGTTAGTGTCATCATCTTCTGAGTTACTAGCATTATGATGAGCGAAAACCGGCATCGCCGATTCTTGCTAATACTTTGGTTTTAATATTTATAAAACTCTCGCAAGTGCACGAATCATTTCGAAGAAAATGATAAGTATACTCCCAAGGTCGATCTAAGGAAGGAATGTATGTGGTTTTTAATTTATTATTCAAACTTTTAAAAACGAAATTAAATCCTAAACATCCTGTCACGATAGTTTGGTTTTTGTGTTCCTAATCTAATAACATAAAAATAAACATATATACAGATTAATTGAATATAATCTAATAATATAAAAATAAACATAGATACAAATTTAATAAATAATTATCTAAAAATAAACATATATACAGATTCAATAAATATTCATGCAAATTTTTATCATTTATATTAGCGGAGTATTTATGGATATAATAACTAAATTAATTATGCTTCCTCATATTATCTAGGTTATTAAAGATATAAATTGATATTTTATTGATTCTCTCTTTTGTATATAAATACCACCTTTGGTGGGGTTAGATATTCTTTGTTAACTAAACAAATCAATTAACACCTATGGGTGGTGTTGATAACTAATTTGGTTAGTTAAATTAATTCCTTTTTCTAAGAGATTGAAAATGAACCATTTAAATGCCACCTTTGGTGGGGTTAGACAATTTAAACATTATTCAAGGTGTCCAAATTAAACCTAAGAATTTAATTATCCGAGTACTAACTTTCAAGTTTTAAAACCACTATTAAAAACATGTTGTCAATACATTTTCACATAATAATTCTTATAAAAACTTTTGAAATAGAGTTTCACTCTAACTACCGGGCGATTGTACCAACAAATAAAATAGCACTACTCTAAATTAGACCGGATAACTAAACCTTAAAATCTAATTTTCAGGTTTAAGTTTGTAATGAAAAATAATATATTTCTCTCTAACATTCTTAATATAAAATCTTGAATAAAAACAAAATCAATTCATTTTAGAAATTTTTACCTATTTAATATTTCGCAAGCATAACAACGTCATTATTACATCATATTTACTAAACAGCCAGCATAGTTAAATTTAACCACAGACAAATTAAATATAACATGTAAGAATAAAGCATAAAAATAACTGTAAAGAAAATAAAATCCTTACAGAACTTCGACGTTATTCCCGTAGCTGGAAAACCTCCAAGCGGAATTTGCACTTCCATTTATTGAATCAAAAATCTAAATTATTACAAAAACATTACAAGTTCCTCTCAAAAAGAGAAGAACTCTAAACCTAAGAGAATTGCACTAAAAACTAAGAGAAAAAATAAGAAAAGTTTAGAAACTAAGAAAGAAACTAAGGAAAACTCAAAAACTAAGAAATGAGAGAAAGAAAGAAGAGAGAAGTGTGTTTTGAAGGTGTTATTTGAAGTGAAGGGAAGGGGGGTATTTATAGGTGAGGATGGAGAGAAAAAATGAGTAAACAAATGTTAAAAAAATATTAAAAAATGTAAAAACGCGTATTGGAATTGCTGATGTCATTAATGACGTCAGCATGACGTCACAGGGGCGGCTGCACGTAAAAAATGGGGCGAAAACGCATTGGGCGCGCGGAGGGGCTGCTGCTGGGCGCTGCGCGCGCGCGGGGGGCTGTCGCTGCGCGTAGCTCGGCGCGCGTGAACAGTGCCCGCGCGTTGGGGCGTGCGATTTCCGTCCTTTTGACATTTTTGACCTTTTCGACCCATTTTGTCCAATTTTTCTATGTTTGTTGACCTTTTCCCACTTATTTATTAATATATTTGTGATGTATTGCTTCAAGTATTCCTCTTTTAGTCTTTAAATTGCGTTTTAAGCTAAAATACCTGAAAAACAATAAGAATACCCGTGATTCCCAAAAAGACAAATTTATATAAATATATGATAAAACATATAAATATATATATTTTTAATCAATTAATGTACATAAAATCATGGTTATTTTAGTGCTTTTTGAGCACTCATCACAACCCCCAACCAGCTTCTTGCTAGTCCCTTAGCAAGAGAAGCGATAAAAGCTAAAAATTAAACTATCCTAAATCACTTTCGTGGATTGAAACGGTTGCATTTAGCCTATGCAACAAGCCTTTAAACCCCTAGGTTGCCCTAGTGGACGAGTTTGAGTCTCGTGGGGGTTTTCAGTAATGATACCCACAAACATTGAACTAATTGTAAAAATCAAAAGAAACTATAAAAACAATCAAATCAAAAACTACAATTACAACACAATCAAAAATTAATTTAAGAATAAAAGAAAACAACATATCACAAAAATATCTCACACTTTTTAATCTCCTTTAAGATCATAATTAAAATCTCAAGCATAAGTTATTTTAATCTCTTTAAACAATCATGATTTTATTATAATAATTAGTCGAAAATCATTTTCATATTCATTTCAAAAATGTGTCAATTTAATTTTACCTAATTTCAGTGTCATGAATCAGAATTCGCTTCGACTCTATTCCTCACAAGTCAATACTCTCAAAGCACTGAATCCTATGGGTTCAAACACTCATACTAATTTATATGCGAAAGAGTTGATGTATAGAAATGAACTAATATGTTCGCATATGTATAAAGAATAAAGGCTCAAAGTGTTATTTTAACATTGATCTCATGAAAGGAATCAAATGTATAAATTATAAAGATATCATATATAAAATTTATTTTCATGCATAAATTAAACTCATTAAGAAAGAATTTCAAGATATATGCTTTTTACAAATGAAGAAATTGCAATGACTTTTTAGGGAATTACTTCCTATATCTTTCTTTTGTATTTAGCCTTTACTCACAACTTTGTTGGCAATGTGGGTCATAGTATGTAGATGATACTATTTTTTTTATCTCTCTATACATTTTTTTTCAATATATGTATATTTTAGAGAGTCAACCCATGTACAGATTGTACATTTTTTTGGATTTTGGTGAGTGGTTAATTTTGTGGCTTTTCTGTTTGATCTTGGTTTAGGTAACCCTAGATATGTCTTTTTGTTTTTGTAGCAGTCATGCATGAATGAGATATAAGCATATACTATCAATTTCTACTCAAATCGTTTAATCTAAACAAAAATAATAATAAAAAATATATGATACTCTATTAAGATGAGAAAAAAAATTCATACATTCAATGCTAATACCTATAGAGATCATCTAAACTTTTGAATAAATAAGAAATGTGTTTGGAGTAGAAAAAAATATATATTTCACTCTGAATAAAAGAAATTAGGTTCAAATTATATCTCACAAGGGTAGTCTCCACTAAAAAAAATTCATAAACACCGATTTTGGGTTTAATATAATTTCCACATTTTATCAAGAAATACTAGTTATGACAAAAACTAACTAATTATCAAAAATAATTACAAAATATTTCATGATATGTTTTCAAAAATTAATCTAACAGTACCAAAGACTTAACTATTTACTTAAATTTGATTTAAAGAAATGATAAATTTTTGCGAGAATTTTTTTTTATTATGCATGGTAACTTTTCACCACCCCCAACCTAGAACTTACATTGTCCTCAATGTAACAACTGCAAATTAAAGATAAAGAGAAAAGAGGAGAAAGATTACCTATTTCTTGAGAATGTGTAAGTAGTAATGAAGAAATGCAGGTGCATCCATCATATTCATCATTAAAGTGTATACAGACAGATTGCTGTGAACTTCTAACATCTCAACAAATATTTTAGTTTTAACAATTTTAAAAATTATTCACATATAAGTAAACTAAAAATAAACAATAAAATTAAGTAAATAAAATAAATAACAAAAAAATTACCTAACATGATGGGTTGCCTCCCATCCAGCGCTTAGTTTAACGTCTTAGCAAGACGTATCTTTTTGGTGCTAAGGGTTACTCAGCCAAATGCAATCCATTTCAGCAATGTTGTTTGGTTCTTCTAAATAAGGCTTGACACGATGGCCATTAACTTTGAACGTTTTTTGTGTCTTGGAGTCCAATAGTTCTACCACTCCATGTTCAGATACCTGAACTATTGTGAATGGTCCATCCCATCTTGATCTCAGCTTTCCTGGAAACAATCTCAAACGAGAGTTAAATAAAAGAACTTTCATTCCAGGGTGAAAAGTCTTAGGAACTAGCCTTTTGTCATGATAGCGCTTAGTACGCTCTTTGTATAATTTGGCATTCTCATAAGCTTCATTCCTAATTTCTTCCAACTCATGAAGCTGGAGTAATCGTTTTTCACCTGCTTTATCTAAATCCATGTTTAGCTCTTTAATTGCCCAGTAAGCCTTGTGTTCAAGTTCAACTGGAAGGTGGCACGCTTTCCCAAAGATTAACCGGTAAGGGCTCATCCCAATAGGTGTTTTGTAAGCGGTGCGGTATGCCCATAAGGCATCATTTAACTTAAATGCCCAATCCTTCCTTGAAGGACGCACAATGCGTTCCAGTATTCCCTTAATTTACCTATTACTTACTTCCACTAAACCGAAAGTTTGAGGATGATATGGAGTAGCTACCTTATGTGTGATGTTGTACTTGTTTAGTACTCCATCAAAGAGTTTGTTACAAAAATGGCTACCTCCATCACTTATTATAGCTCTAGGCGTTCCGAACCTACTGAATATGAAATCTTTCAAGAATTTCACAACAACATTAGCATCATTGGTTTTGGTGGGGATAGCTTCTACCCACTTGGACACATAATCCACAGCAACCAAAATGTATTGGAAACCATTAGATGGGGGAAAAGGACCCATAAAGTCAATCCCCCATACATCAAAGAGTTCAACAACTAAATTAAATGTCAAAGGCATTTCATCTCTTTTGCTTATGTTTCCTGTTCTTTGACATCTATCACATTGTGCACAAAACATATGAGCATCTTTAAAAAGAGTGGGCCAAAAGAATCCAGACTGTAATATCTTACGAGCTGTCTTTTCACCTCCAAAATGACCCCCACAATGAAGTTCATGACAAAAAGTCATAATGCTCTTATGTTCTTCTTCAGGTACACATCTCCGGATGACTTGATCTTGACCAATCTTGTATAAATAAGGGTCATCCCAGAAATAGTCCTTAATAGTTTTAAAAAACCTTTTCTTATCCTGATATGAAGT
This sequence comes from Hippophae tibetana, assembly GCA_037013495.1. Classification (NCBI taxonomy): domain Eukaryota; kingdom Viridiplantae; phylum Streptophyta; class Magnoliopsida; order Rosales; family Elaeagnaceae; genus Hippophae; species Hippophae tibetana. The sequence continues at coordinate 121,921,779 of CM072801.1, forward strand.
GTTAGGTCGCAAAACACCAGTGGCAAGATAGTTTACAATATCAGCATACCATGGGTTTGGACCTATGAAAAATAACTGTTCATCAGGGAAGGTTTCAACTATATTTTCATTACTCTCATCTTTAAGAGAATTGAAGTCAGAAATCAACCTAGACAAATGGTCAGCTACTAAGTTTTCACTGCCTTTCTTATCCTTGATTTCTAGGTCAAATTCTTGTAAGAGTAAGACCCACCTGATTAATCTTGGCTTGGCATTTGGTTTACTTAATAGGTATCTTAAAGCAGCATGATCAGAATGCACAATCACTTTAGATCCTACTAAATAAGACCAAAATTTGTCTAAAGAGAATACTATAGCCAAGAATTCCTTTTCAGTGGTGGTATAATTCATTTGGGCATCATTGAGTGTTTTGCTAGCGTAGTAGATGACATGCAAACGCTTATCCACTCTTTGTCCCAAGACTACTCCTATTGCATAATCAGAAGCGTCACACATTATTTCAAAAGGTAAAGACCAGTTTGGTGCCATAATAACAGGGGTAGATGTTAGTTTATCTTTCAAGGTATTAAAGGAAGTAAGGCAGTCATTGTTGAAATCAAAATCAGCATCTTTGGATAGCAAGTTACATAAGGGACGACTTATTTTAGAGAAATCTTTAATAAATCGTCTGTAAAATCCTGCCTGTCCCAAGAAGCTTCTTATCCCCTTCACAGATGTAGGGGGAGGTAGTTTGGATATCAATTCAACTTTTGCCTTATCAACTTCAATACCCTTGTTTGAAATTATATGTCCTAAAACTATCCCTTGTTGAACCATAAAATGACTTTTCTCCCAACTAAGGGTTAGATTGCATTCAATGCATCTTTCTAAAACCAAAGTCAATTTATGTAAGCAATCATCAAATGAGTTCCCAAAGACAGAGAAATCGTCCATCAAAATCTCAATGAATTTTTCCACCATGTCCGAGAAAATAGATATCATGCATCTCTGGAAAGTGGCAGGGGCATTGCATAACCCAAATGGCATTCTGCGAAAAGCAAATGTCCCAAAAGGACATGTAAATGTGGTATTTTCCTAATCTTCTGGTGCTATGGGTACTTGATAATATCCGGACAATCCATCCAAAAAACAGTAAAATTCGTGCCCAGCTAATCTTTCCAACATTTGATCAATGAATGGAAGAGGAAAGTGATCCTTTTTCGTATATAAATTTAGTTTCCTAAAATCTATACACATTCTCCATCCAGTGATTATTCTAGTAGGCACTAATTCACTTTTGTCATTTTTAACAACTGTTATCCCAAATTTCTTTGGTACCACATGCACTGGACTAACCCACTTACTATCCGCAATAGGATAGATAATCCCTTCTTCTAATAATTTAAGAATTTCCTTTTTAACTACCTCTTGCATGTTTGGGTTTAGTCTCCTTTGGGCCTCTCGTACAGGTTTAGCATCATCCTCCAAGTTGATCTTGTGCATATACATTGTTGGACTAATGCCTCTTATATCCCCTATACTCCAACCTATAGATTTCTTAAACTGTTTAAGCACTTTGATGATTTCCTGTTCTTGTGGTTTGGTCAAGGTTGAAGAAATTATCACTGGATAAGTTTCTCCTTCTCCCAAAAACACATATTTTAAGTGCTCAGGTAAGACTTTGAGTTCAATTTCAGGTGGATTGGCCTCTTTACTAGATGAAGAACTGGGTAGATTTAAAAGTGTACTAGATTTTGTCATCACTTCATTATTGTCTAGTTGTTCAAGGTACCCCTTAATTTCTTCATCTAAATCTTCTTCAACCTTTTCAAGTGTAAGAACGGTTTCAAGCTTGTCTTCTATTCTGGTTTGGAAAAAGGTGTTTTGGACAAGATTATCCAAAGGATCAACTTCGAATATTTCATCGATGGCAGAAATAGAAGGAAAAGGTGAAGAATCAAAAACTTTAAAATGAACAGTCTCTCCTAAGACTGTCATTGTCAAATTTCCATCTTGGACATCAATAATAGTTTTAGTAGTTGCCATAAATGGTCTACCAAGCAATATTGTGTGCTCTCTGTCCAATGCTGGATTTTCTTGCATATCCAGAACCACAAAGTCAACATGTATTATCAGTTTGTCTACCTGTACCAAAACATCCCCAACTATTCCCTCTGGATATTTAAGAGATCTATCTGCAAGTTGAAGGGACATAGTTGTGGGTTTTAAATCCCCTAGGTTGAGCTATAAGAATATAGAGTAGGGCATCAAATTTATACTAGCACCTAAATCAAGCATTGCTTTAGCAACCTTCCTATCCCCCATAGTTATGTTTATAATAAAACTTCCAGGGTCTTTCAACTTAGGGGGTAGTTTGTGCTGAAGTACAGCGCTAGAAATTTCTGATACTACTACTCGTTCATTCAGTTCATACCTCCTTTTCTTAGTGTTCAACTCTTTGAAAAACTTGGCATATGAGGGCACATTCATGATCACTTCTAATAATGGTAAATTGATATTTACTTTAGAGAGCATATTAAAAAGATCATTGAATTGCTTATCTTGTTTGGACTCTTTTAACCGGTGGGGAAAAGGTACTTGTATCTGGTGTGGTTCTGTTGTCTTTTGAATTTTGGGGGTGTCAAATGACCCCCCAATGAGTTTTTCAGAAGACTTGTTAAGTTTAACACTTGTTTCTCCTTTTTGCGAGATTAGAGTATCGCCTTCTCTGTTACCTGAACTACAAGGTAGATTGTTAGAGATTTCAGGTAAACTGGTATTGACTACCTTACCACTTCGAAGGGTTCTAACATCCTTTGCTTGTTCTGGTTGACTGGGCAACTTTCCTGGTTCTTTCTTTTGCATTTGTTCAGCCAGTTGCTCAACTTTAGATTCAATTCTTTTAACCGAAGCCTCCATGGTGTTCAACCTTTGATTAGTCATCAATTGGTTGTCACGACTAACTTGAATAAAAGCATTCAAGCTATCTTCTAAGGTTGGTTTAAAAGATTGGCTTGGTGGGTAAGGGTGGTTGTTATCCGACCTTAGTGTTGGATATTGGGTGTAGGCTGGGTGATTATAGGTGTTTGGATGATACCTTTGAAAATATTGGACTTCCTCTATGGCATCGACAATAGAATCACAAGTATTTGAACAATTATGAGTACCATGCCCAATTGAACAACACAATTCACATACCTCTTGATTTGAAATTTGGTGTGAAGTGAGGAATTTCACTTGTTTAGTCAATTCAGCAAGTTGCAAGGTTATCTCATTATCATAGCCGACTTCATTGACCTTTGCTTTCCTTCTACCACCTCTTTGTTGGGAATTAGAACCCAATAGCTCATAGAGATTATAGGTTTCCTCTGCGGTCATTTCTCCTACAGCACCTCCAGCAGCATTATCAACCATGTATTGACTCTGTAGTGTCAATCCATCATAAAAGAATTGGTTTTGTAGCTGTAATGGGAAGCTATGATTTTGACATTGAATGAAAAGGAGTTTGAATCGTTCCCAAGCTTCATGAAAGGGCTCTTCATACATTTGAGAAAATGTTGCTATCTTTGTTCTTAGATCAACAGTCTTTTGACGGGAATAGAACCAACCCATAAAAATTTCATAGACTGCCTCCCAAGTTTTAAGAGAACCTGACTGTAGAGTAATGAACCATGACCAAGCTCTATCTTTGAGAGTGTAAGGAAAACACCTCATCCTAAGTTGATCTTCATTAATTGCATGTAGTGGAAAGGTTTGGACAATAGCATAGAATTCTCGAATGAAATGCAAAGGGTCTTCATTAGGGATACCGTAAAAGGAAGGCAACAAAGAATAATGAATCTTTTTCAATTCATAATTCCTTGCAACCTCTTGTAATTGGATACCGGAAGTTACATTGCCAATGATTGGCATTGTATATTCTTTCATCTTTTTCCGCCTATCTTCAGCATCTCCCATGGTTGTTTGTAGTTGAAAATGATCCTCCTCCTATTGTGTATCAACATTTTGCTCTTAAAATATAATAGTAGATATCTCTAAGAAATATTTAAAACGTAAAGGCTTAAAGCAAAAAGGTGCAGGGAACCTAAAATTTTTTGTTTTTGTTTTTTTTTTATTTTTAAATTTAAACAAATGGACACAATTTTTGAAACAAACGAATTTACTTCATTTGAATTTTTATTACACGCAAACTAAAACAAAAGAAAATACAATAATGGGTGACCTCCCATACAGGACTAAAATTTATCGTCTTCTAGTAAGACGTTGCTTGGAGATTGCAGAATGAAAAACTCAATGTCTCCTCTTCATTGAATTCATTTAAGTATCAAATTAGTCTTTGCTCTTTTGCAAATGTTCAACTAACTGTTCAACTTGAACTTCCACCTTTTTGATAGAAGCTTCCACAGAGTCCAACCGTTGATTGGTTTTAGATTGGTTATCCCTACAGACTTGAATAAAAGAATTCAAGTTGTCCTCCAGAGTTGGTTTATTGGGAATGCTTCTTGGAATAGGTGGGTGGAATTGCTGGCCTGGCTGGTTTGAGCTTTGAGTGAAAGGAAGGTTGTTTTGCCTCCAGGAGAAATTTGGATGACTTCTCCACCCAGGATTATAGGTATTTGAATTGGGATCAAACCTTGGTCTCTGTTGATATGCTCCCAACACATTGACCTGTTCAGGTCCAGTTGTTTCTCCTTGATATGGACAGGCTTCAGTACCATGTCCCATGTTGCTATACAAACCATATTGTTCATTATTGGTGTTGGTTTGTGTAGCGAGAAGGGCAACTTGCTTAGTCAGTTGAACAAGTTGTTGTTGAACTTCATTACTGGAGTCGATTTCATGAACTCCAGCTTTTCTCACTCGGGAGCTTTTCTGTTGGGAATTAGCACCCAACATCTCAAAGAGGTTATACGTTTCTGAGGCAGTCTTTTCTCCTATTGCTCCTCCTGCAGCGTTGTCGACAATGAACTGACATTGTTGTGTAAGTCCATTGTAAAAGAATTGGTTCTGCAACTGCAGGGGAAAGCTATGATGGGGACATTGAGTGAGAAACATTTTGAACTTATCCCAAGCTTCATGGAATGGTTTTCCTTCCATCTGAGAGAAAGTAGCAATCTTTCCTCACAACTCTGATGTTTTTTGATGGGAATAGAATTTTTCCATGAATTTATTGTAAATGTTACCCCATGTCATCAGAGAACCTGGGGGAAGTGACATCAACCAAGCTTTGGCCTTATCCTTTAAAGTGTAGGGAAAACATCTCATCCTAAGTTGATCCTCGTTTAGAATACCGAGGGGGAATGTTTGGACCGTAGCATAGAAATCTCTCATAAAGGAAAGAGAATCTTCATTAGGTAGCCCATAAAAGAAAGGAAGCATAGAAAAATGAATATTTTTAAGGTCATAATTCCGAGCAACCTCACCCAACTGGATAGCGGCAGTTGCCGTGCCTATTACCGGTCTTGCAAACTCCTTCATCGTGGTTTCCCTAACATGTTGGTTTTCCTCCATTTCTTTTGGTTCTAGTAAAGGATTAAGTCTTGGTTCTATGTTTGGCTCAAAAACAGGTTGATGGGTGGAATCCAGTGTTGTTGACACTTGTTTAAATTTATGAATATTATTTACATATGGTGTAAGGGGGTTTCCTAAGAATCTCCTACCACGCATAGACTATTGTAAACGTAAATTTAAAACTCCTGTCAACAAAAATAACAAATTTAGAGAAAATTTACATGGTATTTAATACAAAACTAGTTAAACCCTAAATTTTTTTTTCTATTATTATTATTATTATTATTTATTTTAATTTTTTTTTCTAAATTTTTTTATATATTTTTTTATTTTTAAATAACATAATCAGTATTAACCAAGAGTGTTCACAGGAAAGAATGGTGGTGCAACGGCTCCTTAAAAACCATTCTCCTAGCCAGAACAACGTTCCCAGGAAAGACTAGTGGCACAAAAGCTTCCAAGAACTAGTCTCCTAGACAGAACTCTCTTAGATTTTTACTTTTCATGCTATTTAGTTAATTATGTATAAATTCAAGTAATGTTTTTTTTACAGTAATTTTATTTTACTATTCACGCTATATTATTTCTTATTAACTTAAAAAATTTGAAATTAAAAATTCTCTTTTTTTTTACGGTAATTTTATTTTACTATTCACGCTCTATTATTTCTTATTAACTTAAACTTTTTTGAAATTTTAATTTTTTTAATTTTTTTATTTTTTATTTTTATTTTTTATTTTTTTATTTTTTAACTATTCATGAACGGTAAAAATTTTTTACTTCAAATTTCAAATTTCTAAATTATTTTACAGTTAAAAAAAATATATTTTTTTTATTTTTTATTTTTTATTTTTATTTTATTTTTATTTTTATTTTATTTTTATTTTATTTATTTATTTATTTTTATTTCTTATGAATTTTGAAATTTGATTATTGTTAAAATATCACAATTATTTACACCACAAAAATGTTTTTAAAATTTTGATAAATAATTTAAAAAAACGCTATTCCTTCCCCGGCAACGGCGCCAAAAACTTGATTAGCGAAAACCGGCATCGCCGATTCTTGCCAATACTTTGGTTTTAATATTTATAAAACTCTTGCAAGTGCACGAATCATTTCGAAAAAAATGATAAGTATACTCCCAAGGTCGATCTAAGGAAGGAATGTATGTGGTTTTTAATTTATTATTCAAACTTTTAAAAACGAAATTAAATCCTAAACATCCTGTCACGATAGTTTGGTTTTTGTGTTCCTAATCTAATAACATAAAAATAAACATATATACAGATTAATTGAATATAATCTAATAATATAAAAATAAACATAGATACAAATTCAATAAATAATTATCTAAAAATAAACATATATACAGATTAAATAAATATTCATGCAAATTTTTATCATTTATATTAGCGGAGTATTTATGGATATAATAACTAAATTAATTATGCTTCCTCATATTATCTAGGTTATTAAAGATATAAATTGATATTTTATTGATTCTCTCTTTTTTATATAAATACCACCTTTGGTGGGGTTAGATATTCTTTGTTAACTAAACAAATCAATTAACACCTATGGGTGGGGTTGATAACTAATTTGGTTAGTTAAATTAATTCCTTTTTCTAAGAGATTGAAAATGAACCATTTAAATGTCACCTTTGGTGGGGTTAGACAATTTAAACATTATTCAAGGTGTCCAAATTAAACCTAAGAATTTAATTATCCGAGTACTAACTTTCAAGTTTTAAAACCACTATTGAAAACATGTTATCAATACATTTTCACATAATAATTCTTATAAAAACTTTTGAAATAGAGTTTCACTCTAACTACCGGGCGATTGTACCAACAAATAAAAGAGCACTACTCTAAATTAGACCGGATAACTAAACCTTAAAATCTAATTTTCAGGTTTAAGTTTGTAATGAAAAATAATATATTTCTCTCTAACATTCTTAATATAAAATCTTGAATAAAAACAAAATCAATTCATTTTAGAAATTTTTACCTATTTAATATTTCGCAAGCATAACAACGTCATTATTACATCATATTTACTAAACAGCCAGCATAGTTAAATTTAACCACAGACAAATTAAATATAACATGTAAGAATAAAGCATAAAAATAACTGTAAAGAAAATAAAATCCTTACAGAACTTCGACGTTATTCACGTAGCTGGAAAACCTCCAAGCGGAATTTGCACTTCCATTTATTGAATCAAAAATCTAAATTATTACAAAAACATTACAAGTTCCTCTCAAAAAGAGAAGAACTCTAAACCTAAGAGAATTGCACTAAAAACTAAGAGAAAAACTAAGAAAAGCTTAGAAACTAAGAAAGAAACTAAGGAAAACTCAAAAACTAAGAAATGAGAGAAAGAAAGAAGAGAGAAGTGTGTTTTGAAGGTGTTATTTGAAGTGAAGGGAAGGGGGTATTTATAGGTGAGGATGGAGAGAAAAAATGAGTAAAAAAATGTTAAAAAAATATTAAAAAATGTAAAAACGCGTATTGGAATTGCTGATGTCATTAATGCCGTCAGCATGACGTCACAGGGGCAGCTGCACGTGAAAAATGGGGCGAAAACGCTGGCGCGCGCGGCATGGGGCGCTGGGGCGCGCGCGGCTGGACTACGGCGCGCGATTTCCGTCTTTTTGACATTTTTGACCTTTTCGACCCATTTTGTCCAATTTTTCCATGTTTGTTGACCTTTTCCCACTTATTTATTAATATATTTGTGATGTATTGCTTCAAGTATTCCTCTTTTAGTCTTTAAATTGCGTTTTTAAGCCAAAATACCTGAAAACAATAAGAATACCCGTGATTCCGAAAAAGACAAATTTATATAAATATATTATAAAACATATAAATATATATATTTTTAATTAATTAATGTACATAAAATCATGGTTATTTTAGTGCTTTTTGAGCACTCATCACATTATCCTGCTCACTTTCCATGTCACTAAGTGTAGCATTAAAGGCTTTTTCCAAGTTTCGTTTTATTGTTTGCACAATCTATAGAAATATGACCAAATCCCCTACAAGTATAGCATTGAGGACTAGTGAGCTTAGTTTTCTTACCATCAGAACTAGGAGGCTTGATTTCCCTTGACTTTCGATCCATCGAATAACTAGATTGTCCCTTATTAGACTGATTATTCTATTAGCCCTTATTTTTCAGGAACTTCTTCAATTTTTTTGCTAACGAGACTAATGACTCATCATTCATATCCTCATCACTATTAGAGATGTCTGTTATAGAGCTTTTGAATGCCATATCCTTGATTTTCTTGAGACGATCAAGAGTAAGTTCATAGGTTTGGATTGACCCAACAACTTCATTAATGTTTAGTGTGTCCACATTCTTGCTTTCCTCTATCATTGTAACTTTCATCTTGTATTTTGTTGTTAAGGAGCTTTGAAGTTTGCGTACTTGTATAGGTTGTGGAATTTTCTCACAAAGGTTAGAGCAAACATTAGTGATATCACAAAAACGAGTATAGAATTGATCAAAAGTTTCAGTGTTACTCATTTTAATGGAATCAAACTCAGATGTTAGCAATCTCAATTTTGTCTGTTTTACTTGGGAAGTTCCTTCATGAGCAAGAGCAAGTGCATTTTATGCATTTTTAGCAGTCTCATAGTCAGAGATGCGACGGAACTCATCCATCGACACTACAACAAATATTGAGTTCAGACCTTTTTGGTTTGCCCCACTAAGGGTGCGTTCTTTAGTGGTCCAGTATCATCTTGGCTTTATGATTGTTACACCATCTTTCGTTACCGAAGATGCTTCCCAACCATCAAGAATAACATCACATAATTTTTCATCTTGTCTGAGAAAGGCTTGCATGCGAACCTTCCAATAAGGGTAATTAAACTCATCAAAGAGTGGGGGTCTAACAGATGACCCATCTTCTTTCATTTGCTCCATAAGTAGGAGTGTGTGTCCCTAAGGATCAATCTCACTAAGTATATCTAGTGTCGGCTCTGATACCAATTAAAAATTTATAAGATATGAATCTGATTATCCTAGAAGAAGGGTGAATAAGTTATTTATATTTTTTATCAATTTATAATTTGATAACGTAAACAAAGCGGCTAGGGATGCAATCGCGTGTAAGAATAAAATACGAAAATAAAATAATAACATACGATATTTTTAAGTGGAACTAACCTAGGCCACAACAATGACCTAAGAGAAAAATCATCGGTCTACCGCACTACCTAAGTTTCCACTATGAAAATCAAATGTTCAAGTACAAACTCGGTCTTATACTACCCTCCCTAGGATACTGCCCCAAGATACTTTACTTACGAGCCCTTACTCTATTTTCACAGTTTTCATACCAACATTCCAATAAGCTTCCTGCCAATCAGATCGTTCACAAATCAACTGCCAAAAAAGGTTAGCATAAAAAGAAACACAAGTGCCCGTGTATGTTCTAGAACGGATTTAACAATTAATAATCATAATTTGATAATTCAAAATATATGTCATTTAAATCAAATTAACTAGCAGATTCTAAAGTAAAAAGGTTATGTATAATTTCAATAAAAATAATTTATTCAAAATTTAATAATCAAATCAAATAATTATGATCACGCATAAAATTATCTAATCTGAACATATAAAATTCTAATTAAAGAGACTAATCAAATAGAAATCACACGAACATAAAATATATTAAATAAATTTATTAATAAATAACTCCAATATAATATCAATTTGATATTAATCAATCAATTTAATTTTTTAAGTTACAATTAATAAAGATTTATTTACCTTTTTACTTTGCTGCTTATATATATATCATTCTTATTGCATATATATTAATTTAACTTTTTAACTTCCCTTCGTATATCATCTTTATGCCTATATATTAATTAACTTTTTCACTTTCCTGCGTATATCATCTTTATGCCTGTATTTTAATTACCCTTTTTGATTAAATCATACCTTTCAAGTCCAAGTGCAGTTTAGCTTCTAATTTTTTTTCCTTCGGCAACAGCAGTTTTTTTTTTTTTTTTTTCTCTTTCAGCAGTTCGGCAGCTTCTCTTCTATCTTTTTTTCACATCCTTATTCAACTAACGTGTCTATATATATTTATAGAGAGAGATAATAATAATAATGAATTAATAGTATTAAAGTTAAATATATTTTTAGTTTAATTTTTTCAAGGCCCATTAAAAAACCTTAATATTATAAAAATTATTTTTTAAAAACATATATTAAAAATATTAAAACACATCTAAAAATATTTAATTAGTAATTTCATAAATTGATTCAAATTTAAATAAATATTTTAACACTAAAAATAATTTCAAATTTATAAGCATGTGTTATTAAATGTATAAATATAATCTTATGTGTCATAATTATCAAGAATATACCTGAAGTACAATTAATCTGAACTCGAGCATTTGTTTGGTTTTTCTTGATAGACTTAATAGCAGGCCTAAAAACAAGTTTACAGATAAATATTTTATCCACAAAAATAATAAACTCTCATAGTTCTTACATTATGTTTGAAAACGTGTAAAGTAAAAGTGATTATTCTTGAACTCTCCAACTCTATAATGTTGTGTTTGGTTGGAGGGAATGAAAAAGAATCAGAATTAATTTCTTCTATTTGTGTGTTTGATTTGCCTGAAAAATTAGTCAAGAAGTCGGGAATATAATCGATTCCTAAATGAGAAGGAATTGTGACTCCTTCTCCCCCTTTAGGAATCATAATTCCATTCTCATCTCAAATTTCTTTTCCAATTTTACCCCAACCTTACATATAACTCAAATCCCAAATCCCAAATCCCAAAACCCTAAATCCCAAAACCCTAAATCCCAAAACCCTAAATCCCAAATCTCAAAACCCTAAACCCTAAAACCTAAATCCAAAATCTTAAGTCCTAAACCCTAAATCCCAAAACCTAAACCCTAAACCCTAAACACAAAATCCCAAAACTCAAAACCCAAAACCCTAAATCCAAATCCCAAATCCTAAAACCCTAAATCTCAAATCCTAAATCTTAAAACCCTAAACCCTATTTAAAAAAATAATAATTTTACCCTAAATTTTAACCCACAAATATAACCCTAAATCTTAAACCCCAAATCCCAAATCCTTAAATCCTAAATCTCAAACCTCAAACCTCAAAACCCTTAACCCTATTTAGAAAAATAATAATTTTAATTATATATTTTCTTTTTAAATAATAATTATTTAGAAAAAATAATGATTTTAATAATATATTTTGTATGACGAAAAAATAATAATTAAATGATATTATTTAAATTTTACTGAATATAAGGGTATTAAGGTAATTTACAGTTGTTTTTATTCCATTTCAATGGAAAACCAAGCACTGTAATACTAACTCTTTTTTTGATTCCAGTGATCAAACCAAACAACATTGTTTCCATTCCATTCATATTCTGATTTCATTATGTAAACAAAATGTCACCTAAGTGATTTTATTTAAAAAATGGTTATATATTTGATAAAAAGTATATTAGAAGTATTTATAATTTTGATGATAATAATATAAAACGTGTATATATATAATAATAATAATTGTTTTGTGTTACTATACACTACGATATAGATCACATAAATTTTACATTAATATTAAGTAACTTTTAAAAAATGAGGTAGTTTTTCCTAAACATAGTAGATAAAGTTCATATTCCTCTTCCAAATGTTTACCGTTGGTTTAATAAATTTGGACGAAATTAATTAAAATTATTATTATTATTATTAAATTGATAGGTATGGAACTAAGGGATTGGGTGGTTCTACTTGGAGGGTTGAATTTAGCAGTTCTATCAGTTTTTTATTTATAGTTTTAAAAAAAGTATGCTGATAATACTTAGTTTTGTGTTATATGTTATATAATCCACATATCATATACGGAAATTATTTAAAATATCTCTTAAGTTTAATATATCTTCAATTCTGTTTTTGAAGTAGGTAGAAAATACTAGAATGCTATTAGATTTTATGGTTAATATTATTGATATCTTTAAAACTAATAGGGTAACTTTTTTCATCTATATTATGTTAATATTCTTATGTCTTTGATACCAATGTGTAGTTTTTGATCGAGGATTGACCTTATGGTAGAATTTTAGGCAATATGACATTCTTTTAGGATATCGTACCTAGTTATATGCCCTAAATAAGAATGTTCATGTTTTAGATAAGCTTGATCTTGAAATTATAAATTCATACAATTATATGTTTTTGTATAAATAGTATACCGATAATCTTTAAAAAGATAATAACCAAATATAAGGTTAATAAATTCCCTTTTTTCATCTTTTTTTTCTTCAAAGAAAACTTGTTTTGATTAAAATAGTTTTTGAATATCCTTGAAACAAGATGATCTATTATGCTTATAATAACTTTAATATAATCTGTCTAAATATCTAATAAGTCGTTTAATCTTCTTAAATTTTCAAGACAAGTTTCATAATTTCTATGTTTAAAATATTCATTTAAAGCTAAAAGATAGCCTTTATCAATTTTTTTTAATAAAATTAGATTTTTATCTTTCATTTTAAATTCTTCCAAATTAGGGGTCGGCTGTTTAATGTTAGTTGTTAATTCCTGTAATTAATTTTTTTATTTTTCTTATCATAATATTGTGATAATTCATTCTTCATCTTTCTGTTTATCGGTATTATCACTTGATATAAGCAAATACTAAACATTTACGATCTTTAATTTGATTAAAAGTTATAATTATTATACCTAAACTTAATAGGTCCACCATAGTCTGTTCTTATGTTCATCTTTTCTTGTTATACTTACTATGTCTCAGTTTTGCTCAAACCTTAACACACTTGTGATAATGGTGATCCTTCTGTATCTGTACATAGATGGTGTCCAATTGAGACTTGTTAGAAAAGAGTAATTGAACTCCATTTTAGTCATGATATAATAATTATTACAAACTAAGGCTAACTAACAACCTTGAAGGAATTCTTAGCACCTAATAATTACTAGGTATATAATTAATGGTTGAGATTTCTAGATAGAAGGGATTTCTATACAAGAGATTGTGTGATTTTTAGAAGTATATGCTCTGGTTTTTTTCTATGTCCTCCAAATGAAAATAAGGGTTCTTTTTATAGCATAAGAAATCCTCAATTTATAAGATAAAAATTACTATTTTATTCTTACTTTAATACTTCGTTGGCTTTTCTGCTTTAAATATCTATCATTGCTTTATTACTTAGCACATGCTATCTATTAAATATGTGGGTCTGCATCTTTATTTTTCTGTGTCATCTTCTACCAACAATTCATTTTCTTCATTCCTCTTTGTCATTTTCTACGGACAATCCTTTTGATGATGCATCTTCATCTTCTTGATCTTTGATGCAAAAAATATATTTTTGATCTTTGGTGGCTTTTTTGGAATAGAAGCAGAATACCTTTCTTGTTTCTTGACTTATTTCCAAGTTTTTATAGTTAAAATTTGTTTCATATTTAGTAATTTTTTCACCATCCTCCTCTGAAAAAGACATGCTATTATGATAAATAATGATGACTTTACTAATTGAGTAATTTACTTTGATGTTAGTAGAATTATCAATTTTCCTAACTTTATAGTAAATTTGGCTTAACATTTAACCTCTTAATATACACATTTTCTCTATGTTGAATTCCTTTTTGGAAGCACCATTGGTTTGAGAACTTTTCTATTTGTGTTGAAAATCCCTATCTTAATAAAGTGGTAAGAATTGATACATCCTTACTCTTTCTAGTCTACTAGTGAATTCAGAAATCTGAGATAAACAAACTTGTCATTACTTTTATTTTTTTCTAAAGTTCTTGATTGCTTTTTTGAAATTTTCTGGGAAATATTTTATTTAACTTAAATTAATTCCTAGGTATATGTTTTTTATTAGTCCTACATAGAAAGCTTTTGAAACAAATATTAGATCAACTCTTTCTAAAATGTTGAATATACTTCCAGTAGGGAATTTCTTTTCTATGGTGTAGAACTTCGTATCTTCTATGTGTTCTTGAGTAGATTTTTTGGCCAAGTTGTAGAGACTCAACCATTGTGGTTTGCTGAGGTTTCTATATTGGTCTTTTTCATCTTCAATGATTGATGAAGTTTTAGGGAATGTCTCCCTGAATAGCACTGAATGTTATATTATCTTTGATGTCTCTAGGAGATATGCTTCTTTAAATAGTACTTTAGGCCTACTATTTTTCCAAGAGTTGTCAACCTGCTTGATGCTAGTGGTTGTTGTTGTAATACTACCAAGTAATTTCTTATTATCTCCTCTAGAGTTATCAATTTTGGTATTTTGTAATTAGCATAACTATCTTCAACCTCTATTATATTGGTGAAGGCTCTATGAGTTACTCCAATAAATCTTAGAATAGATTTACTCGATTTTGTCCAATTGTTATATATTTTTGGTTTTTAGTCATTATATACCACATAAGTCTTATTTTGTTCTTCTTCTTTTTCTACTTCATCAGGCCAATTGAGCTTTCATATTTCATATATGTTACTTTCTTTTAAACTGTTAGGTTCTTCCTTTTCATCTTCAATTATTTCCTTAGAATTTTTATCCTTTTTAGATTGAATTTTTTATGGATTCATCTTTTGAGTTTTTGAACCCTAAGGGTTGTTTTAAACAATCAAGTTCTTCCTATCTCCATAAGAGATTTCTTGAACTATAATAGCTTGAGTTGTTCCAATAGGATTTTTATCTCTTTTTTTCCTTTATCTTGATCTTGATATCAAGATGTTCCATTCATGTAAACATAAAAATAGTTATATGCGCTAATTATATAATAAGGGCATCTACTAAGCTAATCTTATTTCATGTTAGATGTTTGACGTCAAAATTGTAGTAATTGAACCACTATTTTTATCTGATTAATATTCCTTGTTTGTAATCACCTGCAATGTTAGTCTTTAAAAAAATAACCCAAATTCTTATTATAAGTTCTAATAATGAATTTAGAACTTATAACATATATTGCAAATTTTTTTAATAGCTCTTTTAAGAGTTATATATTCTTTTTCATTATTGTGATAATTTAACTTTAGACCTTAGAATGATCCTGATGTATATCTACAAAAATATTCATCTTTGTCATCTAATTTTACTTTCAAAATTACTCCCTAAAATTGGTAATTTTTTTATCTTTGCTTTTACTTTATCTATATATAGATTATCTTATTCTATCCATTTCCAAATACGTTTTTTTTTTCAATTTTTCTTGTAAAGGTTTTTGTATTTATGTAAGTTTCTTGATATATGCTTCCACATATGTCAAACATCCTATAAATCTTTATAATTGGTTTTTATATTTTAATTTATTAAAAAAACTTGAATGTTATTTAATACATGTGGTTGTAGATTGTTTTTCATCATCAATTTCCAACACTAAATACTTAATCTTTTGTTGAGTAAGTATTGCTTTCTTTTTAGAGAGTACAATGCTTTCTTTCCTACATTCTCGTAGAATATTAAAAATATTCAAATAATATTTAATTAATTATTGAAAACCAAAATATCATCTATATAGACACAACACATATTTTGTAATTTTTTAAAAGTGGTATCCATATATCTTTGAAAGATACTTGGAGTTTGTTTGAATCCAAATGGTGCAACAAGCCATTGGAATTATCCTTGAGGGTAACTAAACCCCGTTAATTTTTGAGATTCTTCGTCCAATCTTATTTGCCAAAATTCACTTTTGTAATCAAGACTTAATAAGTGTTTCATTCATTTTATTAATGATAATAATTATTCTTTCTTTGGAATAAAGTATCTATCGTCAATGATTTATTTATTTAATATTTTGAAGTTTATTATCATTCTTTTTTTTTCCTCTTTTTTTTCAACTTCTTTTTCGATTAAGAATGCTAGACTTGAGTGAGATGAATCACTTGGTATTATGACTTTTAGTTCTAAAAGTTATTGAATTTATTTTTCAAATTCAATCATATCTTCTAGAATATAAATCATTAGTTTTACTCTAATAACCTTGTTAGAGTCTCTTCATTTTATGTTGACAAGCACTTTAGATTTATTAATTTTTGAATCCAAAGGATTTTCTGATCTTACTATTTTTAATAGTTTTTTGATACTTGCTAAAACTTTATCTTCCTATATTTCATTAAGAAAAGAGTTTTCTTTATCTTTTATATCTAATAAAATATTTTCTAAATAAGATTTTTGTTGTTCTATTTCACCACATTTTTGTTTTTTATATTGTTGCATAAAATTTGGATTTGATACAATCCAAGCTTTTCTTATTTTTATACATAAATGGTATCACCATCTAAGGTTATTAAACTTATTTTGTCTAAATATTATGTAAAAGATTGATATAAGTTTAGAAAATTATTTCCTGTTAATAAATAAATTTCTGTTTTCTGTTGATATATGGTAAAAATATGAAATTTTCTCCTTCTATCATTATATCTATATCTTTTAAAACCTTAATAAGATTTATTATATTATTATTAGTAATTCTTATAAATAAATCTTTTGGTCTCTATTTCTAATGTTCTTCTAGGAACACATGTTTACTTACTACACATATATTAGCTAATGTATCTATATATCCATGTATATGATAGCTGGTATAGCCTTTAAATTTAAGTCTTACATTTATGTAGGTACTATTTGGATTTGTAATACGATATAAATAATTCATCTTTTGATGAAAATTATAAATATTCTGAGCTAGTTATTTCCTATTCAGTTTCCTCTAATAGATAAGTAATATCTATATCTGATTCTTTGATTAGTTCTAATTCTATCTTAAAAT
This sequence comes from Hippophae tibetana, assembly GCA_037013495.1. Classification (NCBI taxonomy): domain Eukaryota; kingdom Viridiplantae; phylum Streptophyta; class Magnoliopsida; order Rosales; family Elaeagnaceae; genus Hippophae; species Hippophae tibetana. Next base: position 121,939,092 of record CM072801.1, read on the forward strand.
CTTTTTCTAAGATTTTTTCTTTCTATGGAAATTCTTTTTTAAATTATTTCCTATTTTAAAGTGTGCTCAGGTATTTGTTGGCATACTGTTCTTCTTCATTATTTATCCCATATCTGTATTTGTCTTCCCTGAAAAACAATAATTCTTATTTTCATGAGGTTTATATCTCTTTCTCCTAAAATATATTTTCCTATTAAATCTTCTTTTATATTTTTGAAAATCTTGTTTTTTGAATTTATATTTTTTAAATCTCTTATATTTTTTGTATTTCTATTTGTAAGGTTTTATGTTATATCCATATTTTTCTAGTATTATGAAATCTTTTGTATAACAACATATTTATCATTTCCTCTTATTTTTTCATATTCATTTCTTTCTTGGTATTAAATAAATACCAACATTTGAAAGCTATTTATTTTTCCTCTAAGGTGTCTGGTATAGTTTTCCTATTTCTCTGATTTCAACTTTCTATTAAGGTCTTATGTAAGGTTCCATGTAATATTTTTTAAAATATTTTCTTTTAAGTTGTTTTCATAGAGGGTGATCATTTACGGTAATACATTTTATATTCACAAATAAAATATTATTTGTAACACATATTACAAATTTTTACAAATTTTCATATTTGTTAGATGCCATTTGACTTCATTGATTTCATTTTCACTGTATTCAGTGATAATTTTTCATTTATCTTCTCCAATAAATTTCTTGTATATTTCATTTATTACTATATCTAAATAATCTCTTCATGTGGGAGCATTCTCTTAAATTAATAAATATTGTCGATCTGTTAAATTTGAAAACCAAACTTTAACATTTCCTGTTATTTTATGAACTAATAACAACTTACAGATTGAATTTGTATGGTTTGAGAAGTTCATATGAGTACACTCATACCACCAACCCATTCATCTAAGGCTTTATTCCTATCTTTTTTACAATCTAGATCTAAGAGATCAAACTTATAATTATGATTAAGCTTGAATATTGGTGGGATACTTCCTTTAGTTCTCAAATGCAACCATTCTTCCATTCTGGGTGGTTGTCTTCTTCTATTGGTATTATCAGGCTCTCCTAACCTTTTCCTATTTCTTTATTCCCTATGTGATCAGATGTTCCTTCTTAATAAGAAACTGACAATGAAATTGGTTTCACATGACCTTTTGGGGTCATTATTTCCAGTTTAATATCAGTCTCACTAATTATTTTCATATTATCATCCTCTTTATTTGTATAAAGTTTTTGATTATAATGTTCTTCTAATTTTTCATTAGTTAGTGTTAACAACCTAACTAATTTTTCCATATCCCTATTTTTGGGTTCATAAATTATTCTAATTCTTTTCTATATTTCATTAAACTCGAATTATATTTTTTTTTAGATTTTTCTTCATTTTTTTTCTCTCATTTCTAGGAATTAGGGAATTTGATATCCTAGGTGGTTCTACTTTTAATCCTTCTAAAAGATTATATTTATGATCTATAATATTATAGTTTCTATGTATATTATATACATCTTTTCTTAGTTCTGTAAATTTTATATGTGTATCTTGTTATAATTTATTATAACCATATTCATTTATTTCTTTTAATAATTATTTTGTATTTAAATTATACTTTGTAGGTATTTCGTCTTTTATTTTTAGACTAAATCTATTTTCTCTATCAAAAGTCTCAAAGGTTTCATTAATATTTCTTGATTTTTTACTACGCCTACTAGGCTTCTATTTATTTCCAACTATATATTTCTTAATTTGTCCTTAAATATTATTGTCTTCATAATATGACATCATTAACTAATACTTTCATTACTTAAACTTCATCTTTTAGTTTTTTAACTTCTTTTTGTTAGGGGTTCTCTTTCATGGTTTATAAAAAGTAAATCTTGATATATTATTATTTTTAACTACATTATTTTTTCTTCATGGTATTAGAGGTTTTTCCTTGATATCTAAGTGGCATTCCTCTTGTATTTCAAAATCCATTAGTATTTCTACTTTTATTATTTATCCAAGTTCCTGAAAGGTTTTATCTATTTTTATAAATTCATTTTGTTCATATATGAATTATTATGAGTATTTGTTAATGAATACCCTAATAAGTAGTATATTAAAAATGGATGATTTTTTTTTGTTAAATCTCCTCTTTTAAATTCATAAGTTATACTTAATACTTGGTTTAAGTTTTTATGATAAATGTTAATAACAAACTTAGGATATGTTGTAAATTTTAGCTTATGATATACCACATTAACATGAATCATTCCTAGTAAAACATATTTTTTATTTTTTATTCTATTATTTAACAATATTATTTTCATGAGTCTATCTGTTCCTTCTCTGAAATGAGTTTCTATTAATATTTGGATTCCTTTTAAATGAATGTATCTAATTTTTTCTTTATCTTTTTGAAAATTTTGGATAGTTTATTAAATATAGTTTTTTTGTTAATTAATGGTATATTACATTTCTTTTTGTGATATTAATATTAATTTCTTTATTACTTATTCTATAATAAATTATGTCTTATCTTGGGAATAAGTTTCTTAAAAATGAATATAATGGATCTTTAAATCCATCTCTTTCTTTAAGATTTAATTTTATTTTTTAAATTTATTCAAATTGTTTTTTACTTATTACAATTTCCTGTGAAAAACATCATGATATGTCTTTTATTTCTAATTTTTCTATTCTTTGATTTTTTTTATTTCTTACTTTTTTTTTATTTCTTCTTTTATTTTAAAAATGTTACTATTTATTTACTTTATATTTAACTTCCATTATATTTTAAAGATATTTTTGAATTTTTTTAAGATATTTCAAAAGTTGGAGATATTTTTTATATTATTCTTATGATATATTTATAAAGAATAATTTATAATTAATATATTTTAATAATTTTATTAAACAATTTGTTTATTTTTTTAACTAATATGTGTTCCACGTTACCCTAATAACAATGTTTTATTTGATTATCAATTTGTCACATTAAATTATTTTTATAATACATTAACTTTGTTCACAAACTATTTCTTTGAAATTACACTAGGTATTATACTCTTTAAATTACTTATTTTATCCTTTTTATTTTTTCCACTAATAATAATAAAATAAAGCATTAGAATTATGTATGTAACTTATTTTTAATATTTAATAAAAAAAATTCTCTTATTGAATTAAAAAGATTTGTAATATAAGACAAATCTACTTTTTCATCCTAGAAATCGAACAATATTTTTCTTCCTCGTTCACTCATCTTCTCTTGCGGTGTTTTTGGGGGTTGCCACTGCGGAGAGGGTCTCATATTACATAATCTTTCTCTCATGTTAGTATATATATATATATATATATTTTAATTCAATAATTTTGTGTGAAGATGAAATATTAAGTGGGACCGGAGCTATGAATAGAGTTGCATGCCCAAGTACCATATATAATTAGCAATATTGGTATACTTATGCATACCACATTTAATAATGGCTAAGAAGAAAAGTGATTGTTATTTTCTTATCCGATTAAACTAATAAATATATTATTTTATTATCAATATTTTTTAATTTTATTAAATAATAAAATTATTATTTAATTATTATTAATAGTATTGTAACAACGGTTATTTATTAAAAGTACAAATCTATTACTAAATTTCTTATTAATGATATAAATTTATTTTAATTTTTTTTTATTAATTTTATAAATCTATTAATAAAAAAATAACATAATAATATATTTATATCATTAATTATAATTAAGAATTATTTTTATCATTCGCATTAGTTTTTTTATTTCCGACTCTATATTGTGTAGTTGACGAACATTTGACAAAACGCAAATCAAAGTCAAGAGGCCCAGCCCAAATGGTAGATATCTTTGATTGGCAAGTATCTATCTTTTTCAGAAATTTACCATTCCCTGCCCAAAAATGAGAACCAAAACACAATCACTTTTTATTTTATTTTTTTGGCCAAAGCAAGCCTAACAAACAATATAACTTAAATTTTCTGCTACCACTTGTTCCTAAAATTCAGCAATTACCTCGAGCCATTGTATATATGTGTTAAAGTTGTTTTCATTACTGTGAGAAAAATCACTTTTGGGTCACTTTTATTTCTTTGTTTTGGTAAGCGACTCCGCAGAAGCAGAATCAACTTGTGGTTGGTTGCTGTAGGATTAGTTTGGAGTGGGGGAAAATGGGACCAATAAGCACACATAATATAATATAGGTAGGTATTATACTGTGAGACCCATCCAATAGAGAGGGATTTGATGATTCAACTAAATTTAATATTTATCATATCCATTTAAATATTCAATGCACATAAATTGACTCCTTCGACCTAACAATGCAACTTGTGTTTGACAACTTAATCTTGCAAAGTTAAACTACAACTCTTTAAGGAGTGTGAAGTTTTAATTTATTGATTGTTCAGACCCTCAAGTTCACTTAATTCTGAAAGGGATCTAGACACTAAGCATCCATGCCCTAGCCATTCAATACAAATTGCCTTTGTGAATTTTACCCCCATAATGCTCAGTGCACTAATTTAACCAAACATATTGTAAATTATATTTTGTCAAACGTCATGAAAAGTCCAACATAGCGTTGAACTTTGCCTAGTCCTTAAAAGATCCCCTGTTTGCATGATGTGTAGAATGGGATTGAAATAGAAACTTCAAAATAAAGAAATACCATCCAAGAAAAAGGAGAGTTGAACTTTGCCTAGTCCTTAAAAGACAAATCTTAAAACAAATAAAATTAAAAATATGATTTTCCCGTATCTTTTTCACACTCCATGTTCGTATTTAATTCACAAACAACAAAATGTCACATCATTTTTTTTTTCTGTTGTTGAGCTTTAATGAAATTTCTATCATTATAAGTTTCTAACCAAAAAAAAAAAAAACATTTGAAAAATTTCATTTCATATCATCAAATTGAACGTAATTCAGCAACAGTACGCACGTACATACACAACAATTTTTTTTTTTTTACATATTTCAAATTTGAAATATAATATAATTGATATATGATAATACTACAAATAAAGTTTATTAAATTATATTAATTAAAAAATTATTAGGTTTATAGCAAAAAAGCTAATAACAGTGTCCTAGACAGCTTTTCTTTGCGGAAACAGAAAATTTATAGTAGAAGAGATTTCTCAGAGAGAAATGTAAAATAGCCAGCAGGTATCAAATATAAATAAATGTATTTTCTTACAGCCTATAAGATATGAATATATATATATATATATATATATATATATATATAATTAAAAAACAAAAAAGAACACTCAAAAGGCAAATCAATAATATTCAGAAAAGGCTACAATAAATCAAACTTTTGATAGCTTCTCTTTAAACCTTCATCTTCTGAATTTCTATATTATGGGATTAAAATGAAAAAGAACCTGTAGAGCAAAGCAATTATATATCTCCCTTATTTCTACTGATAACTTGAACCTGGTGCATATATGGAAAGGTCAGGCCATCCATTACCTTCGGTATTCCAACAGCTAGAATCACCATTTTGCAATCCCAAATAGCTCTGTGAACCGTTACTACCCTGGATCTCGAATCCTGGATTTTGACCCGACTCGGTATTCAGTTGAGTACCTGAATTCACATTCTCTCTAAGTTCACTCATTTGCAACTTTTTCAAAGCCGACATATTTGGATTCAGACTCTCTAAGAGGCTCGCAAACTGCCCATTTGATGTAAGCAGTGAGCTGAAGCAACCTGGGGTTTCCAAAATCAGACGATCTAGATCAACAATTGGGTCACAATTACGGGTCGCGTCAGATTGTGGATCCGGAACTTGGACTGTTGAGCTAGTAGACAGAGAGGAAGAAGAAGATGATGAAGAACGCTTGACATTTGATGATTTTGATTTCTTAGTGTTTTTGCGGCTTCCACCACCGACTGGGATGTTTCTTAGCGTACCACCTTTGGTCCAATACCTCTTACAATTCTTGCAGAAGTGACGTGGCTGAGAAAGATTATAGTTGTTGTAGTAACAGAATTTGGTGTTTGTGGATTCACAACGAGGGCATTTGAGTTGTTCTTGTTCTGGAAATTGGAGGTTTGTCGACTGAAACATTGCTGTGTTTTTCACTTTTAGAGACTATGTTAAGACACAAATTATGTAATAGTCGATTTTGTAAACTGGGTATGACTTGGAGGAGAATTTGGCAAATTTGCTTATTCTGAATAGTGAAGAGATCACAAGGGCACTCTGATGCAATAGTATTGGATCTTAAATTTATGTTAACTGGTACACAATTCGGTAAATTTCAGAATGGAAAATGGATACTGAATACAAGGAATGAATTGGGTTTTCAAGGACCTACGAAAGAGTTTTAGTGGTTCAATTGATTTGGAAGCCCCTGAAGCTGTGAACTGGCAAAAACATAGACCTAGTTCTAAAAGAGTAGAAACAAGTGGGATATTTTTCAATCGTAGATATGGGATTTTATTTAAGAAAAAAAACCCAAATCGATCGTCTTTCAACGCAAGATCTCAAAGCTTAAAGGCTGTGAAGATTTCTATTCTTGTGAAACAAAGCTCAGTAGCAAAAGAATCTGAAAGAACAGAATTTTTATCATCTGTAAGGCTGAAGGAGACACATCAAACAAAAATCTTATTTAATTTTTGTTTTTTTTTTCAACTGGGTTTTGTCTGATAGATGGTGAATTTAAAGAATTGAGGATTGTAGAAGGGAAAAAGATATTTGGGTTTGAAATTTTTGACGGTGATGATCAGACTTCAAATAGAGAGAAGCATAACAAACAGTGATAACACTACTTCACACTCTTCTCTCCCTCTCTCTCCAGTCTCAAGTGGCTAAAGCTTCTTCTGAGCCATAGATTTTCTACTATTAATTAAAAAAAATACAACTTTTTTCATTTAGAATAATGCAAACAATAGTCATTCAGTCATTCTCATTCTTAGATCCCCAAGAAACTACAGACAAGTTTGCAGAGGGATAGGGAGGGAGAGAGAAAAAACTATTACCAAAAGTTTTTTTATATATATATATAGAATGTTGAAGTTAATTCTTTTAGTGGATTTTTAATGTTCATTATTTTAAGTCTCGAAATTCGAGATTTTTTAATTTATATACGATACATGTTATTAGGTTATAAGATAATTAGCGATCTTGAGAATTAATGGACATGAAACAATTTATACATTTCATTTTTATAAAGGATATTTATATCATTCTTTTTGTAAAATAAGATATTTTAGTTTTTTTTATAATAAAAAAATTATTATTTATTTTAAAAAATTAAAATTAAATTTCAACAATATAATAATTTTACAAATAGGATGGGTGAATAAAATAACAAAATAATTCCTACAGCACTTACTTTTTTTCCCTTCTTGTCAACGGGTCCAAATATATTTTATGTCAAGTAGTGGGAACAAGAGTCAACTTCATGATTATATGTTATAATTTAAATATTTAAGCTACGGGTGGATATGATAATCATCAACCTAATCCACCGAAACATAGTCTAGACGAATCGGATTTTAAAATTTATAGATTAATGTAAATTTTGTTTATCGACGTGCGTGGAATCATTTTAGCTTTAAACGAATAAACTTTTTATATTGATAATACATATTTTTTTTTTAAAATATTCTTTTATTTCACACTTATATATTTTTTCCTTCTTAACTCTCTATCTCTATATGGAATAAGAAATTATTTTTTTTTATTATTATTTTATGATAGCTATGCTGCTAATTGCTTACGTTAAAAATTATTTGGAAGCTTAACATGACTTATTATTGAATTTTAAAAAATTATTTTAAAATTATTAATTTAGTTATTTAGAATTCCTCTTCACCTTAAATTTATTTTGTTATATTTTTTTATTTGGAAATAAATGTATAAGAATTGTACGTTGTCAACTTGTCATAGTGAAATTTAACAATAATATTGTTTAAATTTATTTAAAAACACTATAATAAAATATAGAGTTTAAATAATTATGTTTCATTTGCAAAATTTATAGGCTTAGAATGCAAATTGAACCTATAAACATATAATAGTTTAATAAAAAAATCTAACGATCCTTATCATTAATCCAAGTCATTAAACTCTTCATACTATGTATAGGGATATAAAATTTCAATCTCTCTCTCTCTCTCTCTCTGGTTTGCACTTCTTCAGCTTAATATATTAACCAACAAATAATTATTATTATATTAAATTCAACATAATACATAACACCATACTAAAAGCCCTAACTAATACCATCCATCTTTAATGTTTCTCTGCGCAAATAACATGTAATTATTTGTTCAAATTTTCTCTATGGAATCATAGAATGGAAAAAAATATTGTGGGTGCCATTGCAGAAGATGCATTAATTTGTGGTTTGATAAAGACACTAGTGCCAGATGCAATGTTCATATTGTACAGTTAGTGTTAATCAAAACAAAGATGCCTACGATGAATTTAGTCACCTAGATGAAAATTGTACATTATCAGACAAAATAAAAAAGTAAAAGAATTTGAAAAATTATTTTTTATTTTATTTTATAAATAATTACTAAATACTCGAACTCTCACCCATTATTCGGTTCGAAATGCATATAAATCATATATTATTCTAGAGTAATTTTATATGAAAAATTATTATAGCATCAAACTCATTAAGTTGTATAAATTTAGAATTTAAAGAATAATTAAATTTATGATGCGTAAATAATATTAAATGATATAATAATGTTATAAAGTGTTTTACCTTATTCTATTACATGATAATCACTCATCTAGCACATGCAAAAGAATAATTCCAATTGTCAACATTCTATAGCATCTAAACAGATAATAGGCGACAATTTTTCTTTTAGAAATGAACGAGTATTATAATGCCTGTAATTAGAAAGTATATTTTTATTTTAATTAATTATTTATATTATTTAAATATATTTCATTCAACTAAAGTTTGTGTTGGTATTTAATTTTCTAAATTGAACTTGAATTAATTACAAACAAATTAAATTTGAATCAATTTAAATAACACGAAAAATCAGGATTGAGTTAAAGATTAGTTAAGACTAATTTAATAACACAAAAATAAAAAATAATTATAATTATTATTATAAATTATAATTTTTTTTATATAATGAAATGTTAATTTATGTCATGAAAAATTTATTTTTATTGTGATCTTTTTTTTATTTTCATATATTAATTATTCATTTATTCATAAAAATTATACAATATTTTATGATAAATAAACATGACTAATTACATGAACATTTTTGAGTTTCATTTAAAAATAAAATATGTTATACTTTATTTTAAATTCATGAATTATTTCATATAAATTATTTATGGTAAATTTATTCATTTGTTCATGAATCTTTCAAATTACTTATAATTTTATTGTTTTAAATTACATGTGTAAATATATTATGTTCCATTAATCACAATTAGGTGAATTTTAACTTAAAACATTTATTCATTTTAATTTAAGTTAAGTCAATTAATCCAATTAGTATAAATTAATATTCAATTTAATAAATTATTTTTTGGTCAAAAATATCAACACTAATATTACTGTATTCAAACATATGTCGGTTGTCGTTTTATACATATATGATATGACTACCAACAAACTTCAATACCGGTGTGCAAATGTGAATGGAAAAACAAAATTCGTACTTAAAATGTCAACATCAACCATGCTTTTGCCTTCTTCTTTTTTTCCAAATAAAATGTTTGGACTGTTAGTCGTTTTGATTCATTTATATTCAATTTAATAATTTAGTTTTTTGTAAAAAAATTGGTCTAAAATTTTGACAATGCTAATTAGAAGCGGATCTATTCTTGAAAAAGAAAATTTTGTGTTAAATATTTATAAAATTAATAATATATTATGTATATGAAATAAGATTGTATTATAAATTTTAATTTTAAGTTTTTATTATTCAATAATTTATTAAAAACTCAATAATTAAATATATTTATAATAAAATGAAATAAATGTATTATCTTTTGTATTAAATAAAATATAAAACACATATTTATAATTATACTATTTAATTATTATTAATTATTATTATAATTATCGAATAAAATTAATAATTATAGGGATTAAGATTATTATTTATATAATGTTACCACTGAACTTATATTCGAAATCCACACCCGAATTGCTAAATGCTAAATGTAAATTTTAATGATTAAACTACTCATCACAGTCAAATTGACTGAAAAATATATAAAATTTTCATAGTAGTGAACAATTTGAAAATTTAACTTTTTTTTTAAGTCTTATGGATTATGAACACCTATTTAAAACAAAAATGGACGTTCGTACGTGGAATTTACATTGCAAAACATCTGGAACCTTCTCCACCATCAATGTTAATAATTTTTCTTTTATAAAAATTACATAAATTATTTATTTAAATTTTAAAATCTAAAATTTTATAATTGTTTTACAATTTATTCTTATTATAACATATTTATTATTGGTTTTAATAATTTTTCCTATATAATACAAATAAAAAATTATTTAAAAAAATCCCTATTTTTCAGTAAAAATCTTTAATGAAGGTTAAATTTTAAATCGTGTAGGATAAATAATAAAAGAGTCCAAAACCCGTCCCGTGGACAACCTTAGAGGCAGCCAACATCAATTAAATTACTCTTGCAAGTTTCCAAATACCAAGTTTTTAGCTAGCTAAATTAACAATATTTTTGCACGAGCATATCTCATACATTTGTTTTTCAAAAGAAAGAGCAACCTGCCAATACCAATCAAATAAATTTGTTGATTGCCTCGACAGAAATACTATATGTAGTAGCTTGGAGAATTACTAATGGTGTTAATCGGATCAAAACCGTTGATTTTATATTCATCTTATTCGATCTGATCGGATTGAAACATCCTAATCCGCAACCGATCTGATCACCTTTCAAATCCGATCGGTAAACTTTTCAAATGATATCCGATTAATCCGACCAATAAATTTAATTAACTCAATTTTTTGTATTTTTAAATAAAAAATTTTAATTTTTACATAAATCATAACATAAAATTATTTGAATTAAAAGAAATATTAAAAAATCAAATAAAATTTTTAAAATAATAATAAAATGGTCAAACCTATATAAAACAAAAATAATACAATAAGTTAATAACGATTACAATAGTCATTTTAATAAATTTAACAATTCATTCAAATAATAAACAAAAAGATAGTTGACAATAATCTAAACCAAAATTAAGTTGATTATTTGATCATTTCATTTTTTAACATCCATTGATCATCTTAAAAATAATTTTGTCTTCAATCTTAAAAATAATAAAATAATCTTATCTTCAATCTTATGAACAATATAATCTTTTCTTCAATCTTGAGAACAATAAAATAATCTTATCTTGAATCTTGATAACAATATCAAAAAACTTCAGTGTATTATTACCTATTAACCATAATTTTAAAAATATTAGTAAATTAATAACTAAATATATATAAAATAATATATGAAATACATATAAAATAAAATAATAATATCTCATACTCAATCAAGTGTTATATCCTTAATATCTCCCAGCATATCTATAAAATAAAAGATAATAAAAAGTGATGAAAATATTAAAACATAAATCATAAGAGAATAATATCAATTAATAATGAAAATTAAAATAATATTACATGTTTCAATTGCTTCAATGTCATCAAGGGACTCACAAATGTTAATTATTGGTGATGATCGAATCCAATTCTGTGTACAAATAAGTGCTTGGACAACTTTTGGGGACAATGAGCTATTAAAAGAATCAATAATATTTCCCCCTTTAGAAAGAACTTTGTATCTAGATGCATTCACCTCCACCAATCTAAAAGATTAAAAGACTCATCATCCACATCCTCACATATATCATCCAAATATTTATCTATTTTAGTTTGGTTGTTTGTCTTTTTTGCATCTTTGACAGGTTTTTTATAACGATCCATCCACAGTTAAAATGAATCAATGTTACAACTATCCACTTCTTTTGTTTCTAAAGGTTGTGAGCATGTACCTTGCACATTTGCATAATACAAAACTAAATATTGATCAAACATATTATTCAAAGTTTGTCTAATTTTTTTATCATATGACCAACCATAATATCATTTTCATCACACAAAAGATCCAAACAAATTTTCAAACATTGTTCCTTACGTCTTGGATCAAGCAAAGTTGCAATAAATAAAAACTCATTCATCTTATCAACACCTCCCCAATATTTATTAAACTTTGTTTTCATTTCTTTTGCCATTTTGCTTAACAAAAAATATGTATTTTCACACCTGAAACTCAATTGGTTGTGTATGAAGCAAATTTGATCCAAAAATAAATTTAAAATAATATGTACAGAACCAGAAAATATCAATGTTGCATCATAGAATATTTTCAAAAACCTCACAAATACGCAAACATTAGACCAATAAAACATATCAGGAGTTTTGCAACTATCATTTCCAATGTTGAACTCTTGTTTAAATATCACATCATCTTCTTCTAAACGCTCAAAAGCCTTCTGAAATCTTATTACAGCTTCTAACATTAAATAGGTGGAATTCCACCTTGTTACTACATCAAAACATAAAAAATTATTAATATCAATCCTCTCTTGCTCCACACAATCCTTAAATTTTAACAACCTTGAGGGTGATTCTTTGACATATTTCACAACTTCTCTTATCTTACTTATGCTTGAACCATGTTCTTGCAAGCCCTCTCTCACAACCAAATTTAGAATATGAGCTTCATACCTCTTATGCATATGTTGACCATATAGTATTGCACCTCCCCAATTGTTCATTTTTTTATACAAGTAAGAAACTAATGTATTGTTTGAGCTAGCATTATCCACAGTAATAGTAAATACCTTATCAATTTTTCAATCTAACAAGCATTGCTCAATTTTTTCCCCAAGGATATCACCTTTATGGCTAAGAACTACACAAAAATTTAAGATTCTTTTTTGGAGTTTCCAATTATCATCGATGAAGTGAGTAATGAGACACATATAATTCAAATTTTGAGCAGAAGTCTATGTGTGAGTTGTTAAACAAACTCTTTGAAATGACTTAGAAAAAAATTCTTTCAATTTATCATTTTCCTTTAGGAAAAGACTTAAGCAATCTCGTGCAACAATTGTACGAGAAGGAACTTGGAAGCTTGGTTTCAAAACTCTATTATACTTCTTAAATCCTTCACTCTCAACATGACTAAATGGAAATTCATCAACTATAATCATTTCTGTAAGTACAAGCCTACAAGCCTCAATACTAAATGTGTGTGCAACAAGTACACCTTCTTTATTGTTTGTGACATTTTCAAAAGCTAAAGTCTTTTGCTTCTTCTCATATCTACCAAGAAATAATTTACATTGCATAGCAATATGAGCATTTAAGTTTGATATACTAGACTTGCTAGATACATGCACATACTCCCTTGAACAATATTTACATCTCGCTTTGCGATCTAAGCCTTCACCTACTATATCAAAATGTTTCCAAACAGAAGAGGGATGTTTAGAAGACTTTCGCTTACCTTTTCCATCATAGCTATCTATGGAAGGTTTAGGTTTGTCATTCAATGGTAGATCTTTGGTTTTTGGTGCAGCATTTTGTGGATTCTTATCTTAATTTTCAACATCATGGGTAGCGCTTGCACTTCCAGTGGTTGCAAGTGGACTATCCGTAGTAGAAGTGTTTTTTTCATCTAAGATAAAGTGAGATATAATCAACTTAATGCAATAAACACACTGTGTAGAAAAACAGTTGTTATAAAAATGTTATCTGATAAATTAAATAACAAAAACCGCAGATAACTATTATCTGTAAATTATGAAGATAAATCTAGCATTAAAAAAACAAAAAATGAAGATAAAAATTGTTAATCAAACAATTCAATTATTGTTCTTGAATGAAATGATCTAGTTCTATGCACTTATATATATCCAAAATGGAAAATTATAAGTTTTATAGTACCAACCTATCAATACTCAATAGAGTAAAAATGTAAAATAACCATTTTCCCCATTAATATGTGTAAAACTAGAGATCCAAATAAAAAAAAATATTCACATAATAAAACAATATATACTTGAGTTGATTTGATTCTTGTGGCAAAAAAAAGAAAACAAGATGTAGATGAGTTCAGAAGTATTCAGAAAAGATGAAGACAACATATCATGTGACCTTAATAAAAAAACACCACAAAAATGACAAAACAATTCAGCAAAAATTGATATTTAGGTTCTTAGAATGTAGATCCAACATTTGAAAATTTGAAATACAAAACAATATAAAAAATTATCGATATTAATAAAAATAATAAAGCCAAAAATATAGAGCTAAAAAATATTATAACAGAGTTGCTTAAATCGTAGAAAAAAAAGTGACAGAGATAAGAATAATGCCAATAGAAATTCAATCAATAAATGCAAAATATAAGCACAGAAATTCAAAAATTAAGGTATTAAAACAAAGATGAACAAAACAGAACAAATCGAAAAACGAATTACTAAGGGAGACAGACTGATGTAGAATGGAGAACGAAGAGAGAGTCTGTGATGGCGACACATACACTGGCAGAGAGCAAAAGGCAAAGCGGCAAGCCAAAGAGAATACAAGAACCCTAATAGTTGCACGACAATAACGAAAAATAGTAGCTACACGAGAAAACCCAATTAAAAGTTTAAAACATATATAATTTAATAAATATATTTAATTTCGATCAAATTGAATGAGATCAGATAATACGTGATAAAATTCGTCATCCGATTCGAATTTAACAGATTAAATTTTTTTTCATCCGATCCAATGATAAAATCAAAACCATCAAAAAAATTAACATATCAGATCAAATTTTTTCCACGACCCTAAAAATTACCTAAAAGTGTCAACCTTGATATCAATTATAATACAATTGAATTGAGAATCTATGATTAATTATTTGATAAATTTAAAAGTATTATTATTCTTCTATCATTATAAATAATTTACTTGATAAAATTCAACTAAATTTTTAATTGTGTTGACTAATGCATGAATATGAACACAACCCAATGACCATCCACAACTAAATATTCTCAAGAATAGTGAAAATCTGATATGAATTCATATGAATAGGAAAATATGAGTCCTTAGAAGACTGGAAATTTGTCAAAAGTGCAATGACGCAGTAACAGTTAAAGGTGTTACAAAGTATACCGAAGAAATAAAAACATAAAATGGATTTCTTCAACGTTTAATTCTTCTTTCCCTCTTCTAAAAGTTCCAAATACAAATGCTGAAGAACCCAATTTTTCTCCAGATTTAAGCAGATTAAACTCCAAAGAAAGAACCCAACACTGATGTTTAACCAGCAGTTTTACAGAAGTTGCAATTCCATGCAAAAGTCTAGCTCTAGATAAAATCTAAAACTATTATTACCTTCACAAGAAATCAATAATGTAAAAAAAAAATCCTTAATGACATATCAACCATAACAAAGAATTAACAAAAGAAAAAATGGTGCAGCCCAAGTTACAGCAACTCTATCCCACCAAAAGATTTTGAGTAAAAGAACTAAACTTGTTATCTTAAATCTAGTGGCAAATATTGAACATCCTTTAGTATTTGTTGTAGGAGAGCTACAATCACATTTTCTTCCTTTCTCGTCGATTCTGCAAGACAACCCACCATGGAACAAAATCAGTTGCTTTCTCGTCCATTCTGCAACAACCACTTCTGGAACTTCCTATTTAACTTACATGCAACAGATGTAAAGTGACCATGGAATGTACGAACTGATCTAGCCTCCAATTACTGGTTGGTGTGAATGATTCCTTCTCCAATAGCAACCCAAAAAGTTAGCAAAGCAAGTATTTTCCTTCTTTAATCATCTTTACGCATAGTACATGTACAAGCTGTTAGCAGCGGCACAAGCTATTGAATTTTCAGAAGGGTGCCATGCAAGGTGCAACAATTTACTCGTGAAATCAAAAGAATTCCCATTTGCATCAACCACGGGATTTTCCGCACCTGCTAAGGAACGTGCAAAATGAAGAATCATAATGTTTAGAGTTGGCTACTAACAGGGGAGCTCAAAAATAAAAATTAAATCAGAAATATTATTATTTTTTCAATGATAATATAAAAAAATGACCTCGTCTAACTACACGTGTTATACTACTGCTCAGGGACCTGGTTGGCCTTGAAGGGGTCTGAACTTGTCGCCTGAAAGGGAAAGAAATTCACACAATTAACAACACTGTACCATGTACTTCATAATCAAGACATGTTCATGAATATTTTTTCCATAAAGTTTACCTCATTGGATTTTTGCTAGCTTCCAAAGTTGTTGCCTCAGTACTTCCTGGGGCACAACTAAATACACGGAAGAGATTGCTGGAAGCACATGAAAAAAATGTTAATACAAATATCAGTGAGTTTCGGCAAAAGGACTCGGAAAAAAGAGAGTAGCTGGTTCATATAAAACAGACCTATAAGAACCAGTTGCGACTCGTAATCCATCACCACTCAGACAACACTCGAATTTGTCAAAGATTGAATCATTTTCATATAAATCACACAACTGGTTACATTTGGAGAGCAAATTAGCTTTAAATTGAACATAATATCATAAGACTGAACATCTAATTTTCCAAAGGCAGAAATAGGAATTTCACCTTGGGTCTCAAATATTCATGAACCTGGAAGGTAGCAACTGGACCAGAGTCCATGTTGATGTCCCATAACTGGAAAAATAATAATTTAGGCTCCAGTGAGCATTAGATCACAATCACATTTCAAACAAAGGTGTGGAAATGTTAATCTAGGACTGACACCAAGTACAATAACAACATTCATTGTACAGCAGTTTAGCCCAACAAAAAATAAAAACATTCACTGTCCAGTATCCGAAAAATGGTTAGACTATAGATGATTTCATGGCCAGGAAAATTTTAATAGCATTTTTCTGGCTGCCCGGCATAATAAGCAAAACAAAAGACAACTCATAAAAAATAAAAAAAATACTAGATATAAGTAAATTGCAAGCGAGGGGAGGGATTGAATGACAGAGATGACAAAACAAAAATCATATTCTGCCAATAACTTTTAAAAACAAATAATAAAAAAATACTAGATATAAGTAAATTGAAAATAAAGAGACAAACCTTGAGAGTCATGTAATTACGACTAAGAATGTATCTTCCATCCCTTCCAAATTTAATATCTGAAATTGAAGCAATAATTTCTGTAAAAAAGGACCTAGAACCAGGAGCCTCCTGTTCTTCAAACCTGTATAACAGATAATATACTGGTTACTCCATGAATTATAGCAAGGGCTAGTATCTATTTAAGGTAACAACTTACAAGTCTGGCTGCTGAACGCAAGAGAACATGTTCTTTAATCTCTACTTTTTAAAACTCAATCCCTTTTTCATTTATTTGCAATGTTGCAATGCGTTAAAACATTTAAAAAAACTTAAGTTTTTCTCTCTCAAATACATACCCAATCCCTTTTATTCTAAAGAAACAACAGGAACTTACAGTTTAGCATGAGAATCACATAATGCTGATTGCCGCAAATCAATAAGACGGATTGATCCTTTTGAACTGCTATATGCTAACGTATTACAGTGGGTAGGGTGGAACTCAGCTGATGTTATTACCTCTGTACAAATAAAGTGCCCAGCATGAGCATTACTAAGAAAACCCTAAAACTATCAAGAACAAAAACTCAACCAAATAGGTTGAGAACCCTAATAAACCAATTAGGAATATTCTTATCCAAGCAAACCAAACAGCAAGATATTTATTGACAACAGAAAACAAGAAAAAATTAATGAGCCCAAATCGGAGGATCAGATCATGAAATCAAGAACTCTAGAAAGCAGAATACATTTAACTCCCATAACTTCAAAAAGAAAGCAAAACCTGAAACACAGCCCTTAACAATGAACTATCAAGAGGCTCACCTGTAAGATCCTCCATATTTGCAGGCTTCACATCAACAATATTGAAACTTTGGTTGCTAATTTCCAAGTTCCAAAGATTAATCCGCAAATCATCAGCGGATACAAAAGTTTCACCATCACTGGGTAATATGACAGAGCAATGGACATAGAAGTTATTAAATTTTCACAAACACAACCAAAGAGTGAGAAAGAAAGCAAAATAGAATACAGTAGGTAATAGGCATAGATAGCATACAAGGGCAAATAGATTATAAAAAAAGTCTTTCATATTTAAATTGCTGGTAAAGAAAAAAAGGTACAAAATTGGGCATAGCACCATTGACACTCTCAAGACTAAGCCTCAAGAAAGCAAACCTCTCAACAATTTAACAAACTGAAGACAAAGCAAAAGCAAGTCCAAATCAAGAAATGGAGCCACCTGTTGTGTGAAATAGAATTGATATGATAGTCATGAGCATGAGCATAAACCCTTCGACATCTAGCTACAAGGCTAATCTCATTGCTAGTTACCTACATAACAAACAATCTAAAGGTTAGTTCTTAAAAGCAATATATATATATATATATATATATATATATATATATGTAAGTACATTCACAGGTTTCCTGAACTAAATACAAATTTGCAATCTATATACATTTGCAACAAACATTACACAGTATTCATGCATGTATAAAAAGAATATTCATAAAAAAGTACATATAGAACATAAGAGTCAGGAAAATTCCAAATATACGGCAAACTGTAAGAGAGAGAAATGTACACAAGAGTGATAGAAAAGAAATTAAGCTAATAAAACTGAAACTAGTTCTAATATAGAATGCATTGTGGTCAAATTTTAATAAAAAATTACCCTCCGTGATTGTACCTAGAGCAAACTTCTAACTCAAGACAGCTTATAACTTACTTTCTTTTTTAATAAAAGCACTGTTCTTTTTGGTACAGAATTGACATAGGTCCACATTTCTATCTGGGTGTTGACAGCAATAACTTAAGATTTGTATATCTTGAAAATTAAAATAGATAATGCCAAGTACATATTGAGAGCCAATGAATGATTGTCTATTAAAGCAATGACACAATCAACTGCACTAATGGCATCTAGAGCTAGGTCCAAATCTATGAGCCTTGCACCTAATAAAAGGATTCACATAATACCATAACTGCAACCCACTTAAATCGAAGTTGCTTGACCAAATCACAGAATTATACATCTATGATAATGTAAATATTGGCAAGGTTGAGAACAACTACCATAGGCAACCGTAAAGATTGAATCCCCGCAGGTGAAAATGAAAAATCATTGCTAACAGAACTGTAAGATCTGTCTGAGCACCCCCCATTTGCAAGATATGGTTTAGAGTCACTAGAATTACTTGAACTAGCAAGACTTCCATTTCCTACAGTTTTTGAAGGGTCCAGATTCATGTCTGAAATTTTTTTGATCTTCTTTTCTTGAACCTGTTAAAATCTCAGATAGATTGGGGAAAAAATAGTGTGGTAAACATACTAACCCATAATAAAAGCAAAAGACCAAAAGAACGTGTAATGATAAGTTAAATATGAAAATGCACCGAACAGATTTGACTGTAACAATATAAAACTTTACAAGTTCCAATGGAGTATATCATTTGTTAATAACAATCTGGCATCTGTAGAAGAATACATCACAACCATCTTCATGCCCCAAGCAACATAATCATCTGTCCAACCGTAATGCCATGTAAAGTTAAGCAGTATATCCTTTAACTTTCCCAACCATGCATAGGAAAGGCAAACATCCACATGCACCAGTATGCAATACCATCTTTTAAGATAGATGAACTTCAAATGGCATTATACAAAGGACAAATGAACCAGTAGAAGGATATAAATTGCAAATTGGATAAAACAATTTTCTTTTTAATGCTTGAACACAGCATGATTCCTACCTTCCAAAACTTTATCGTTTTATCATTAGAAGAAAGAAGGAAAAGGGCACCATTAGCGGTTTGGCACCATCTGATTTTGTTGATTTTCTCCTCTATCTCCAAGCTCTTGAGATAGTCAAACTGAGAAGAAAAGAGACAGTTGTAATGTTAAAAAACAAGAAAAGCACTCAGAAACCTAAAGGAAAAATACATAGGATAGACACAGTCTAACAGATGGAAAAGCAACCTCAGGCTCATGGCTCTGGAACTCCGTTTTATAACGGAACTCAGGATGCCTAGTAATGGGATAATCCATCTTCTCCAACTCCTTTCTGGAGCCACCACACTGCACATAATAGCATATGAGGAATTCTGATATTGTGTGAAACAAGTGCGTAAATAAATATCAACAATCAATATCGATGAACAGAGCCTGCAAGCAAAGAAATAACTCACATCTTTTGTCTCTGTCCTTTCAAAGAGAACAACACGGCCCCCACGGTCACCAGTAGCAAGATGGTCACCACTTTTATCAAATTCAATTGTTGAAATAATGTCAACTGCAAAAGGAATGTAAAAAATAAACCAAGAAGGCACATTGTTATTCCAATAAACATGTTTTGATGAAAGAAAATAAAAACCCTTGTGTTTAAAGAATGAAAACAAAATTTCGAATTTGTTCAAATGCTTAGGTCAAGCTTGGAAGTCAATGATCACCAATTAAAGTTGCAATAGAATACAACACTGTTAGCCGTACCATCTAATCTAGCTGTTGCCTTTTCAACAAGAAGAAATTCTCTCTTTGTAAAACTTGATAACCATTTTATTGCTAGGTGTGTCAGCTGTCAGCTATGTTCCTATAATCTACACCATGAGTATTTAGACAACTCAGATTAATATTTCCAGGTACAGAATCCCAATGCTAGAACATTACACTAGGATTCAAATAATAACAATTATATCTACATCAAACAATAATGCACAACCAAACTGAATCAAACTTTTGATGTTTGAATGGAAAATGTATGGGCGCTAATGTCATGAGATATTTATGTAGGGCTCCCACCTCCAATCTCTAAAGCACGTATTCCCTCATTCAACATTTCGCCCAAGTCACTTGCAAAGACAAGTAACGTATAAAATGAAGCTTACAATGCTATAATTTATAACCAGCAAGCTAGTCCAAGTTAAACTTGGAGATGTTAGTCTTCTTTCATTTCTTGACTGTAAAGTGAGACTAATGTCACGTCCCGCTCATATTGTCCCTAAAAATCCAAACAAATGAGGGTTGCCTAAAGGATCTAAGACTATTCTACATGGAAAGTTCTAGAGTTGCCTAGAGATGTCTAGAAAGAGCTAGAGTTGGATGGACTCAACTCAAGCTAGAAGACCCTAGAATGTTCTAGAGCACGCTGGAGAGTGCTAGAATGGGCTGGAATGTTCTAGAACGTGCCGGATGGTTCGGGAAGGATGTAGAAGCTGCTGGAAGCTTATGGAACATCCCGGAAGGTGCATTAAGGAACTAGACAAACCTAGAAGACTCTAGAGTTGGCTAGAAGGTCCTAGACCCTTGTGGCATATTGTACATAATTCTAGAATTCTCTTGTACATTCTAGACTAGGAAGACTCTAGAAAGTGGTGGCATATTCTTAAGCTTAGAGCCACACTATAAATAGACCCATTGGTCTTCATTTGTATTCATCCTTGGGAAATTGTAAGATAATCTCTCTCTAGAGCAATACAAAGCATTCTTTGCAAACTCTCTCTATTCTCTTTGGAGTTTCATTCGGTTTCAAAGGCAGGCTTAGTGCAACGGACGGTGCTAAGTGCCGCACGATCGCTACTTGAAAAATAAGGTCGTGACAGTTGGTATCAGAGCGGGTTAAAATATCTCTATCTTTGGCAAAAATGAAGAACACCGCCCCAGCTACACCAAACATGGACGTTCCACCAATGGAACGTGGCCGTGAGGAAGTTCGGAAAGTCCCAAAGGAATCTCAAGCTAAGTCGAAAGACTTGCTTTCTAGCTTGGAAGCACGAGTGGGAAGTGCACAGGACAGCTTAGGGGAGCTGTTCGATCGGGTGGACAACTTAGAGGAGCGTTGCAATGGCTTGGAGGCCGAGGATGTGGAAATCCATGCAGCGATTAAGATGTCACTCAACGAGCTAGATGGTGGACTAAGGCAAGAGATTGATGGGCTAAAGGCGAAACTTGCCAAGGTAAGGGATCTTGTCCAAAGAGAACTTACTAATGTATTGCATAGAATGGAGGATATGGGTGGTGATCTAGCTCTATGTAAGCGGGCTATGGCCGCAGGGACTAGTGCAACCACCGTCATTGAGGCTAAGAGGGTGGATATTCCCAAGCCTAAGACCTTCAATGGTATTAGGAATGCTAGGGAAGTTGAGAACTTCCTATGGGGGCTAGAACAATACTTTGAGGCTACTGGCATAACGGACCATGCCAGCAAGATCCGAACTGCAGCCATGTATTTATCCGACACTGCGATGTTGTGGTGGAGACGGAGGCATGGAGATGTGCAACGAGGAGTTTGCACAATTGATACCTTTGAAGATTTCAAAAGGGAGTTTAAAATGCAGTTCTTCCCCGTTAATGCTGAGGAGGAGGCAAGAGGTCGTTTGCGACGATTGAAGCAAACGGGTAGCATAAGGGATTATGTGAAGGAGTTCACAACCTTGCTACTAGAAGTCCCCGACACATCGGACAAGGATGCACTATTCTTGTTCATGGACGGTCTCCAATCATGGGCTAATTTGGAGCTCAAGCGACGCGGTGTCCAAGACTTATCTTCGGCCATCGCAACTGCAGAAAGCTTTATTGACTACTCCACAAACAAGGAGGGCTCTAAAGCCTCAGATAAAAAGTCTAGTGGAGGAAAGAATGGTGGAGGCCATGCCAAAAGTCAGGGTTCTAAAAACCATAAAGACAATTCCTCATTCAAGGCACGAGATAAGGGGAAGGAGAAGGAGGATCGGAATGCCTCGAAGCCCCGGGTGACGTGCTTCATATGCGACGGACCGCATTGGGCACGTGAATGTCCAAAAAGAAAGGCATTGAGTGCCTTGGTTGCTTCCACTCATGATCAAGATAGAAGCGAGTCGGACGAAGGTGCAAAGATGGGTTCTTTGCGCCTACTTGGTGCATTGCAGAGCGCCCCAAAGACCCCCAAAGGCCTGATGTATGTAGATGCAACCATCAATGGGAAGGTCGCCAAAGCCTTGGTCGACACAGGTGCATCTCATAACTTTGTTTCAGTGGAGGAAGCAAAGAGACTCGGCCTGAAGGTTGTCAACGGAGGGGGATCTCTCAAAGCAGTTAACTCAGCAGCACTGCCATTACATGGAGTCGCTCGAGGAGTTAAGGTTAGTCTCGGTGCTTGGACTGGCCAAGTGGACTTATCAGTGGCGCCTATGGATGACTACTCGATAGTATTCGGCATGGAGTTCTTGGACCAGGTTAGAGCTTTCTTGGTGCCATACTCAAACTCTATGTGTATTATGGATGGTTCGAAGGCTTGCGTGGTACCGACGGACAGGACCACCAAACGCACAACCCAAGCTCTCTCGGCACTTCAAATCAAAGGGGGATTGAAGAGGGACGAAGAGAGTTATCTGACCATCTCAAAAGAGTACAACGAGGAGGAGTCGCCAAAGCCAAGCTTGCCGACGGATGTGCAAGCTGTCTCAGATAAGTCCCATGAGGTGATGTTTGAGGCGTCACCAAAGCCAAGCTTGCCAACGAAAGTGCAAGCTGTTCTAGATAAGAACCATGAGGTGATGCCGGATGCATTGCCCCAACAGTTACCTCTAAGGAGGGAGGTGGACCACAAAGTTGAGTTGGATCTAGACACAAGACCACCAACAATGAGTCATTATCAGGTGGAAAAATCAGAGTCACGTAGCGGAAGCATTGTGGCTGATCCACCAAGTGAGAAGACGGAGCTAGCAACCTTGAGTAGGCCAAGTAGTCCTTTATTGGAAAGGATCAAAGAAGGGTTGGAGCATGATGCCCTTGCTCAAAACCTCCTTGCCCTCATCAAGGAAGGAAAGACGAGACGATTTTGGCTGAGTGACGGACTACTCTATGCCAAGCAGAATCGAATCTTTGTGCCAAAATGGGGGAGCTTAAGGAAAGAGCTTATCAAGGAGTGCCATGATTCGTTATGGGCTGGACACCCAGGAATGAGGCGCACCCTTGCTTTGATCAAGTCCATCTACTATTGGCCTCAACTTCGGGATGATGTCGAAACATATGTAAGAACTTGTCTTGTGTGCCAACAGGACAAGATAGAGCAGCATGCACCCGGAGGATTGCTAGAGCCGCTGCCTATTCCAGAGAGACCATGGGAAAGTGTTTCAATGGATTTCATCACTTGTCTGCCAAAATCAGAGGGCTTTGGCAGCATTATTGTCGTCATCGACCGCTTCAGCAAATACGCAACATTCATACCTGCCTCAACGGACTGCACGGCAGATGAGACGGCACGTTTGTTCCTCAAGAATGTTGTGAAGCATTGGGGAATTCCTTCCAATATCGTGAGTGACCGAGACCCACGATTCACGGGGAAATTTTGGACGGAACTATTCAAGCTATTGGGATCAGACTTGAATTTCTCCACAAGCTTTCACCCACAAAGTGACGGACAAACGGAGCGTGCCAACGCATTGCTGGAGTTATATCTCAGGCACTTTGTGAGTGCTAATCAGCGGGATTGGGCGAAGCTGTTGGATGTAGCCCAATTCTCTTACAACTTACAACGGAGCGAGTCTACCGCTAAAAGTCCCTTCGAGATCGTCATGGGGCAGCAACCCATGACTCCCCATGCCTTGGCTACGAGTTATGAAGGGAAGAACCCTGCTGCCTTCAAATTTGCCAAGGCCTGGCACGAACAAACAGAGTTGGCCCGAGCCTATCTGAATAAGGCATCTAAGAAGATGAAGAAATGGGCTGACAAGAAGAGGAGGATGCTGGAATTTCATGAAGGCGATTTGGTTCTTGTAAAACTATTGCCCCAACAATTCAAATCCTTACGGAAGGTTCATAAGGGGTTGGTACGGAAGTATGAAGGACTATTTCCAGTCCTCAAGAAAGTTGATAAGGTGTCATACAAGCTGCAACTACCTCCAAAGCTCAAAATTTATCCAGTCTTTCATGTAAGCATGCTAAAACCTTATCATGGAGACAAGGAAGACATGAGTCGAGGTGAATCCAAGAGGGCGCCTACCGCAGTGGTAACCTCCTTTGACAAGGAAGTGGACTCAATCTTGGCGGATCGCGTGATCCGGCGTAGAGGTGTACCAAGTTATCGGGAATACTTGGTCAAATGGAAGAACGCTCCGGATGCAGAAGCAAGCTGGGAACCTGAGGACTCTTTGTGGCAATTCAAAGATGACATAGAAAGGTTCAAGCTTGAAGGCGCGACGAGGGCGTCGCGAACTTGAGTGGGGGAGGGTGTCACGTCCCGCTCATATTGTCCCTAAAAATCCAAACAAATGAGGGTTGCCTAAAGGATCTAAGACTATTCTACATGGAAAGTTCTAGAGTTGCCTAGAGATGTCTAGAAAGAGCTAGAGTTGGATGGACTCAACTCAAGCTAGAAGACCCTAGAATGTTCTAGAGCACGCTGGAGAGTGCTAGAATGGGCTGGAATGTTCTAGAACGTGCCGGATGGTTCGGGAAGGATGTAGAAGCTGCTGGAAGCTTATGGAACATCCCGGAAGGTGCATTAAGGAACTAGACAAACCTAGAAGACTCTAGAGTTGGCTAGAAGGTCCTAGACCCTTGTGGCATATTGTACATAATTCTAGAATTCTCTTGTACATTCTAGATTAGGAAGACTCTAGAAAGTGGTGGCATATTCTTAAGCTTAGAGCCACACTATAAATAGACCCATTGGTCTTCATTTGTATTCATCCTTGGGAAATTGTAAGATAATCTCTTTCTAGAGCAATACAAAGCATTCTTTGCAAACTCTCTCTCTATTCTCTTTGGAGTTTCATTCGGTTTCAAAGGCAGGCTTAGTGCAACGGACGGTGCTAAGTGCCGCACGATCGCTACTTGAAAAATAAGGTCGTGACACTAAGCCCAGGAACAAGTTAATACAATCCCATTTTTAAGTCCCCATGTCCCTCCACGTGTGGCAACGAGGCGTGTAAAAAAGAAAAGTGAGGGATGGGGCTTCTCTTGCTTTTGGCATGAACGCCCCTAGCAAAAGGCCCACACAACAAGCTATTAGCTAAGTGGTAGAGCGTGCCCCTGATAATTGTGTTGTTGTACCTGGGTTGTGAGAGCTCTCGGCCATATGTTCAATTTTCTCATCAGCACCTAACAACTAAAAGAACATGTAAAAGGATACAAAGTATACAGGCTAATCAATGCAATCTGATTTTCTGTCCATACTTAGTTATTAAATGCGATAAATAAATATATTGGAAATCAATTTATTAATGGAAAAAACTTGACATTTGATATCCTAACATAGTCAAAGACTCAAAATTACCACTAAAAGATGTTCCACAGTAATCAATATCGAATTGCTAATAATTGAAAGTATACTGCACAATTCAATGAGTAAGTGGAACAAATACTGAGACCATAATTACCAAACAAGTGAAGCATACGCTAAATGCAAATGACAAAGCCAAACCAATGTTAATTCCCTCACCAAGTTTAGTTACTTCCATACTAAATCTCAACAATCCACCAAACAAGCAAAGCAATCAAAACCTTGTCAGCACAACTCCCTCACTACATCCAGAATTCACAAGTTCATCCAAATCAAATACCAAAACCCACAATCGAATACCAAATAATTGACGACCCACATCCCGAACCGTAAAATACTCAACAACACATGATCCAAAATGTGAAAAAAAAACCCTAATTCCATTTTTGTCATTGCATAGTAATTGGATCCAAACGGGTTGACGTATGCTACTTTTCAACACTAATTTAGGCAATACCTTCTTGAACTTCTTCGCCGGCTGTACGCTCTCCAAAGACCTGCGAAAATTTCCACTCGAGCGGCTGAGAAGTGCCGGTCAGAGCTGCGACGACCTCATTGCCACCTTTCATTTCTTCCAAGAAACGAATCAACGGCCCAAATAACACCCAACCAAATCAACCAATACAATCACTGCATCGAAGATCGCTTTCTAGGTTTACAAGATCACATGTGGCTTTTTCCGAAAACCCATACTCAAGATACAGATGTTAAAAACAATATTAATAAATTAAAGTAACTATCATAATAATGTATGAGTTTTTTCCAATTCAACCATTAGAACAAAGAAAACAAATTCTCCAGCGAAATTTTTTCTCTATCTTAATAGTAAACAGCCTTTATCTCTAGGAGGAGAAAATATTGGGATTTTAATTCTGGGGATTGAAATGACTCAGCAAGCGGTTCTTGGGCTTCGGAGACCCGAAACACTCACATTCACTCTTCTCCATCTCTCGGTCTAATTCTCTCAATCATAGTCCTAATTTTTTCTTATTTTATAAATACTAAGTTATGATAAACTCCTTAATAAAAGTGACAGTCGACTACGCTGAGTATTTTAATAGGGTCATGCTGGTCCTTTTAGTGAAAACAATATAAAATTATTAGTAGGTGATATTAGAGAAGTCACAGGCTGTGTTTTTAATTGTAAATGACAATATTTCAAGGGAAAAATGGAAGCTGACATTTTTTTAATAAGATTTAATCATTCACTCATATCAACTAGTAAAGTTTGAAAACACAACCTTATAAAATTACAATTCATGTAGGGAATATATATTATTAAATGAAATGATAGTTTTGTCAATAACAAAAAAGAGAATATTCTAATAAAATGTAAAAGTATACTCTTTTTATTTTTAATCTTTCTTTATTTTCTCATTAAACTATTATTCTCTATTTTTATTAGCATAAATCAACATTACAACTTAATCACTAATAAATATTTTTGAGAAAAATAGTTATATATTTTAACTTTCTTATATTCTATTAAAAATAAAATAATGACTATAATATTTCATTTAATTAAATTATATGTGTTACTTAAATCATTTGTTTTCAACTCCTATCATTTACTCCTTTTGTAAAATATATTATTTAATTATTTTAATCGTTAAAAATGTGTTGATTAATGATAAATTTTTAATATTTTATACTATTTCACGTGATAAAAATAAGAGAAATAGCTTTATGATCTTAAAAAACTAAGAGACAAAAATAGGTAAAATATTGAATTGGTTGTATTTGAAGAAAGCCATTAAAAATAACTAAATTATTCTGTTAATAAATATCACCGATTGTTGAACTACATAAAATATTAAAATTATCATATATTATGAGGTTCGTTCTTTTATAACACATTTTTTATAATCTAAAATATTAAATAACACATTTTATAAATAATTAATTAATCAACTCCCCCAAACAAAAGATGAAAGCTTTACCACATCCTAAAAAACTATGTTAGAGGGACTGTTTGTTAGCCAAACAGGCAAAACATTGAAAGCATAACTTTTGAAAAATGTTGTAGTGTTATATGTCATTACATGTTTAATTTAATTATTTATTTTTTATTTTAATAATTTAAATGGTACAAAATATATTGAATTCATGTTTTCTAATATTACTCATATTTTTTTATCTAATGTTTGATTGTTTAATTAAAAATTTATATATATTAATTTGAAAGTATATATTAAGATATGTGTGTTTAATTCATATTGAATACTTCGTCTAAATTTTTCTTTTAAAATTATGTATATTAATTTTTTTTATCTCAAAATAAAAATAATATTTTTATTTTATTTTTAAAATGTAAAAATATAACAAATAAATTAAATACTAATTTTAATAATTTTCTTTGAATGAAATTATTTTAATAGGACATAAAGTTACATAAAAATTGGTTGATAAATTGTCACAATTCAACTTGTGTTATTACTATATTTCTTTTATATTAATGGCAATTTTAATGTAATTAGTTGTATGGATATAATAGAAACTTTTATGATAATAAAAAATAATTATAATAATATCATTATCTAATAAAATTATAATAATATCATAAAATAAATTATTTTACTAAAAGTATTATATCAATGAATATTATATAATTTAAGCTATTACTTAATATAGGATACTTTACATTTTAATGTCATTCAATAGGAGACCAACACTATTACACTTATCATGTTTGATATGGCATAACAAACATGGTGATATTGTGTAAAAGACAACAAGAGAAACATTAGACGTAGGGCTATGCAGCCAATCAAAATCACAATTTTTAGGTCAATTCGACCATCTGATCAAATTTTTAGTTTCATACTTGATTAGCTATAAATTTAAATTGTTTTAGTTCAAATCAATCTCTATAGTATTGTTTTTGAGTTTTTAATTTTTTGTTCTTTTTTTTCAATAAGATATTTATATTTACCACAAAAATTTAATTATTTTTTAGTTTATATTTAAATATTTTACAAAAAAATTCAAATTTATCTCAATGGCTATTAATAACTGATAATAGAACATACAAATAATACGCATAAAAAATATAATTAAATGTTATAACCCATTCATTTACATCAATTTTTTGAGAAATTTTTTTTACATCATATATGATCATCACTTGATCATAAATTCTATAAATGTTATAACCCATTCATTTATAAGCTTGTCTAATTGTGACACTGGATACAACGTATAACCTTTGGATTACTCTACCAAATTGATACATGTAAACAATTACTAATAAATTTTTGTCATAAAAATGTATTAATTACAAGTTATCAACAATACCCTTACTATTTTCTTTAAATGTAGTTCGAGACAGTTTGAAATCTCTCTAATGCAGTTTATTATATAACGATCATATTCCCAACTAACTTTTGGTTGTTTTGGAGGTTATCATTAAAAATAATAAATAATTAATATTTATATAAATTAATTGAAAAATAATTAAAATAATTAGTCAAAATAATGTCTTTACTTTGTTAAGCATGATATGGCAAGCAATAACAAAATAAATACTTTGTTAAAGATTTAAATTTCAAATTAATTAGTTAATTTTAAATACAATGATACAACGTCTAGTGAAAACGGTGAAAATCACTCTATAGTAAAAAGGTAATATCTCAACCAAGACAATTTAATATACACCAAAAGGAAGTTCTCATATCTCAGTTACTAAAAATATCAATATTACGGCTTAAGATAACAAGAGAAAACCAACAAGGGCTAGCATGACTTATTTGATACAGGACGGTTAATCTATCCGTTTATAGCGGGTCAGAATCCATTCTAAGTAGTATGATATTGTCCATTTTGGTCCATAATTACAAGTACAATAGGCCCATGGCCATGACTTGATAGTTCAGTAGGATTTTACGATTTTACTTATAAGAAGAAACCTAAAACGCGCCATGCTATTTAAAAAATGTTCACCCCTTATAAGCATATCACCACTTAGCTTCCTAAATAATATAGGACATGTGTAGGCACATTGTATCATACAACCCTACTTAGGGAGTCTTACGTCCTCGTAAGAACGCAAACCCACATAACCTAGTAGGGTCATGGCTCTAATACCAATTGATACAGGATGGTTGATCCATCCGCTTATAACAGGACAAAACTCATTCCTCGTGGCACGATATTATCTACTTTAGTCCATAACTACAAGTTCAACGGGTCCATGTTTATGACTTGATAGTTCAACGGGACCTCACAACTTTACTTCTAGGGAGAAACCCTAAAACACGTCATTCTATTTAGAGAATGCTCATCCCTTATAAACACATCACCACTTAACTTGATTAGCAATATAGGATATGTGTAGGCACACTACATCACTCTTATTGTCTTAGTCATCTTTATTCATCACTAAGGAGGCAAGAAGATAACTCTAATATTTCAAATTTTATATGAAAAGATAAAATTACTCTTCTTTAAATAATTGTGTTATAATGTATCATATGGGCCTCTTAGATAGCGTGTTCATCCTTGCAGTGAGGAATCAAAGATTTTGATACCTTTTTTTTCAAGAATTTCTTTTACAAAATATCATATAAAAGCAGTATAACTATTATACTTATATTAATTGATTGAAAAGAAAAAAAATAATAAAGAGAGAAGTTAAGGCAAAGAAAAGAAAAGTATTCATCTCTAAGGTCATGTTTGGTTAACAATAGCATGAATGATAATGAAAATGATTATAAAGAATGCTCATTTTTCCAACACCCCTAACAAATATACAAAAATACTTTTATTTTGTTCGTACATTTATATATTCATTTATTATTTTTTTCTAATTTTATCTCATATAGAAGTCAAAAAAGTTAATTTTATAATTTTATTTTATTTATAATTTCATAAATTTTATTTTGATATAAGCACATAGTTTAAAAAAAGAAAAAAAACCTTCAAAACAATATCTTGTCCTCTATTTGGTTATCAAAATAAGATAATATTAACAGTTTCTTTCAATTTTGATATCCAAAAAAAGAAAAAATTAAGTGAAAAATCCAAAATATAGAATTAAACTTACTTCAGGTGAGTTATCATGGCTACTAATTACGTCAAATGCCACCATCATTAGGATTCATTAAACATCAATACCTTCGTCTCAGTATCCAAAATTATGAGAAGTTTCTTCCATAAAATTTAGATGAGTGGTGGAGCTGAAGTATACCTAATCAAAGAACAATTTAGCTTAATAGAGGCTCATATATAAACAAACTAGACATGTACTAAGCAACTATTTCTTTTGTTTTTAAATATCAAATTTTAATTTGTATGATACACACCAATTGTAAGAATTGAATGATACACACATGACATATAGCAATTGAAGATTGAAAAGTAAGCTTAATATACTAGGACATCTTCAATTATAAAAAGTTTGCCAACCCTCTAACTTTTGGCCTTTTTTCTCACTTGAACATGTGAAACTTTCATACAAAATCAAGTTGCTAGCAATCAGGAATTTATTAAATACATTGGTATTGAACTTTGAATCATAATCTTCATAAATCATATTTATTCATAGTTGTCTATAGAATTTCTCATGTAGTAATTTTGCAATTCATCGAATTATCATTTTCAAGTCGATTAATCTAAAATCTAAACCTTTAATAATCAAAATTAAAACTTCATATATTGTGAATAAATTATTTCTAAGAACATTTTTCTACTAATATTCTACAAAAAATATGAGAAATGCAAGCATACTCGTGGAAGCAATCATAAGTACTACATATATAATTTCTTACTTAATTAGACCCAACTCTTTCAATGGCATATCCAAACCACCCAATTGCACAAATCTTAAAGACACTAAAAAACAAGAAAACTTCACAAAACATCTGATGCTCAATTCTTTTCCTTTCCCTTAACCCAAATCAACAACCACATCTAAAGGGCTTTTGCAAAAATCTATTCACAAGACCCCAATGAACTCTCTAGGATATATGGTAGGTTTGCTTCCTATCTAAAACCGACTCAAACCGATCAACCAAGATCAAGTCATTGACAATATCAAATCTGGATAAGTTGATTTGAAGATCAATCTCAAGTCTCATCGATGCTAGTGGTTTACGCGAGAAGTGATGTGTAAGCCTAGTGGTGTGTTGTTGGTTAGACAAAATAAAGAAGAGTATGAAATTGTGTTGTTGATGGTGTATCATTGTCATTGGTGGTGTACTGATGTAGGTTGTATTTCATTGGTCTCGTGTTAGGTCTAGAAATATTAGGATTGTAATAGCTGAAATAAGAGGAGGGAAAAGAAAAAAATAAAGGCGTGGTTTTTACATTGGGCCAATTTTAAAAAGGAGGAAAAACTTGGGCCAATTTTTTTAAACGGACAAAATATTTTACAAAAAGTAGCAAATTTTCTAAAGAACCAGTGAAATGTTTTGGGCTAGGTTTCATAAACAAGTAATTTTCACATTTTTTATTGATTTTAAATAATATATAAAACTCCTTATTAATGTTAACAAAAATAACTTAGTGTATTTTTTTAAGTTCTCTGCTTCGGATATCAATCCTAAAATATGTTAAAAAATGTATTAATAAAAATGAATATTTAGATTGAAATGTGCATTAATGTATGATAATTATTTTTTGGATAAATGCTTGTGGGTGATGAGGATGGAACAAAGGTTCTTAGAGCCACTGTAGTACCAAGCCAACAACAAAATTAAAGTGTATACACATAATACTAAGCCGATACAACCAAGTTATCTATCTTCAAATCAAGCAGCACTTATGCTACGTGCCATTTCCTAAATTCACCATATTTATTTTGTTTTGTTGATTCTTCAAATTTAATTAGTCATGGACCATGTCTTTTGCTGTTGTGGCCATATTTTGAGACCATGTCCATATTTTGAGACCATGTTTATGTTTTAAGTAGTGGCCTTATTGGTAGGTCACATTTCCCATTTTTCAACTTCAATTATGCATTTTCTTAGGAAGTAGAGGTTTGTTTCAGTTATCAAAACAATGTATAAAAAGGGGAAGGTTAATGAGAATAAAACCATGAACTTTTTCCACCAAAAATAAATTACTTTGCATTTACAGAATTTATCTCCTTGAGAGCTTCTTCACGTTGAGGGATCATTCCATGTCAAGAGAGAGGCCGAGTGAGAGCTCGACATTACAGGGCACATAATAATATGATATCATAGTAGGGATCTGATAATGGGGCCAACCATCCCAACCCAACAAAGCAACCAATGGAGGAGTCCCTTCAAGCAACCCAACAAAAAAACTTCAAATGTAACGAGTGATACATGAGATGTTCATTCAACAAAAAACTCAAATGGATGATTTGAGTGTGAAAAGAACAAGAATCAGGACATCACAAATACAACCAAATTCTCAGTAAACACATGGAACAATAGTACCTCGAGTGGTTCGTTTGGATTTTCCACACTATGGCACTGATAATCCTATCACTTGGATTGACCAAGTAGAGTAGTTCTTTGCATTCCACCAAACCCCTACCATCAAGGTGTCGTTAGCAGCCTCTCACCTAAAAGAAGGAGTGCACCTTTGGTTCGAATCTTTCAAGAAGACTCAAGTTTGGGTTACTTGGGAAGAATTCAAATAGGTGCTCAATAATCGCTATGGTCCAACACTTCTAGATGAATAATATGGGGAGCTCACCAAGCTCACACAGACGGGATCCGTTTGGGAGTATCACACTCAATTTAATCATCTACTTGCAAGGCTCGATTCATTAACTGAACAATAATGAATCAATTGTTTCGTCAGCGGGCTTTGGGAAACCATCTGAGCTAATGTTCGTGTGACAAATCCATAGACCCTCCCACATACAGCTAGCCTTTCACACCTCTATGAAACCAAATACCAACATTAACCCAGCCATCCAAAACTTCCAAAAACCAAAATAAAATCACATTTAGTCACGACCAACCATAAACCCATCTGTTAAATGCCTCACCGCTGATGAAATCCAAGAGCGTCGATGTTGAAACTTGTGATACAATTGCGATGAAATTTACACGTTGGAACATCGTTGCAAAAGATTGTTCCTTATTGATTGCAAACCTATGTATGAGGTAGAAGCAGAGGGTAAAGAGAAAGCTCAACCTGAATTGGAAGTGGCTGAAATCTCCTTTCATTCCATTATAAGAATCGCGACACCTCAAATTATGTAGGTTCCAACCAAAATCAAAGGGACATTCACTAGTGGCTTTGTTGGATACAATAACCTTTCACAACTTCCCCAATCAGGCATAGGTTTCACGAATCAGGTTAAAGATAGAGGAAGAGGCTCGACTGAACATGATGGTGGCCAATAATGAAAAGCTACCTTATATGGAGAGCCTCTCAAACACCACAATCAAGATCCAGGGAAACCTATTCTAGGTGGATTTCCTTGTGATTGGTTTGGAGGGTTGCGACGTCATCCTTGGTATGTAGTAATTGACAACTTTTGAGCTGATTCTGTGGGACTTCGCATGCTTAACGATAGTGCTTCAATGGCAAGGGTGATTGGTAAATCTTACCAGCATGCAACCACTAGCAGCCGAAGCCATTGACCAACGTCAAATGGAGAAAGAATTTCAGGAAAATGAAGGATGAAGGACATTAATGTGTGTAATTGTTGAAGCTATTGAAGCTAACCCTGGTAAATATAAATAATTTTCCAAGGCCAAAGCACAACACCCACACTTGGCTCAATTTTTTTAAAATTATGCCCACTTATTTTAGAAACCCATATGGATCCCACTTGACTGGTCTCATAGCCACAAAATCAACTCAAAACCTAGGAATGACCCTATGTTAGTAAGACCCTATCGTTACCCATGCTACCAAAAGAAGGAAATAGAAAAATTGGTAGACAAAATGTTGGAGAGCGGAGTAATTCGGCCTAGTTCCAGCCCATATTCGTCCTCTTTGCTGCTTGTCAAGAAAAAAGATGGGTCTTGGCAATTTTGTGTGGACTACCGAGCTCTTAATATAGCCACTATCAAGAACAAGTATCTTATACCGGTGATAGATAAGCTACTAGATGAGTTGCTTGGAGTGAGATATTTTTCAAAACTGGATTAATGAATGACATTTTCTGGCCATATCTACTAAAATTCATCTTGTTATTTTTTGATGATATCTTGATATCCTACTTGTGAATCACATTTGCAACATTTGAAAATAGTGTTATCAATATTATCTTACCACTAATTATATGTCAAGAAAGAGAAATATTGTTTTAGAACCACAGAAATTCAATATTAGGGACACATTATCAAGGAATGAGAAGTAAAGATGGAATCTAGTAAAATTACTACCATTAAAGATTAGCCTAAGCCAAAGTCGGCAACTACTCTACGTGGTTTCCTAAGGCTGACCGATTACTATCAAAAATTTATTAAGGACTATGGCAAGATAGCTACTCTTTCTGACAGAAATGCTGAAAAAGAATAACTTCAAATGGACCCTCAAGGTCGAAGGTGCATTTTAGGAGCTCAAACGGATGATGCTGCAAGGATCAGTATTGGAATTACCTAACTTCACAAAAAATTTCATTATTGAATGTGATGCCTCTAATTTTGGTGTTGGTGTAGTACTCACTCAAGGAAGGAAACATATAGCTTTCTTTAGTCAAGCTCTCAAAAGAAGGAATGCATTTTTATTCACCTATGACAAAAAGATGTTGGTTTTGGTATTAGCAGTTCAAAAATGGAGGCCCTATGTGTTGGGAAGGAAATTTGTGGTTCACATTGACCATGAAATCCTCAAATATTTATAGAGTCATAAAATCACTACCCTAGCTCAACAAAGATGACTTAGCACGTTGATATGATATGACTTTTTCATAGAATACAAGCAAGGGAAAGATAATTCAGTAGTAGATGCCCTATCTAGACGAGATGAACCAATGTAAGTAATGGCAATATCAGAGTTAGTTTCAACCTGGATGGAGATCATTCAGGATGAAAACAAAAGCCAAGTTGAGATGCAAAAGCTGCATAGGTTGTATCAAGAAGGGGAATTGCTAGAGCTATGGACATTCAAGGAAGGGTTACTCTTCTACAAAAACATAATTTATATGCTACCCTTTTTCCCCACTGATGACATAAGTCATTTAAGGTTTCCATTCTACCACCCATGAAGGGCTCCACAAAACTCTCCAACGTATACGATCATAATTCTACTAGTAAAGGATGAAATGACATGTATTAGAGACCATCAAAGCTAGTGAAATTTTCTAGAGAAATAAAAGAGAACAAGGTGCACCATATGGGTTCTGATAACCCATACCTACACCCACTATTGTATGGACTAAGGTCTCTCTGATTTCATTATCGAATTTCCAAATTTCAGAGCCAAGATGACCATTATGGTGATGGTGGACCGGTTGTCCAAAATGTGACACTTCATTTCAATGGAATCATCGATCACTGCACCTAACGTTGCCCAAGCTTACTATGAGAATGTCCTCAAATTATATGGAGTACCACAGTCCATAGTGAGCGATAAAGACCCTTTTATTCACCACTTCATTTTGAAAGGAGCTATTCCAACTACAATGGACCGAGTTTTTTTCTTCTTCATCCTACCATAGATAGATGGGAAAATAGAGGTAACTAACTGGACTCTAGAAATGTATTTACATTTTTTTACAAGAGGACACCCAAAATAATGGATCTATTGGCTATCGTGGGTAGAGTTTTACTACAATACTAGCTGACACTCTTTTACTGGATTCACAACATTTGAAGTGGTATATGGACGCCGATCACTGATCCTAACATACTACGAGATAGGATCTGCCTGAGACGTCGAAGTGGACCAAGAGCTGTAACTAAGGGATCAAGTTCTTCGTCAACTACAACAACAACTCTCCAAAATCAAAGAACGGACAAAGGTGACATATGACAGAGGAAGGAAGGATCAGCAATGCTAAATACTATGGATCCTACTAAATTATTGAGCGCATTGGACCTGTGGTATAAAAACTGCTCTTACCTGAAGGAAGTAAAGTTCACCATGTGATGCATGTCTCTCTAATCAAGAAGAAACTCAAAAATCACTCCAAAGTGGCG
Organism: Hippophae tibetana; assembly: GCA_037013495.1. Taxonomy (NCBI): domain Eukaryota; kingdom Viridiplantae; phylum Streptophyta; class Magnoliopsida; order Rosales; family Elaeagnaceae; genus Hippophae; species Hippophae tibetana. Next base: position 121,976,590 of record CM072801.1, read on the forward strand.
AATACTGCTAGAAGAATTGGATGAAGCCAACATTGCTCTATAACAGCCTTGTGGACAAGGCCATTTTCAAGAGGGGTGGATTGTTACATGCCATCTCATAAATTTAGTATATTTATTTTATTTTGTTGATTCTTTCAAATTTAGTTAGTTATGGATCATGTCTTTTGCTGTCATGGCTATATTTTGAGGCCATGTTTGTATTTTCATTAGTGGCCTTGTTAATATGTCATATTTCCCAATTTTTCAACTCCAGTTTAGTATTTTCTTAGGAAGTAGAAGTTTGTTTCAGTTATCAAAAAAATGTATAAAAAGGGGAAGGTTAATGAGAATGAAAACATGAACTTTTTCTACCAAAAACAAATTACTTTGTATTTATAGAATTTATCTCATTAAGAACTTTTTCACATTAGAGGATCATTCCACGTTGGAATAGAGGCCGAACGAGAGCTCAATGTTACAAGGCATGTAATAACTTCCTCTTCTTAGATTAAAATTAACTTTGTTTCTTCCTTTTTGTGTTTTTCTTATGCATATTTTTAGGATGTTTTTCTTGTGCCTCTTAATCCTTATGATGTTTTTTTAGCCTTGTCAAACTATTAAGGAATTACGTGTCATGGTTTTTGAACTCTTTTATTTGTGCTGACAAGTTCTTTGCACAAAGCACTCGAGGAAAGTCAATAATTTCTGGAGTAGTTATCCACGATAGGGAAAACCCATAAATACCCCCAAGGTTTAAGAAATCTTTAGAAATACCCCCAAGGTTTCAAAAAATTCAAAAATATCTCTGAAACCCTGAAAACATAAAAAAATGTTAAATCTAACGGTTATAAAAAATACCTCTAAGGTTTAATAAAAAATAAAAAAAATCTCAAAATGGAAGAAGAAAAAATAAATCAAGAAATAATAGACATAGAAACAAAAGATATTTCAGGATGTTTTTCACAAGAAATGATTATATGTAAAAAGAAAATTGAAGAAATTCAAAAAACAAAGTTAAATATTAAAGAATGAGATGGATTTAAAGATCCATCATTTTTATTAAGAAAATTATTCCCAAGAAAAAATATAACCTATTACGGCATAAGTAATAAAGAAATGAGTATTAAGATTACATATGCAAAAGGAAGATATAATATAACATTAATTGATAAAGAAACTATATTAAATAAGCTATCAAAAATTCTTCATAAAGATAAAGAAAAAAAATCGATACATCCATTTAGGAGGAATTCAAATATTCATAAAAGATCATTTTAAAGAAGAAATAGATACACCAATAAAATCACATTATTAGATAACAAAATAATAAATAGACATGATGCCTTATTAGGAATGATCCATGATAATTTAGGATACCAAAAGCTAAAATTTACAGCATATCCTAGATTTAGCTATAAATATACATGATAAAAATCTAAATAAAGTATTACATCTAGTTTATGAATTTGATAGAGGAGATTTAATGAAAGAAGAAAATCATCCATTTTCAATACATTATCTAGTTACATATTTTTTAACAAATAGTCATAATAGTTCAATACATAGAGAAAATGAATTTATAGAAATAGACAAAACTTTTAAGGAACTTGGACAAATAATAAAACCATAAATACTAACAAACTTTGAAATACTAGAAGAATGAAAATTAGATAATAAAAAAATCCTTAATAATAGGAAGAAATAGTAATGTTGTTAAACCTAATAGCATACCAAAATTTACTTTTATAGACAATGATAGAGAAACTTCTAACCAAGAAGAAGTTAAAAAACTAGAAAATGAAGTTAAAATAATGAAGGCATTAGTTCATGATTGATATTAGGGGAAAATAATATTTAGAGATAAAATAAAAAATATGCATTTAGAAGTAAATAGAAGCCTAGTAAGTGTAGCAAAAAATCAAGCAACATTATTTGAAACTATAGAATTATTAATAGAGGAAATAGATTTAGTCCAAGAATCAAACACAAATATTTACAAGAAATAATAGATATACAAAAATAATTACTAAAGGAAATAAAGGAATATGGTTATAATAAACTACAAGAAGATATGTACAAAGAATTTTTCGAACTAAGAAAAGATGTATACAATATACATAGGAATAATGAAATAATAGATTATAAATATGATCTCTTAGAAGGATTAAGAGAAGAACCAACAAGGAGATCAGATTCTCTGATTTCTAAAAATGAAAAAAGGAAAAATGAGGAACAATCTAAGAATAAAAAGATAATTCTAATTTAATGGAATATAGAAAAAATTAGAAAGAAAATTCATGGACCCTAAAAATAGAGATAAAGAAACATTGGTCAGTTTATTGACATTAACCAATGACGAAATAAAAGAGCATTATAATGAAAAACTTTGTACTAACAAAGAAGAGGATGATGTGACAATAATCAGTGAAATTAATTCTAAACCAGAAAACATGACCTCAAAAGGTCATATGAAACCAATTTCCTTACCAAGAAGGAACATATGACCCACATAGAGGAGAAAGAAATAGGCAAAGAATAGAACAACCTGATACCATATATAGAAGAAGACAACCACCAAAAATGGAGGAAAGGTTGCATTGGGGAACTAGAGGCAGTATTCTACCAGAATTCAAACTCCATGATAATTATAAATCTAAACTTTTAGATTTAGATTGTATAAGAGATAGGAAAAAAGCCTTAGATGAATGGGCTAGTGGAATGAGTGTGCTCATACAAACTTCTCAAACTATCCAAACAAATCCTTCAACTTGTATAGTGCTTATAGCACATAAAATGACAGAAAATGTTAAAGTTTAGTTTTCAAACTTAACAGATCAACAACATTTGTTAATTCAAGGAAATGCTTCCACAGGAAAAGAATACTTGGATACAATAATATATGAAATATACAAAGAATTTATTGGAGAAGATAAAGGAAGAACTATCACTAAATCCATTGAAAATGAAATCAATGAAGCTAAATTCCATCCAACAAATATGGAAATTTGTAACATGTGTTACATAGATTCTTTTATTTGTGAATATAAAATGTATTACCATAAATTATCATCCTCTATGCAAACAAATTATAAAGAAATGTTTTTTCAAAAATTACCTTGAACACTATATAAAACCTTAACAGAAAATTGGGAACAAAGGAATAAAAAAACTATACCAGATACTCTAGGAGGAAGAATAAGAAGCCTTAAAGATTGGATCATTATTAAATGCCAAGAAAGAAAAGAATATAAACAAATGAGAGAAAATGATAAAATTTGTTGTGATACAAAAGATTTTAGAATACCAGGAAAATATGGATGTAATATAAAATCTTATAAACAAAAATATAAATATAAAAAATATAAATTCAAAAAAAAATTCCAAAAATATAAAAAAAGATTTAATAGAGAAAATTACAAGAAAATATATTTTAGAAGAAAGATTTATAAACCTTTTGAAAAAAAAGAGTTATTGTCCTTTAAGAAAGAAGAAATGCAGATGTTGGATATGTAATGAGAAAAGATATTATGCTAACGAATGTCCAAGTAGACTTCAATATAAAAAGGAATTTTCACAAAAAGCAAAAATCTTAAAAAAAAAGCTTTCAAAATGGAATTAGAACCAATCGAGGAATCTGACATAAATAATACTTATAGTATCTATCTATTGGAAGAAACTGAGAAAGAAATAACTGACTAAGAATATGAACACTCAAATTATGAATATTCTTCATCAGAAGACAAATCATTTGTATAGTATTACAAATCCAAATAGTACTTACATTAAAGGAGGACTAAAATTTAAAGGTTATAACACTTATCATTTGCATGCATATATAGATACAAGAGCTAGTATGTGTGTAGCTAGTAGATATGTATTTCTAGAAGACAACCGAAAACAAGCACCAAATGATTTAATTGTAACAAAAGATTTAATTGTAAGAATTGTTAATAATACTCCAATAAAACTCAATAAGGTATTAAAAGATACTGATATAATGATATGAGGAGAAAAATTTCACATTCCTACCATATATCAACAAGAAACAAGAGTAGATTTGTTAATAGGAAATAATTTCCTAAACTTATATCAACCTTTGACACAACATTCTGACAAAATAAGTCTCACAACCTTAGAAGGAGATACCATCTATGTATCTAAAGTAAGAAAAACTTTAACTGTCTCAAACCCAACTTTTATGTAACAACATAAAAAGCGAAAACGTTGTGAGATAGAAGACCAATAAAAACCTTATTTAGAAAATATTTCATTAGATATAGAAGAAAAAAAATTCTTTTCTCAATGAAATATAAGAAGACAAAGCCCTAATATGCATTAGAAAACTATTAAAAATAGCTAGTTCAGAAAATCTTTTGGATCCAAAAATAAAAAATCTAAAACAATAGTCAACATAAAATTAAGAGATCCTAATAAGATCATAAGAGTAAAACCAATTATTTATACTCCAGAAGACATGATTGAATTTGGAAAATAAATTCAAAAACTTTTGGAATTAAAAGTCATAATACCAAGTAATTCACCTCACTCTAGTCCAACATTCTTAGTTGAAAAAGAAGCTGAGAAAAGAAAAGGAAAAAGAGAATGATAATAAACTTTAAAGCATTGAATAAAGAAATCATTGACACTGGATACTTCATTCCAAAAAAGGAAGAACTACTATCATTAATAAAAAGGAAAGAAATACTTCTCGAGTTTTGATTACAAAAGTGGATTTTGGCAAATAAAACTGGATGAAGAATCCCAAAAATTAACAACATTTAGTTGTCCTCAAGGTCAATTCCAATAGACAGTTATACCATTAGGATTAAAACAAGCTCCAGGTATTTTTCAAAGATATATGGATAATATTTTTAAAAAGTTACAAGATATTTGTTATGTTTACATAGATAATATTTTGGTTTTCAGTAATGAATTAAATAAACATTATTTTGATATTATTAATATTCTATAAGAATGTTGAAAAGAATGCATTGTACTATCTTAAAAGAAAGCAGTACTTACTCAACAAAAAATAAAATACTTAGGGTTGGAAATTGAAGATGGAAAACATAATCTACAACCCCATATACTAAATATTATTCAAGGTTTTTCTAGCGAATTAAAAGATAAAAATCAATTACAGAGATTTTTAGGATGTTTAACATATGTAGAAGAAGCATACATCAAGAAACTTACATAAATGACAAAACCATTACAATCAAAATTGAAAAAATATCATATATATAAATGGACAAAAGAAGATACTCTATATATGGATAAATTAAAAGCAAAAGTAAAAAAATTACCAACTTTATACCATCCAGGACCAGATGATAAGATGATAATTGAAACAGATACTTCACAAGAATATTGGGGAGCAGTTCTTAAAGCAAGAGTAGTTGACAAAGATGAATATCTCTGTAAATATACATCAAGATCTTTCCAATGTTTAGAATTAAATTATCATAGTAATGAGAAAGAATATTTAGCTGTTAAAAAAGCTATTAAGAAATTTGCAATATATGTTATAAGCGTCATATTCATTGTTAGAACATATAACAAGAATTTTGGTTATTTCTTAAGAACTAATATTACAAGTGATTATAAACAAGGAAGAGTAGTTAGATGGAAACAATAGTTCAACCATTAAAATTTTGATGTTGAACATCTTCTAGGACATAAAAATAGCTTAGCTGATGCTCTTACCAGAGAATTAGCACCTCTAACTATTTTTATGCATTCAGGAATGGAACATCTTGATATCAAGATCGAGATAAAGGAAAAAGAGTTAAAAATCTTACAGGAACAATTCGAGTTGTTATATCTCAAGAAATTTCTTATAGGGACAAGAAAGAAACAGGAAAAACTTAATTGTTCAAAACAACCTCTAGAGACTAGAAGCTTAAACAAGGAATCTCCATTAAAAAAGGAAGAACCTAACAGTTCACAAAAAACTTTTGAAACTACAAAGCTCAATTGGGCAAATGAGGCAAAAAATAAGAACATAAAAAATTTTATGTGGTCTATAATGGTCCAAAACCAGGAATTTATAACAACTTGGCAGAATAGAAGTTGAAGATAGTTATGCCAACTACAAAACACCAAAACTAATAACTCCAAAAGAGATAGTAAGAAATTATTCTACAGTACTACAACAACAACCAAAAGCTCCAAGTAGATTGACAAATCTTGGAAAGATATCAAGGCCTCCAGTGCTATTTAGAGAAATATCTCCTCCACAGACATCAAAAATAGTAAAGCATTCAGTACTATTCAAGGAGACATATCTTAGAACTACTCCAATTATTGAAGATGAAAAAAGATCAATATAGAAACCTCATCAAACCACAATGGTTAAGTCTATATAATTTGGCCAAAAAATCTACCCAAGAACATATTGAAGATATGAAATTATATACTACATACAAGAAATTTCTTGCATGAAGTAAATTCAATATATTGAAAGGAGTTGATCCAATATTTGTGTATAAAGCATTTCATGAAGGACTAATAGAAAATATATATCCAAGAATTAATTTAAGTGAGTTAAATTATTTCCCAGAAAATTTTAAAAGAGCCATCAAGAATTTCAGGAGAAAAATTAAAGTAGGTGATAAACCTATTTATCTTAGATTTTTCAGGTCATTAATGGACTAGTTGAGGAAGGAAGTATTAGTCCTTATCACTTCATCAAGATAAGGATTTCCAACACAAACAGAGAGGTTCCTAAACCAAGGGCACTTCTAGAAAAAGAATTCAACATAGAAGAACTCTGTGTATTAAGAGGTCAAATGCTAAGCCAAATTTACTATAAATTGAGAAAGATTGACAATTCTACTAAGATTAAAGTAAATTATTCAACTAATTAAGTTATCATCATTTCCCATAGTAGTATGGCTATGTTAGAAGAAAATGGTGAAAAATCATCAAATATGAAACCAATTTTAATTGCAACAACCTAAAAATTGGTCAAGAAACAAGGAAGGTATTATGCTTCTATGCTAAAAAATCCACCAAAGACCACAAATGCATTATCTGCATAAAAAATCGAGAAGATGAAGATGCATCATCATCAATGTCATCGAAAGAGCCGTCGGTAGAAAATGACAAAAAGAAAAGAAAAGAAACTAATGGTAGAAGACTACAAAAGATATAAAGATGTAGACTACAAAATAGTGGCTATCCTTTAAAGTACAAAAGCAGATGAATTATTAAAACAAGGGTAAAATAATAATTTTAGTCTTGTAAACAGTGATTCCTTGTTATATAAAAAGAAACCTTATTATCATTTCAGAGGACACGGAAAAAACACAAAACATTAGAGATCTCTAATTTGAAACACTCTAGCATAAAAAACCTCTTTATCTAGAAATCTCAAATCCAATAATGTTATACCCAATAACTATGAGCAGCTAAGCACCCTTTTCAAGGTTCTTAATTAGCCTTAAATTGTAATAGTTATTATACTATGAATAAAATGAAGTTCAACTACTCTTCTTTAGTAAGTCAACTATTGGACATTATTTATGTACGGATACGGAAAGCTCACTATTGCCAGGAAAGGTGTTAAAGTTTGAGCAAAGTTGGGGTATAACATGTGTAACAAAAGAAGATGAACAAAAGGGAAGATCATGGTAGACACATCAAATTCAGGTATAATAATTATAAATTTAAGCTAGATAAGAATCTTGAATGTTTAAATATTTGCTTACAACAAGATTGTTAAGATAGGAAAATGAAAATTATTTTTAGAAATAAACAACTAATAATTCCAATGGAAATCTAAGATAAAAATCTAATTCTATTAAAAACATTTGATAAAGGTTATCTTTATCATTTAAATGAATATTTTAAAAATGAAGATTATGAAACTTGTCTTGAAAATTTTAAAAGATTTAACATATTATTAGATATCTATATAGATTATATTAAAGTTATTACAAGCATCATAGACCATCCTCTTTCAAGGACATTAAAAGACTATTTTAGTCAAAAATATGTGAGAATAGAGAAAGAAGAATTCAAAAACTTAATGTTTAGATATTACTTTTTTGCAGATTATAAATATATTGTATGTATACAAGAAAAACCTGATTGTATATTAAGAATAAACAAAATAATATACATTCAACACATATGATTTATCAAAATAATACTCTATGAATATCGAATCATTAGTACATAAATTAAAATTATTAGATTTAACAAATGAAAGTAATTTTTAACTTCAAAAGATAATTAATAGATTCAGGATTAGAATTAAGCAACCAACATAATGAAGAACATAATATATTATGCAATTGTAATAAATATAGAAGAAAATTATACTTATATAACAAAATAATAAGTTTTTTAGACAAATTATTACCTTTAATAAATAAACAAAGACTATCAACTAGATCAATATTAACTCTCAATTGAAAATTGTATCGATCCTCAGAAGTTGGTACCAAAACCTAGGAATAGTAATCTAAATAGTAATGGATGAAAAATTAATACCATTAAAACATAAGAATATTTTTGATATTTTATAAATCTTAAGAATATAATTGAAAATATGTCAAACTTTAGAGGTATTTAAAATAGTGTTACTACATTAGAACTTGTACTTAAAAATAATAATATCATTGTTGTTAGTTGTGGGTTTATTATTTGTTCGGTGTATTTTACAGTTTTTTTGTTTTTGTTTTTTGTATTGATAGGTGGATTTAGGATACCTATACATGAGTTTTTGGGTTTTGGCACCTTTGTAATATTATTTGAGAAAATTATCCTAAACGTTTTTTTATATATTTTTATTATATAATTTTAAAAAAAATGCATAGATCATTAAATTTTTTAAATTTGTATAATTTAGTTAAGTAAATTAATAATTATGTGATTAAAATGTTATTTTTTATTATAGAAAATGATATAATTATAAAGTTATGTAATTAAAGTTTTTAAATTTTAAAAATCGAGCATCCTTTTCTAAAAACTAAATGATACCGATCTTATTTTATGAATTAATCTTTTTAATAAGCAAAAGAAAAAACTTACACCTGCTTATTTATTTTATTTTGAAATGAAAACTTCGTTGGTCATAGAGTAAAATATACGTAAAGTCGGTCATAAGTCGATTTGGGCCTAGCTCAAGGACGGACAAATTTTGGAGCTAATTACCCAATATACGGGCCAATTTATTAAAATGATAACTTTTTCTTATATTACTTTATGGTCTCATTTTGGGTTGGAGGTTCTTTATATCCTATCATTTTCAGTTTAATACAATTTAGTTATATAAATTTTAATATTGTTTGAACCAATATACGGGCCAATTTATTAAAATGATAACTTTTTCTTATATTACTTTATGATCTCGTTTTGGGGGGGGGGGGGGGGGGAGGTTCTTTATATCCTATAATTTTCAGTTTAATATAATTTAATTATATAAATTTTAATATTGTTTGAATTTTGTTAAAATTGAAAGTATTTGCATATTGAAAGATATTTTGATGGATTTATAATTTTTGATTGTGTAATTCATTTTTTTCATCTTTTTTCAATCTTGAACCTAAAATCTAGTATTTAAATAACTCAGATTCTTAAAAATTGGTAATATCTAAACCTAAATTGTCTGGTAAGTATGCTAAGTTAAACAATATTCAAACAAATATTATAATTAAAAAAATTTGTTAAAAGTGTGATAATATTTTATCCTAAATGTCACTCCTAACCCAACCAAAAAAATGAATTTTATTTTTCCCGTTCAAATCCTTCTAACAAAATATTAATCTCATGAATTAAAGACAAAGACGAGGATGATGAAGTCAAAGATGACGATGATTTCTCTAAATTAGACAAATAAAAATACTTTATCCAAAAGTAATTGTTAATTATTGCAGTGAAAGCTATATAATCTTCAGAACTGCATGTGAAAAATGTTTATTATGCATTAAATTTCAATTGTTTTTATGAGAAAACTATAACAAGTAAATAATAACTTTAATAGCACAATAAAGAGTCGATGATTTAGTACTTCAAAAATTGAATTTATAATCCCTAACACCGTAAACTACATTCAGAAAAGATACGCCATGGATGAAGACCGAAGAAAAGAGAATCGAGGCATTAAGGATTTGATTTTTTTGGTTGGGTCAAGGTTCACACTAAGTTGGGTTAGAATCATTTTTTTTTCAATTTATTTGAAATATCGAAATTGCTCTTCATATAAGTTCACGCGATTACATATAAAAATCTAGTGTTAATAATTAACTTTTGGATCAATTTTTTTTAATTATAATAACAATAAAACTCATCTTATACATTATAGGATTAAATTGTATTAAATTAAACTAAAAGTTACAATATTTATAGAAACTCTAAAACGTTCGTCTTGGTCAAACAATCTTACTTTTCTATCCTTCGTTTTAATCTTTCTAATTGATGTTTCTAAATGACTAATCTTTTTTCTCAAACTTTTACCTCGTTTTCTTCCTCTTAATTCATCTTCATTGCCTACGATAATTGTTGTTAGATTAGGTATTGCTTCCCTTTTCGGTTTAGAATTTTTAATTTATCATTCCTCCTCTTTATTTTTGTATCACTTCTTTTTCTCTCACTTATATTTCTCTCAAAGTTTAGAAATGACACTAAAAATAGTAAAAAATAATATTTTTTAATTATAGTTTGTTTTAATTAAATAGTGTGATATATGTATCTTATTTTAGTATAATATTTAAATTATTAAATTTATATACGAATTTTTAATTATTAAAAACCCAATATTTAAAATTCAATAAAAAATAATCATATTTTATACATAAATATATTTATAATTTCATATATATAACGCTTAAAATTTATTTTATTTAAAAATGAGAGACATTATGTGCTCATTTTATCTCTCTACAAAAGTTAAATAATTAAATTTTTATACTAATACAAACAAAATGACTTTAAAAATTGATCACCATATTATTTTATCAATTATTTTTTTAATAAATAAATATAACATTCACCTTCTTATTTATTTTACTAATTTTGGGTATGTGTAAGTCACATGTCTCTTCTTGTACAATACAAAATTATATATCCAATGACATTTTTTATTTGCAAAGTAAAAGATATTCAAAACATAAAATGATATTTGTATTTCTTTTTATTGTTAGAAATGTAACTAATTTTAAGATTTCAAGTAGTTTTGTCGAACCTCATACTCTATTTTATAGTGTTTATATTTTCCCAAAACCGACCAAAAAGGAAATGACCTATACTTTGATTTTTTCTGCTATGATGGTTGTATTATATATTTATATTCGTCTACTAAAATAGGCAAATATAGTTCTATCTATTATCTTGAAGTAATAGCAATATCAAAATAAGTTGTAATTTAAATACACCATGCTTTGTTTTTTTAATAGCATGCTTATATTCTTAGCAATCAAGAAACCTTGATTATGCGTAGTAATTTACTAATATAATTTTGAGTAAAAATAGTTGAGTATTTAAAAGGTTAAAGTATTACGAATCCCTCGTTATGAATATGTTTCTTTAATTTCATAAAAATTTCACTAAGTTATTCTCAATATTTCTTTGCATTTTAATCACAATTGAAATATTTTAAAAAAATCTCCATTAAAAAATACAAGAAAGGAAAATTCTATTACAAAATACAAAAAAATGAAGAATTAAAGCAAAAATATATTTGTTATTCTTTTACTTGCTAGTGGCTACACATGTATCTCTAATAAAGTATCTTTCAAAGATTCAATCCTTAATACTTTGGATACAGATACATTCTATACAATCGTGCCATTTATAATGATTGCTATTATACTGGTTAAGAGAGATTTTTTTAAAGGTGTTGTGAATTGAGACTACAAAAGTCTTATAATTAACCGAGCGTTGACTTTTCTATTCATAAAATAAAAACTAAATTAGTAATTACAATTTTCTTTCTCATTCTCAAAGATTTGATGGAATGATACTGTTTGAAATAAATTTAAATAAAAAAATATTTTTATTATTTTATGACCGTTATTTTTATAATTATGTAACAGTTATTTTATGACCGTTATATTTATTATTGTTATTTTTATAATTATGTGACCGTTATTTTCATAATTATATGTTCGTTATTTTTTATCGTTATTTTCACAATTATGTGATCATTATATATCTTTTTTTAACTATAAATATAGGATAATAACCCTCATTTTAAGACACAATTTAACAATTCAAAAATGATTCTACGATTTTTCATAACAAAATCAAAGAAAAGAAAATTCATAACTGTTTTCTCAGATTTCCAATCAACATAAATATTTGAAAGCTGTAGTATTCCGGACTTCATCAGTGTAGTGAAGCTCCAAGGTAGAAAAATAGATTTTGGGTTGTTTTATCCTGAGCACGATGAGGTTGTGTTTGCTTGTATAAGTTTAAGTAGAGCCGTGAAACGTATTAAAGAGAGCGATCTAGTCCGCGACTCAAGAAATAACACATTCATATGTTATAGTTGTAATAGACTTGGCCATTTGGCCAGGAACTGCCAAAATAAGAATCATATTGCTCCATAGGCGAACTTTATTGAAGATCAACTTATTGCTATGATAATTGAAATAAATATTTTTGGTGGATCTGAGGGGTGGTAGGTGAACAATAGTCCTTCTCGCCATGTTTGCTATGATCGAAACATGTTCAAATCTTATTCTAAGCCTGAGGATAAGAATGTGTTGTTAGGCGACTCCCACTCCACTAAAGTTCCTAGTACTAGTGAGGTGGAATTAAAGTTTACCTTTGGAAAGACAAGGATATCTTACATACTCCGGAGATGAGAAAGAACTTAGTTTCGGGATATATTTTTAACAAATCTAGGTTTACTCAAACTATAGGGGCTGATTTATATACAATAACTAAAAATAATATATTTGTTGGAGAAGGGTACACCACTGATGGTATGTTTAAATTGAACGTTGAAATTAATAAAGTTTCTTCTTCTGCTTATATGTTGTGTTCTTTTAATATTTGAAATGCTAGACTTTGTCATGTTAATAAACGCATAATCAAGAACATGAGTACCTTAGAACTAATTCCTAAACTATATTTGAATGATTTTAAAAAATGTGACTTTTGTAGTCAAGCTAAAATGACCAAAACTTCACATAAGTCAATAGTTAGATAATCTGAACCTTTAGATTTAATACACTCTAACATATGTGAACTTGATGACAATTTAACAAGAAATGGAAAGCGCTATTTTATAACTTTTATAGATGACTGAAATTGAAAATCAACTTAATAGAAAAATAAACAAGGTTTTGAAGTGATAGAGGCACTGGATATGGTTCCAATATTTTCAATGATTTTTATAAAACTCATTGAATCATTCATAAAAAAATACACCTTATTCTCCTGAAATGAATGGCAAAGCTGAAAGAAAAAATAGAACTTTTACTTAATCAGTTGTTACAATTTTATTAAACTCTGGTGTTGTTTCCCATTGGTAGGGAGAATTTTTACTAACTGTTTTCTATGTGCTAAATATAGTGCCTAAATCTACTAGTAAAATTTCACTATGGTGAAATTTTGAAAAATAAGAAATCTAACTTAACTGATTTTAAAACTTGGGGTTGTTTAACCTATGTTAGGATCCCTTATCCTAAAAGAAATAAACTTGCTAGTATAGCATATGAATGTGTGTTCATAGGATATATTGTGAATAGTAAAGCTTATAAATTCTATGACTTAAATGATCATGTAGTTATAGAATCAAATGATGTTGATTTATATGAACATATGTTTCTTTTTAAATTGAAGAATAGTAGGACTCGTCTTCTAGTAGTTTACTTATAACTAGAACTAGTGAACAAAATGTGGAAGTAAACACTAAAATTAGGAGAAGTAAACGAGCTCAAACCTCTAAGGATTTTGGGTCTGATTTTTATGTTTATACCTTAGAAGAAGATCCCCAAACTCTTCAAGAACCCTTATCTTCTTTAGATGCCAACTTATGGGAAGAAGTCATAAATGATAAAATCGACTCTCTTGAGTATAATAGAATTTGGAATTTAGTTGACTTTCCTCCCGGTTATAAAACCATAGGATATAAATGGATACTGAATAATTGTACTATTGAAAAGTATAAAGCTCGTCTTGTAGCCAAAGTGTATAAGCAAAGAGAAAATGTAGATTTCTTTGATACATTTTCATGAGTCATACAAATAACTTCTATACATGTACTTTTCTCTCTTGGTGCTATCCATGATTTAGTAGTGTACCAAATGAATGTTTATATTACATCTTAAATGGTGACTTAGAAAAAGAGATTTATATGGACCAACCTGAGGGTTTTATTATCCTAGATCAAGAAAAATAAAGTTTGTAAACTAGATAAATCCCTTTGTGGTCTAAAACAAGAACTTAAGTAATGACATGAAAAATTTGATAATCTAGTTATCCCACATGAATTCAAAATGAATGAAACTGAAAAATACATTTATTATAAATCAGAAAATGACATTTGCACTATTATAGGTTTATATGTGGATGACATGATTATTTTTGGGTCAAATATTCATATTAATGTGAAAATTTTATTATGTGCTAACTTTGATATGAAAAACCTAGTAGAATCGAGTGTAATCCTTGGTACGAAGATTACTAGGTCTTAAAAAAGACTTTCTCTATATCAATCTATTTACATTAGGAAGATCTTAAATAAATATAATAACTTTAACTACAAAATTGTATGTACTTCTTATGATCTTAGTGTAAAGATGTTCAAGAATACCGGAGACAATGTTAGACAAACTGAGTATGCGAGCATCATTGGTAGCTTACGTTATGCTACTAACTGCACTAGACCAGACATAACTTATGTTGTGGGACTACTATGTAGGTTTACCAGTAGACCTAGTATAGAGCATTTAAATGCTATTGAAAGTGTCATGAGATACCTTAAGAGAATTATGAGCCTTGGATTACATTATAAGAAGTTTCCCGCTGTTCTAGAAGGATACAACGATGATGATTGAAACACTTTATCAAAAAATTCCAAAGAAATTAGTGGTTATATATTTAGCATTATTGGTGGAGGTGTTTGTTGTAAGTCTAAGAAAAATACAATATTGGCTCAATCTATGATGAAGTTTGAAATAATAGCACTAGCTACTACTAGTGAAGAAGTAGGCTGGTTAAGAAGTCTATTAACTAAGATCCCTTTATGGGAAAGATCGATACAAGCTATCCAGATCCATTGCAATAGTACCACAGTTATTGTAAAAATTCAGAACCGTTATTACAACGGCAAGAGATGACATATACACAGTATTGTAAGAGAATTTATCTCTACAGGAGCTATAAGAGTGGATCATGTACGAGTTGTGTGTTTTTTAACACATAAAAACGTGCAAGCATACACGGTCACAAGTAATAATATTTGATAAGTAAGTTATCGTTCCCACGGAGATTTGTTACTATAGTTTGTTGAGTACTAAAATTATCTCTCTATGATTTTATTCAAAACGCTTGTTGATTGTAAAAAAATTTAAGAAAAGAGTTTAATAACAAAATAAAAGAAATCTAGGATTGCAATTTTTCACTAAATTAATCAACTCAAATCATATTATTTTCTTTTGATTTATATTTTTTTAGTATATTTAATTTGTTAACCAAAAACTTCTAATTTTATTCATACATCTCTTCCGAGCTCCGTACAAACACACCTCGTTAAATTAATTCAGTATATTCCTATGAGAATTAAATTCACCAAGATTCATTACGTTCTAAGTTCTCAAATGGCCACACATACAATTAGGGTATATTTCTATCCTTCATCATACATGTCATTCTATCTATGAGCAATATACACAAAAATGCCTCTTCTAAGTTTATTTTTGTGCCACGAATCATTTGATAAATTCGTAAATAATCAAAAACATTAAACACAAAATAGAATAAACAACCCAAACGTCTTATAAATCGTTCAAAAATAATTAAAATAAAAGCTTCATAAATTTAGATCAAATGCAACCCTAGAAAAATTAAATTACTTCATAAATTTAAAATAAAAATTACAACAGATACAGAAAAATTAGATGAAGAAGAAGGAAAATTAAAACACAAATATTTGGCACACGTAAAACACAACAAAAGCTAAAATAAACGCGTAAAAATTTGTATCGATACTAAAATCGACGCGTATCGAAATTCGATATCGAAAACATTATTATAATCCACGCGTGAGACAAGTAGAGCCGTTTCTGATTTTTTTTAATTCAAAGTGCATGCCACGTGTCAGCGCCTGATTCGCTGCAAGGATTTAATGCGGACACGTGGCAGCATTTCATTGGCTACGGGGAACGGGCGCACGATGGATTGTCGCACGGGAGACAACGGCTGCACGCGGGCGTGATCCTGCGCTTTCGTGCTCATCATAACATGACACGTGTCATAACATGATTGGCTTAAAATATAGTGGGACACGTGGCATTTTCTATTTCACCGAAAGGATTAGTGCGGACACGGGGCATCATTTGATTAGCTGAAGATCCGGTTGCACGCAGATATCAGCGCACGGGATCAGAGGCACGCGTATGTGGGAGACAGCGGCTGGACGCATCAGACACGTGGGTCTCACCTGCACGCCGACCTGTGCTGCAGGTGGACCCTACTTGGGCGCCGAGCCGTGTGAAAATAGAGACCTGCACCCACGCGAGTTGGTCGGGTGTGATCGGCACGCGTGCATCGTAGCCGTTTCTTCTTTGATCGGACGGTCCACGTTTCGCACGTGGTGTATGGCGCGTGGTTCTTCTCATCTGCGTAAAAAAATAAACTTTCTTAATTGCATTTTGACCCATAAATTTATTTCAAATTACATTTTAAACTTTATTTAATTACAACTAAGCTATTTTCTAATTTAAATTAAACTTTTAAACTTTTAATAATTATAATTAAACCCGATTTTAATTTAAATTATCTTTTCGACTTTTATAAATTTCAATTAAAAACTCTCTTTTTTAAATTATATTTTTGGACCCAAAGTTGCAATTAAGTACGTTTTCGATACAAATTATTTAATTTTCTTAAAATATATAAAAAATAGAAAATACTAATTTATTATAATAAAATTAACTAAAATCATTAAGAACATAGCAATTATAATTAATAAAATAGATAAAAATAAATATATAAAATACAGTTATCAGTACGTACTGATGAAAATTTGGTTGATCCTTTGACGAAAGGATTAACAAGAGAGTAGGTTTTCAAAACCTCAAAAGAAATGAGATTGATGCCCTTATAATGAAGAGTCACTCGTGATGGTAACCCAACTTATGTATTGGAGATCCCAAGAAGTAAGTTCAATAAGTAATAACAAGTCATGAAGTGATATGAGAAGTCTCATTCTATATTGTTAGAAGCATGAAGTCCTGAAGCGATAGAGAAGGATAAGTTAATTATTAAAACTCTTAATGAGTTCTATACTCTATGTGGAGTGGAGTACATAGGTACAAAAGTACTTTTGATAGACTCACCTATGTGAATGTGGAAGTGTGGTCGCTTCCTATGAAAATTTTGGGTAAAATTTACTAGAGTATTCACTATACTGAGATACATGTGCATGTTCATAAAGCAAGGGCTTTTTGAACTACACATTGGAAAGGTTGTGTGTGTAATATTGTTAGAGATAGAGTTCAAAGCTACGAGTTATTCTAGTATATTCTAAAGCATCAATACTATGTAAAGATTTAAGCCGATAAATACTTTTAGCTTATGCACAATCTTATACTTTTAATTGATCAGTTGCTTGATGAAACTATTTTTATATAAAATTTAAGTGGGGGATTATTGGAAATGAAATTAAATAAAAAATATTTTTATTATTTTATGACTGTTATTTCATAATTATGTAACCGTTATTTTCATAATTATGTAACCGTTATTTTCATAATTATATGACCGTTATTTTCATAATTATGTGATTGTTACTTTTTTATCACCATTATTTTTATAATTATGTGTCTCTTATTTTTAACTGTTATTTTCATAATTATGTTAACATTACACATCTTTTTTCAACTATAAATAAAGGGCAATAACCCTCATTTTAAGACACAACTTAATAGCTTAAAAATGATTCTACAATTTTTCATAGCAAAATTAAAGAAATGAAAATTTAGAATTGTTTTCTCAGATTTCAGAGTAACATAAATATTTGAGAGATGTAGTATTCTGGACTTCATCAGTGCAGCGAAGCTCCGAGATAGAAAAAAGATTCTAGGTTGTTTTAATTTGGGACGACGAAGTTGTGTTTACTTACATACGTTTGGGTAGAGTTGTGAAATTTATTAAAGAAAGTGACATAATCCGCGATTCAACCCAAATAATATATTTGAGTATATCGGTAATATTATTCTTACATGGTTTTTTACATATTTGTTACAACAAATACGCTTAACAATTAAGTTAGAATAAAAAAAACATAGAACTATGAATTATTTATTATTTTTAATAATAGATTAAACTGTATCTTTTAATTACTAAATATGTTATTTTTGTTAATTTTTTATTATTAATATACACTATATTGGATATTCTGTTCCATAAACAAAGAAGAATAACTAACAAATGCATAACCTCAAAAAGCATAATCTTCTTTACCAAAAACACATTTTATAAAAATAAATACATTTTTAACAACAAATATTACTTTTCTTTATTTTTGTTTTGCATTACCTTTTAATTCAAGAAAATATTTTTTTATAACAGCTTGTTGTTTGTATTAATCTACACATTATAATAAAATTGGTTATTGTTAGTAAATTATTTCACAATTATTTCAACATCTCATCTTCACAATTAACATCCAATTAAATATTGATATGTCACTTGATATATATAATGAAAATGAAAAATAATTATCAAATACAAATAAATACTTAGGAAGCAACTCTCCTTTTTATAATAGATACAAACAAATAAATGCATTCACCTGACCTGTACTTGCACAGTAAATAAAAGGTGATTTTTGTATTTCAAATAAATTGAATAAAAAAATTAAAAACGATGCTAACCCAGTCCAGCGTCACCCCTAACCCAACCAAAAAAATCAACTATATTTTTCCAATATCATGAACTAAAGATGACGATGATTTCTCTAAATTAGAAATAAAAAAAAATTGAAAATACTTTACTCAAAAGTAATTGTTGAGGATCTGATGTTATCCGAAAACAATGAATAAAAATTTAAGGCTAAAGATGAGTGGTGTATTGTTCTTTGTGAAAGCTATATCATCTTTA
Source organism: Hippophae tibetana (assembly GCA_037013495.1). Taxonomy (NCBI): domain Eukaryota; kingdom Viridiplantae; phylum Streptophyta; class Magnoliopsida; order Rosales; family Elaeagnaceae; genus Hippophae; species Hippophae tibetana. The sequence continues at coordinate 121,995,850 of CM072801.1, forward strand.
GAGCTACACGTGGAAAAATCGTTATTGTGCATTAAATTTCAACTGTCTCTCAAAGAAAATTATAATAAATTCAATAGCACAATAAAGAGTCGATGGTTTAGTACTTTCAAAAAATAAATTTTTAATCCCTAACACTATAAAGTACACTCAGAATAGCTACGCCATGGATGGAGGAATTGGGGAAAATGGAGTAGGGGTTAGGGATTTTTATTTTTTTGGTTGGGTTAGAACACTAGGTTGTGTTAGCGTTATTTTATTAAATTTATTTAAAATATTAAAATTATCTTTTATTTATGGTTCATTTGCAAGTCCCATTATTAAATTTGACAATTATGAGTAAAAAATTGCTCTTTATTTACTATATTTTTTAATTATAAGATCAATAGATTTACTTCAAAAATTATAAGTTTAAAGTGTGTTCGACTAAAAGTTAAGCATGGTAAATCTTTTTCTCTCTAGTTGTGATTCAACTAATAGAATACAATTGGTCTTATAGAAAGTGTCAAATGTTGATTTTGATTTTTTAACACCGATGATTTGATGCATCTTTATTTTCTGTGTAAAAGATTTATCTTTAAATGTTAAAATTTTATATGATTAATTAAAGAGTTTGATTCTCAATCTTTTATCCAGTTTGATATTTATTATTAACTCAATGTTGATTGAGTTTATCTACAAGTTATTTATTGATTAAAATCTCTTATATTATTTTGGATAACATGAACTATTTTACACTTAATATATATTAATTTTATAATTTTTAAATTAATTATTATATGTGTTATAATTTAATAAAGTTATTCATGTTCATACATAATTCAAGTTTTCTTGAACTTTATAAAGTTTGAAATGGTGTTAAAATTATTTCAACTCAATTCAAAATTGCAAATAAGAAAAAAAGTTATCCCTTAAATGATTTACACATGTTACATATATCTTACTTTCATATGAAGATTTATTTAACCGAATAAATAAAATTTAGACTAAATTGATTAATTTTTAAAAATTATGAATTTAATGTATTTGTTCCTTTTTTTTTCGTGGATATCGTCCAATCTTGATCATAAAGGTAGAAGATGATATTTCGGAAGTGTTTCAAATTATTGAAGGAAAAGGAAATTTATTAGATAAATTAGCTAGATACCGTTATAGTTATATATTTATTTAAAAAATAATATTTATTTTTTATGATAATTTAATTTTATAATTATTTAATCATAACATGATATTTTCCATTTTTTTTATTTTTCAACCTAGAATATTGTGATGTCATCAAAGTAATCATATAAAAAAGGATGAGGATATGTCCGAAATGTTTAAAATTATAGAATAAAAACGAAATACAGACATGGTTATATATTTATTATAAAAATAATATTTATTTTTTATAATAATTTAATTAGTAAAAAATAAATTTTTTATTTTATTTTTATTTTTTAGTTACATTACATTAAAATTATTTTAATTTAAATAAATTATAATTAAAATAATCAAGAAAATTGAATAAAAATATAAAATAAATAAAAACATAAAAATGATTATTTATTTTTATTGAGTTATTTTTTCATAACAATAAGACTAAACTATTATAAAAAATAAATATAATATTTAAGTGTTAATTTTATAATAAATACAATAATCAATCTCTCTATATAAATTTATATTTTTGTTTAAAAAAAGAACAAATTTATATTTTATATAATAGAAATATAAATCTATAGTTCTTAATGTTACAAGCTTTGAAATGAAAGTAATTTCTTGTAAATTCTTTTAAATTTAACATGGTAAAAATTGCATTTCAGAAACTACTTAAATTAATATTTTTACTTAAATAAATTTGATGAATAAAATTACTTTTAAAGAAATAAAAACTTTAAATGACTCAATAAAAATCAATTTGTAATTTGAATTTTTAACTTTGAATTTTGAATTGAAACCTAGCTTCTATTCTTTTAAATCTAAAATTCATATTATTCTAAAATTTATATTAATTTAACTTTTTCTAAAATTATGTATCATCGTAACTTTTGGGGTCCATAATTTTAATACGTTAGACTTCTGTAAATACAGAAGTCTTCAACATAAAAATTAACTCCAATTTTTTTAAGGAAGAATGACGTCATTCATCAAATTTTTTTAAATAAAAATTTATATTTATATTTTTATATATATTTTTAAAAAATTAAAACATATCGCAGTCGTCATGGTAATTAAAAATGTTGACAACACACTTAACACTTTCACTACAAATATAGCAATATTGATAGCTAAAAATTTTGTGCTAAGTTAGAGTTCGAAAAAACTTAATCTATCCTATGGAATGTTTTTGCATTTCAAGGATGGGATAATAAATTGTTAGAATAGTTGAATTAAAATTGTTTCTGTTTTAATTCGAAACATCATAATTCATTTCTGAATTAACTTTTCTGTTTTCGAAGTTTTCCATTCTATTTTTGTTTTTTTCTTTTCCGTTTCTGAATTTTTTTTGTTTCTAAATTAATGCTCTGTTTTGGTTATTCTATTTTATGTTTATAAATTGAAGAATTGATTCTTCTCTTTCTCATAATCATATATATATATATATATATATATATATATATATATATATATATATATATATATATATATATATATATATATATATATATATATACCTATTCAATGAAAAGAAAAATGAAGAAGGAAATAGAGAAGGCTAAAAAAGGAAAAGAAAAAAAAGCAACTGAGATGAAAGAGAATAATTTTTTTTTATCTAAAGTTAGATTCATCCAATAAAGTTCAGATACTTGAAAATTTGTGTAAAAATAAAATGTGGTATAAGTTTATTATTATTCAATTCTTGTATCCTGAGAGATAAATTTCTATAATTCTTTAATATTTACTGTGGTTGAAAATATTATCTTAAGGACACTGTGTGAAACATAAGTCTTGATTTTTTTTATTTTTTTTATTTTTTTTAAATTTTATATTTATAATTATACATATATTTATATTTGAGTATTTATAATTTTAATAAAATAATTTTATTCTTAAGCTTTTTTTTCATGTATTATTTTTAACGATCTTAAGATAATTTCTATTTTTTCCTCATTTTTTGGACAAATAAATACAAAAACAATTTAACAAATATTTTGGGACAAACAGATTATGAATAATATGTTATATTTATATGTTTTTAGCTATATATATTCTATTATAACTTCTCTTTATTAATTTCCTTAATCATTTATTAATATTGTTTTTATTACTTCACAATTTATTATTTGTTTTTATTTATTACTACATTTATGTTTCTCTTTTAATTACTACATAATTTATTCTTTGTTTTTTCTTTATCATTTCCATTGTTTTCACTATTTATCTCTGTCATTTATTGTTTCTTAATTTTTTTTACTTTATATTTGTGTTTCACTTTTACTATATATATTTTTTATAATTTTATAAGTAAATAAATTTTTTATTTTTAAAATTATTTAATCACTATAAAAAATATGAATGTAAATTAACATATTTTGATCATTAATTATTTTTTACCATAATGTAAAACTTTATTTGGTAATTTTTTAAAACTTGGGTTGCTATTTATGTATTTAACAGAAAAAGTAAAGAAAAGATTATGGAATTTAAAATGATCACTCTAGTATTTTGAACTGAAAACCCAATTATAAATGTTGTTGACACTACTTTGAGTGATTCCACTATAAACCAAAGAAGTTTAATTGTTTGAACTTCAAGAGATGGAGGAGTAAGATGATGCTCTATCTCACCACCTTAAATTTGACAAGGTTCTTGACTAAAGAAACTCTTGATCAATATAAGGGTGAACAAGATTTTCAGTCTACTAATGCTATTAAAGCATGAAAATATTCTGATTATCTATGTCGTAATTATGTTCTGAATAATCTAACTGATTTTTAGTAGAATGAGTAAAATAAGGAGAAGAAGACTAAAGACTTATGAGAATCATTCGACTAGAAGTATGAAACTGAAAATACTGGTGCTAAGAAATTTTTGGTTAGTTGCTTTCTTGATTATAAGATGGTGGAGTCTACATCTGTATGCAGTCAAGTACTGAAGATATCATAATAGAGGATGTATGATGAAGGGATGATACTTAGTGAAACCTTCCAAATTGTAACTATTATTAAAAAGTTTCTCCTTTCATGAATAGGGTTCAAGACTTATCTTAAGCACAAGCAAATGAAAATGTCTTTGAAAGAATTTCTGATAAGATTCAAAGTGGAATAAGACAACAAGACTTTTTCTAAAAGAGGGTATATCCTACCATACCCAAGGCTAATGCAATGAACATGGTCAAAGTTTCAAACACAATAAGAATAAGGACAAGTGCAAGTTGGGTAAAAGGTCTAAATTGGAAGAGAAGAAACTTTTAAGAAATCAAACTTAAAAGAGAAATTTTTTAACTGTCAGATGATAGGGCATAAAACCCTATACTGCAAGTTTCCAAAAAGAAACAGGGACTATAAGACAAACATGGTTGATAACATCACTCATGATATCTTTGATATTGACTTGTGTGCAGTCATTTTTAAGGTGAACTTGGTGGGATCAAACTCAAAGAAATGGTTGGTTGATATTAGTACAACAAGGCGCATATGCTCAGAGAAAGAGTTATTCACTACTTTTGAAGCAGTGAAAGATGGAGAAAAGTTCTTCATGGAAAATTCTACTACATCAGTCATTTAAGGGCAAACTCAAGTCAAACTAAAATGACCTATGATAAGCATCTTACGTTAAAAAATGTACTCTATATGCCATATATCTATAAGAATATTTCTGACTCATTACTAAACAAACATGTCTTTCAAATAGTGTTTAAATCTGATAAGATTGTTGGGACCAAAAATGAGATATTTGTAATAAATGAGTATGTATTTGATATGTTATTTAAACTCAATGTAATGATTGTAAAAACTAAGAATATTAATAAGATTAATTCTTCTACTTATTTTCTTGAGTCTTACAACTTATGTCATGGTAAACTAGGTGATGACTCACATAATTTGGTATGATTTGATATAATTTATTATTTTTTAACTTTAATTTTATTTATTTTTTATTAAATTTAGACTTAATTATTATTATTTAAATTTTATTGTATATTTAAAAATAATAAAGAATCAAAATTTTAGAAGCGTATAACTATCAAATTTAAATGAAGATTTTTTTAATATATATATATATATATTAAAATATATAAAAGGAATAAAAGGGATTTGATATATATATAAATTACTTCATATATTAGAAATATAGATATATATAAATCAGAAAACCGAGGAAACGTGGGAGGAGAGAATAGGTATTAATATATATATATAACAACAGCCGCGGAGAAAAAAAAATAGAGACGGCGGCAATATAGAAAAAAATAAAAAGAAACAGCAGCGAAGCCGCTAGGAGAGAACAGCGAAAAAAAATAGAAAGAAGTAGACGAAGTAAGTGGTAGAAACACAGAATCTGAGAAAAGGAGAAAGAAAACTCCTAAAACATATTCTTTTTACGAGTCAATTTTCTTTAGATTCTTTTTAAAAAATTATACAAAATTTGTTTATATTTAATTTAATTTTTAGCATGAATTAATTTATGTTTATTTTAAGAAAAAGATGTGATTTAATTGTTTGATTTTATATGTTAATTTAAATTATTTTTCTTCATGTTTGTCTTATTTATGTTTAGTTTAATGCTTTTAATTAACTAGTTATTAATTAAATGATTTTAGTTTTATGATTTACTATCGAAAGAGGAAATTATAGAATAAATCTAGAATATTTCGATATAGGTAAATATAGAGATCGAAAGACTTTATGAACCTATATAGTTTTAAAAATCATTGGTCTTAATGATTTCTTATTTTATTAAATTGTATATTTTGTGTAAATTAATGAACAATATTATTTCCAATTTACTATCGAAATAGGTTTTTTGATATTTTTGAGATTGCTAGTAAACAGAAAGAGTTAAATTCAATTAGCTAGATGAGTAAAACATAGAGAGAGATTAGGTGAAATCGATTTACTAGAAATTTTTTTCCAATTAATTTGATCTTTGAATAATATCTTTATTTTCTTTTGTGCATCTTTCTTTAAATTAATTTTATTTTAAATTTTAATTACAACAACCTAAGTGAATTTTCTAAATAAAATTGAGATTAGTAAAATTTTGGTATTTATCAAAAGTAAATTAACAATCCTTGAGGACGATACTTATCTTATCACTTTATTATAAAACTACGATACTTTATACTTACAGTTTTGCACTGATCAAATTTTTGGCATCGTTGTCGGGGATTGATTTTTTTTAATTTTTGCCAATATCGATACAAAGTAATCATAGTTTTAATTTAGAATTATATTTTATTTCATTTTTATTTTTATTTTTCTTTAGATGTGTTTTTGATATTGGATGCGTCGTGCTAGGACTCGAAATATTATTCCTTTTGATCCGGAGATTGAAAGAACCTTTAGATCACAAAGAAAGAAGAAAATACTAGCCATGACTGAAGGAGAACAGAATGCACAACCACACACCTTGATGGGTTATGTAAGGCCAATTGTGAATGAAAACTACTTAGGTGTAAGACACCAAATGATTAATGCCAATAATTTTGAGCTCAAATCGGCGTTGATCAATAGGCTGCAACAAGCTCAATTTAGTGGATCGCCACTTAATGACCCCAATATTCATTTGGTGATGTTCTTGGATATCTGTGACACTGCAAAGATGAATGGCATTACTGAAGACACCATTAGACTAAGATTGTTTCCTTTTTCATTAAGGGACAAGGCCAAAGGTTGGCTACAATCTTTACATTTACAACCGGGAAACATCACTACTTGGTAGCATATGACAGAAAAGTTTATTACTAAATTCTTTCTACCTGTAAAAATAGCACAACTCAAGAGTGAGATTGATCAATTCAGACAAAATGATTTTGAGACATTCTATGAAGCATGAGAAAGGTATAAAGATATGATTCAACATTGCCCTTAACATGGATTGCCAGATTGGTTTCAAACTCAAATGTTCTATAATGGGTTAAATGGGCAAACTAGAACCATAGTTAATGTTGCTTCTGATGGAACATTGATGTCAAAGACACCTGAAGGTGTTACTTCTCTTTTGGAAGAAATGGCCTCAAACAATTGTCAATGGCCAACTGAAAGATCTATGGCTAAGAAAGTTGTTGGGATTCATGAATCGAAGCCGTTTTCTGCCCTTTCAGCTCAAGTAGCTTCTCTATCTCATCAAATTTCTGACTTGATAACCCAAAGAATACCACAAAGTGCAAAATATGTTGCAACTTCAAGTATGACAGTTTAGATGAATGAATCGAGTCAAGAGCATGTTCAATACATCAATAATCAGAACTACAATTATCGTGGTGATCCCATGCCAAATTACTACCATTTAGGGCTTCGAAATCATGAAAATTTGTCTTATGGAAATACAAAGAATGTGCTGCAACCTTCTCTAGGGTTTGATAGTCAACCAACCAAGAATAAAATGTCACTTGAGGATGTCATGATTTCCTTTATTGAGGAGAGCAAAGCAAGGTTTAAAAAGAATGATTCACGGATGGATAACATTGAGACTCATTTTAACAATATGGAGCCATTATGAAAAATCTTGAAGTGAAAATTGGGCAACTAGCCACAACCATTAATGCTCAAGAAAGAGGAACTTTTAAGCAATATAGAATTGAATCCAAAGAAACAATGCAAGGCTATTACACTTAGGAATGGAAGGGAGATTGAGAGGTCACCATCAAAGGAAAATGAGTCCACCCTTACCGCTCCAAACAATGGCCAAGCGGAATTTGCACTCCCATTTATTGAATAAAGCATAAAAAATATTTCGCAAGCATAACAACGTTATTATTATATTATGTTTATAAACAGCCAGCAGAGTTAAATTTAATCACAGACAAATTAAATATAACATGTAAGAATAAAGCATAAAAAATAACTGTAAAGAAAATAAAATCCTTACAGAACTTCGATGCTATTCCCGTTGTTGGAAAACCTTCAAGCGGAATTTGCACTCCCATTTATTGAATAAAAAAGCTAATAAATTACAAAAACATAACTATTTCTTCCCAAAAAGGGAAGAACTCTAAAACTAAGAGAAATTAACTAAAAACTAAAAAAAAAAAAACTAAGAAATGGAGAGAAAGTAATAAGAGAGAAGTGTGTTTAGAAGTGAAGATAAGGGGGGTATTTATAGGTGAGGATGGGGAGAAAAAGTGAGTGAAAAAATGTTAAAAAATTGTGAAAACGCGGAGTGGTAATTGCTGATGTCATGGGGGCGGCTGCGCGCAAAAATGGGGCGAAATGGTAGCGGCACGTGCGGAAATGGAAGTAGGCGCGTGCGGGTGTGTGCGTGGGCGCGCATGGGACTGGGCGTGCGACTGGGAAGCTGGGCGGTGCGGCGGCGTAATTTCCTCATTTTTTACATTTTTGACCCATTTTGTCCAATTTTTCGATATTTGTTGACCTTTCCTCATTTATTTATTAATATATTTGTGATGTATTGCTTACAGTATTCCTCTTTGAGTCTTTAAGTTACGTTTTTAAGCAAAAATACCTGAAAAACAATAAAAATACCCGTGATTTCGAAAAGACAAATTTATATAAATATATGATAAAACATATAAATATATATATTTTTAATCAATTAATGTGCATAAAATCATGGTAATTTTAGTGTTTTTTGAGCACTCATCAGGTGTATCCTTGTTTATGTTTTGGAGTCATCCGTCTAGAGTGTTTTATGGGTTCCTTTAATATCGATCATTTTCTTTAGTGGGTGGTTGGCTTGGCTTTTAGCTTGGCTTCAGAACATAATTTATCTAAATTTTTTGAGATATACTCGTCACTTTTTCCCTTTTTTAAGGTTTTTATAACAATTTTTACTTTAGTTTTGCCCTTTAGTGGTTTAGGGTCAGTAGTTTCTTTCACTTTGAATGCTTGGAATAATTCAATAATTTTAACATTATCAAACTGTTCTAGTGAGGTTTTATCCCATAATCTTTCCTATGATCGTCTTATAAAAGAATAGATTTTGTCCCAATGAGTTACCTCATAATCTCATTTCCATATTCATGGGACATTATATAATGCAAAGAAGAACAATAATGAATGATCTTCATTTTTGGTAGAGTTTAAATTAAACTCTTCAAATAATATAAAAGCTTCTAAAACCTTTTGAGGAAATATATATTTAGTTGGTTCAAAAAATGAGAACCAATCTCTGAACTAGGTAGGAAAACCATTAAAGGCATAATGATCCCCTGTTAAAAACTGGATAAACCATGTATGGGTTTTCTTTGAGTTTTGATAGAAAAGTGTATTTTCCCATGCCTATATATAATCAAAATAGTCATATGAGACTGGATTCATCCATTTATTTTTAAATCTTTCTCTAACGAATAAGTTAGAATTTCAATATGATTTAGATAACATATTTTTTTATCTTAAAAGTTGGATAAGCAATTTCATGAGAATTTCTCATATTATGAATTATATCAACCGAATTAGTTTCTTTTAATATTAATTCAAATATTCCCTGGATTTAGGGCTAGTATTTGTTGGTAAATTATCTTTAAGATATATATTAGCTACATGTTCAGGTGATTGGGCCATATCTTCATCTTCAACTGAGATGATAGATTTGTGTTGGTTATTTATATCATTCATATTTCTTTTGAGGAGCCTTTTCTTTCTTTAGTGCCTGAAGATAATTTATTTTTTTCATAGCCCTGTAAGTATTCACTAGTGAGGAAATCTGGGAATGAGTTCTCTTCCCCCTTAATATATTTGATATCAAAATGGAATATAGATAGCATGACTTGCCACCTAGCAAAAATCTGTTTTGATGCTAGATTTTGGACGTCTTTCTGAAGTACTTCTTTAACACATTTACAATCAGCTTTAAGTAAAAACTTCTTATTTAGAAGGTCATCTTGGAATTTAGTAATGCTCAGAACAATGGCTAATATTTCTTTTTTGATTGTAGAATATTTTTTTCTAAGCTAGTTTCTAGGTGTCTAAGGTATATCTTATTAAGACCTCTTTTATAGGAATTTTTTACTTTAGAATGCCTCCATAGCCTAACTTCGAAGCATCAGTCTCCACTATTTTTGGAGCTTTGGGGTCAGATTAAGCTAGGCAGAGGTGTTCTTTAGCTCGAAGCTTGATCTTTTGGACAGCTGTTGTGCAAGCTGTATTCCTGGAGGATTATGTTTTAGTCTTTGAAATTATGGGATGGTGTCTTATGCAAGATTTTTATAAAAATCTACAATATAATTAAGACTCCTTAAGAATCTTTGCAACTGTTTCTTTCCTTTTATTTCATTCGGAAACTTTTCTGCAAAGATTATTGATCTCTCAATAGGACTTATAAGTCCATGTTATATGTTATGGCCCAAGAACGTTACTTGGGTCTGAAATAGCTTCATATTTTTAGATGATACAACAATCCCATTATACTTAACTCTTTTTAAAAACACTTCTAAGTGTTTATCTATTGTATTTGAGTAGGCTAGAACATCATTTATGTAAACTATTTGTGAATCCTAAATAAGGGTTGAAAATATCATTCATAATTCTCTGCTATTCACTTGGGGCAGTCTTAAGCCTAAATGACATAACATTCCATTAGTAAAGCCCAAATGAAACAATAAATGCTGTTTTGTAGCGATCTTTTCTACTACTTGTATTTGCCAGTATCCACTTTTCATATCAAATTCAGAGAATACTAAAGCTTTGTTTAATCGACTAAGTAAGTCTTTTTTATTGGGTAATGGATATCTTATCCATCTAAGTACCCTTTTTTAGGGGCTAATAATTAATCACGAGTCGAGGAACTCATCTCTCAATTTTAGCACTGTTCTCCACATAGAATGCTAGGCAGGACCAAAGAGAAGTACTAGGCCTTATTAACTTCTTTTTTAGAAGGTCTTCTATTTCCTGCTTACATATGAGTAAGTGTCTTTCATTCATTTGGGTGGGCCTGGTCTTTGTATTGATTTGGGCCTCTGTAAAGTTAGGTTCATATGGCAATTCTACCACATGTTTCTTTCTTTCCCAAAATGCACTAGGGATTTCAGCGCATATTTCTTTTTCAAATTTCTCTTTGAGAGATTGAATTTTCTCTTATATTTTTTTAGAGAAAATCTTCTGCTGAATTGTTTTAAAATTCATTTCTTCTTTTAAGGAAACAAGATTTTTTTTCCTTTTCAATAATCTTACCTTTGAGGCAATTTATTTCATGTATTTGAGGTTCTTTTGTGAACTTGAAAATAATAGGATATCCATCAATTTTCATTTTGATCCCTTTTGTAGTAGTTTTGAAAGGATATAGCATGTTGATGAATGGTGTGCCTAGAATTACCATTCTCGATAATTCTTTACTTGGTAAAAATGTAGTTTCTAGGCATATTCCATTGTTACATACAACTGCATTGGACAACTTATAATGTATAGGCATTCTTCCATGATTAGTAGTATTTAATACTTAAGTGGTTTTTGTAAAATACCTTGTTGGTACAATGCCTTTACTAATGCAGTTTAAATCAACTCATGAATCAATTAGGGCTTCTGTGCTGAAAGAATATTCTTTGTTGATCACAATGGACACTTTTGAGTACCATTTGTGGTTTATGACTCTGTCTAAGGAGTTGATAAAGTACATATCAACAAATTCTGAATTAGAATTCTCTCTTTCTATGAGAACTTCTTTCCTCTTTTTCAGTAGGAATTGTTGGTACCTCATCTAAGAGATCATTAAAGTCTTCTTTTTCTATTATCTATCTCATTTTCAGAGATGAGCGGTGTTTGGACACACTGTTGTAGTTCAAGGATCTGAACTCTTGTTTTTAGATCTTTAAGATATTTTTTAGTTTGATTAATCTCTTTTCTGAGATCACTCACTGTTGGTTCCTGAATTCTAGGAGGAGTATTCCTAACCCTTTTAAGGATTTCATTGAAGGAATATTGTTGTTGATGTTGTTTTATTTGAGCTTGTAATCCCTTTTTATTTTTTCTTTGAGGGACTTCTTCTTTAGCAACTTCTATATATTTTGCTAAGGTTTTTCTTTTTTCTTCTAGATCTTAAATTTGTCTATAATATATAGAAAAAAAATTCTTCTTTTGTTAAGACATTTAAGTCTAAACCATTCATTTTAATAATGGCTTTATAGAAATCGCATTCGCGGTCTTTTAGACTTGTTTCGTCTTCTTGAGATGAGGATCTACTATAGTCTTCTTCATTATCTTTTTCTTCAGAAGATTACTTTGTTAAGAGTATTTGTAGAAACTGGTTTTTAAGTTTCTCGTCAATATTTAATTCATTGACTTTTTGTTGAATTCTACAATTTGGGCTATAGTGTCCGTGCTTTCCACAATTATAACAAATGGGTATTTTATTTTTAGAAAATTGAGCTTTATTATTGGGCTTTTTAGTCCAATTACATCTTTTAGATTTTTTCTTTCTTTAAGAAGGATAAGCTCTTGATTTTTTAAACCAAGGTTTTTTATAAGCCTTTTGGGATTTATGGGCTTTCTTTTGAGATAATCCTTTAAGGATATTTTGATACATGTACTGCTTGTAGAAGTCTCCTAAGGCTTGCTTGCTTTGGACTCTTTCTTTGTCTATTTGTCTTTTGAGCTTCATATTAGTACAAAATGCTAATCCTTCTGCCATTATTTCAGCGGCTAATTTTCCAAATGTATACATACCAGAGGGTATGGAACCACCATGTTTGGCTCGGAGTCTTGCACGAATTTTATCTGCAAATAGGATAGGTAACTATGCAATGAATCTTTCTTTTCAGAAGTCGCTATTAGAGTCTTCTCTTGTGAAAACTTTAGAGAAGAAAACATCCTTATACCATTTAAAATGTGACATGGTAGGACATCTTAAGCTTATAAGTTGTTCATGACTTCTATCTTATTGCAAAGTTATACTTCTTACAAATTGCAACAATATTGTGTAGACCAGTGTGTTGACTGATTCTTCTGTTTGGTGAACATCACCATTTTCATTTACTTCTTGCTTAATTGAGCTAAGAAGCGCATGAAGTTCTTGGGGACCTAAGTGAGTATCCCACCAGCCTTGTAGTTGTCCAACAAAGCTAGCTATTATTGCTAATGCTGCTTGCTTATCTAAGTTTCCTTGAAACTTGATTACAGTTGCATACATAAGCATATTTTTAATTATCCAAATAATTTGATATTTAGATAGTCCGTCTATACTCCATTATTGAATGGTACTACCAAAATATATTGTTCTACTTGGTAGGTCTTCTTCGATTTGTAAATCGACTGGAGATTACCTAGGATAATAAGGCTTTGCTTTGTAAACTTGAATTGGTATTTCCAATTTATTTATTTCTACAGAATCATTTTTATAAGATTCTTTCAGATAATGATAAATTTCATCTACCTCTTTTTCAGCGATCTCATTTAGATCTCCTTCAAGCATTCGTACAGATTTTCCTTTATTTGTAGTGTCTAATTTAGACATTTTTTCATATTATTATTTTAAGAATTTTGAGTTATCATCTTGCCTTAATTTAAACTCTGGAATAGGTTTAAATAAGGCTGGTTTTACTTCTTTTTTAGATTTAGAAGTGGATGGCAAACTTTCAGTGTGCTTTTGAACTGATTTTTCAATTCTTGTGAACTGACTCTCAACTGCTTGTAAAAATAAGTTGGTGTAATTTCCTTGTTCTAAAACTTGATTCACAGAATCGTTTGTGGCTTGTAACTCTGGTTTTGTTGAGTTTCCTTTGTAAGGAACTACTTGCACCTTTTCTGATATCTTAATGACTGCTTTTAGAGGATGAGCTGCCATTATCTTACCACCAAATTCTAAGGTATATGTTTGATGAACCTTTTCAAGGGTATGAACTTCAGGAATTATAATTCCATTCTTTTCAGAATATTTGATAATAAAATCAAAGAAATTTAATTCTCCTTCTCTATTCTTCTTTTCAGCATACTTTAAGAATACTTTATACTTTTCATAGAACATTTTTTGTTGTTCTCTTTTTAGAGAATAAAATATTTTTCTTTTTTCATAATTTTCTCGATCATAAAACATCTCTTTTAGAGATTCATTAAATGATGGTTTTTGTAATACCATAACACTCTGGAATCTAGTGGTTGATTCATATCCCATATCAGAGAGTGTTGGACTAATTGGTCTTTCTTCAGATTGATGAGTGCTCAAAAAACACTAAAATAACCATGATTTTATGCACATTAATTGATTAAAAATATATATATTTATATGTTTTATCATATATTTATATAAATTTGTCTTTTTCGGAATCACGGGTATTTTTATTTTTTTCCAGGTATTTTGGCCTAAAAACGCAACTTAAAGACTCAAAGAGGAATACTTGAAGCAATACATCACAAATATATTAATAAATAAATGGGGAAAGGTCAACAAACATGGAAAAATTGGACAAAATGGGTCAAAAAGGTCAAAAAGGAGAAAATCGCGCCCAGCTGCCCAGCCGCGCGCCTAGCCCAGCGCCCCAGCCCACGCGCGCCCCAGCGCGCGGGTACTGTTCACCCGCGCCGAGCTGCGCGCAGCGACAGCCCTTCCGTGCGCGCCGATGCCTTTTCGCCCCATTTTTCACGTACAACCGCCCCATGACGTCATGCTGACGTCATTAATGACCTCAGCATTTCCATTACGCATTTTTACATTTTTTTACTCATTTTTTATCTCCATCCTCACCTATAAATACCCCCCTTCCCTTCACTTCAAAACACACCTTCAAAACACACTTCTCTCTTCTTTCTTTCTCTCATTTCTTAGTTTTTGAGTTTTTCTTAGTTTCTTTCTTAGTTTCTTTCTTAGTTTCTAAGCTTTTCTTAGTTTCTTTCTTAGTTTTTAGTTCAATTCTCTTAGTTTTAGAGTTCTTCTCTTTTTGAGAAGAACTTGTAATGTTTTTGTAATAATTTAGCTTTTTGATTCAATAAATGGAAGTGCAAATTCCGCTTGAAGGTTTTCCAGCAACGAAAATAGCATCGAAGTTATGTAAGGATTTTATTTTCTTTACAGTTATTTTTTATGCTTTATTCTTACATGTTATATTTAATTTGTCTGTGATTATATTTAACTGTGCTGGCTCTTTATAAACATGATGTAATAATAACGTTGTTATGCTTGCGAAATATTAAATAGGTAAAAATTCTAAAATGAATTGATTTTATTTTAATTCAAGATTTTATATTAAGAATGTTAGAGAGAAATATATTATTTTTCATTACAAACTTAAATCTGAAAATTAGATTTTAAGGTTTAGTTATCCGGTCTAATTTAGAGTAGTGCTCTTTTATTTGTTGGTACAATCGCCCGGTAGTTAGAGTGAAACTCTATTTCAAAAGTTTTTATAAGAATTATTATGTGAAAATGTATTGACAACATGTTTTCAATAGTGGTTTTAAAACTTGAAAGTTAGTACTCGGATAATTAAATTCTTATGTTTAATTTGGACACCTTGAATAAAGTTTACACTATCTAACCCCACCAAAGGTGGCATTTAAATGGTTCATTTTCAATCTCTTAGAAAAAGGAAATAATTTAATTAACCAAATTAGTTATCAACCCCACTCAGAGGTGTTAATTGATTTGTTTAGTTAACAAAGAATATCTAACCCCACCAAAGGTGGTATTTATATAAAAAAGAGAGAATCAATAAAATATCAATTTATATCTTTAATAACCTAGATAATATGAGCAAGCATAATTAATTTAGTTATTATATCCATAAATACTCCACTAATATAAATGATAAAATTTGCATAAATATTTATTGAATCTGTATTTATATTTATTTTTAGATAAATATTTATTGAATTTGTATCTATGTTTATTTTTATGTTATTAGATTATATTTAATTAATCTGTATATATGTTTATTTTTATGTTATTAGATTAGGAACACAAAAACCAAACTATTGTGACAGGATGTTTAGGATTTAATTTCGTTTTTAAAAGTTTGAATAATAAATTAAAAACCACATACATTCCTTCCTTAGATCGACCTTGGGAGTATACTAATCATTTTCTACGAAATGATTCGTGCACTTGCGAGAGTTTTATAAATATTAAAACCAAAGTATTGGCAAGAATCGGCGATGCCGGTTTTCGCTCATCACAGATCTATTAGATCTTTCTTCTATAGTTTCAAATCTTTTAGATCCTTTATTTTGATAAATTGGTAAGTTTATTCCTATAGGAAGCCTTTGAGTTTCTTCAAAATTGGTCTCTTTTGAGGAATTTATAGAAACATTTGAGAATATTTCTGAAATGTTTGAGAACCAGTTGCTTGTAGTTGATGGTCTTGACTAAGATATTATTACTTTTCTTATTGAGTCAAACATGATTTCTACTGAGCCATCTTCGTGTTCTATTATTTGATCGACTTCAGTATTTTGAAGGGTTTTAACCTTTTCAGGTTCTTGTTGTATTAACCAGCTTTTTGGAAGGGTAATTTTATCTCATGCCAACTTTTTAGGTGTAGCTAACTTGGTTTTTTCACTATTTGTTTGAAATAGTGTTGTTTCTCCTCTTTTATCTCTGATGAGAGATTTTAAGTTGATGTCTGGAAGGGTAATTTTATCCCATGCTAACCTTTTAGGTGTAGCTAATTTGGTTTTTTCTCTATTTGTTTGAAATAATGTTGTTTCTCCTCTTTTATATCTGATGAGAGATTTTAAATTGATGTCGGAGCAGATAATGTTCATGACTTTAAAGTATACTCTATATATGAAAGCAACATTACAAGTTTCTTCCTCTATGTCGAAACCATGTGTTTGCACATCTACCTTTAAACATCTTAAAACATTAGCATATTTAATGCATACAGAGAAATTAGGGAAACAATTGAAATATATAGGTCCTGAGCTTAAGGACGATTCAATACATCCCAACATCGAATCTTTAATCCGATTATGTCTTTTATCTCTAACACAAATAAGAACTAGAGTATTAAGTCCTTCTCTAGTAAGAGGTTTAACTGTAATTTGTACTAAACCAACATTCAGATTATTATATCTTTTTCTATATTGATGTATAAGACCTTAAGATAATAAGCTTAAGTCTAAAGACTCTTTAGCTAAAAGATATATTTCTTCTACTATTTTTATTTTATAATTGGATTTAAAAAGAAAACTAAACTTGTGAAGTTCCTACTTTAGGAACATTCCAGTTAACTAAATGTTGTTCAATATTTTCTATATTTATTATTTTATTTTTTTGCAGATCTAGCTGAAGTAGAAGTAGAGCTAGTGCTAGAGAATGAAGAAGTAGAGCTAGTGCTAGAGAATGAAGAAGTAGAGCTAGTGCTAGAGAATAAAGAAGTAGAGTTTCTAGAGAATGATCTTACCAATCCTGCCATTGTAAAAGATCAGAGAATACCTTAATAGGATCAGACAAATTCTCACGCGTCTTATCGTTGCCTCTCTTGGGACTTACTTTTGCGTTGCTCGTCAAAGTCCTAGTACCTCAAAGTCTCTTTTAATAACAAGATTATTAAGATTATAAACTATAATTCTACTATCTTATCCAACTTAGATGGCTCTGATACCAAATATTACTAGGATCTGCTAAGTTATAGAAAATGGTAAAGAAAATCGAAGAGATATATAACCTGAAGGATATTTATTAATAAGAATATATTACAGAGAGTATTAGCAGAACTTACAAAGAGAAAAATATATGAAATTATGGTTGCTCTATTTGAAAACAAAAAAAAAAGGAAAGAAAGAAAGAAAGTGGAAAGCAAGAATCGAAAAAGGATAAAAGTGGTTGAAATAAGTAAAGACTATGACTGTCAAGGCAACCATGCAAAAAAAGAAGAAGAAGAAAAGTAAAAAAAAGGAAAGAAAGGAAAGGAAAGAGTACTCCACTATTGAGTATGACAACAATGTTGTCATCAATATTAGCATATTGTTGAGAAAGAGTTATAGTGTCAATTCTGTGGATATTTTTTTTATTGTTTCTTTCTACCAAGTATTTTCCCAATTTGCTTTGATTTTCTATATTCATTTCTTTCTTAGCCCTCATCCTTTGGCCTCTCATTACAACCCTAATTAAAGACCTTTTGATATCTGAATTTGGTATTTGATTACATTAATGGAGAGGGTTTATGACAATTGGACTTGTGCAGTTAAGTTTTGAAAGAATTCTTCTGATTTCAGTTGTTCTACTTTTATTTGAATTTACTAGTGGTTTGAAGTTGAATTGACTACTTTACACACGCACTCAAGGACCTCGCTTTAGGTTGAAGTAAATTTTTAACTCCTGCTTGACAAATTGTGAAATTTTGATAGATTTTCTTGTTATGTTCGATGTAAAAAGAGTAAGTTATTAGTGATGAAATCTAAATTCAATTCAAATCATGGCTTGTTGAGTGATGATAGTTCTCTATGGAGTCTTGTTGATACTCTCTACAGTTGTCTTTTATTTGATTTATTTTTGTTTGAGGATGATGAGTGCTCAAAAAGCACTAAAATTACCATGATTTTATCCACATTAATTGATTAAAAATATATATATTTATATGTTTTATCATATATTTATATAAATTTGTTTTTTTCGGAATCACGGGTATTTTTATTGTTTTTCAGGTATTTTGGCTTAAAAACGTAACTTAAAGACTCAAACAGGAATACTGGAAGCAATACATCACAAATATATTAATAAATAAATGGGTAAAGGTCAACAAATATTGAAAAATTGGACAAAATGGGTTTCTCTCTTTTCTTAGATTTTTAGTTTTTAGCTTTTCTTTGTTAATTTCTCTTAGTTTTAGAGTTCTTCCTTTTTTTTTGGAAGAACTAGTTATGTTTTTGTAATTTATTAGCTTTTTTATTCAATAAATGGGAGTGTAAATTCCGCTTGGAGGTTTTCCAGCAACGAGAATAACATTGAAGTTCTATAAGGATTTTATTTTATTTACAGTTATTTTTTATGCTTTATTATTACATTTTATATTTAATTTGTCTGTGATTAAATTTAACTGTGCTGGCTGTTTATAAACATGATGTAATAATAACGTCGTTATGCTTGTGAAATATTAAATAGGTAAAAATCTCTAAAATGAATTGATTTTGTTTTTATTCAAGATTTTATATTAAGAATGTTAGAGAGAAATATATTATTTTTCATTACAAACTTAAACCTAAAAATTAGATTTTAAGGTTTAGTTATCCGGTCTGATTTAGAGTAGTGCTCTTTTATTTGTTGGTACAATCGCCCAGTAGTTAGAGTGAAGCTCTATTTAAAAAGTTTTTATAAGAATTATTATCTGAAAATGTATTGACAACATGTTTTCAGTAGTGGTTTTAAAACTTGAAAGTTAGTACTCGGAGAACTACATTCTTAGGTTTAATTTGGACACCTTGAATAAAGTTTAAACTATCTAACCCCAGCA
This sequence comes from Hippophae tibetana, assembly GCA_037013495.1. Taxonomy (NCBI): domain Eukaryota; kingdom Viridiplantae; phylum Streptophyta; class Magnoliopsida; order Rosales; family Elaeagnaceae; genus Hippophae; species Hippophae tibetana. The sequence goes on from CM072801.1 coordinate 122,015,330, forward strand.
AAGGTGGCATTTAAATGGTTCATTTTCAATCTCTTAAAAAAGTGAATTAATTTAATTAACCAAATTGTTTATCAACCTCACCCATAGGTGTTAATTGATTTGTTTAGTTAACAAAGAATATCTAACCCCACCAAAGGTGGTATTCATACAAAAAAAGTGAGAATCAATAAATATCAATTCATATCTTTAATAACCTAAATAATATGAGCAAGCATAATTAACTTAGTTGTTATATCCATAAATACTCCGCCATTATAAATGATAAAATTTGCAAAAATGTTTATTGAATCTATGTTTATTTTTATGTGAGTTGATTAAAAATACAAAACCCCAAAATATCGTGACAGGATGTTTAGGATTTAATTTCATTTTTAAAAGTTTGAATAATAAATTAAAAACCACATACATTCCTTCCTTAGATCGACCTTGGGAGTTGATGAGTGCTCAAAAAGCACTAAAATAACCATGATTTTATGCACATTTAATTGATTAAAAATATATATATTTATATGTTTTATCATATATTTATATAAATTTATCTTTTTCGGAATCAGGTGTATTTTTATTGTTTTTCAGGTATTTTGGCTTTAAAACGCAACTTAAAGACTCAAAGAGGAATACTTGAAGCAATACATCACAAATATATTAATAAATAAATGGGGAAAGGTCAAAAAACTTGGAAAAATTGGACAAAATGGGTCAAAAAGGAGAAAATCGCGCCCAACTACCGAGCTGCACGCCCCAGCGCCCCATCCCGCGCGCCCAGCAGCCCCTTCCGCGCGCGCCGACGCCTTTTCGCCCCATTTTTCACGTGGAGCCACCCCATGATGTCATGCTGACGTCATCAATGACCTCAGCATTTCCATTACGCGTTTTTACAATTTTTTATCATTTTTTCTCTTCATCCTCACCTATAAATACCCCATTTCCCTTCACTTCAAAACACACTTTCAAAACACACTTCTCTCTTCTTTCTTTCTCTCATTTCTTAGTTTTTAAGCTTTTCTTAGTTTCTTTCTTAGTTTCTAAGCTTTTCTTAGTTTGTTTCTTAGTTTTTAGTTAAATTCTCTTAGTTTTAGAGTTCTTCTTTTTTTTGACAGGAACTTGTAATGTTTTTGTAATTTATTAGCTTTTTGATTCAATAAATGGGAGTGCAAATTCCGCTTGGAGGTTTTCTAGCAACGGGAATAGCATCGAAGTTCTGTAAGGATTTTATTTTCTTTACAGTTATTTTTTATGCTTTATTCTTACATGTTATATTTAATTTGTCTGTGATTAAATTTAACTCTGCTGGCTGTTTATAAACATGATGTAATAATAACGTTATTATGCTTGCGAAATATTAAATAGGTAAAAATCTCTAAAATGAATTGATTTTATTTTTATTCATGATTTTATATTAAGAATGTTAGAGAGAAATATATTATTTTTCATTACAAACTTAAACCTGAAAATTAGATTTTAAGGTTTAGTTATCCGGTCTGATTTAGAGTAGTGCTCTTTTATTTGATGGTACAATCGTCCGGTAGTTAGAGTGAAGCTCTATTTCAAAAGTTTTTATAAGAATTATTATCTGAAAATGTATTGACGACATGTTTTTGGTAGTGGTTTTAAAACTTGAAAGTTAGTACTGAGATAACTAAATTCTTAGGTTTAATTTAGACACCTTGAATAAAGTTTAAACTATCTTAACCCCATCAAAGGTGGCATTTAAATGGTTCATTTTCAATCTATTAGAAAAAAGAATTAATTTAATTAAGCAAATTAGTTATCAACCCCACCCATAGGTGTTAATTGATTTGTTTAGTTTAATTGATTTGTTTAGTTATCAACCCCACCCATAGGTGTTAATTGATTTGTTTAGTTAACAAAGAATATCTAACCCCACCAAAGGTGATATTTATATAAAAAAGAGAGAATCAATAAAATATCAATTTTTATCTTTAATAACCTAGATAATATGAGCAAGCATAATTAATTTAGTTATTACATCCATAAATACTCCACTATTATTAATGATAAAATTTGCATAAATATTTATTGAATTTGTATCTATGTTTATTTTTATGTTATTAGATTATATTTATTGAATCTGTATCTATGTTTATTTTTATGTTATTAGATTATATTTATTTAATCTGTATCTATGTTTATTTTTATGTTATTAGATTAGAAACACAAAAACCAAACTATCGTGATAGGATGTTTAAGATTTAATTTCGTTTTTAAAAGTTTGAATAAATAATTAAAAACCACACACATTCCTTCCTTATATCGACCTTGGGAGTATTTTTAATAATAAAAATAATAATAATCAAATTTCAAAATTCATAAGAAATAAAAAAATAAAAAAATAAAATAAAATTAAAAAAACAAAATAAAATAAATTTTTTTTAATAGTTAAAATAATTTAGAAATTTGAATAAATTTTTTTTTACCGTTCATGAATAGTTAAAAAAAAATTTAAAATTTCAAAATTTTTAAGTTAATAAGAAATAATATAGCGTGAATAGTAAAATAAAATTACCGTTCATGAATAGTAAAAAAAATTAAAATTTCAAAAATTTTAAGCTAATAAGAAATAATATAGCGTGAATAGTAAAATAAAATTACCGTTAAAAAAAATAAAAAAATAAAAAAAATTTACTTGAATTTATACCTAATTAACTAAATAGCATGAAAAGTAAAAATCTAAGGGAGTTCTGTCTAGGAGACTAGTTCTTGGAAGCCTTTATGACACTAGTCTTTCGTGGTAACGTTGTTCTCGCTAGGAGAATGGTTTTTAAGGAGTCGTTGCACCACCATTCTTTCCTGGGAGCACTCTTGGTTAATACTGATTATGTTATTTAAAAAATAAAAATATAAAAAATATAAAAATATATAAAAATATATAAAAATATAAAAATAAAATAAAAAAATAAAAAAATAAAAAAATAAAAAAATAAAATAAAATAAAATAAAATAAAATTATTTTTTTTAACTAGTTTTGTTTAGTGTTTTGTTTTAAATACCATGTAAATTTTCTCTAAATTTTTTATTTTGTTGACAGGAGTTTTAAATTTACGTTTACAATAGTCTATGCGTGGTAGGAGATCCTTAGGAAACCCCCTTACACCATATGTAAATAATATTCATAAATTTAAACAAGTGTCAACGAAACTGGATTCCACCCATCAACCTGTTTTTGAGCCAAACATAGAACCAAGTCTTAATCTTTTACTAGAACCGAAAGAAATGGAAGAAAACCAACATGTTAGGGAAACCACTATGAAGGAGTTTGCAAGACCGGTGATTGGCACGGCAACTGCCGCTATCCAGTTGGGTGAGGCTGCTCGGAGTTATGACCTAAAAAATATTCATTTTTCTATGCTTCCTTCCTTTTATGGGCTACCTAATGAAGATTCTCTTTCCTTCATGAGAGATTTCTATGCTACGGTCCAAACATTCCCCCTCGGTATTCTAAACGAGGATCAACTTAGAATGAGATGTTCCCCTACACCTTAAAGGATAAGGCCAAAGCTTGGTTAATGTCACTTCCCCCAGGTTCTCTGATGACATGGGAGAACATTTACAATAAATTCATGGGAAAATTCTATTCCCACCAAAAAACATCAGAGTTGAGAGGAAAGATTGCTACTTTCTCTCAGATGGAAGGAGAACCATTCCATGAAGCTTGGGATAGGTTCAAAATGTTTCTCACTCAATGTCCCCATCACAACTTTCCCCTGCAGTTGCAGAACCAATTCTTTTACGATGGACTTACACAACAATGTCAGTTCATTGTCGACAACGCTGCAGGAGGAGCAATAGGAGAAAAGACTGCCTCAGAGACGTATAACCTCTTTGAGATGTTGGTGCTAATTCCCAACAGAAAAGCTCCTGAGTGAGAAAAGCTGGAGTTCATGAAATCGACTCCAGTAATGAAGTTCAACAACAACTTGTTCAACTGACTAAGCAAGTTGCCCTTCTCGTTACACAAACCAACACCAATAATGAACAATATGGTTTGTATAGCAACATGGGACATGGTACTGAAGCCTGTCCATATCAAGGAGAAACAACAACTGGACCTGAACAGGTTAATGTGTTGGGAGCATATCAATAGAGACCAAGGTTTGACCCCAATTCAAATACCTATAATCCTGGGTGGAGAAATCATCCAAATTTCTCCTGGAGGCAAAACAACCCTCCTTTCACTCAAAGCTCAAACCAGTCAGGCTAGCAATTCCACCCACCTATTCCAAGAAGCATTCCCAATAAACCAACCCTGGAGGACAACTTGAATTCTTTTATTCAAGTTTGTAGGGATAACCAATATAAAACCAATCAACGGTTGGACTCTGTGGAAGCTTCTATCAAAAAGGTGGAAGTTCAAGTAGAACGGTTAGTTGAACATTTGCAAAAACAAAGCAAAGACTAATTTGATAGTCAAATGAATTCAATGAAGAGGAAACATTGAGTTTTTCATTCTGCAATCTCCAAGCAACGTCTTACTAGAAGACGATAAATTTTAGTCCTATATGGGAGGTCACCCTTTATTATATTTTCCTTTGTTTTAGTTTTATTTTGCGTGTAATAAAATTCAAATGAAATAAATTCGTTTGTTTCAAAAATTGTGTCCATTCGTTAAAATAAAAAAAATAAAAAAACAAAGCAAAACAAAACAAAAATTTAGGTTCCTTGCACCTTTTTGCTTTAAGCCTTTACGTTTTATCAAGTTATAAATATTTCTTAGAGATATCTACTATTGTTTTTTTAAGAGCAAAATGTTGATACACAATAGGAGGAGGATCATTTTCAACTACAACCATGGGAGATGCTGAAGATAGGCGGAAAAAGATGAAAGACTGTACAATGCTAATCATTGGCAATGTAACTTCCGGCATCCAATTACAAGAGGCTGCAAGGAATTATGAATTGAAAAAGATTCATTATTCTTTGTTGCCTTCCTTTTACGGTATCCCTAATGAAAACCCTTTGCATTTCATTCGAGAATTCTATGCTATTGTCCAAACCTTTCCACTACATGCAATTAATGAAGATCAACTTAGGATGAGGTGTTTTCCTTACACCCTCAAAGATAAAGCTTGGTCATGGTTCATTACTCTAAAGTCGGGTTCTCTTAAAACTTGGGAGGCAGTCTATGAAATTTTTATGGGTAGGTTCTACTCCCATCAAAAGACTGTTGATCTAAGGATAAAGATAGCAACATTTTCTCAAATGTATGAAGAGCCCTTTCATGAAGCTTGGGAACGATTCAAACTCCTTTTCATTCAATGTCAAAATCATAGCTTTCCATTACATCTACAAAACCAATTCTTTTATGATGGATTGACACTACAGAGTCAATACATGGTTGATAATGCTGCTGGAGGTGCTGTAGGAGAAAAGACCGCAGAGGAAACCTATAATCTTTATGAGCTATTGGGTTCTAATTCCCAACAAAGAGGTGGTAGAAGGAAAGCAAGGGTCAATGAAGTTGGCTCTGATAATGAGATAACCTTGCAACTTGCTGAATTGACTAAACAAGTGCAATTTCTCACTACCCACCAAATTTCAAATCAAGAGGTATGTGAAGTGTGTTGTTCAATTGGACATGGTACTCATAATTGTTCAAATACTTGTGATTCTAGTGTCGATGCCATAGAAGAAGTCCAATCTTTTCAAAGGTATCATCTAAACACCTATAATCACCCAGCCTACACCCAATATCCAACACTAAGGTCGGATAACAACCACCCTTACCCACCAAGCCAATATTTTAAGCCAACCTTAGAAGATAGCTTGAATGCTTTTATTCAAGTTAGTCATGACAACCAATTGATGACTAATCAAAGGTTGAACACCATGGATGCTTCGGTTAAAAGGATTGAATCTAAAGTTGCGCAACTGGCTGAACAAATGCAAAAGAAAGAACCAAGAAAGTTGCCCAGTCAACCAGAACAAGCAAATGATGTAAGAACCCTTCGAAGTGGTAAGGTAGTCAATACCAGTTTACCTGAAATCTCTAACAATCTACCTTGTAGTTCAGGTAACAAAGAAGGCGATATTCTAATCTCGCAAAAATGAGAAACAAGTGTTAAACTTAACAAGCCTTCTGAAAAACTCATTGGGGGGTCATCTGACACCCCCAAAATTCAAAAGACAACAGAACCACACCAGATGCAAGTACCTTTTCCCCACCGGTTAAAAGAATCCAAAGAAGATAAGCAATTCTATGATCTTTTTAATATGCTCTCTAAAGTAAATATCAAACTACCATTATTAGAAGTGATCATGAATGTGCCCTCATATGCCAAGTTTTTCAAAGAGTTGAATACTAAGAAAAAGAGGTATGAACTGAATGAACGAGTAGTAGTATCAGAAATTTCTAGCGCTGTACTTCAGCACAAACTACCTCCTAAGTTGAAAAACCCTGGAAGTTTTATTATAAACATAACTATGGGGGATAGGAAGGTTGCTAAAGCAATGCTTGATTTAGGTGCTAGTATAAATTTGATGCCCTACTCTATATTCTTACAGCTCAATCTAGGGGATTTAAAACCCACAACTATGTCCCTTCAACTTGCAGATAGATCTCTTAAATATCCAGAGGGAATAGTTGAGGATGTGTTGGTACAGGTAGACAAACTGATAATACCTGTTGACTTTGTGGTTCTGGATATGCAAGAAAATCCAACATTGGACAGAGAGCACACAATATTGCTTGGTAGACCATTTATGGCAACTACTAAAACTATTATTGATGTCCAAGATGGAAATTTGACAATGACAGTCTTAGGAGAGACTGTTCATTTTATAGTTTTTGATTCTTCACCTTTTCCTTCTATTTCTGCCATCGATGAAATATTCGATGTTGACCCTTTGGATAATCTTGTCCAAAGCACCTTTTTCCAAACCAGAATAGAAGACAAGCTTGAAACTGTTCTTACACTTGAAAAGGTCGAAGAAGATTTAGATGAGGAAATTAAGGGGTACCTTAAACAACTAGACAATGATGAAGTAATGAAAAAATCTAGTACACTTTTAAATCTACCCAGTTCTTCATCTAGTAAAGAGGCCAATCCACCTGAACTTGAACTCAAAGACTTACCTGAGCACGTAAAATATGTGTTTTTAGGAGAAGGAGAAACTTATCCAGTGATAATTTCTTCAACCTTGACCAAACCACAAGAAAAGGAACTCATCAAAGTGCTTAAACAGTTTAAGAAATCTATAGGTTGGAGTATAGGGGATATAAGAGGCATTAGTCCAACAATGTGTATGCACAAGATCAATTTGGAGGATGGTGCTAAACCTGTACGAGAGGCCCAAAGAAGACTAAACCCAAATATGCAAGAGGTAGTTAAAAAAGAAATTCTTAAATTATTAGAAGAAAGGATTATGTATCCTATTGCGGATAGTAAGTAGGTTAGTCCAGTGTATGTGGTACCAAATAAATCTGGGAGAATGTGTATAGATTTTAGGAAACTAAATTTATATACGAAAAAGGATCACTTTCCTCTTCCATTCATTGATCAAATGTTGGAAAGATTAGCTGGGCACGAATTTTACTGTTTTTTGGATGGATTGTCTGGATATTATCAAGTACCCATAGCACCAGAAGATCAGGAAAAGACCACATTTACATGTCCTTTTGGGACATTTGCTTTTCGCAGAATGCCATTTGGATTATGCAATGCCCCTGCCACTTTCCAGATATGCATGATATCTATTTTCTCAGACATGGTGGAAAAATTCATTGAGATTTTCATGGACGATTTCTCTGTCTTTGGGAACTCATTTGATGATTGCTTACATAAATTGACTTTGGTTTTAGAAAGATGCATTGAATGCAATCTCACCCTTAGTTGGGAGAAAAGTCATTTTATGGTCCAACAAGGGATAGTTTTAGGACATATAATTTCAAACAAAGGTATTGAAGTTGATAATGCAAAAGTTGAATTGATATCCAAACTACCTCCCCCTACATCTGTGAAGGGGATAAGAAGCTTCTTAGGACATGTAGGATTTTACAGACGATTTATTAAAGATTTCTCTAAAATAAGTCGTCCCTTATGTAATTTGCTATCCAAAGATGCTTATTTTGATTTCAACAATGACTGTCTTATTTCCTTTAATACCTTGAAAGATAAACTAACATCTACCCCTGTTATTATGGCACCAAACTGGTCTTTACCTTTTGAAATAATGTGTGACGCTTCTGATTATGCTATAGGAGCAGTCCTGGGAAAAAGAGTGGATAAGCGTTTGCATGTCATCTACTATGCTAGCAAAACACTCAATGATGCCCAAATGAATTATACCACCACTGAAAAGGAATTCTTGGCTATAGTATTCTCTTTAGACAAATTTCGGTCTTATCTAGTAGGATCTAAAGTGATTGTGCATTCTGATCATGCTGCTTTAAGATACCTATTAAGTAAACCAAATGCCAAGCCAAGATTAATCAGGTGGGTCTTACTCTTACAAGAATTTGACCTAGAAATCAAGGATAAGAAAGGCAGTGAAAACTTAGTAGCTGACCATTTGTCTAGGTTGATTTCTGACTTCAATTCTCTTAAAGATGAGAGTAATGAAGATATAGTTGAAACCTTTCCTGATGAACAGTTATTTTTCATAGGTCCGAACTCATGGTATGCTGATATTGTAAACTATCTTGCCACTGGTGTTTTGCGACCTAACACTTCATATCAGGACAAGAAAAGGTTTTTTAAAACTATTAAGGACTATTTCTGGGATGACCCTTATTTATACAAGATTGGTCAAGATCAAGTCATCCGGAGATGTGTACCTGAAGAAGAACATAAGAGCATTCTAACTTTTTGTCATGAACTTCATTGTGGGGGTCATTTTGGTGGTGAAAAGACAGCCCGTAAGGTATTACAGTCTGGATTCTTTTGGCCCACTCTTTTTAAAGATGCTCATATGTTTTGTGCAGAATGTGATAGATGTCAAAGAACATGAAACATAAGCAAAATAGATGAAATTCCTTTGACATCTAATTTAGTTGTTAAACTCTTTGATGTATGAGGGATTGACTTTATGGGTCCTTTTCCCCCATCTAATGGTTTTCAATATATTTTGGTTGCTGTGGATTATGTATCCAAGTGGGTAGAAGCTATCCCCACCAAAACCAATGATGCTAATATTGTTGTGAAATTCTTGAAAGATTTAATATTCAGCAGGTTCGGAACGCCTAGAGCTATAATAAGTGATGGAGGTAGCCATTTTTGTAACAAACTCTTTGATGGAGTACTAAACAAGTACAACATCACACATAAAGTAGCTACTCCATATCATCCTCAAACTTCCGGTTTAGTGGAAGTAAGTAATAGGCAAATTAAGGGAATATTGGAACGCACTGTGCGTCCTTCAAGGAAGGATTGGGCATTTAAGTTAAATGATGCCTTATGGGCATACCGCACCGCTTACAAAACACCTATTGGAATGAGCCCTTACCGGTTAATCTTTGGGAAAGCGTGCCACCTTCCAGTTGAACTTGAACACAAGGCCTACTGGGCAATTAAAGAGTTAAACATGGATTTAGATAAAGCAGGTGAAAAACGATTACTCCAGCTTCATGAGTTGGAAGAAATTAGGAATGAAGCCTATGAGAATGCCAAATTATACAAAGAACGTACTAAGCGCTATCATGACAAGAGGCTAGTTCCTAAGACTCTTCACCCTGGAATGAAAGTTCTTTTATTTAACTCTCGTTTGAGATTGTTTCCAGGAAAGCTGAGATCAAGATGGTATGGACCATTCAAAATAGTTCAGGTATTTGAACATGGAGTAGTAGAACTATTGGACTCCAAGACACAAAAAACGTTCAAAGTCAATGGCCATCGTGTCAAGCCTTATTTAGAAGAACCAAACAACATTGCTGAAATGGATTGCATTTGGGTGAGTAACCCTTAGCACCAAAAAGATACATCTTGCTAAGACGTTAAACTAAGCGCTGGATGGGAGGCAACCCATCATTTTAGGTAATTTTTTGTTATTTGTTTTATTTACTTAATTTTATTGTTTATTTTAGTTTAATTATATGTGAATAATTTTTAAAATTGTTAAAACTATAAATATTTGTTGAGATGTTAGAAGTTCACAGCGATCTGTCTGTATACACTTTAATGATGAATATGATGGATGCACCTGCATTTCTTCATTACTACTTACACATTCTCAAGAAATAGGTAATCTTTCTCCTCTTTTCTCTTTATCTTTAATTTGCAGTTGTTACATTGAGGACAATGTAAGTTGTAGGTTGGGGGTGGTGAAAAGTTACCATGCTTAATAAAAAAATAAAAAAAATTAGAAAATTAAAAAAATAAAATTCTCACAAAAATTTATCATTTCTTTAAGTCAAATTTAAGTAAATTGTTAAGTCTTTGGTACTGTTAGATTAATTTTTGAAAACATATCATGAAATATTTTGTAATTATTTTTGATAATTAGTTAGTTTTTGTCATAACTAGTATTTCTTGATAAAATGTGGAAATTATATTAAACCCAAAATCAGTGTTTATGAATTTTTTTAGTGGAGACTACCCTTGTGAGATATAATTTGAGCCTAATTTCTTTTATTCAGAGTGAAATATATATTTTTTCTACTCCAAACACATTTCTTATTTATTCAAATTTTTAGATGATCTCTATAGGTATTAGCATTGAATGTATGAATTTTTTCTCATCTTAATAGAGTATCATATATTTTTTATTATTATTTTTGCTTAGATTAAATGATTTGAGTAGAAATTGATAGTATATGCTTATATCTCATTTATGCATGACTGCTACAAAAACAAAAAGACATATCTGGGGTTACCTAAACCAAGATCAAACAGAAAAGCCACAAAATTAACCACTCACCAAAATCCAAAAAAATGTACAATCTGTACATGGGTTGACTCTCTAAAAAAAATACATATATTGAAAAAAAATATCTTCAGAAAAGAAATAGAGAGATAAAAAATATAGTATCATCTACATACTATGACCCACATTGCCTACAAAGTTGTGAGTAAAGGCTAATTACAAAAGAAAGATATAGGAAGTAATTCCCTAAAAAGTCATTGCAATTTCTTCATTTGTAAAAAGCATATATCTTGAAATTCTTTCTTAATGAGTTTGATTTATGCATGAAAATAATTTTTATATATGATATCTTTATAATTTATACATTTGATTCCTTTCATGAGATCAATGTTAAAATAACACTTTGAGCCTTTATTCTTTATACATATGCGAACATATTAGTTCATTTCTATACATCAACTCTTTCGCATATAAATTAGTATGAGTGTTTGAACCCATAGGATTCAGTGTTTTGAGAGTATTGACTTGTGAGGAATAGAGTCGAAGCGAATTCTGATTCATGACACTGAAATTGGGTAAAATTAAATTGATACATTTTTGACAGGAAATATGAAAATGATTTTCGACTAATTATTATAATAAATCATGATTGTTTAAAGAGATTAAAATAACTTATGCTTGAGATTTTAATTATGATCTTAAAAGAGATTAAAAAGTATGAGACATTTTTGTGATATTCTGTTTCATTTTATCCTTAAATTAATTTTTGATTTTGTTGTAATTTTAGTTTTTGATTTGATTGTTTTTATTGTTTCTTTTGATTTTTACATTTAGTTCAATGTTTGTGGGTATCATTACTGAAAACCCTAACGATACTCAAACTCGTCCACTAGGGCAACCTAGGGGTTTAAAGGCTTGTTGCATAGGCTAAATGCAACCGTTTCAATCCACGAAAGTGATTTAGTATAATTTCATTTTTAGCTTTTATCGCTTCTCTTGCTAAGAGACTAGCAAGAAGCTGGTTGGGGGTTGTGATGAGTACTCAAAAAGCACTAAAATAACCATGATTTTATGCACATTAATTGATTAAAAATATATATATTTATATGTTTTATCATATATTTATATAAATTTGTCTTTTTCGGAATCACGGGTATTTTTATTGTTTTTCAGGTATTTTGGCTTAAAAACGCAACTTAAAGACTCAAAGAGGAATACTTGAAGCAATACATCACAAATATATTAATAAATAAATGGGGAAAGGTCAAAAAACATGGAAAAATTGGACAAAATGGGTCAAAAAGGTCAAAAATGTCAAAAAAGTCAAAAAGGAGAAAATCGCGCCCAATTGCCCAGCCGCACGCCCTAGCGCCCATGCCCGCGCGCCCCAGCGCCCCATCCTGCGCGCGCCAGCATCCTAATCCGCGCGCGCCAGCATCCCAATCCGCGCGCACCCCAGCGCGCGGTTACTGTTCACGCGCGCCAAATTACGCGCAGCGACACCCATCCGCGCGCGCCCTGCGCGCCCAGCAGCCCCTTCCGCGCACGCCGACGCTTTTTCGCCCCATTTTTCACGTGCAGCCACCCCCATGACGTCATGCTGACGTCATCAATGACCTCAGCATTTCCATTACGCGTTTTTACAATTTTTTATCATTTTTTTACTCATTTTTTCTCTCCAATCTCACCTATAAATACCCCCTCTTCCCTTCACTTCAAAACACACCTTCAAAACACACTTCTCTCTTCTTTCTTTCTCTCATTTCTTAGTTTTTAAGCTTTTCTTAGTTTCTTTCTTAGTTTCTAAGCTTTTCTTAGTTTGTTTCTTAGTTTTTAGTTAAGTTTTCTTAGTTTTAGAGTTCTTCTTTTTTTGAGAGGAACTTGTAATGTTTTTGTAATTTATTAGCTTTTTGATTCAATAAATGGGAGTACAAATTCCGCTTGGAGGTTTTCTTGCAACGGGAATAGCATCAAAGTTCTGTAAGGATTTTATTTTCTTTACAGTTATTTTTTATGCTTTATTCTTACATGTTATATTTAATTTGTCTGTGATTAAATTTAACTGTGCTGGCTGTTTATAAACATGATGTAATAATAACGTTGTTATGCTTGCGAAATATTAAATAGGTAAAAATCTCTAAAATGAATTGATTTTATTTTTATTCATGATTTTATATTAAGAATGTTAGAGAGAAATATATTATTTTTCATTACAAACTTAAACCTAAAAATTAGATTTTAAGGTTTAGTTATCCGATCTGATTTAGAGTAGTGCTCTTTTATTTGATGGTACAATCGCCCGGTAGTTAGAGTGAAGCTCTATTTCAAAAGTTTTTATAAGAATTATTATCTGAAAATGTATTGACGACATGTTTTCGGTAGTGGTTTTAAAACTTGAAAGTTAGTACTCGGATAACTAAATTCTTAGGTTTAATTTAGACACCTTGAATAAAGTTTAAACTGTCTAACCCCACCAAATGTGGCATTTAAATGGTTCATTTTCAATCTCTTAGAAAAAGGAATTAATTTAATTAAGCAAATTAGTTATCAACCCCACCCATAGGTGTTAATTGATTTGTTTAGTTAATAAAGAATATCTAACCCCACCAAAGATGGTATTTATATATAAAAAAAAAAGAATCAATAAAATATCAATTTTTATCTTTAATAACCTAGATAATATGAGCAAGCATAATTAATTTAGTTATTACATCCATAAATACTCCACTATTATAAATGATAAAATTTGCATAAATATTTATTAAATCTGTATCTATGTTTATTTTTATGTTATTAGATTATATTTATTGAATCTGTATCTATGTTTATTTTTATGTTATTAGATTATATTTATTTAATCTGTATCTGTATCTATATTTATTTTTATGTTATTAGATTATATTTATTTAATCTGTATCTGTATCTATATTTATTTTTATGTTATTAGATTAGAAACACAAAAACCAAACTATCGTGACAGGATGTTTAAGATTTAATTTCGTTTTTAAAAGTTTGAATAATAAATTAAAAACCACACACATTCCTTCCTTAGATCGACCTTGGGAGTATACTTATCATTTTCTTCGAAATGATTCGTGCACTTGCGAGAGTTTTATAAATATTAAAACCAAAGTATTGGCAAGAATCGGTGATGCCAGTTTTCGCTCATCAGGAGTATACTTATCATTTTCTACAAAATGATTCGTGCACTTGCGAGAGTTTTACAAATATTAAAACCAAAGTATTTGCAAGAATCGGCGATGCCGGTTTTCGCTCTTCAGAGGACAAACAAAATTTTAAGTTTGAGTGTGTTTGATGACTTGCATAATTTGACATAATTTATCATTTTTTAACTTTAACTTTAGTCTAATTTTATTTATTTTTCATTAAATTTAGATTTTATTATTATTATTTAAATTTTATTTTAGATTTGAAGATAATGAAGATCCAAAATTTTAGAAACGTATCATCTATATACTCTTAAATTTAAATGAAGATTATTTAAATCAAATTTAAATTAAGACATTTTTAATATATATATATATATATATATATATATATATAATATGACAGCGGAGATATATATTAGAAATATATATATATATATATATATATATATAAATAAAAAAATCGAGGAAACGTAGGAGGAGAGAATAGGTTTTAATATATATATAATACAACAGTTGCGGAGAAAAAAAAAAGACGGTAACAATACAGAAAAAAACAGTAACGGGGCTGATAGGGGAAAAAAGGAAAAGCTAAAAAGGGAAGCAAACGAAGTAATAGGAAGAAATGAAAAAACTAGGAAAAGGAGAAAGAAAATACGGGAGAAGACACGAAAGTAGATTCTTTTTGCGAATCAATTTTCTTTCAATTCTTCTCTGAAAATTATGATGAATTCGTTTATGTTTAATTTAATTTTTAGCATGAACTAATTTATCTTTATTCTAGAAAAAAGATGTAATTTAATTCCAAACTATGATTGATTTTTTATGATAATTTGAATTATTTCTTTTCATGTTTTTCTGATTTATTATGAATTTAATGCTTTTAATTAACTAGTCATTAATTAAATGTACTAAGTCATGTTAATTACGATACATTACATAGACTATTTAACATGGAAACCATACACATATTCCAAATAGATCCAAAGCATAAATGTGAAACTTGTGTTGAGGCAAAAATAACTAGGTTATCATTTCATTCAATTTGAAAGGAACATTGAACCTCTTGACTTAATCCATAATGATCTATTTGATTTGAAATTTCTTCAAACAATGGGTAAGATTAAGTATTTTATTACTTTTGTTGATGATAGCATGAAATATTACTATGTGTATTTTCTTAAAAGCAAAAATGAAGTTATAGAGAAATTTATTCTTTATAAAATAGAAGTTGAGAATCAATGATTGTGGTGATGAATATGAAGCACCATTTGGAGAATTTTGTGCATAACACGAAGTTATTCATGAAACCACATCGCCTTATTCACCCTAGCAATATGGAGTTGTTGAACAAAAGAATCATACCATGAAAGAAATGATAAATGCAATGCTATTAAGTTCTAGGTTTTCACATAACTTGTGGGGTGCCTCAAAAAAAGACACATAAGACATCGTATAAATTATTTAAAAGAAGGGCACCTTCCTATAAATATTAATGAATGTGAGGGTGTCTTGTTAAAGTAGACATACCTTTACCTATGGAGGTTAATATAGGTCCAAAAATGATATATTGCATCTTTATTGGATATGCACATAATAGTAGTGCTTATTGGTTTCTTGTGTATAAGTCAAAGATCTCAAACATACACAAGAACACGATAATGGAATTAAGGAATACATCATTCTTTGAATATGTATTTCCAAGTAAATCTCAAGGAGAATCAAGTTCGTCTAAACGAACATATGAGATTATGAATGAAAATAGTCAAAACAATGAACTTAAACAAGAGGCTGAGGTTGAACTCAGGAGTAGCAAAAGGGATGAGACAAAAATGTCCTATGGTTTAGATTTTTTGACCTTCTTGCTAGAAAGTTAACCTCAAACCTATGAAGAGATTGTGAATTCTTCTAAAGGCTCTCAATGGTAAAAAACCATTAATAGTGAAAATGAGTTCATTCTACACAATCACACTTGGGAAGTAGTTGATTTACCTCTAAATAGTAAAACATTAGGGTACAAGTGGATTTTCACAAGAAAACTTATATCAGATGGATCAATTGATATGTATAAGCCAAACTTGTAATTAAGGGATACAAACAATGACATGACCTTGATTACTTTGATAATTATTCTCTTATGATGAGAATAACATCCATAAGGATGATAATTGCTATCGTCACTCTGTGAAATCTTGAAATACATCAAATGGATGTAAAGATAGCCTTTATAAATGAAGAGTTAGATGAAGAAATCTACATGGACCAATCTAAGGGTTTTTCATTCCTAGGACAAGAAGGAAAGGTCTGTAAATTGGTGAAGTCTTTATATGGTTTGAAACAAGCATCAAAATTGGGGCATGAAAAATTTGATAATGTCATGAGGACAAATGGCTTTAAAATCAACAAATGTGACAAATGTGTATATGTTAAGGACAAAGAAGATGGTTATGTTATCTTATGTCTTTACATTGATGACATGCTAATTGTGAGTAGTAATGATCAAATGATCAAATCTAATAAATTCTATGTTGAATTCAAGGTTTGATATGAAATATATGGGGCCTACTGATGTAATTCTAGAAATTAAGATATCTAGGTTATCAAGCGGTCTTATTCTAAGTCAATGTTATTATATTGACAAAATACTTTAGAAATTCAACAAAGGTAATTCTAGAATTGTGAAAATACCAGTACATGTAAATCTACACCTATATAAGAATAAAAGTGAGAGTATTTCTTAACTAGAATATTCTAAAGTGATAGGAAGTCTTATATACTTGATGATTTGTACGAGACAAGATATAACTTAAGTTGTAAGTAAACTAAGTAGGTATACTAGTAATCCTAGATCTAATCACTAAAAAGGTATTACAAGACTACTTAGATACTTAAGATATACACATAACTATAGACTGCACTATACAAGATATCCAATTGTATTAGAAAGATACAACAATGAAAATTGGATATCTGATATGAAAGACTCAAAGTCTATCAATGGATATGTATTCATACTAGGTGGTATAACTATTTCATAGAAGTCTTGTAAACAGATATGCATTGCTAGGTCTACGAGAGAATATGATTTCATCGCTTTGGATAAATGTGGCCAAGAAATTGAATGGCTGCGTAGTTTTTTAGAGAATATTTCTAAATGGGTGAGGCATGTACCTATAATATGCATCTATTGTGATAGCCAATATGCTATTGGTAGGCTATAGAGTAATATGTATAATGGTAAGTCTCGACATATACGTCGTATAAATAATAAAATTAGATGACTACTCTTAACTGGGATTATCTCTATTGACTATGCGAAGTCAAAGGATAACATAGAGGATCCCTTAACTAAAGGGTTAAATCGAGAGTTAGTTGATAATTTATTGAGGGGAATGAGACTGAAGCCCATAAATGAATGAGGATTTGCAAAGGAAACCCAACCTATTTGACTGGATATTCTAAGATCTAGGTTCAAAGGGACAACCTAATTATAAAGACTTAGTGAGATCACTGTGGGGGTTTACCCTCAAGTCGATTCCTATGATGAAAACAGTGATACTTGTAAGATATAGGATAAGTTAAGACTTTTAATGATTCTTATGAAGAGAATACCAAGAGGAGTATACAGGTTACTCTTTGTGAATTACTTTTAAAGATAAGAAATCACCTATGTGAGGGAGAAATGAGGCCATTTCAAAAGAGAATTTTATAGGTTTCAATTCTTTAAAGACTCTCACAAAACTAGGTATATTTTAATGGCCAAAATGAACATAAAAGTGATAAATGAATTATGTCAAGAAAGACTCTTGTGTGAAGTATGTCATTGTTTATATAAATGTCATAACAATTCAAGGATATCATGTTTACTAGTTATTTAGTGAGTTAAATATACTTTAAAAAAAAAAGGTTCAAAAGGTAACACCTTACCTATTCTATGCAAGTTTCGATGTGTTAAACTCTATTTTCGTGTTAAAATTTGATTTAAAAACTATGTTAATTTTATTCATGTGAAGGATTGTTGACATATTTGAATTAAAATTTCTTTAAAATAAAAAAATGTTTTAATTCATTTTTGAATTAACTTTTTTGTTTTTGAAGTTTTTCGTTATGCTTCCATTTTTTTCCGTTTATGAATTAACACTTTGCTTCCATTCTTCTCTTTTTCATTTTTGAATTGAAGAATTTATTCTTCCGTTTCTCATGGGTATATATATACATGTTCAAAGAAAATAAATGAAGAAGGAAACAGAAAAGAAAAAAAATAGAGTAGAGAAGAAGAAGAGAAAATGAAGAAAGAGAAAAGAAAGAAAAGGAAAAAGAAATAAAAGAAAAGCAGGACAGTTGAGACGGAATGGAAAGCAAATTTCTATCTAGAGTTAGGTTCTTTCAATGGAGTTCAGACAGATAATAAACTTTAGTGTAAGTTTATTATTATTTAATAATTGTATCTTGAGAGATAAGTTTTCGTAATTCTCTAATACCCACAGTAAGAGAGAAAAATTATCTTAAAAACACTGTGTGAAACACAAGCCTCGATTCTTTACTTTATTTAAATTTTATGCTATTTAAATTTTGTATTTATAATTATACATATATTTTATATTTGTGTATTTCTAATTTTAATAAAATAATTTTATTCTTAAGCTTGTTTCTCTATGTATTATTTCAAACATAAAGATAGATAGAATAGTCCACGTTATTTTTTTATTTTATGATTGGTTAATAAATTTAACTTATTGGATTTTTTTTGTATTACTAGGATGAGATGATTTTTCACTTGACGAGAATGACCATCTATTGTAGCTATTTGATATAGAGATTCGTAAACGAAATCTAAAGATGACGTTAAGTATTTTTGTAAATGGCTACAAAGCATCCAAAGAAGCTAGAGCAATGACTTTTTATAGAGAGAATGAAGAGTTGTGTCAATGAATGGATACAATGCAAACACAATTTAATGACACTACTTTTACATTACAAGCTAAGTTGGATGAGACAAGGTGTGTTCATGAACAAAAAAAACTTTAGCTCTCTGTAATAAACTTTAGCTCACATATGAATCCAAATGCCACGTCAAAACTTTCTACCATATTTTCTAAATCATGATAATATCATGGATTTTTACTACCTCATCAGATTGCACAATACTATAACAAATATTTAAAAATTTATTTCGATACATATATTTTGTTTTGGTATATCATTAAATGTATTAATCATAAATACATATTATATGTATATATTTGTTTGTATATATACTAACAATGAACAAAGTTAGTAAATCTCATGTCCATAGAGTTTTTATTGGCAACAAAAGATTTCACGAATGAATAATTGTGAAAACGTCAATATCGTTTTTGCTACAAAATGTTAATAAAAAATGAGAAATTCAAAGTAAAATTATTTATTTTAAATAAAATATTTAATATAAAAGTATTTATTGTAAATAAAAAATTTATTATAAAGTTATTCGTTGTAAATAACATATTTACTACAAAAGTATTTCTTGTAGATAAAATATTTACTACGAATATGTTCATTACCAATGAACATTTACTATGAATGTGTTTCTCGCGAATGAAACATATATTAAGAATATGTTTATTGTAAATGAAATATTATCTACAAATAAAGTTATAATTATAGTAATAGATATTATAGGTGAAGAAAGATTTTGTATCTAAATATCAAGTATCTCCGGTTAAAAACAAACATGTAGATATTGGTTTCTACAACTATTTCATCCCAAATATGAAAATATCAGTATCAAATTAATTTTTTTCACTAGTAAGACATACGATGGACATAACGTGACAACTTTGTGACAAATATTTTCATCAAGAATAATATGTTTGTTACGAAATTCAAATAATTAATGTTGAATTTTTTATCGTAAAAAACATTAATTTTTTTAACATTGGTTATAAGTTTATTAGACATAAATGTACCTAATAATTTAGTAATTAATTTTTGATATACATGTTTTCCCCATTTGGATTATAGGATAAAACAAATAATTTATATAAAAATGAAATATCTTTCGGTGGGAAAAATTGATATTATGAAATGTAAATTATTATTATTAATTAATGATAAATTTAAAATAATTATTTTTTATTAATAATTACTTTATTCATTAATATTAACACTACAATATAATTAATTTTAAAGATATAATAGATATTTTATTTATTTTTATTATGATTATAAAAAATTGATTGTGGTAGTATTATTACCTTAAATTTATCTAATAATTAAATGTATAATTAATATTAAAGATAAAAATAAATATTTTATATTTATTATAACAATAAAAAAATTAATTATAACAATATCTTACTAAAAACATAAAATATTACCGTTCTTATAATTTAACATAAATAGATAGGAAATGTGTATCTTAAATAATTATAACGATCGGGAAGAAATGAAAAATCAGTTTAGAAATTATTTTAAACACGAATTTCAGGAAAAATAAATAACCAACATCGAATCCGATTTTTTCCCTATAATCACGTACATGGTTGGAGCTACGTTGTAAAGTTAAATCAGGATTGAGTTCAATTTAATATTTCATCTAAAATTATTATTAGCCACTAATCTCAATATAAATCATTTTTGTTTTATTTTTTAAAAAATTAAGTAATGTATTAATATATAAAAAATAATTAAAACTTATTTTTATAATGTTCAAGAATTAGAAAATCATTACATTCATTTTATAATAAAATTAATTTTTTAATATAAAATTATAATTTATTTCCTTAATTTATAAAATATAATAATTATATTTCTTAAATTATAAAATTATTTTAATTTTAAAATTTAAAATTTAAAAATAAACTCATCATTTATATAACCAGATTGATTTTAATATAATTGCTTTTTTAACACGTATTCAATTATTTGAATTTACAAACCTCTTAATTATTAATTATTATATTTTACTTATCTATTATTACATCTAATAATATAATAATTTTATTGATTAATTATATTAAAAAAATTAAAAATATATAATTATGAATAAAATAATAATAATAAATTATTCTATATTAAAAATATTAATTAAGTTTTAAATATTTTATATATGTTACCTATATATTCAAATGAATTTTACAATGATGAATTATAATTTATTTTCTTTGATTTGTGTTACTTTTAATATCTGATTAATTAAAAATATCTACCTTCAGCACTGTTCACGTAGTATTTAAAAAGTCAGGTATGATTTATTTAGACGCAAGGAAGTCACATATACCGCTCTAATTTTCGTGAGATAAATTTTTAAATATAATATTTATAAAATGATGTATAATTATATATATAATAGAATTATATTATACATAAATTTAAATTTTAAGTTTATAATAATTAATATCTTAAAAAAAATTAATAATTTAAATATATTTTTAATAAAATAAGATATATATAATAATTTTAATTAAAAAACTAATAACTGAATCAAATATATCGTATCCTACTAAGTCACCCCTATCTGTTGTTTGAACAGAAAAGACAAAAAAAAAAAAAAAAAAAAAAACATTGCTCAGAAGAAAGCTATGTTGTTGAGTTTCTTCCAGCGAGAAACTCCTACGTGAATATTGTTTGTATTTATGTCAATTACTAATAGGTGAAACTCATTTCCAAGTTTATAATAATTTCTCAATTAAAATATTATTTTTATTTTAAAATAATTTAAAATTAATAAATATTGAATCATTAATAAAAATTGAAACAATAATTAAATGTTAAAATAATTATTTTATGATTTTTTTCTATTAATTGTAATTTTTTTATTGTTAAAAGATAAATTTTTAATTATATTTTAGTTACTTGATACTTGATGGAAAAGAATAATATTTTAATAAAAAATTATTAAAATAATTTTTTTTAACCGATAATTTTTAAAAATTAAGTAATTAAAAAAATATTTTTAAATATAAGGCATTAATTTAATATTAAAATTTAATCTTTAATCTGATAGAATTAGTTGAAACTTTTCTCTAATTTTTTTTAAATTTCAACATTTTAATTTTTTTTTTCAAAATGTATTTAGATGTACCAATCTAAGTATCTCGTAGTCATGTGATGCTTTTACATGAGATACCTTGAGATGTGCAATAATGAGGTACACCAATATATCTGTTTGAAGAGATCCAAGAATTGATATAATTAATGACTTACTAAATAATGGTGTATTAGGGGTGTTTATGGTCATTTTTTATTTAAAAAATTTTAATCGGATTGAACCGTTTATATAATTCGGACTGAACTGGATCGTTTGAAACGGTTTTAATTAATACAAATTAGAACAGATTGTTTGATTTATAAAACGGTACGATTCGATTTGATTTCTAGTTTGGTTCGATTTTTTGATATATTTAATGAAAAATAATATAAAATTTTAAATATATTATTAAATCGATCTAGTTTGATCAGTTTAAAATTAGTATAAATTAGACCAAATCGTTTGATTTGTAAAATCATTCGATCTGATTTTACGATTTGATTCAATTTATAAACAACTCTTTTACTTACGGTGACCAGGTACTTAACTTGCATCATTGAACTTGTTACTAGACAAAAAAAAATTTGAATTGTAAAAGATATATTGACGTAACGTTGTTATAGTACAATGAATCAACCTTTTATGTAACTTAAAAAATATATATATAGAGAGAGAGACATATGTAACCTATTAATGAAATCTGTAATCTTTCTTTAAAATTTCTCTAAGATTTTATAACATTTATAATTCTCTGAGATAATTTAAATGGTAATTTTTAAAAATATTTTTATGTTCTTCTTACACTAAAGTTGCAGTAACTATTTCAAATTGTTTGAAAACAATTGTAATGTTCTTCTTGATTTAGCATTGGTTGTATAGAAACAACTCAGTACAAGATTTTATCTTCTAGCTTCATATGTTATTATTATTTTTAAGATTATTCGTAATATTAATTAATTGTATTTTGATTTTATTTTATTATGTATTATTATATAAAAGTTTATCATAATGTAATCTTTAATCTATAGTTTTTAAATTATATTCTTCTTTCTTTCATTTTAATAACATACTCAATATTAAAAACATAAAAAAAGAGTAATTACAATTGAAAAAAAGAAAAATAGATCATTTAGTTATATGAATTACAACACTTTAATTTAATTTTTATTTTTTCTAACAGTTTAATTTTTTATTATAAAAAAATGATTAAATTTTATTATTTATTATTTTTGTTTTTTATTAATTTTTAATCAATTTTGTTCATTACTAAAAATAATTTATAAAATATGATATATCAATAATGAATTAAAAAATATAAAAACTAAAAAATTATTTATTTATTATCGTATCAATTTTTTAAAATAATATTATATAAAATAACAAAAAAAATTAAATTATTTTTATTGATATAACAAAAGTATTCATAAAATTGAAAGAAGAAAAAAAAAACAATCGCATCAGCCTACGTGTATTCCAAACGAATCACCCAATAAAAATATTCGGAATATTCCATACGAAACTACGAGTTGCTAAGTGCATTTCAGATGTGGCCATGCGTATGGAATTCGATTCGAATATTCCCTTTTATTCCCGCCTTTTTATCCTCAACAAGCACCTAATTATTCACCACAATAAATCTACTTTTAACCGTTCGATCTATCAACCATATTAAAGTCATCCAATCTAACGGCTATAAAATAATTTCCTTAACTCTTATTATATAGAATACAAAATATTCTAGATATTAAAAGAGATTCGTATGGCTCTTAGTCCAAATCCAACCAAACCACATGCTAATTAATATTCACGTAATATTCCTTTGGCATGTAATTGTACGGATGCTTTACCTTCATAAAGATCTTTCGGGGCTCACCTATAAAAGCCCCTTAAATTGGATTTTGATATACCAAGAAAAAAGAATTGTACTTTCTGAGTAACAAAGCAAACAAGCAAACAAAGCCCAGAAATTGTATTTCGTTTTCTTTTCTCTCTCTGCATAATGACTCAAATCGTTGTCGTTTTTGACTTTGATAAGACTATTATAGACTGCGACAGTGACAATTGGGTCGTAGACGAATTGGGTTTCACCGATTTGTTTAACCAGCTACTTCCCACCATGCCTTGGAATTCTCTTATGGTTAGCATATATTGATTTTTTTTTATTACTTGTTCATTCATTATTTCTTCTTGTTCTGAATGTTCGTTTGATTTTTGTTTTATGAAATTTGTAGGATAAGATGATGCAAGAGATTCATTCAAAAGGGAAAACCATTGAAGACATTGTGGAGGTTCTAAAACGTACTCCAATTCATCCTAGAATTGTTCCATCCATTAAAGCAGCTCATGCTTTGGGGTAATTTTCTATTTTACCCTTCCACTGTTGGGCATCTCTGTTTATGAGCCCAAGCTAGACTTCAAAAATTGAATGGATGTAATTTTTTATTATTTATTTTGATATTTTCAGGTGTGATTTGAGGATTGTTAGTGATGCAAATCTGTTCTTCATTGAGACAATTTTGAAGCATCTTGGTTTGAGCGATTATTTTTCAGAGATTAACACAAACCCAGGCTTTGTTGATGAAGAAGGAAGGCTTAGGATTTTTCCTTACCATGATTTTCACAAATCATCACATGGATGCGATCTCTGCCCTCCAAATATGTGCAAGGTTTGTTATTTTATTCTCTCTTATTTTAGTTATTAATATAAACAAGTTTATTCTATTTAAGCTATTCATCACATATTTGCGTAAACAATTTAACTAAAAAAACTTCTTTTTTTAACATTCTAGGTATTTATAAGGTACTTCCAAATTAAAGAAAATAATGGTGCAAAATTAGGCTGATGATAATAAGCTCACTTGGGTTTTATAGCCTTTTATGATTATTATGGATTTCTTATCTCCTTTATGACTGAATAATATATGTTTAAACTTTTCAGGGAGTGATTATAGAGAAGATTCAAACTTGGGTATCAACAGAGAGTAAGAAGTTAATCTATCTTGGTGATGGTAGTGGAGATTACTGCCCAAGTTTGAAACTCAAAGAAGGATACTTTGTTATGCCAAGGAAGAATTTTCCATTATGGGATTTAATCTGCAAAAATCCAATTCTTATTAAAGCTGAAATTCATGAATGGAGTGATGGGGAAGAACTTGAAAAGATTTTACTCAGCCTTGTTGACAAAATTTCCATTGAAGAAAATGTTCAGTTCATTTCAACTGATTGCAAATTGCAGACCATTTCTGTCTCTGCTCATGAGGCCTTACCTCAACCTCTCCCAGTTCAACAAATGTAAGTGGATACTGCGAATCTGCGATTGCTAGTAAGCAATAGCTTAAAACTAAGTAGATTGACAAGATTTGTCCTTTTTTTTAACTCCTCATTTGGGTTATGTAAAAAGAACCCATGTAAGTTTGGTGATGGGTTCTTAACTATTGATTAAGAATTAGAAGTGCTTTCTTCAGATATGAAAGAGAAGTTTGCTCCGTACTCATGTAGTTTTTCATTAGCAACCAAAGTTTCAAATACCCGTGAAATTTTTTAGATATAATTTTTTAAAAAAATATTTAAAATATTATTGTCGATGAAAATTTAAAAAACAATAACGTAAATTATCAAAAAAAATTAGCAAAAACTTAAAAAATTATATTAATTAATAATAATGGTAATAATATTTCTACAACCATGTAGAGAGAACAAGACGGGGGAAAAATAATAATGCACAATGTTTGAATTACGTTTATTGAAGACACTGGACATCTTGAGTTATTCAAGTAAGATTTAGGATTTTGATGTCGATCGATCTATGTTCACAATTAACCTGAAACATATTTTGTTATCCTCTCTCGAAGCATCGACGCTAGAATCTTAGATCTTATGTGAATATCCCGAGATCGGAAAACTCATGTTTAAACATATAGTTAATTATATTAGGATAATAAGTTATTTGGCTTAATTAGATTTGTTTATTAATAATTAAGATTTAAAATGTTTATATCATATATTGAAACTTAAATTTTATCAAAATATCGAAGATATTATCGTTGTAATTTAAATTTTTTTTAAGTAAATTATAAAAATTCTATCAAAATTATAAAATTTGTTTATAAAAATATATAAAATATCAAAATAATTAATTATTTATATTTTTAAATAGTTTTTTATTTAATACATATATTTATAAAAGTTCTGATCAATAAGTCAACTAATTAATCATATTACTATTGAATAATTAGTTAAAATATGAAATAATTATTTAGATTACAATTTTTAATATTGTTATAAATGGATAAACCTCGACGATACGTAATAAAAATTAAATTATGAAAAAAGAATTATATAGATAAAATTTATAAATTAAATATAAAAATGAGGTTTATATATATATATTGTTAAATTTGAGTCTATATTCATCTCAAAACACAGGTTATGAGATGAAAGATTGACCGTGTTTATATACACAGAGCACGATCCCCAATCGATGTGAGACTTTAATATATATATATATATATATATATATATATATATATAAAATATGAAAAAAATATAAAATATTATCTTAAATAAATAATATTTTAATCAAAAATAAAAAAATTATAAATAAATAAATTTAAAGATAAATTATTGAGAAAATAAAAAATTAATATGAAACAATATTTATCGATATTTTGACAAAAACAATTTTTTTCTCAATAACGATATTTTATTGATAATATCATGACATTCTCGATATTTTCTTAATATTTTATTCAAAAAAATATGAATATTAGGTTTCGATATTATAATACATAAAAAAATATAATACCTGAAAATGTTGATGGCTTCATCTACATTTCAATCCTTCAACATCACATAATTTTTTTCAAAAGCTTTGTCACAGTGCACGACAAACTGATTTATTTGAAAATATTTTTAGAACTAATAGAGTGTTTTTAGTATTTGATTAAAAAATTGAATCCCTTCTAAATACGTGGTCTCATATTTAAAAACTACAATCTGGTTTTCTAATAATCCCTGACTTTTTTCTAAAGCACTTATCATAAAAGTAAAGGGAGCAACCAATTGCATTAGTTGCATTTTTATAAAATTTCATATTGTCTCCATCAATACTAATTCTTTCAAAATGTTTATTAATAGAATTAGCGTTATTTTAGTAATTACAAGAAGTAAAAACCTTTATGCAACGTTGTTGCCAAATTGTGACAAGTACTTTTTACCGCTTTCTTTTGCCAAACATGTAATTGTTTCTCTATAGAATTGCATTTAGCATAAAACGCTTCAAGTAAAACCACTTTGATCATAACCGTTTTTGGAGTAGTAGTACATGTCCAAGCAGGCTCTAAATCCTCTGCCACAATCCAAGTCTCAGTTTTATATGGTATGATTGGGTTTTCTATACTAGAGTTTTTAAATTTGCATAACCCATGCTTTTAGAGAGAATGGTTGTTAAAGTGTTGTTTATTAGATTTTAAGTGAACATTAATTTTTTAAAACATAAATAAAGTTTTTTTTGTTAAGTTGTTAATTACGAATTTAAGTGAAATTTAAAATAAAATATTATTATATGATACATATGATTAAAATTAAAAAATTAAAAAATGATAAAAATGACACATTAAATTCCTAAAGTGTAAGGGTTGTTCTTGAACGACGGAAATAATAATTATAAAACAAATCTAACCTGTATTAATGAAATCATTTGCAGGTCATGCGATATGTTTAATTAAAAAAAATTAATTTTTTTTTCTTCTTCTACCTTTTTCTTAAAAGCTACGGAATAAAAAATTATAATTTCTAAATTACAAGACTAAAAAGACTTAAATAACCTAACTTAACTCATGATTAAAAGTATTAAAATATTTTGGTTTCAATTTTACCCGTAACTAATTCCAATATTATTGTTAAAAATTGCTATAAAGCTCCTTAATTTAAGGAGCAAAACAAGGAGCAAAAGATGAAGCAAAATATGGAACAAAACAAGGAGTAAAATATGAAGCAAAACATGGAGCTTAATTCAAGTAAAAATTCAAAGAACCATTAATTTAAAGAGTAATTCAAGGAGTAAATTTTCCTATAAATAGATATGTAATTGTAATGAATTAATCATCCAAAATGTTCATTCCAATTGAGAGAAAAACTTTTGTGAGAGAAAATTTAGAGTAATTTTCTTGGATGTAATTGGGTTGTGAGTTGTAAGTGTTGTAAACACCTTGTGTAATTTCTCCTCTTTCAGTAAAAAGATCTGTAATAGGTCCGGAGACGTAAGCAAGATTGGCCGAACTCCGTTATCAAATTTGTGTGTTATTTTTCTATTATTGCTTTCTCATAAGTCTGACTTATCAGAAATTTGAGTAATTTTCCAACAACTGGTATCAGAGCTTTTTGTGTGATTTTTGTCAATTTCCTACAAGGTTACCATTCAAGTGAATAGTGAAATTTTGTTGACGATATTTGTTCGTTGACGGAGGTGTTCTAATACATGGTGGTTTGCAGAAATAGTTAAAAACAATCCAGAGGAAGTCAGATTTGAGTGGGAACAATGGCTACAGATGAAGAAAGGGTGAAACTCAAGAAATTTGATGGTATAGATTTCGGGTTTTGGAAAATACAGATAGAAGATTATATGTATCAAAGAAATCTATATCAACCTCTCTTAGGGAAGAAGCCAGAGGCTATAAAGGAAGAAGACTGGAATCTTCTAGACAGAAAAGCCCTCGGAGTTATTCGATTGACGTTATCCTGTAATGTTGCTTTCAACATAGCAAAAGAAAAGACCACAACAGGTCTTATGGAAGCTCTCTCCAATATGTATGAGAAGTCATCAACCTCAAACAAAGTGCACTTGATAAGGTGTTTGTTCAATTTGTGGATGAATGAAGGCGCATCGGTAGCTCAACATCTCAATGAACTCAACACAGTCACAACCCAGTTGAGTTCAGTGGAAATTGAATTCGATGAAGAAGTACGAGCATTGCTACTGTCACAGCTGTGAGTAGCTCGTCAGGAAACAATAAGTTGAAATTTGATGATGTTTGTGATCTGGTTCTCAATGAAGAGATCCGACGTAGAGAGTTGGGTGAATCGTCAACCTCTTCAGTATTGCATATAGAGTCAAGAGAAAGAGATTCATCCAGAGGGAATGGACATGGCATAACAGACTACCGAGGTAGATCAAACGACAAGAGGTCCAAATCCAGGAATACTAATAATTCCCATAGCTCGAAGACTATCGAGTGTTAGAATTGTGAGAGAACCGGGCACTACAAAAATCAGTACAAAAGTGCACCGAAGGACAAACAAGTGAAGGCAGAGGCAAATGTTACTTCCACCTCAGGAGGAGATGGAGGAGATGATGCATTGATATGCTCTTTGGAGAGCAACGAAGAATCTTGGGTGTTAGACTCTAGAACATCGTTCCATGTTACTTCACAGAAAGAATTCTTTGAAAAATATGTCCCCGAAAACCTTGGAAAGGTATATCTTGGTGATGATCAACCGTGTGCTATTATTGGAAAAGGTGTAGTGAAGATTCAGTTGAACGGGTCTATTTGGGAGCTGAAGGATGTTAGGCATATTCCTGACTTAAGAAAGAACTTAATCTCAGTAGGACAATTGGCTAGTGAAGGCTACACTACGATCTTCCATGGTAATGATTGGAAGATTTCAAAGGGTGCAATGACGGTTGCTCGAGGTAAGAAGAGTGACACTCTTTACATGACAGCAGGGGCACGTTGTTCAATCGCAGTTGCAGGAGGCAATGAAACACCAAATTTGTGGCACCAGAGACTAGGCCACATGAGTGAGAAAGGGATGAAGATTATGCACTCAAAAGGAAAACTTTCAAGTCTACAGTCTGTAGAGATGGACATGTGTGAAGATTGCATACTTGGAAAACAAAAGAGGGTCAGCTTTCAAACAAGTGGCAGAACCCAAAAGAAGGAAAGGCTAGAGCTTATTCACTCTGATGTTTGGGGACCAACGGTCGTCTCATCTATTGGTGGGAAACACTACTTTGTGACTTTCATCGATGATTACTCTCGGAAGGTATGGGTTTACTTTCTAAAGCATAAGTCTGAAGTATTTGAGGCTTTCAGAAGATGGAAAGCTATGGTAGAAAATGAGATAGGTTTGAAGATCAAAAAGCTCATAACTGATAATGGTGGTGAATTTGAAGATACCAGATTCAAAAATTTCTACTATGAGCACGAGATTAGAATGGAAAGAACTGTGCCAGGCACGCCTCAACACAATGGTGTAGCTGAGCATATGAACCGAACGTTGACAAAAAGAGCCAAAAACATTCGTATACAGTCAGGTCTATCGAAGTAGTTCTGGGTAGAAGCAGTCAACACGGCAGCTTACTTGATCAACTGAGGCCCATCTGTTCCATTGGAGCACAAAATACCAGATGAGGTATGGAGCAAAAAGGAGATGAAACTATCACATCTAAAAGTTTTTGGTTGTGTAGCATTTGTGCATATAAGTGATCAAGGCATGAATAAGCTTGATCCCAAATCCAAGAAATGCACATTCATCGGTTATGGTAAGGATAAGTTTGGCTACCGCATTTGGGATGACGAAAACAAGAAAGTGATCTATAGTACAGATGTGATTTTCAATGAAAGAGTGATGTATAATGACATGCATAAAACAAACACCAACGATTTAAAGAAAAATGAGTCAGTATTTGTAGATACAGATGATGTCCCAGATAGTTCCGTGAAGGAATCAATTGTAGCAAGTCCTCAGCCAGAGGAACTCATTGGACAGAGCAGTGTGCAATAGTCTGACACACCACAACCTCCTACTACAGCTCCTGTATTGAGAAGGTCTTCTCGACCTCATGTGTCTAACAAGAGATACATGAACTATATGTTGCTAACTGATGAAGGAGAGCCTGAATGCTATGATGAAGCTTGTCAGACTCGAGATGCCAACAAGTGGGAGCTTGCCATGAAATTGAAGTTGTGCTCAACTTCAGTTGATCTGTTAGAGTAACAAGACTAGAAAAGCTGCTGCATTTATCGAGGTGTGAAGACAGATTGAAATCAGTCTTCAAGTGGAAGATTGTTGGAGATTGCTATAAAGCTCCTTAATTTAAGGAGCAAATTAAGGAGTAAAACAAGGAGCAAAAGATGGAGCAAATTAAGGAGCAAAACATGGAACAAAACAAAGAGTAAAACATAAAGCTTAATTCAATGAGCAATTCAAGGAACCATTAATTTAATGAGTAATTCAAGGAGTGAATTTTCCTATAAATAGATGTGTAATTGTAATGAATTAATCATCCAAAGTGTTCATTACAATTGAGAGAAAAGCTTAGAGAGAAAAGTTTTTGTAAGAGAAAATTGAGAGTAATTTTCTTGGATGTAATTGAGTTGTGAGTTGTGAGTGTTGTAAACACCTTGTGTAATTTCTCCTATTTCGGTAAAAAGATTTGTAGTAGATCCGGAGACGTAAGCAAGATTGACCGAATTTCGTTATCAAATTTATATGTTATTTTTTTATTCTTGTTTTCTCATAAGTCTGACTTATCGAGAATTTGTGTAATTTTTCAACAATTATAAATTTAGAAACATGTTTTAATTTTCTATTTAAGTTATGTAAATCCAATATTAAAATCTAAAATTTTAAAATTTTACTAGATAATCTCACTTTACCCATACATTTTAAACAATGTCGTTCAAACTACAATAATAAATCATCATTTAAAATTTATATTTCACTTTAAAGACATACTGTTAAAATAATTTCGCTTCAATGCTACAATTTTGACTAGAAAGGAAAACTAATTTAGTTGCTAGTTAGAATTTGAAAAGTGTGAAGGTTTATTTATTTTGTTTTTCCCTCTTTTGATTGTACTTCTGGTTTATTCAAGGTTGTTAGTCATTAAAATTTCTGTTCATGTAAGTTGAGACATGAAATAAATAGGAAATCATAGACAATGTCACACTAATAGCACAAATTTGAAAGAGGGGAAAAAATGAATAAGGGAAGAAGATAGAGGAAGCTGAAAAGACTCTTTCTTAGTTTATAAGAGTTAAAAAAAAGTTATTTTATGAAAAAATAAATAGTAGGAGTATAGTTATGAAGACATAAATTTACATTTATATTTATTAACATGATAATATAATTTTAAAAATAAATAAATCAAATTTAAAAAAAAAATAGTGCCACATGCATTTAACATTCTTCAAAATCGTAATTTTAGATCTCAATTATTTTAAGAAAGCTCTGGCACTTAGTGGATTTAGAACAAATGTGTGTTTATTAGAAGCAAACAGACGTTTAAGTCGATCCACTAATGTTGATGTGGCCCATAAACTTTATTTCAAAATATATGAATAATAAGGTCCCTTTTTCTAGAATGAACCTTACACATCCGAGGTGCTTTTATATCATTCTTGCTGCATCAAATAAAAAATGGGAAATTATTTAAAATAATACTTTTAAAACTAATAACAATCAAAATAACATCGTTAAATTCGATTACGAGATATATGAATTAATACTAAAAATATTATTTTTATTATTATAAATTTTAAGAATCTTAATTTCGTACTTTGTTTTTTAATAAAAAACTTATTTTTCCGGAAAAAGATATAGTAATTGGGATTGTAATATTCCTTCCAATCTGTCTAAAGTTACTTCAATAGTTTATATATTTATACTAAAAGATTTAAGATTTAAGTTTTAAGTTTTAATTATAAATGTTTGAATAATATAGTTATTTTAAAATTTTAAAAAATAAAATATTAAAATAAAGTGGTTATACATGAATGACACCAAAAATAAAAGAAATTATATAAGAGCACTCTGTAGAGATATGTTTTCAGATTATTGAATATTTATTATCAGATTTTGATTGTTTTAATTTTTAATTTTAATTTATTTTTAAATTAAAACATTATTTAATATGTTGTATTATATATTTTAAATTGTTAAATTAAAAACAAAAAAAATAAATAAAAAAATAATATTATATATTATGGGAAAACACTTTCTTACTTTTTTAATGAATGATGATAAATTAAAAAATAATATCATTTATAATAAATATAAGAAGAAATAAATAGTTAGGAATATTATGAAATTTTAATTTGAATTTAACAAATTTTAAATAATAATAAATTGATTTATGAAAATTTTAAGACATATAAAATTATAAGAGATAAATTTTAAAAATAATTATTTATAATATAAATTTTTTTAAATAAATAATTTTAAATTTTTTTTAAAAAATGTTATATTAAATTCTAAAATTATAATTTAAAAAAAAATCAAGATAAATCTACGGATCCATCCGACTCCATCTCTATCTACCATAACACCTGATCTTTACATAAAATAAATATCCATAAAGATGCGTGGATTTTTTGGCATTTTCAGAGAGATAGAAAGGAAAAGATTGGATCTGGGCTTTCTGCAGTCTGAACCATGAAGCCTAAAGAAAAGGTCTGGAACCCAAACAATTAGTAATGATAACAAAAAGACAAAGCTGATATCAATGATTATAATGTTGGTCTGGGTTTGCATAGGAAAGCATTTCGAAGTTCATGGTCCAATCACAATTTAATTGGTATGAAATCAAAAGAGCTCTTTTATCAAATACAATATATATATATATATGCATGCAGTTACTAAGAAACTAAAGTCTTATGTCATGTCCTCGGGGCTCAGGCTATAATTTTTTTCCTCAGAAAAATAAATATGCATGCAATTTTAAAATTAGTACATTAAAATTACTTTAATATTTTATAAATGGTATATTTTAGTTACATTTTTTATATAACTAAAGTATATAATATCACTTTTGAAGATTAAGATGACTGTAATGTACCAGAATTAAGTTAAATGAATTCACGGTTAAAAATACCCAAATATCTCCTCATCCAATTTTCAACTAGGATCTTTTAACACAAATTTAATTCAGCAGTGCATTTTGAACTAAATTAAATAATTAGTGTTTTTTAATTAAATATTTTTGTTCACACTTATTTCTTAAGTTTCACCTCGTGAGCTCAGAGCAATGAAAGATCACCTTATCCGATTCTTTTAAGAATTTCTTAGGTTGGTAAAATAACTATGACTAATCCAATCCAATATAAATAAACCAATTAAACCTAATATTTTTGATTTTAAAACTTTATTGATTTAAATTAATTTATTTTTTTACACAACCGATTAATATTGGGTTGATTTGATTTTTATTTTTTTAAATTAATTAAAAATCGAACTAATTTAATTTATTTATTTTATTATTTTTATATTCTTAATTAGAATTTACAAACTCCATATAATTAATTTTTTTAACCTTTATCTTTATCTTATTAGTGTTTATTAACGTCATATATATTATTTATATGTAAAATCTTTTAACCATTATCTCTCTTCTGATTAATACTTAAAATTGAAAATAAATAATATAGATAATTATTTATTAATTAATTCATATCTATCTTCCATTTTTCAAATCCCATTAGGACTCTTAGAATCCCTAGTAGAGACCAGAGAGTAGAGAACTACCCAAATCGACTCAAGTTCTCTACTTGTTGAATGCCATTAGATGTTGTTGTGGCTTGTCACTATTTTCGTCGGTAAGTTTTTCTATTTAGTTCTTCACACTACTTTAAAAATTTAGGTGAATAGTTTGGCTTATGCACTTTATCTCTTCTCTTGTTGGCATATCCAAAACTTTAAAAATATCCAGATAAAAGCAATCTCTTATGATCTAATTACCTCTATTTGTTGTGCCTTTTCATTAGTAGTAACGAAGTATTGGTTTTGTATGTCCCAACTCTTCAACTCTTTAACTTTTTATATTCTCTTTAATTTTTTGGATTTTAATATTAAAGGTTTGATTATGTTTTTTTGAGTTTACCAAGTGGTTGATGCTTTTTTTATTTATCATTGTTTGTTAATTTAGTTTATTTAATATTCAACTAAGTTATACGAAGATGATGTTTATTTATTGTTAAATTATGTATTATAATTGCATGTTCTACTTGTTATAACCTAAATTTCAAATAGATTTAATTTAATTTTTATTTTTATGTTATGACTCATATTTTTTTCTTTTTTCTTTACGTTTTTTAAATTTTTTAAAATAATTTAAATTAATGCACGTTAATCAATGATTTTTTTATTTATAAATAATGTAACAAGTTTTTTAATAAATGATATTATGAATACTCTAATAAATATTGAGATCGTACCTAACTAAGAAGTTACATCGTGACCACAATAATGAAAATTAGTAAATTTTGACATATAAAACATTAATATTAATTATTATTATTTTATTTTATTTTTATTTTTTTATATACTCTATTATTTATATGAATAATGACATTAGGTAAGCAGTTGAAATCTCATTTTTTTAAATTTAAGGATTATAATAAAATTAACATTAAAAATATTAGTTATTATAATAGTTAAATAAATATTAATAAATAAAATTTATTAATAAAAAATGGAAAAAATAATCAAATCTAAACCAAACCAATAAAATTAATTCATATTGGATTTGACTTTGTTATAAATAAGTACTTGCAGAAACGAAGATCGAATTCAATTTTGATTGCAAAAATATATAATAATGAATAACAGCAAAATAATAAGCAGTAAGAAAAATAGATGACACACAATGATTTAAGTAGTTCAACTTTTCAATGTAAAAAATCTACTCCATTGACGACGACACACCGAGGAAAATCCACTAATAATCAAATGAAGATACAAACACCAATATTCAAAAAGCTTCATAAAATATACCAAAATCCAAAATCAATCCACAAAATAACTCGCTCTAATTTACTGGTAATATATAACAAGATAAATTAAAAAACTTGTTATTAAATAAAATATTACCATACAGATAAAATCAGCCACTTATTGCATATTTTTGAGCCTTCTATAAACTGGTGAACAAGTAGCAACTCCGCTACTGATGAATGGTGAAAAAACTAACAAATGGAAGCAGACAAAACAGAAGAAGGAGACGAAAAAAAGTTGTGTGCATCTCCTTTTCTACAATGTTCTACTCTGGACGGAAGGTTCTGTTCACTCTTGCTGCTTTTTTATGGATTTTTTTCTTTGATTTTCTCTTTAACTTCTTTGGAGGTAACTCTCTCTATATAGTAGGAAGGGAAATTGATAAATCAGTTAGGGTGCACGGGAAATAATAATTTGGGCTTATAGGCCTAAAGTTTTAGGCCAAACAAATTTAATAAATCTCTAGCTTGGCTTAAAACGAAAACAAGTTCTTCAAATATGAAATTCTTCATATTACCAAATAACCATCGTTCAAAGCCTTGAAAGGTGATCATCAAATACAAACACCAATCAAGTCCAAACAATTCTTGAACTTGTTAAGTGGAATTGGTTTGGTTAACATATCAGTTGGATTTTCTATAGTGACTATCTTATTGACAACAATAGCACCCTGAGAGATAATGTTACGAATGAAGTTATATCTGACATCAATATGTTTAGTTCTTTCATAATACATAGTATTCTTGGTCAAGTGTATCACACTCTGACTATCATAAAATATAACAAAAGTATTCTGCTGTAAACCCAAATCACAAACCAATATAAACACTTATTCTTAGAAGCAATAAGCATGTCATCAATATAAAATAATAAATAGACAGATGAACTATCATGAAATCTTTTATGATAAACACAACTATCATAATTACTCCTAGAGTAACCATGATCAATCATAAAAGAAACAAATCATTTATACCATTTTCCAGGGGATTGCTTCAACCTATATAAAAAAAATTTTAATAAAAAAACGTGATCTTCCTTACCTGGAACAACAAACCCCTCTAGTTGATGCATATATATTTTTTCCTCAAGCTCACCATGTAAGAAGGTTGTCTTGACATCAAGTTGTTCTAATTCCATGTCAAACAATGCAATCATAGCAAGCAACACATGAATAGAGCTATGTTTCACAACATGTGAAAATACTTCATTGAAGTCAATACCCTTCTTCTCACAATAACCCTATGCAACAACATGTGCCTTGCACCTAACTGCTTCAACCTCAAGTATACCTTCTTTTTTCTTGAAGACCCATTTGTTTCCAACAATCTTCTAGCCTTTAGGCGGTTTCACCAAATCCCAAGTATGATTCTTATGAAGTGATTCAATCTCTTCATTCATAGCAACCAGCCACTGAATAGACACATCACAAGTGACAGCTTCATGATAACTAGAAGTTTAATGCACCTCAATAAACTCTGCCACAGACAATGCAAAAGAAAGTAAGTCTGCATCTGCGTACCTCTAAGGGCGGCGATTCTCTCTTATTCTTTTACCCTTAACAATACTATATGGTTTTTCATATTGCTCTTCTATTACATCATGAGTAGAATCATCTCTCATCCATATATGACTGATATGAAGTTCCCTTTTGCACTTGACTAGGAGCTCCACTTGCTCACTAACACCGTGGTCTTTACCTACAATAATAGACTCTTTTTTTCTTTCCAACATGGAAAAATCATCAAATTTAACATCTCTACTAATCAAAAATTTAGGTGACTTGGGTTCAACACACCAAAATCTACAACCTTTCACCCTAGAAGAACATCCCAAAAATATGCATTTCAATGCCTTAGGCTCAAATTTACCATCATTAACATGAGCATAAGCAGAACAACCAAAAACTTTCAAATCAGAATAATTAGTAGGAGTACCAAAGAATACCTCAAATAGAGTCTTCAACTCAATTGTAGTTGATGGAGACCGATTCACCAAATAGAAGGCATGGTTACAAGCTTCAGCCCAAAAGGATTTATCCAAGTCAGCTTGAAAGAGCATACAATGAGCTATTTCTAAAAGAGTCATATTCATATGTTCTGCTACTCTATTTTGCTATGGTGTATGATGCATAGTGCGGTATCTCACTATGCCATTTATTTCACATAACTCATTAAACTGACTTTCACAAAATTCCAAACCATTGTCACTTCTCAAATGCTTGATTTTCTTTCTTGTTTGATTTTCTATACAAACCTTAAATTTCACAAATATTTAGAATGCATCATTCTTATTCTT
This sequence comes from Hippophae tibetana, assembly GCA_037013495.1. Classification (NCBI taxonomy): domain Eukaryota; kingdom Viridiplantae; phylum Streptophyta; class Magnoliopsida; order Rosales; family Elaeagnaceae; genus Hippophae; species Hippophae tibetana. The sequence goes on from CM072801.1 coordinate 122,053,397, forward strand.
CAAAAAAATACATCCAAATATGACGATAGAAGTCATCAATAAAAGTCAACATATATCGGGCACCACCCTTAGACACAATAAGAGAAGGACCCCAAAGATCTGAATAAATATAATCAATAGTACCTTTCATTTTATGGATGGTTGTACTGAATTGGACCTTACGATGCTTTCCATTGACACATTGCTCACAGAAATCAAGCTTCCCTATTTTTTTGACCATAAAGCAAATTTTGTTTGCTCAAAATAGAAATCCATGTCTTACTCATATGCCCAAGCCGCATATGCCATAATCGAGTAGTATTTAAACCTTGATCTGACGAGGACGAAACTGATACACTGCCAACAACAGTGTTACCTTGAAGCATATAGAGACCACATGACAATTTCCCTTTACTAATAACATGAGCACCCTTACTAACTCTTAAAAATCTACCTTCAGCTACATACTTGTAGCCTTGTGAATCAAGAGTACCCAAAGATATCAATTTCTTTTTCAAATCTGGAACATGACGAATATCTTTCAAAGTTTTAAAAATATCAGCGTGCATCTTAATTCAGACATTACCAATACCAACAACCTTGCATGACATATTGTTTCCCATCAATAGACTAATAAGAAGTAAACCAGTCTCTACTGGGGCACATATGGTAAGTGCAACCTGAAGAAGAATACAAACATCTCCAAGAGAAACAATAGATACTAATAAAAACATTTTCATCATCATAACCAGAATTATCTACAACACCAACAACATCATTAGTACCAGAATACGTTGTAGTAGATTTTCCTTTACCTTTGAGTTTTGGAAAATTTACTTTCAAGTGACTTACTTGATGACAATAGTTGCATTTATCTTTTCTATTTCTATATTTGGATCTAGACTTGCCTCTATTATTACTTGTGTTTTTTTCTTGATTTCTACCTCTGACAAATAAACCATTGCTATTATCATTATTGCTAGTAGACACTTTTTTCTTCAACTCTCTAGAATTTAAAGCTATTTTGACATCTTCCAAAGAAATAGTGTCTCGCCCATATAACATAGTATCAACAAAATGTTCAAATGAATGAGGTAAAGAACATAAGAGAACTAAGGCCTGATCCTCATCGTCAATCTTAACACCACAATTTTTTAGAAGATGTCAAAATAGAAGCACAACCCAAAAAATATGAAACCAATCAGATAACTAGAAGCTCAAAATAAATTCAAAAGAGTAAACTTGATCAGTTCGAATAAATAATATAATAACTCAATACTCTGATATCAATTGTTATAAATAAGCACTTGTAGAAGCGAAGATCGGGTCCAATTTTGATTGTACAAATATATAATAATGAGTAACAATAAAATAATAAGCAGTAAGAAAAATAGATGACACACAAGAGATACAAACACCAATATTCAAATAACTTCACAAAATATACCAAAATCCAAAATCAACCCACAAAATAACTCTTTATAATTTACTGATAATATATAACAAGATAAATTAACAAATTTATTATTAAATCAAATATTATCATACATATTTAACCGCTTACTGCATATTTTTTAACCTTCTCTAAACTGCCAGATAAGTAGCAGTTCTGTTGCTGATGAACGGTGAAAAAACTAACAAACGGTGAAAAATTTGACAAACGTAAGTAGGCTAAACAGATGAAAAGGACAAAAAAGAGCTATGCACAGCTCCTTGTTTGTTATGTTATACTTTGGTCGAAAAGTTGTGCTCACTCCTAAGGATACAAAATAAGTTTGATGGAAGCGTGAAGCTATTGATGGTGGAGGGAGAAGTTGTAAAGGCTGGAGACAAATTGGAGCTCTAGCAACTGCTCTCGCTGCTTTCTTTTCTGAATTTGTTTTTCTTTGTTTTGCTCTCCAACGAACTTTGTATTGACGCAGTTTCCAAGAGGTCATCCCTTAAAATGTTGGGAATGTTCTGGGAGCAGCAGACAGCATCCTTGGAACCAGAAAGCTGTAGTGCACCATCTCCAGTTTTTATGGACATCTTTTGTTGTTGATGTACTAGCAGATGAGATTGATGCTCATCTATAAAATCTTATGAGTGAAAAATATTTTGTAACAGAAATTCATTAAATAAAACAAGGGAGGGAAGGGAGATTCAGGGAGTGCTTGTGTTCTTTGTTGATTTTGTGTCATGGTATCAAAGCACGGGTCACGATTTTGAGCATTTGTGTAGCCAAATCGGGTCCTTGTTTCTCTATAGTCCCTTTGTTTCTCTATAATCCCTTTGTTTCTCTAGCATTTGTGAGCATTTGTGAGCAGTTTGAGCATTTTGAGCAGTTTGAGCATTTTGAGCATGCTTCACGAAAAGAGGTGTAACTTTTGATCCGACCGTCAGAAGTACGGTAAAATTGTGATTTACTAATTGTTGAGAGAAAAAAAATGTCTGGAAATGATGGAAGTTCTGACAAAGAAAAATCTGAGGCGGTTCTCATTTTAGAGAGTTTATCCGCCACCTTGTCACAACTATTCCAACACAAGACGGGTGATTCCAATCCTGATGGGCTCAGTTCCGCTATGGCGATCAAACTCGATGGGAAGAACTTTAATCTGTGGTCACAGATGTTGAAAATGAAGCTATCAGGGAAGGGTAAACTTGGCTACATCGATGGTTCGACTCTCAAACCACTACAAGCTGATAGAAGTTACCAGAAGTGGCAGATGGAAGACTCTCGGGTTAAAGACTACATGATCGAATCCATGGATCCCTTCTTGGTAGGTAACTTTCTCCCTTTCTCTACGGCCAAAGAAGTTTGGGACTCGGTAAGAACAACCTTTTTTGATGGAGATGACCTGACCCAATACTTTGAACTGAAAAGAAGGGTTAACCGAGTCAAACAAGCCGGTGGTCCAGTTGAGGCTTATTACACCCAATTACAGGGGTTATGGAAGGAGTTAGATGTCCGTAGGCCAAACCCTATGACCTCTCCAGTTGATATTGAAAAACACAATTCTCTTGTTCAAGAGGACCGTGTATTAACCTTCCTGGATGGTCTAGATGACCGGTTGGAGTCTATCCGGGCAATGGTCTTACAACAAAAAACTTTTCCCACAATAGAGCAAGCCTTTGCATTGGTTCGTAGAGAAGAAAACCGTCAGTCAGTAATGTTACACAAAGGGGAGGGAACTGAACCTTCTATGGTTATGCTAGCAAGAGACCGAAACTTAGTCATGAACAAACCTGATTTCAAACCAAACTCGGGTCTGGCTGTTGGGTGCACTTACTGTCATAAGCCAAAACATACTAGAGATAAGTGTTTCAAGTTAATTGGGTACCCACCGGGTTGGAAAGATCGAAGGAAGAAGAGGCAGGGAGATTGGCCGCCATACAGGGGTGAGGCACAAATGGTTGCAGGTGCTTCAACTGCAGCTCCTATTGAGTCGGCTCCTGCTGGGCCGACTATTACTGAATCGACTCAAGCAGTTGTAGCTTCGGTTTCAAGGGGTGGCTACTCTGTCTTACCACCGGTTGAGAACAAAGAACTGATGGAAGGTAAAAGTTTTCTTGTTTCTAATAATTATCATACTGATAAGTTTGACTGGATAATCGATTCAGGGGCAACCGATCATATGACCTACTCAGAAAAGGATCTAGTAAAGAGTTCCTCACCAAGGAGAACAATGATAGTCAATGCCAATGGAGAAACATATCCTGTGATGGGTGCCGGAGATGTTCAGTGCTCACCTTCTCTCACTTTATCAAATACTTTACTTGTGCCCTCCCTATCGACTAAATTATTATTTGTTGGTCAGATTTGTGAGGAACTAAATTGCGCTGTTCTCATGTATCCTCAGTTTTGTATATTTCAGGATCTTCTCACAAAGGAGATTATTGGTCGTGGTACTAGAAGAGGAAGACTGTATCATTTGGACGACATGGTGACTGGAAAGGCTCATTTTTGTAAAGGTTTCTCAGTAAATCGGATCTCGCATATCTGGATGTGGCATAAGAGACTAGGACATCCATCTTTCGGGTATTTAAGAAAACTTTATCCAAGTTTATTTTCTGGTTGTGAGAATGAAAACTTTGATTGTGAAACCTGTATTAAAGCCAAGAGTCATCGGGTGTCTTTTCCAAGTAGTTTGGATAAGAGAACAACTTTTTTTGATTTGGTTCATTCGGATGTTTGGGGTCCGTCCCCGGTTAATTCATCTGTTGGAAATAGATGGTTTGTGTTATTTATTGATGATTGTACTAGGATGACTTGGTTGTATGTTCTTAAAAGAAAGGATGAAGTGACACATGTCTTTAAATCTTTTTTTAACATGGTGCAAAATCAATTTAATAAAAACATTAAGATTCTGAGAAGTGACAATGGAGGTGAGTTTGTCAATAGCATACTTCGAGAATTTCTTAACTCTAAAGGTATAATTCATGAAACAAGTTGTGTCGGTACTCCACAACAAAACGGAGTAGTTGAGCGGAAAAACAGACATGTCTTAGAAACAGCCCGGTCTATGTTACTTGAGAATACTGTTCCACAAACCTATTGGGATCATGCGGTTGCTGCTGCAGTATACCTAATTAATCGTATGCCATCCAATGTACTAAATTTTCAAACTCCACTTCAAGTACTTTCTTCATACGTATCGCTACCATCAACTCTTAATCTCCCACCAAAAGTATTTGGGTGTGTTGCATTTGTTCACATACAAAAGCATCAACGGTCTAAACTCGAACCATGCGCAGAAAGATGCGTATTTCTCGGATATGGTCAAAATCAGAAGGGCTATAAATGTCTCAATCCTGTTTCTAAAAAGGTATTTGTTACCATGGATGTCACTTTCCTGGAATTAGAGAGTTTTTTTAGAAAGGACACGTATCATTCTCAGGGGGAGAGTTTCTCTGCGAATGAAAGTCTGTCCTACTCTAATAGATACTGGAATCTCAGTTCGGAACAAACCACATGGAATCCAGAACCAGAACCAGCTGCTACTGGGCCGAACCCAGAATTAATTGCTATTGGCCCAGACCATTTCGCTGCTGATCCATCTGCTGATACCGAGCCTGAAAGTGAGCAGAGACAAATGATACAGTCATCTTTACCTCACCACGGCCAATCTCCTGAAAACGAGGTAACCTCAAACTCTAAATTTCTAGATTCACATAATTCTAACACAGGTTATAGATTACCTGACAGACATAACAGGGGAAAACCTCCTAAGCGGTTCAGACCGGATGAAGACAGTGGAGGAAATTACGCGATTAGTAAGTTTGTAGCAACAGAACACTTGCCCAATTCTCTGAAGAAGTTTGACGCTACTCTTGCTTCTGTTCGGTTTCCGGAAAAAATTGAAGAAGCGATGAGTGATCCCAAGTGGCTAGATGCTATGAGGATGGAGATGGAGGCATTAGAGAAAAATCACACATGGCGGTTGGTAAGTTTACCAAAGGGAAGAAAAATGGTAGGCTGTAAGTGGGTATTTACTGTAAAGTATGGTCCAAATGGGTTGGTCGACCGGTATAAAGCTAGATTAGTTGCTAGAAGGTTTACACAAACATATGGTATTGATTATCAGGAAACCTTCTCACCAGTTGCTAAGTTGAATACCATCAGAATTCTATTATCTCTTGCAGCTAATCTTGATTGGCCTTTGCATCAGTTCGATGTAAAGAATGCTTTCCTTCACGGTGATCTTGAAGAGGAGATTTATATGGAGATTCCACCCGGGTACAACCATTCAGGGTCTCAACAGTTGGTCTGCAAATTGGAAAAAGCACTATATGGGTTAAAACAATCTCCTAGAGCATGGTTTGGAAAATTCTGTAGTGCTATGAAAAAATATGGGTATTCTCAAAGTGATTCTGACCATACTTTGTTTTACAGGAAGGGACATGAAAAGATAGTTGTCTTAATTATTTATGTAGACGATATGATAATCACAGGTGATGATCTAGATGAGATAGAAAGTCTGAAGAAGAGACTCTCTAAAGATTTTGAAATGAAGGACTTAGGTGGACTGAAATATTTTCTCGGCATTGAAGTGGTAAGGTCCAAGCAAGGTATATCTTTGTCCCAACGGAAATATGTACTAGATTTGCTAACTGAAACTGGAATGCTTGACTGCAAACCAGTTGATACCCCTGTTGTCCAAAACCTTAAGTTAGGTGAGTTTCCGACTCAAGAACCGGCCAATAAAGAGAGATATCAACGATTGGTGGGCAAACTCATTTACTTGTCTCATACTAGACCAGATATAGCATATGCTGTGAGTTTAGTAAGTCAGTTCATGCATGCTCCAAGTGAGCAGCATATGGAAGCCGTGTTTAGAATTCTCAGGTACCTAAAAGGTGCTGCAGGTAGAGGAATTTTCTTCAAGAAAAATGAACACCTAAGAGTGGAAGGGTATACAGATTCGGACTGGGCAGGAGACATCACAGATCGAAAATCCACTTCTGGATATTTTACCTTCGTTGGAGGTAATTTGGTAACATGGAGAAGTAAAAAGCAAAAGGTGGTAGCCCTTTCTAGTGCCGAAGCTGAGTTTATTGGCATCACTAAAGGGTTACAGGAGCTAATTTGGTTAAGGAGAATCCTAAGTGAACTTGGTTTTGGTCCAAGTGATGGAATGAGGCTCTTTTGTGACAACAAGGCAGCAATTGCCATATCTCAGAATCCAGTACAACATGATCGTACAAAGCACATAGAAGTGAACAGACACTTCATTCGACAAAATCTAGAAGAGAATACCATCTCCCTTCCATTTGTGCGAACTGGTGATCAACTAGCTGATATTTTAACCAAGGGAGTTTCAAGTGTCATTTTTCATGACTCACTTGGCAAGTTGGGCATGACGGATATCTATGCACCAACTTGAGGGGGAGTATTGACGCAGTTTCCAAGAGGTCATCCCTTAAAATGCTGGGAATGTTCTGGGAGCAACAGACAGCATCCTTGGAACCAGAAAGCTGTAGTGCACCATCTCCAGTTTTTATGGACATCTTCTGTTGTTGATGTACTAGCAGATGAGATTGATGCTCATCTATAAAATCTTATGAGTTAAAAATATTTTGTAACAGAAATTCATTAAATAAAACAAGGGAGGAAAGGGAGATTCAGGGAGTGCTTGTGTTCTTTGTTGATTTTGTGTCACTTTGGAGACAGCTCTCTCTATATAGCAAGAACGAAAACTAATATATATATATATATATCAACTAGGGTGCACGGTAAATAATAATTTGGGCTATAACAAATATAACATATTTTTAATTTTATTGATTTGAGTTGATTATCATTATGTATATCAACTAGGGTTCACTAGAAATAATAATTTTGGATTTAAGGAATAAAGTTTTAAACCAACAAATTTAACATATTTTTAAATTTATTGATTTGAATTGATTATCATTTTAAAAAAATTATTATATTGGATTGATTTCTAACGTATTAAAAAACCCAAAACCAGCACACCCTTGGTAACATGTTAAACTAGATATTTAGTGCTTTCATATCAAACGAAGTCCCCTTATCAAAAATATATTAGCGTGAAATAAATAAATATGAAAAGAGATTCTACACTTCAATGGAAACATATTAGGCAAACATATGAATTATTAAAATCACCCGTTTTACATATTGATGTTTTATTTTTAATAATACCTAGTATTAAAAAAATCTTCGTTTTTTTGTTTTTAAAAGAGTGAAATAATAATATAGTAGAACAAAATAATAGAGCAACAATAATATATATAATAAAATGAAAAAGAAAAAAGAAGAAGAAGAAGAAGAAGAAGATTAGGTAGAAAAAAAAGAGAACTATTATTATCTTTATGTATTAATTGAATACAATGTCATGGAGATTATTTGTTATACTTATTATATAAAAAAATTTCAATTTATGATAGCTTTTTATATAAAACAAATTTCAAATTTATTATAGATAGAAATCATATCTTCATACAAGTATATACTATGATGATGTAATAGAGATCAAATTTTTATAAAAATATATATTTATAAAATAATAAAGATCAAATTTTAATTTGAAACTTTTCATACATATAACTATCGGATTTGAAGCTATATAGGTATCGAATTTGATACTGTAACTTTCAAAAAGATAAAGTTCAGTACTTATACTTTTTACATAAGCAATACTAATTAAAATAAAGTTCTATAAAAATATAAAACAACCTTAAAAATATATTATTTTTAACATACGTTGATCATATAACATGTTTTAATAATAGGATTGTTTTTAAAAATAATATTTTTTATAGAGTTATTTTCAAAAAATCATATAATTATTATTTTTTTCTTCCAAAACCTTCCTTATTTCTTTTTTACTTGCCACCCATCATCTTTTCTTTTCATCTCCTCCATTTTTTCTTATTTCAATTTTTTTCATTTTCTTTGTAAATTATCTCTCATATCCTCTATGTGTTTTTGTTTCTTTTCGTTTTCCATGTGTTTTTCTTTTTTTCTTCTCTATTTTCTTTAAACTTTACCTTTAAATGAGTTAGTTTTTTATTTTTCTTCTCGTAATACTATCATTTCTCCATTTAGTGTTTTTAATAATTTTATCCAATCAAAAATAAAATTAATTGATTTTTTTTATGTTTCAAAAACACTCTTGCACATTTTAAGTATAGAAATTTTATGTTGTTTTATAGGAGATTGTAATTAAATTAGTGTATTATATTTGCTTAAAATAATAATTTGGATACTAAGGTATGAAAGATACATTAATTGTTGTCTACTATGAGAAGTAATATTTAAATTGTCATAATCGAATTTTTCTTTTGTAAGATTATAATTTAAGTTTTGATATTCTTATATAGTAATTATCATTCATTTACATTGTTTCAAAAATTGGAGTACTATTAATTAGTAAAATAATGTTACAAAATTTATAGAAATATTGTTTTTGCCACGTTCACATTTTAAGTCTAAGATTGCAAAAGATTATTTTGAAATTGCGAGATATAGGAAAATTATAAAGTTTAATAATTTTTTAACGACATTTTGCAAATTAAGTGTTTCTAAAATATGGTTAAAACTAATAAAATTATAGTTATATGGTAGACATGTGAAAAGTTTAGAATTTAAATTGAGTAATATAATTATTTAAAATAAATAAATATGAAACGATTAAAAATAAAATCATTATAATCTATTATTAAAATAAATTTACTTGTATCACTCTTCACCCGAAAAATAGTTATAATTTGTTTTTAGGTTACAAAACCTTTTTTCCCAAGTTGAGGTTAGAACTTACAATTTAAAACAAAAAAAATTATAAATTGTATTAATTGGATCACAAATTAAACTATATTTAATTATAATTTAAAGTTAATTTGATTAATCAATGACATTTTATTTGAAACTTTCATGTATTCACAATTTCATGAGGAGCTTTTATTTTTTGGTATTAATCTATAAAATGTTTGTAGTTTTGTTCTTCTTTTCTTATTTTTCACATGATCTTCCTAAAATGAATACAAATTCAAAATAACTTAATAAACTGATTGATACTATTTATTTTCAAAAATAAATTATTCAAAATTAATATAATTATAATTATAATTAATATGATAATTTTTTATTTTATATAATTATACGAATAATATTATAATTACTTATAATATTACTAAATAAGAAGTCTATCGTAAAAGAAACTTATCCTACGATGTGACCTTCGAAATTAAATTTGAATTTCATATATAAACAACGAAAGTGACATAGTGAAATTTTAATAGTGACTGACGTAGGCCGGAAATATTGGACTAAGCCGACAGACAAATTAAGTGTGCTTTTAGAATGTCCATCGATTTAAAATCTAGTTTATGTTTTATGAATATAAATGGTCCCATTATCTCAAAAACATAAAAACAAAAAAAGGTCCCCGTTTGGCCCATTGCTATCACGACACAAATTACAAATAATTTTTGATGGAGCCTTAACTCTTGAACACAACTTCAAGATTATAGGACTTCACCTTACCACTAAACTAGTCACATAAGCTATTCCTATACATATTAATTTTGGTAATTAAAATTAATGACCCTTTTAAATGCTAGGATTAACTAACCCTCAATATTCTATGTTATATAGGTTTCCACGATTTGGTCCGATCTAATTTTAGGTGAAAAAAAACATTTAACCGAATTAAATCAAATTATTTAATTATTAAAAATATTGAACCAAATAATTTGATCTAATTTTTTTAAAAAAATTTAATAGTTTAATTCGATTAATAATATATAAATATGATACACTTAATAATATATATTTGATTAAAATATAATAAATTTAATCAATAATTTTTGAGAAATCATGTGAAGATTTTAATATATTATTAAACAGGTCCGATCGGTTTAAAAATTAATATAATCGAAGTAGATCATTAAAAAATAATTTTAATTAATACAAACTTATCGAATCGTTTGATTTATAAAACAATTTGATCTATTTTTTCAATTTAATTTAATTTGATCTGATTATATAAATTGCATGAGTTTAAACACAAAACAAATTTTAGAAACATTTATATTTTTAATTATTAATTATTTAAAAAATATATTAATATATTATATAACTCAAGTACACAGTGAATACTGGACCCAAAACAGAAATATATATACAATAGAGATCGAACTCCAACCTTTATTTTACATGCTTCATAACTTATAAAGAAATTTTGGTGTTACTCAACTATAAAAATTAAATTACTTTAAACAAGTCTTTAATTTTCTTGGGAAAAGTGTCTAGACTAAGTTATTTAGATAATAATCTTAATTAATGAATTAAGTCGCAATAATAATTTAAAACAACCATATGCATGAAGCTTTCACCCGCAAACCTGAGGCTAGTACCATAAATTTATAATATTTCATTTTTTTTAAAAAATATTAAAGATTATAAAGTGTTGCTAGAGGGTCTGATGCTTCGTCCCTATATAACAATACAAACGTGACCTGTTTTCACTGTCATTTCAATTTCGCTCTTATTTGACAATATCTTCTCCAGCAAATCAGTTTTTGTTAGCTTGCTATACCGTAGGGATGTTGTAAAATAGTGGATCGGCCTAGCCTAACCCGTGACTATATATAAGTCGTATTGAATTTTTGACCTATGAGATGTACCGTGTCATATCGTCCTGACCTGTTATATAGTGTTTAACATGCCGGTATAATCTGTGGTTATTTAATCTAAAAATTGTTGCTTTGAGTAATCAAACTTTTACACCATCTAATCTAATATATGTATACCACCATTACGATTAAGTCACACTTTATATAACATTAATGAACATATGTATATATTTTTATTTGAATTAGATTTTAAGAAGAGGTGGTGCCATGCGTTGTATTATGTTATTTTTTTTAACACGTATACCGTATCGTGTCGAATATAAATTGGAACTAATAAATCGATATTTAACAACTCGTGTCATGTTAAATAGATCCGTTTAATACCCCTATAGTAAATGGTGTGCTGCAAGACCCCTCCTTGCCTCTCGTTCTTATGTGAAAATATTTTCATTATCATCGCTTAAAAGTCTCATGACATAATAGAATTTTTAAATACATTAATAGATTTACAAATTGTATCTATAAAATAATATATAAATAGAAAAAAACAATACTATTTTTTAATTATTATTTATTTTAATTAAAATATATATATATATATATATATATATTTAAATCATTTAATTCTTTTGTGAATTTCAAAGGTTAAAAGATTAAAATTTAAAATATAAAATAAACTATTTTTTTTAATCCTGAGATGGGGCCGGTATTACTCCTTCCCCGTATATTTATCTCCCCCACCCGGGCCAACATACATTTGTCCCCACGTATATTTGACCATTGTTAATATATATATAATAACATATTAATGTATATATATTTGCTAATCTATATTTATTTATTTTAGTCATATCTATACCTAGTTACTTTAGATATATCTAATTTACTTGTAATTCTTATATAAAAGCATCATGTATATTTATTTAAATAACCGAATATAATACAATCATTAAGTATTTCTAACATGGTATCAGAGCCACTACTCTTATCTTTCTAATAGTCTTATCTTTTCTAGTGCTACTCAACCCTTATAGCTTTCGCTATCACAATAGCCACTACAACCACTCACCGTTAAACCTTTGACGTCTTTCAACCGTTGTCCTTAGGTTCTGGGACTATAGTCGCCGTTGTTAAGGAGTCTCACACCACACAGACCATTGCAATCACTGTCGCCACCGTGCATCTTGCTTCGATAATTTTTCTACAGATACCACTTTGATCGGATCGACCAGATCTACACAACGGTGGAAGTATAGCAACCATCGGACTCCACACGCTCCCTCATGCACCGCTCAAAATATTTGCACGTCCTTGCACACGCCGCCATTGAAACCAAACACCGCCATGAAATCTTAACCAAACGACCTTTCTACAGATACCATTGTAATCGCCGTGATCAAATCTACACAACCGTGGGTGTATCACAATCATCCTCCTCCACACGCGCCCGCACACACATCCAACAGCAAGAACGCATGAATTTGACGCGCCGTACACGCCGCGCTCTGGTCTCGTGACATCATCAATGACTTGCGTAGGGCTAACGTCACAGAGACCCCGTTGACCGTCTTAACCGTTGACTTATCATTGACCGTGCTAATCGTTGTCTTTTCGTGACCGTTACCGTGATGTCCATTGACTTTGAATTCTTTGACTGTTGACTTTTGCAAATACATGTCCTCCTTACCTAGTTTTTCACGTAGATCTTGTTTTTGCAGTTTGTTTTTGCATATTGTGTTTCCAAATGGATAAAAAAGATGTTTTTGTTTCTTGTCCTATCAATACTATATTGGAGAGGACCAAGAATTACTTGTCATAGTCTCAAACTATGCGCAATTTTCTTAAGGGTCGTATGCTCTGGCATTATTGTACTAGTGCAATTATCATTCCTGTTAAAGGAGCAAGTGAAAAAGATGCTACTTTCCTTCGTCACATGATTGAATAGGATAGTCACAACCACATGATCCTCGCATGGATTCAAAATACTTCCATTGCCTCCATCTCTAATCTGTTAGGAAGCTTTGATGATGCCAAATCAACATGGGATATGCTGGCCAAAAGGTACTCCACTACTCACGGATACATGAAATATCAGCTAATAGTTGAATTGCATCAACTTCAATAGGAACCAAGGCAATCCATCAATGACTACTTTGATCAGCTTCGCTTCCTTTGGGACCAAATTGACCTTTGTGATCCAATTTGGACATGCTCAACAGATGCTCAGTAATATGCTACAATTAGGGATGAATTTCGTCTCTATGAGTTCTTGATGTCACTCCATAAGGACTTTGAGCCCATCCGAGGTCAACTTCTTAATCATAGTCCTTCTCCCTCTCTTGATACTGCTGTAAATGAGTTGGTTAGAGAAAAAGCTCAGCTTGCAACCCTTCAAGCCCAGAATAAGTTCAATGTTTTGGCTATTACTCCTCATGTTCCTACCATTGAGCAACCTCAACAATCAAGTGATTCCTCTAGCTTTTACAATCATCGTAGGGAGAGCAATAAAAGGTTTTGCAATTATTTCAAGCGTCATGGCCACACCATTGAGACTTGTTACCGTCGCAACAAATCTATTGCTGTTGTTGCTAATATTAAGCCTACTTCACTGATGCCTTCTAGTTTAGTAGAGTCCCAGTCTTCTGGATCCACTATCAACCTCTCCTCCACTGAACTATAAAAGATCATAACTCAGGCTGTTCAAATGGCTGGTAATGCATATCTTTCCACTACTCTCTTAGTTATACTCGGTAAGTCTCAAATTTGGCTTTTTGACTCTGCATGTTGTAATCACATGACACCTCACTCGTCTTTATTCTCCAAACTTGACCCTGCACCACATCCCCTTAATATTCATATGGCTGATGGTTCCACCATTCGTGTGAATAGTCTAGGTATTGTTTCGACCTTTACCCTCTCTATTCCTAGGGTTTTCCATGTACTTGACATATCCTATAATTTATGCTCTCTGGGTGTATTGTGCAAGATCCGAGGATGGGGCAAGAGCTTGGGACCGGTCCTAGGGTTGGGCATATGTTTCCCGTAAACAATCTTCATCTTCCACTTGTTGCTCCTACCTCTGTTACTACTGCAACTGCTGCAATTTCTTCCTTACCTTCTCTCGCATTTTGGCATTCTCGTCTTGGTCATGCCCTATTCACTCGGGTATAACAGTTAGCTTTTAAAGGTTTATTGGGTTCTGTGTCCAAAGATAATTTTGATTGTACTTCATGCCAGTTAGGAAAACAACCAACTTTACCTTTCAATAATAGTAAATCTATCTCTAATAGTATTTTTGAGTTAATTTATTCTGATGTTTGGGGACCTTCTCCTGTTACTAGTATTTGTGGATCTCGATATTTTGTTGTTTTTATTGATGATTATTCTCGTTATAGTTGGATCTTTCCAATGAAATCTCGTTCTGAAATCTTACCAATATACAGTAACTTTGCAAAAATGGTTGAAACATAATTCTCCAAACATATCAAAACTTTTCAATCTGATAATACTCTTGAATATACTCAAAATTATTTTCAAGCTCTGTTACACTCATGTGGCACTGTACATCATCTAACCTGTCTAGAAACCTCTTAACAAAATGGCAAAGCCGAAAGAAAACTTTGTCATATTCTTGACACTGTTCGTGCTCTTCTTCTTTCTGTCAAAGTTCTTGCCCCATTTTGGGATGAAGCCGTTCTTTATGTTGTTCATGCCATTAATCGCATTCCAAGCGATGTCATTCATAATCAGACTCCGTATGAGCTTCTTTTTGGGTCATCTCCTGACTATCATTACCTTCGCTCATTCGAATCTACCTGTTTCGTTCTTCTTCAGCCTCATGAACACAAAAAACTTGAGCCTCGATCTAGAATTTGATGTTTTCTTGGTTATGGTGAAACTCAAAAAGGGTATCGATGTTATGATCATGTCACACATCGTCTTCGTGTTTCCCAAAATGTTGTCTTTTGGGAACACCACTTATTTGTTAAACTTTCTCACTTTTGTTCTTCCCTAACTAATTCAAATGTTTTAGAAATCTTTCCAAATGAGTCTCATATTCCTTCTACAGATACTCCTAATCCACCTTTGGACTTCACTATTCAATCTTCAGATATTTTTGATGATTATCCTAGATAGGTTGTAGAAGAACAGATTGATAACGAGCTACCCCACCTTGAACATAAGTCCCCTGGTCTTGCCCCGCCTGAAGATCCTCCATAAGACATTCCACCTTGCCACTCAACTCGGGTAAGATCTATTCCTACACATTTACTTGACTATCATTGTTACACTGTTCTTGCTACATTCCATGAGCCTCACACCTATCGTGATGCATCTACTAACCCTTTTTGGCAGATTGCAATGAAAGAAGAAATTAATGCATTAACCAAAAACCATACTTGGGATCTGGTTTCTCTCCCTCCTGGTTAATATGTGGTTGGTAGTAAGTGGATCTATAAGATCAAGACTCGCTCTGATGGGTCCATCGATCGCTACAAGGCTCATCTTGTAGCAAAAGGTTTTACACAAGAGTATGAGATTGATTATGAAGAGACTTCTGCACCAGTTGCCCGTATTTCCTCTGTTCGTACCCTGTTAGATGTTGCCACTGCTAGTAAATGGGACCTTTTTCAGATGAATGATAAAAATGCATTCCTTAATGGGGATCTACATGAAGAAGTCTATATGCAACCTCCTCCTGGTCTTTCTGTTGAAACAAATAAGGTTTGTCGCCTTCGACGAGCACTTTATGGCCTTAAACAAGCTCCACGAGCATGTGTAAGGACTATGAGTGTTGGCTATTTTCGTGGACAAAATATTTACTTGTAAATTTGTTTTTAGGCCTGCTATCAAGTTTATCAAGAAAAGCCGAACAAATGTTCAAGTTTCAGATATTCGTACTTGAGGTATGTTTTTTTATAACTACGACACTTAGGATTGCATTCATGCATTTAATAACACATTTTCATAAATCGGAAATTATATTTTATGTTAAAATATTTATTCAAACTTTAATTAATTTATGAAATTATTAATTAAATATTGTTATAATATATCTTAAGATAATATTAAGATTTTGTTTTTAATGGGCTTTGAAAAGTTAAGACCAAAACACAATTAACCCTAACCCTAATATCATTAAGTATTATCATTATCTATATATATAGATACATTAGGGTTAGAGAGTTGTAGGGAAAAAAAAAGTGAATACAAGGAGGCCGAATAGAAGTTAAAACAAATATGTGCTGCTACCGAAAACAATAGAAAAACAATTCAGAGGAAAAGAGTTGTCTTACGCTGCGAGATATAGGAAGTTGAAGCACAGTAAAGATGATTAATATATAAATAATATGAGTAAAACAAATATGTGCTGCTGCCGATAGAAAAACAATTCAGAGGAAAAGAGTTGTCTTCACGCTGCGAGATATAGGTAAGTAATATATATATATATATATATATATATATATATATATATATATATATATATATATATATATATATATATATATAAATGAAGTTGAACAATGGAGGCTAATATATATATATATATGCATATGATTCGGTAAGAGGAATTCAAATACTTTATAAAGTTAATATAATATATATATATAATATATATATATATAATATATATATATATAATATATATATATATATATACATATTCTCGGTAGACTTTGGAATTTTATATAATTAATATATATTGAGTTTCTTAATTAATTTAATTCCTTTGAATTAGATATTTAAATATTTAGATTAAATAATTTTATGAGTAATTATGATTATTTGATTTGAGTATTAAATTTTAAGGAAATTATTTTTTATTGAATCTGTACTTAATCTTTTTGGCTTAGAATATTCTAGTTGATTTGATTTAAGTGATATATGTTTTGAATCATCTAGTTAGGATTATTCATTGTTAAATCCATTCTAGAACACACACGGGCACTTGTGTTTTTTTGTGCTAACATTTTTTGCAGTTCATTTGTGAACGATCTGATTGGCGGAGAGCTTATTAGAACGTTGGTCTGGAAACCGCTCACGCTAATATTGGAAACTGTGAAAACAGAGCAGGGGCTCGTAAGTAAAGTACATTGGGGCAGTATCCTAGGGAGGGTAGCATAAGACCGAGTTTGTACTTGAACATTTGATTTTCATAGTGGAAAGTTAGGTGGTCCGGTGGACCGGTGGTTTTCCTCTTAGGTCATAGTTGTGGCCTAGGTTGTTTCCACCTAAAAATATCGTGTGTTATTATTTTATTTCCGCACTTATTTTTACACACGATTACATGTCTGGCCACTTTGTTTAGGTTATTAAATTATAAACTTGATAAAAATTAAGAATAATCTATTCACCCCCCTCTAGGTTAATCAGGTCCATATCTTATAAACTTTCAATTGGTATCAGAGCAAACACTAGACACACTTAGTGAGATTGATTTTTAGGGACACACACACTTACTTCTGGACCAAATGAAAGAAGGTGGGTCATCTCTTAGACCCCCACTATTTGATGGGTTTAATTATCCTTACTGGAAGGCTCGCATGCAAGTCTTTCTCAGACAAGATGAAAAAGTCTGGGATGCTATTCTTGATGGTTGGGAACCACCTTCTGTAATGAAAGATGGTGTTACAATCATAAAGCCAAGAAAAGACTGGACCACTGAAGAACGCACCCTTAGTGGGGCAAACCAAAAAGGTCTAAGCTCAATATTCGCTGCAGTGTCGATGGATGAGTTTCGTCGCATCTCCGACTGTGAAACTGCTAAAGATGCATGGAATGCACTTGCTCTTGCTCATGAAGGAACTTCCCAAGTAAAACAAACAAAATTGAGATTGCTAACATCTGAGTTTGATTCTATTAAAATGAGTAACAATGAAACTTTTGGTCAATTCTATGCTCGCTTCTGTGATATCACTAATGCTTGTTCTAACCTTGGTGAGAAAATTCCACAACCTATACAAGTGCGCAAACTCCTAAGCTCTTTAACAGCTGACTATAAGATGAAAGTTACAGCGATAGAGGAAAGCAAGAATGTAGACACACTAAAAATTGATGAACTTGTCGGGTCAATCCAAACCTATGAGCTTTCTCTTGATCCACCCAAGAAAAATAAGGATGTGGCATTAAAAGCTCCAAAAAGGACATCTCTGATAGTGATGATGATATGAATGATGAGTCACTCGTCTTGTTAGCACGAAAATTTAAGAAGTTCATGAAGAAGAAGGGTCAACAGAATAATCATTCCAACAAGGGACAATCCAGTCGTTCGAATGACCGAAAGTCAAGGGAAATCAAGTCTCCTAGCCTTGATGGTAAGAAAAGTAAGCCCACTAATCCTCAATGCTTTACTTGTAGGGGATTTGGTCATATTTCTACAGATTGTGCTAACAATAAAAAGAAATTTGGAAAAGCCTTTAATGCTACACTCAGTGACACAGAAAGTGAGCAGGACAATGCTAGTAACTCAGAGGATGATGACACTAATTATTGTGCCTTCACCGCAACTGCCAATGCACATCACAATGACTCCGACCTTAGCTCAGATGAAGAAAATGAGGAAGTAAACTCTTCTCTCTTACTGTCTAAGTTTAATGTATCGAATTATGAGGAACTATTCATGGATTGTCTAGGTGCCAGGGAAGAGAGAGATAAATTGCTTATGGAAGTAACTAAACTTAATGATATCATCAATGTTCACAAAACAAATTCCTCTAACCAGGAGAAAGATAAAAAGGAATTGTCTGATCATATTAATGCATTGAATTTGAGACTTGTAGAAACCATTGAGGAAAACAAAAATCTCAAGCAAGAACTTAGTATTGCTAAAGAAACGATGAAGAATTTGACCATTGGTGCTGAAAAATTAACCAAAGTCCTAGACTATGGGAAGCCACATGGAGATAAGAGAGGTCTTGGATACATAGATGAACAATCAACACCTTCATCATCCAAAACTCAATTTGTAAAACCCACTATTGCTCAGGCAGGGAAGGTAGTTTTTGCACCTTATCATTCTAAGAAAATTCAGTTTGTTCCCATCTGTCATCATTGTGGTAGGAAAGGACATATAAGACCTAAGTGTAGATTTCTTTATGCTTATGATTCTATCACGAATACAAATTTTTCTAAAATACCTCAAAAAAATTCAAAATGTAAAGTTTTACTACAAGAACTACACAAAAAGAGGAATATAAGAAACCAGTAACTCAAATGTCCAAAATTAAAAAAAGGATGGGTTAAGAAATCTGAGTTGCACTGCTTTGTGGCCCATATAGCATTTAAAGTTAAATCAAATACCGCTTGGTATTTTGATAGTGGATGCTCTAGACACATGACAGGGAATCGTTCTTTGTTTAAAACCTTTAAGGAATACAATGAAGGGACAGTTACCTTTGGTGATGGTAAAACATCTAGAATTATTGGAAAAGGCTCTGTTCAAATAGAGGGTATCCCTAAACTTGATGAAGTTTTATATGTGGAAGGACTTAAGGCAAACTTGATTAGCATAAGTCAAATATGTGATAGTGATTTTAATGTGCAATTTACAAACAATCATTGTATTGTAACAGATCAAAATGGTGAATGTGTGATTAAGGGAATCAGATCACATGACAATTGTAATTGTATTGATACATCACCCACAGTAACATGTAACCTAGCTAGCAATGACTCAACTATCTTGTGGCACGAAAAGCTAGGTCATATAAATTTTAAAGATCTGGTTAGATTAAGCAAAATTGAGACTGTGCGTGGTTTACCTATTCTTTCAAAAATTGAAACACCTGTATGTGGACCATGTCAATTGGGTAAACAAACTAGGATTGCTCATAAGAAGATCAAGAGTATAAATACAAACAGAGTATTGGAATTGATACATATTGACCTTATGGGTCCTATGAGAACAGAAAGTATTGGAGGTAAGAAATATATCATAGTTGTAGTAGATGACTTTTCTCGCTACACGTGGGTAGACTTTCTTAGAGACAAGTCAGATGCTTTTGAGTTTTTCATCTCATATTGTACAAGAGTGCAGGTTGAAGCAGGTGACAAAATAGTAACCATCAAGAGACTGAGAAAATACCATGGAAAAGAGTTTGAAAATACCAAGTATGCTAACTTCTGTAAAGAACATGGTATCTTTCATGAATTCTCTGCTCCTATCACACCTCAACAAAATGGGGTAGTTGAACGGAAAAATAGGATACTTCAAGAGATGGCAAGAGTAATGATGCATGCCAAGGGAGTCTCCAAAAGGTTTTGGGCTGAAGCTATAAACACTGCATGTCACATTATAAATCGTGTATATCTTCGCCCAGGTACAAACCAAACTCCCTATGAGATTTGGAGAGGTAAAAAACCCAATCTGAAATTTATGCATGTTTTTGGAAGTAAATGCTACATACTTAGAGATCGTGAACAATTGGGTAAGTTTGATTCAAGAAGTGATGAAGGTATATTTCTTGGGTATTCTCTAAATAGTAGAGCTTATAGAGTCTTCAACTGTAGAACTAATGTAGTTATGGAATCCATAAATGTCGTTATAGATGATGGAGGTAAGAAAATTACAAGTGAAGAAGTTGGAAATGAAGAAAATTTCACAACACCTCAATTAACAACGACCAGTGACACAATTGGAATAAAAGAAGAAGAGTTAGAGGAAAGAGAAGAAAAGAAAGAAGAAGCATCAACCTCATCAATGATAAATCCAACTCGAACTTCAAAAAATCATCCTATTAAGAATATAATTGGAGATCCTAATGCAAGCATGGTAACAAGAAGAAGACAAATAAGTGAGGTACCCCATTTATGCTATATTTCTCAATTTGAACCAAAAAATGTGAATGAAGCCCTTAGGGATGAATTTTGGATAAATGTCATGCAGGATGAGTTAGCTCAATTTGAAAGAAATCATGTGTGGGTATTAGTACCTAAGCCTAAAAACAAAAATGTTATTGGAACAAAATGGGTGTTCAAAAATAAATCTGATGAGCATGACATTGTTGTTAGAAATAAGGCTAGGTTAGTAGCTCAAGGCTATACGCAAGTAGAAGGAGTTGACTTTGATGAAACATTTGCACCCGTAGCTAGACTAGAGTCAATTAGGATTTTACTTGCCATTTCTTGTCATATGAAGTTCAAATTATATCAAATGGATGTTAAGTCTGCCTTTTTGAATGGTTTTTTGAATGAGGAGGTGTACGTGGAACAACCAAAAGGATTTGTTGATCTGAAATTTCCAAATCATGTTTACAAACTCAAAAAGGCTCTTTATGGTTTAAAACAAGCTCCACGAGCATGGTATGAGAGACTTACCAACTATCTTTTGAACAAGGGATTTATTCGAGGGGGAGTTGATAAGACTTTATTCATTAAAAGGAGTAGTGACGAGATCTTTATTGCTCAAATTTATGTGGATGACATAGTTTTTGGATCCACATCTAGTACACTAGTGGATGATTTTGTGCATGTTATGACAAATGAATTTGAAATGTCCATGGTAGGTGAAATGAATTTCTTCCTTGGTTTACAAATCAAACAATCTCATGATAATATATTTATTTCTCAAACCAAGTACGCTTGTAACCTTGTTAAAAGATTTGGTCTTGAAACTAGCAAGCCATTACGAACTCCTTTAGGTACCAGCACAAAAATTACAAAGGACACTCAAGGTAAAAGTGTTGATCAAACCCTTTATAGGAGTATGATAGGTAGTTTACTTTACCTCACTGCAAGTAGACCTGACATATGTTTTAGTGTTGGTGTGTGTGCCCGTTATCAAGCTGACCCTAAGGAATCACACTTAGAGAATGTAAAGAGAATCATTAGGTATATCTCAGGAACACGTAATTATGGTTTATATTTTACTACTGACACTACTTGTGAAGTAAGTGGTTTTACAGATGCCGACTGGGCAGGCAACCAGGATGATAGGAAGAGCACATCATGTGGTTGTTTCTACATTGAAAACAACCTAGTATCATGGCACAGTAAAAAGCAGAACTCTATTTCACTCTCTACAGCTGAAGCGGAATACATTGCTGCAGTAAGCTCTTGCACACAAATGCTTTGGATGAAAAACATGCTCAAGGACTACGGCCAACCACAAGGTATGATGCCCTTATATTGTGATAACTCTAGTGCTATATGTATTTCTAAAAACCCAGTTCAACATTCTAGGACTAAGCACATTGACATAAGGCATCACTTTATTCGAGAACTAGTTGAAGAGAAAATAGTAACACTTGAGTTTGTACCTACTGAGAGACAACTAGCTGATATATTCACTAAAGCCATAGACACTCAAAGATTTGAGTATCTCAGAAGTGCCTTGGGAATTTCTCCCTCAAATTGACTTTCAAATTTTATTAACAAAAAAAAACATCTTTGTTTGGCCAACACAGTATTCGACTTATTTAATACTTCCATACACATAATCTCATTTTTAGTGACTCAACTCATTTTGATATTTATTGTATAAATTATGCTACAATTTTGGCTTATGCATACACATATATTCTTATACATGTGATGATCGATGTTGACATAAACTTTTCCACACACTCACGAACACACATATATGTTATGCTTGAAGTTTATGAATTTTCTTGAAAGACTCTAGGACTTTAACTAATCTTGATTGTAAAATTGTGTTGAGTTCTACTTTTGCTTACTAAAATGTTACCATATGGAGGCACCTAGTATTGAGAGGGCTACCTACTGTGATGTGTGAAGCTACCGCAATGAACGGAGAGGGCTACCTCACAACTAGTGTGAAAGTCATCATGCTAGGTTTATGGCTGATGGTTCCACCATTCGTGTGAATAGTCTAGGTATTGTTTCGACCTTTACCCTCTCTATTCCTAGGGTTTTCCATGTACTTGACCTATCCTATAATTTATGCTCTCTGGGTGTATTGTGCAAGATCCGAGGATGGGGCAAGAGCTTGGGACCGGTCCTAGGGTTGGGCATATGTTTCCCGTAAACAATCTTCATCTTCCACTTGTTGCTCCTACCTCTGTTACTACTGCAACTGCTGCAATTTCTTCCTTACCTTCTCTCGCATTTTGGCATTCTCGTCTTGGTCATGCCCTATTCACTCGGGTATAACAGTTAGCTTTTAAAGGTTTATTGGGTTCTGTGTCCAAAGATAATTTTGATTGTACTTCATGCCAGTTAGGAAAACAACCAACTTTACCTTTCAATAATAGTAAATCTATCTCTAATAGTATTTTTGAGTTAATTTATTCTGATGTTTGGGGACCTTCTCCTGTTACTAGTATTTGTGGATCTCGATATTTTGTTGTTTTTATTGATGATTATTCTCGTTATAGTTGGATCTTTCCAATGAAATCTCGTTCTGAAATCTTACCAATATACAGTAACTTTGCAAAAATGGTTGAAACATAATTCTCCAAACATATCAAAACTTTTCAATCTGATAATACTCTTGAATATACTCAAAATTATTTTCAAGCTCTGTTACACTCATGTGGCACTGTACATCATCTAACCTGTCTAGAAACCTCTTAACAAAATGGCAAAGCCGAAAGAAAACTTTGTCATATTCTTGACACTGTTCGTGCTCTTCTTCTTTCTGTCAAAGTTCTTGCCCCATTTTGGGATGAAGCCGTTCTTTATGTTGTTCATGCCATTAATCGCATTCCAAGCGATGTCATTCATAATCAGACTCCGTATGAGCTTCTTTTTGGGTCATCTCCTGACTATCATTACCTTCGCTCATTCGAATCTACCTGTTTCGTTCTTCTTCAGCCTCATGAACACAAAAAACTTGAGCCTCGATCTAGAATTTGATGTTTTCTTGGTTATGGTGAAACTCAAAAAGGGTATCGATGTTATGATCATGTCACACATCGTCTTCGTGTTTCCCAAAATGTTGTCTTTTGGGAACACCACTTATTTGTTAAACTTTCTCACTTTTGTTCTTCCCTAACTAATTCAAATGTTTTAGAAATCTTTCCAAATGAGTCTCATATTCCTTCTACAGATACTCCTAATCCACCTTTGGACTTCACTATTCAATCTTCAGATATTTTTGATGATTATCCTAGATAGGTTGTAGAAGAACAGATTGATAACGAGCTACCCCACCTTGAACATAAGTCCCCTGGTCTTGCCCCGCCTGAAGATCCTCCATAAGACATTCCACCTTGCCACTCAACTCGGGTAAGATCTATTCCTACACATTTACTTGACTATCATTGTTACACTGTTCTTGCTACATTCCATGAGCCTCACACCTATCGTGATGCATCTACTAACCCTTTTTGGCAGATTGCAATGAAAGAAGAAATTAATGCATTAACCAAAAACCATACTTGGGATCTGGTTTCTCTCCCTCCTGGTTAATATGTGGTTGGTAGTAAGTGGATCTATAAGATCAAGACTCGCTCTGATGGGTCCATCGATCGCTACAAGGCTCATCTTGTAGCAAAAGGTTTTACACAAGAGTATGAGATTGATTATGAAGAGACTTCTGCACCAGTTGCCCGTATTTCCTCTGTTCGTACCCTGTTAGATGTTGCCACTGCTAGTAAATGGGACCTTTTTCAGATGAATGATAAAAATGCATTCCTTAATGGGGATCTACATGAAGAAGTCTATATGCAACCTCCTCCTGGTCTTTCTGTTGAAACAAATAAGGTTTGTCGCCTTCGACGAGCACTTTATGGCCTTAAACAAGCTCCACGAGCATGTGTAAGGACTATGAGTGTTGGCTATTTTCGTGGACAAAATATTTACTTGTAAATTTGTTTTTAGGCCTGCTATCAAGTTTATCAAGAAAAGCCGAACAAATGTTCAAGTTTCAGATATTCGTACTTGAGGTATGTTTTTTTATAACTACGACACTTAGGATTGCATTCATGCATTTAATAACACATTTTCATAAATCGGAAATTATATTTTATGTTAAAATATTTATTCAAACTTTAATTAATTTATGAAATTATTAATTAAATATTGTTATAATATATCTTAAGATAATATTAAGATTTTGTTTTTAATGGGCTTTGAAAAGTTAAGACCAAAACACAATTAACCCTAACCCTAATATCATTAAGTATTATCATTATCTATATATATAGATACATTAGGGTTAGAGAGTTGTAGGAAAAAAAAAAGAAAGAAAGTGAATACAAGGAGGCCGAATAGAAGTTAAAACAAATATGTGCTGCTGCCGAAAACAATAGAAAAACAATTCAGAGGAAAAGAGTTGTCTTACGCTGCGAGATATAGGAAGTTGAAGCGCAGTAAAGATGATTAATATATAAATAATATGAGTAAAACAAATATGTGCTGCTGCCGATAGAAAAACAATTCAGAGGAAAAGAGTTGTCTTCACGCTGCGAGATATAGGTAAGTAATATATATATATATATATATATATATATATATATATATATATATGAAGTTGAACAATGGAGGCTAATATATATATATATGCATATGATTCGGTCAGAGGAATTCAAATACTTCATAAAGTTAATATAATATATATATATATAATATATATATACATATTCGGTAGACTTTGGAATTTTATATAATTAATATATATTGAGTTTCTTAATTAATTTAATTCCTTTGGATTAGATATTTAAATATTTAGATTAAATAATTTTATGAGTAATTATGATTATTTGATTTGAGTATTAAATTTTAAGGAAATTATTTTTTATTGAATCTGTACTTAATCTTTTTGGCTTAGAATATTCTAGTTGATTTGATTTAAGTGATATATGTTTTGAATCATCTAGTTAGGATTATTCATTGTTAAATCCATTCTAGAACACACACGGGCACTTGTGTTTTTTTATGCTAACATTTTTTGCAGTTCATTTGTGAACGATCTGATTGGCGGGGAGCTTATTAGAACGTTGGTCTGGAAACCGCTCACGCTAATATTAGAAACTGTGAAAACAGAGCAGGAGCTCGTAAGTAAAGTACATTGGGGCAGTATCCTAGGGAGGGTAGCATAAGACCGAGTTTGTACTTGAACATTTGATTTTCATAGTGGAAAGTTAGGTAGTTCGGTGGACCGGTGGTTTTCCTCTTAGGTCATAGTTGTGGCCTAGGTTGTTTCCACCTAAAAATATCGTGTGTTATTATTTTATTTCCGCACTTATTTTTACACACGATTACATGTCTGGCCGCTTTGTTTAGGTTATTAAATTATAAACTTGATAAAAATTAAGAATAACCTATTCACCCCCCTCTAGGTTAATCAGGTCCATATCTTATAAACTTTCAGCATGGTTTGTCAAGTTCAACTTCATCATCATTCGCTTGGGTTACACTACTAGTCCTTATGATTCTACCTTATTTATTCGTCGCAATGATAAAGGCACCATTTTGCTTCTCCTATACGTGGATGATATGATCATGATCATAACTGGTGATGACCTTAGTGGCATTCAAGAACTCAAGGATTTTCTTAGTCAGTAATTTGAGATGAAAGACCTTAGACATCTCAGCTACTTCTTGGGTCTTGAGATCACTCATTCCATAGATGGTCTTTATATTACTCAAGCTAAGTATGCATATGATCTCTTATCTCAAGATGGACTCACTGATAGCAAGATTGTTGACACTCCAATTGAACTTAATGTGCATCTTACACCATCGGAGGGGCAACCATTATCTAGTCTTTCTTTTTCCAGACGATTGGTTGGTAGCCTGGTTTATCTTACAATTACTTGTCCAGACATTTCTTATGTTCTTCATCAGGTGAGCCAGTATCTATCTGCTCCATGATCAACTCAATATGTTGTTGTTCTACGTATTCTACGATACTTGAAAGACACTATCTTCCATGGCCTTTTCTACTTAGCTCAGTCTTCTCTAGTACTTCGTGCATTCTCTAATGTTGATTGGGCAGGAGATCACATTGATCGTAGGTCCACTATAGATGTGTCCACATCCTCTACTACTCCCATTTATTATGATAATCAGAGTGTCATTCATATTGCTCATAACGATGTCTTCCATGAACAGACTAAACATATCGAGATTGATTATCAATTTATTCGCTCTCATCTTGTCCATGGTGTTCTTAAATTTTTCCCCGTTTCCTCCAACGACAAACTTATAGATATCTTCACTAAAGCACTTCCCAAAAGACGCACTCGTAATTTGGTTGACAACCTCAAGTTGATCTCACATCCACCTTGAGTTTGAGGGGGACTGTTAATATATATCTAATAACATATTAATGTATATATATCTACTAATGTATATCTATTTACTTTAGACATATCTATATCTAGTTACTTTAGACACATCTAATTTACTTGTAATTCATATAAAAAGACACCATGTATATTCATTTAAATTACAAAATAAAATACAATCATTATGTATTTTTAACACTCATGATTAGATGAGAAACTAAGATCTTTATATGAAAAACCGGGATGTATATAACATTTTAAGATAATTAAAAAAAATCTTAATTTTAATTTTGATATTAAGGTAAAAATTAACATTAAAGTTCAGCCAATGACAAAGATGATAACGAACATTTAATTATGAAAAAAAAGATTATTATTAATAAATTATATGATAATTATATTATTTTATATTATTAAATTTTAAATTTTTAAATTTTTAAATTTTTTTAAATTTAATAATTTTAATATAAGTAAAATTTTCTATGAAAATATGATAAAAATAAGGTTACTTTGAAAAAAAAATATATATTATTATTAGTGATGAATTTATAATGTGTTATATTTAATATTTTCTTAAAGTCTTAATATAACTACATATTTCGATTATTTTGTTAAAAAGCAAACATATGTGTGTATATATATATTTATATTTATAATTATGATTATTTGTTAAAATATATGATTTTTTAATTATAAAAAACAGATATAAATTATTACAAAAATAGGATGAAGAATACAACCTATGTTTTTGTCTTGAATTGTATCATTAAGATGAGAATCATCTCCCCTATTACCTTACAATCACGCCAATAGTTTTATATTAAATTTGACCTCAATTTCTTGTAAGGATCAAAAAGGGAATTTGTATGATACTTACAATTTTATTTCTAACAAATTATTGTTTGTTTGTATAATATTTAATAATAACTAAACACTTTTATTCATAACAAGTTTTTTTATATTATAAAATAATTATTAATATAATAACTATATATTAATTAAACTAATTAAATTTATTTTTTTCTTAACCGGATCACAAAACTTTATCATACAACAATATTTGTAAATAATACTTTTTTTAACTACTAACATGAAAGATAATAAAAATGTGAGCCACGACGCTTTTTGAAAGTTCCATTATTGATAAGTGATATTATAAGTCTAGATAATAGACGACACAATTACGTAGCAATTGTAACCCTTTTATTGAAACTTTTTCAATTAAAAATAAAGGTTTTAAATATAATATTTAGAAAATCAGGGTTAACTCTTAACCCAAAATTCAGTTTGTTAGTTAAAGGGTTGTCCAAACTTATAAGCAGTATTATTGTCTTACTCTTAGCCAATATGAGACTTAACATCCCCCTCCACATCGGTTAGAGTTCGAATTTACAACACGATTTGGATTTACGACACGAGGACCGATGAGAGTATGAGGAAACCAATAGCCTAGCTCTGATACCAACTTAGAAACGTAGGCCTAACTCTTAACCTAAAAGTCAGCTTGTGAGTTAGAGGATTGCCCAGACTTATAAGCAGCACTCATGCCTTACTCTTAGCCAATGTGGGATTTAACATCCCCACTCCACATCGGTTAGAGTCCAAATTTACAGTACGGTATGGATTAACGGCACGAGGGCCGATGAGAATACGAAGAAGCTAAGAGCCTAGCTTTGATACCATCTTAGAAACTCAGGCCTAACTCTGAACCCAAAAATAAGCTTGTAAGTTTTAGGGTTGCCCAGACTTATAAGTAGCATTGGTGGCTTACTCTTAACCAATGTAAAACTTAACAATAATAATATATTTTAATATTCATTAAAAACTAAATATAATATTTCAAAGAATTATGTGATTTATATTTTTATACAAAACCATTTGAAATAACATCATTATTTTAAAACATAATAAAACAACTTTAAAAATTAAATACATTTTAAAGTTATTTATTTTGAAATTTTGTAAATAAATTATATATTATTTTTTAAAAGAAATTTTCCAATACAGACTATTATTAAACAATGTACAATTTATTTTATTAATTATATATGCTAATTTCAAAATTTTAAGTAATTATTATAATATAATTTTTTTCATATTATATTTATACTGTTAATACACGAAATATGTAATTAGTGACTGCATTATGATTTTAAAAAACAATTATGTCCACATCCACAAAATTCATTACATCGGGAAGCAAAGTTGGATCCTGCAGGGGACCTCACTGTATGATATTGTAGCGTCTTTACCAATTCACTGCATTTGAGGTTTAATATGTGTTATTAAATATATTTATTCTATCAATTTAGTTTTAAAACACTTACCTATAATATATTATATTTTTTTATTAATATTAATAATTAATTATATCCTCATTCTTAATATAATTTTTAGTTAATTTTACATCTTAATATAATACCATTAAAATTAAAAATTTGAGTCATTAGTCTTGTTTTCAGTTAATTACATCTAATTTTTGCTCGTTTTCCATGCATTTTTCTTTATTTATTTTATTTCTCTTATTACTTCTTCCGTATGTTTTCTTTTACTATATCTTTAGCTTTAATTTTACTTTTTTTTCTTATTTATCTACGTTAATTATTCTCCATGCTATGATTTCATTGCTTTTTTTACATAAATAAATATCAAAATATATCTAAAATAAATATTTTTTTACTGATACATACAAATAAATATTAAATATCCCTAAAAAATACATTTCTTACTTATGTACACAAATAAATATTAAAATATCCCTAAAATAAATACATTTTTTATAATTATTTATTACTACATATAAAAAACGAAAATAACTACTTAAAATTACATTAATTATTCTACGTTCAACTTACTTTTTTTAGACATCAATAAATACTAAAATATTTTGTTACACATAAATAAATACTAAAATATCAACAAATATACTTTTTGTTTATAAATTAAATAAATATCAAAATAACTTTTAAATAAATAAATTTTTATAATTATAAATAAAAAAAACAAGAAAAATTAATTAGCAATACATTAGTTATTCTTATATTTCACTGTTCCATTACTTTTTTTAAGTACAAGTAAATATAAAAATGTTCATAAAATAAATGCAATTTTTATTAATAGTTATTTTGTTAGTTTTATTTTATGTCATTTTGATTTTTTTTAATTTTTGGTTTCTTTTTATTTTTTAATACATAAATAAATATTAATATGCACTTATATCTCATTCTTTTTTTTTTAGTTTTTTTCTATTTTTTAGTTATTCTTTATATATGTTTTACATTAATAAATATTAAAATATTCTTTTATATTTATTAAATTTAAAAAATCATGTTTAAAAATATTTTTTAAATTAAAAATTATTGAATAATTTTAATTATTACTCGATAATTAATACAATTACATACTTATTAAATTTAAATAATATAATATTGTTTACGTTTTTTTAAAAATAATATCAATATAAATAAAATATGAGATAAAAATAAATATATATTTATTAATAAATTATACATTAATTTAAATAATTTTATTAATATAATCACATTTTATTATTCCAAAACTAGAATATATAAAAACCCAAACAAACTTCCCAAAACAATTTATTTTAAGAAAAGAAAAGTAAAAAAGAAAAACTAAATTAAATATTTCGGAAGTTCCAACACTAGCCACGATCCGGAATACATGGCGCCATAAAAGATGATAACGTGATTTATGTCGGCTATCAGAAAGGCCTTTATATCACCATCTCAGGCTCTCAGCCATATGCGTACGATAAACCGCAATCAGTTCAAGTTGCTAGCATAAGCTGTAGCCTGTAGTCATCTAAAATTTAAAGGAAACATCGTTATCTTGCACGGGAAACCGTTCCGAAGGGGACAGGTGGGTCCATGGGTCCCATGTGACTTGTAAGGACCCTTGAGAAACAATTAGCACCGTTGCTTGTTGGCGTTGGTTTTGAATGGTAACGTGAGCGAGTAATTGTGAGGTTCTCACGTTTTGTATTTATGATAATAACTTACCACTACGGTCATACCATTATTACTAGTGCAGCTCTTCAATTCCAAATGACACAGATGATATGGTTGCGTTTTGGTATTTTCACTATTTTATTAATTTCTATTATTATTATTTTGCAAGCTTGACAAGTATTCTTAAAATTAAGAGCTTAGTATCTTAATAATTTTTTTAAAAATTAACTCTTTTAAAAGTTTAAATTATTAATACAATGATTAACATACTTTTATATATTTATCGTTATCTCATAAAAATTAGCTTTATATATTTATGTAAAATAAATTGTTGTAAAAATAAGAAATAATTTTAACAAAAAGAGTTCTCTAGTTTATATTGTTTTCTTCATGTGTTTCATTACAATTATATAGCTATATATAAAGAAAATTTATTCTTTCAATTACTTTTTAAATTAAACATTTTTTTATATATCTTTAAATTAAATATTCTTTATTTTACTCCTTGAATTAATGATTCTTTGTTTTATTTCTTGAATTAAGGTCTTATTGTTTTATTCCTTGAATTTAAAGTCTTTGTTTTATTCCTTAAATTAAGTTCCTTATGTTTATTCCTTGGATTAAGGTCCTTATGTTTATTCCTTGAATTAAAGTCCTTATGTTTATTCATTGAATTAAGGACTAATATCCAATACTCCCCCTCAAGCTGGATCCAGAAGTTTTATGGATCCAAACTTGGACAGAAGTCGTTGAAACTGATGAGAAGCCAAGGGCTTGGTAAAGATGTCAGCCAGTTGGTCGAAGCTTCTTGTATAATGTGTTTGAATCACTTGTGATTGAACTTGTTCACGAACGTAATGACAATGAACTTCAATATGTTTTGTCCTCTCGTGAAACACTGGGTTTGATGCTATATGTATGGCTTCCGGATTGTCACAAAATAAGGACATAGGAAGAGTTGTATGAACACCTAAATCACATAGAAGACCTTTAAACCATATCAACTCACAAGCAGTTGAAGCTATTACACGATACTCAGCTTCAACAATTGATCTGACGATGATAGTTTGCTTCTTACTCTTCCATGTGACCATGTTTCCACCGATAAATGTACAGTAGCCAGTGGTGGACTTACGATCGATTGCATTCCCTACCCAATCAACATCACAATACCTCATGATTTGTGTGTTGTCATTCTTCTTCATGATGATATCACGACTCACTCATCCTTTTAAGTAGCGTAAGATCCTTTTAACAATGGTCAAATGCTCAAGTTTCAGGGAGTGCATGAATTGGCACATAATACTTATAAAATATGTGATGTCAGGTATGGTGATTGTTAGGTAGATCAACTTACCAACCAGTCACTGGTAATAACTTATATCCGTGAGTGAAGTGCCCTTCAAGCTATGTTTGAGCTTATTGTCAAGAGGGGTAATGGCTAGTTTAACATCGCTCATGTTAGCTTCCTTGAGCAAATCTAGGACATATTTCCTTTGGTTAAGAAAGAGTCCCTTGTGCGAGGTTGTCATTTCTATACCAAGAAAGTACTTTAATATCCCAAGGTCTTTAATTGCAAACCTTTGTTTGAGGGACTGCTTGAGATTGAAAATCTCGTCAGCATTATCACTTGTAATTATCAGATCATCTACATAAATTAGCACAACCAATTTTCCAATAGCTCCTGTGCGAAAAAATAGTGAGGAATCGACATTGCTGCTTTTGAAACCAATACTAGTGAGAACTGAGCTTAGCTTGGCATACCAAGCTCATGGGGACTATTTCAAACCATAAATGGATTCATGCAATTTTCACACTAAATCCAGTTCATTGCTTTGAGGATGCTCGGGTGGAAATTCCATATAGACTTCTTTTTTGAGATCACCATGCAAGAATGCATTCTTCACATCCATTTGGTACATGGACCACCCCTTGTTTACACCCACGGACAGTAGCACTCTTACTGTGTTTATTTTTGCAACAGGTGCAAATGTTTCTTTGTAATCCACCTCGAAAGTTTGAGTGAATCCCCATGGCACCAATCTTGCTTTATACCTCTCAATTGATCCATCTGACTTCAATTTGAGTTCATAGATCCATTTGCAACCTATAACTTTCTTGCCTTTTGAAAGTTTGGTGATGATGCATGTGTTGTGTTGATCTAGGGGTTTAAGTTCTTCTTGCATGGCTTCCTTCCACACCTCTTGGCTATTGGCCTCATGAAAGTTTTGAGGCTCATTATAACTCGATATAGTGCTTAGGAATGTGGCATGAGCTGATGTCACTCTCTTTTATGACACATAAATTGAGATGGGATGTGTGGGTTTGTAGGTGACAAAGTCTTGAAGTCTTGTGGGAGGTTGCCTAACACGCATTGGATTATGTCGTGGAGTAGGAGAAGTTATCTCACACTCATTCATATCTTGTACCATATTGTGAGGATCATCTTGATTGTCACTATCTTCATGTAGTGTACCATCAAGATGAGACCTTTCATTGTTACTTTCAGTGAGAGATGCATCTATGTTGACATGGTTGGGATCTTGTTGTAGTTGAGCCTCAAGTTCGATTCTTGGTAATGAAAACACATCCAATATGCCATCCCTTTGACTTGTGCTTTCACGTGACTTTCTAAAAAAAGGGTTAGTTTCATAAAATCGAACATCTTTAGACACAATTAATCTTCTAAGTTGAGCATCATAACACTTATATCCTTTTTGTGTAGATGAATAACCAAGAAAAATACATTTAATAGTTCTAGGATCCAATTTATCTCGATGATAAGATTGAATATGTACAAAACAAATGTAGCCAAAGACTCTAAGGCGTGAGAGGTTAATTTTCCTTCCTTTCATGACCTCTAAGTGAGACTTAAAATCCAAGACTCGGCTGGATAATCTATTGATGATGTAAGCAGCTATCATAACCCCTTAGGACCAGAATATTTTTGGTACATTCATTTGTAGCATTAATGCTCTAGTTTTTTCAAATAAGTCTTAGTTTTTACGTTCAACTACACCATTTTGTTGAGGTGTGCCAACACAGCTTGTTTAATACATAATGCCATGAATGCTCAAATATTGTTTCATGATATAGGACATGTATTTGATGCCATTGTCAGACCTTAAGGTTTGAATTTTAGAGGAGAAGTGATTTTTAATAAGGTTATGAAAGTCTTTAAATACTTCCATAACTTCATTCTTAGACTTTAAAAGATACAACCATATGACTCAAGAGAAATCATCAACAAAAATCACAAAATACTTATAACCATCAAACAATTCATTAGTTGGTCTCCATACATCTGAATAAACTACTTCAAAATACTTACTAGCCCTAGACAAGGAATAATTAAAAGGACAAGTGGGAAGTTTCACATGCAATTGCATAATTTTCTAAGTTTAGAAATAAAGTTGACAAAATTGGTAGAGAAGGGTGAGCTAAACGTTGATGCCACAATTGATTATCTTAGATAGGGTTAAACTTGGCTTGAAACCCTCTGGGATTGCTCTTGGATATGTAATAGAGACCATCTAAGTAAAACCCTTCACCGATCGTCTTTTTGGTGTCACAATCCTAAAAAATGACATTTTGAGGAGAAAAAATGGCTAAAAAATTCAAGATATTTGTGATTTTTCCTACAAATAGAAGTTGGAAGGGAAAGGAAGGTACATATAAAACCATCGACTCGATTTCATCTGACATTAATTTTATTTTTTCCTTTCCTAAAACTTTTACATTCTCACCATTTGCAATTGAAACTTGAGAAAGATTTGCTAATTTTTCAAACTTATGAGACTTTAACACATGGTTGGTCATATGATCTGTGGCACTTGAATCTACAACCCAAAAATCATGTAACATATTTATTTTAAGAGCAGTTTTAAAGGCTTTTATGATACCTTATATGTCTTATTGTGGTATGAGTTTTGTAACTGCTAAGAAACCCACAAACTTACCTAGCAAGGCTGTCGAGTTTCCTTATTCTATGCTACCCACACAATCAATTCTAGCTCCTCTTGTCTTGCTTTGAAGATACAACATAAACCCATTCATGAGTTTAGCTAGATTCACTGTGAAGTTCTTGAATGGATCAAAACCATTAGAGGTAGAGGAAAAAGCATGATTTGCATGATGTGCAATACAATTCACTTTCTGTAAACTCTTGTCCTTTATAAAATCAGGCTTTAATTCTGGATGTAGAATCCAGCATGTGTATTTAATATGACCCGTATAGTTACAGTGTTGACACTTCAAATTTGGATGCTTCCCTTTGTACTTCCTCTCGTTGGTTAGATAGGTTATTACCTTAGGTGTACTAGTCATTGTACCCTTGTTCATGACTTTCCTCCTTACTTATTCACGTTGAATTGTCACACATACACTGGTAAAGGAAGGATGTTCAATATTTATGAGTATGTGACATCGTATATCTTCATATGTTAAATCGAGATTGGACAGAAGTTGAAATATCTTATCTTCTTTCGTTCTCTTTCATTGTAGAGCTACATCGGTTGTATGAGGACGATATATTTTCAACTCATTCCACATACTTTTCATGCTTCCTAAGAGTTGTACAAAAGGCTTGCCATCTTGTTGCAAATCTGAGATGTCCTTATTTAATTGAAAAACTCGTGCAACATTGTTTTGACTGCCATACATTTCCTTGACTGTCTCTTATAGTTGGTATGTGGATTCAGAGTAACTGAATACTTTAGCTAATTTATGTTCCATGGAATTTAGGAGTCATGACATAACCAGTTCATCCTTGTTAAGCCAAGATTCATAGATTGGTGAGGAAACATCAGGTACTTCGATGCTTCTATTTATGAACCCCAACTTATACCTTCCACCTAGAGCCAGAGACACTACTCTTAGCCAAGGCAAGTAATTAAACTCATTCAACAAGACTGAGCTTAATCTTTGATTTGGTTTGACATCCATATCATGCATATTCATGAAGGAAAACACCGATGAACTTTCAGCTTCTAATCCTAACGGCTTGTCTTCAGCCATTTCAAAGATTGAAGATGTTAAGATAATAATAAAACAGAAGCAAGTTAATTTTCCTACCTTGATACCATATTGAAAAAAATAAGAAATAACTCTACACAAAGAATAACTCTACATAAAAGAGCTCTCTAGTTTGTATTATTTTCTTCATGTTTTCATTACAATTGTATAGCTATATATAAAGAAATTTTACTCCTTCAATTACTCTTTAAATTAAACATTCTTTGATTTACTCCTTAAATTAAGGATTCTTTGTTTTACTTCTTGAATTAATGATTTTTTGTTTTATTCTTTAAATTAAGGTTTTTATTTTATTCCTTGAATAAAGGTTCTTATGTTTATTCCTTGAATTAAGGACTAATATCCAATATAAACACTTAAAATTTAACAATTAAGATTATTATAATTTGAAAATAGGATCTATTGCTATGGTACCATGTTAATTTTATTTTTTTGAGAAATCAAGTCTCTCAACAAATTAAACTATTAATAGAATGATTAATATTATTTTTATATATCTATTAGGTGCCTTAGATATACCCATGTTAATACATTAATTCATTTTATGTCTTATGTTATGAAATGTTTTGATTTAATACAACAATTCAAATTATTATATTTCTTTTAGTTATTTTGAATAATATTTTTTTTTGTGAAATTATGCGATATGAATAATATGTGACAAATTTTACAATAATATAATGGATTTTTTTATAAGACATTTTGGAAATTAAACAAAAAAGTCAATATGACATTTATGGTTATTAGGGTCACCATTTCCATTCACTACTACTATGCCTAAAATATCACATCATCTGTCGACAATTTTAGAGATAATTGTCAAACATTTCATAAAATTTGGACTCAATAACGAATATTTGGTTACAATCAAAGCTCGAATTTGATAATTCTTCTCATGTTTATAATAATCAAACGAATTTCATTCAAATAAAAAGGTTATTTCTTTTGATAAAATTCAACTTTAATATATGTCTCTCTTGTTAAAGAAATTTTGAAAAATAGTTGTCACAGATCAATTATTTTAAGTGTTTAAATTTATCACGTAAGATTCATGTGACATATTTTGATAAAATATAGAAAACAATATTCAACATAGTAGATAATTAATACTTAAATTGTGATAATATCATGGGATATAAAAAGTATTAATACAATAATATATATACTTTTAATGTATTAAATCCCACATCAATCATTGTATACTTTTTTTTGTCAAATATTGAATATTTATATTTTTTAAATATAATTGCTTATAATTTTATATTTTATTATCATAGAATATTATTATATATAAGAATATATCACAATAATAATTAATATAATAATTTTATATTAAATATAATTACATAAATTTGATTATATTTTTCGATAAAATTATTAACATCATGTTGAATATGATTTATGTGCATATTATGTTACTACTTGAATTACTGATTAGGATCATTAAACAAATAAGCCAATAATCAAAGAATTACGTAGGGAGGTTTCATATCATGAAATAAATCTGTAATTGTTACTTCAAAAACGTAAATAGAGAAAAACATCTTGATATTTCAATGATTTATTAATATAAAATAATATATTATTTTTATGAAAAATATTTATGAATTTTTATATTAAAAAATATTAAATTATAAATATTTTATTTAAGTTTAAATTTAAAATAATTATTATATTTGACTTTTTTTTAATTCAAAACATTAATTAACTGTAGATTACTATATCAAACTAACTATTTACAAATAATATAAATAAATTTGAAAATTTTCTCCAACTCAAAAAGAGAGAGAATTTTCCTTTCTATCACTAAATTAATAAGTTCTCGTTTTAGAGTACTTGCTACCCGTGACAGGACTCCAATTCTTACAACATATTTCTCTATTGTCATTTTCTACGTCCAAGATAGTGTTTCACACTGTAATTAATAAATAAAATATAATAATTATTATTATCATTAGACATTATTTAATGTTAAAATATATATAATGGAATGAAAGATATAAAATAAATAGTACAATTATGAAATACAACCACCTCAGAGTTAGTAAGATTACTAAATTAGTTAACTCGTCCCAATTATTGGACAAAAGACCTTTTCATATGCTTCCAAAACATGTTTCTAAAGGTATTGTGACAATCAAGTTATATATAATATGCAAGTACCAATGCATTAAATTATTGTCTCAATTTTGCGGTTTTTTTTTTTATATTTATAGAAAACACCTAATATCAATGGAATCTTTCAAACAGTTAAAACTAGGATAGTAGGTAAATAAAATAATTTTTGCCCTTAAAATCCATCTTTTTTTTTCAAGAATAATAATATTTTGATAAATAATAATCACATAACAATTTATAATTATATTAAATATAATTTAAAATAATTTTTGAAATTTTAAAGACTTTAAGATATTTGTGTGAGTTACTTAATTAGCTTTTATAAGGTGAGAGTTCAGGGATTATATCCCTAATTAGATTAAGTTGATACACGAAATATTTAAAGACTAAGTCTGAAATTTGAGAATTTAATAAAATAAAATGAATGTGTTAACGTAATACATTTGAAGTTAAAATCTATGACCTTCATTGTATAAACGTTACATGTTATAAGTTATGAGACTCACGCAAATATATTAAATATAAATAAATTTATTTTTTAAAAATTTTAATCACATATGAAATTATTATATGGGTACATATATAATACGTAAATTTTTTATATTTAAATTATTTCATACTATTTAATATGAATTCTTTTGAAGCATTATGATAACATTACTATAATTAATTAGATTTAAAATACATTTTTTTTTCCTTTATTCAAACATTATTATCCCCAAAAGATCTTCATTTATGTAACTATTATATAACGGTGTAGCAACACCGCCAACTTACCAAATTTAATAATAGAGATATACTATAAATATTTGAATCTATCTCTTACTCTATTCAGTGACCACTCTTCCTATAATACAGTAATATAGAAGGAAAAAACATTTACATCGCTTGACACCATTTTATAAAAGTAACTGTGAAATCCATTTTTATAAAATGTAAATATTAATCCACTTTAATTTTTGTTAATTTAAATTTATTAAATTAAATTAATTAATTAAACGTAAAATGATGTAAAAAATAAAAAAATATTAATCTAAGTCATTTAAATTAAATTTTAGAGTAAGTTTAATTTTTTAGATTCAAAAATCTATTTTATAGTTATCAATTATAAAAAAAATTACAAATTAATAGCATCTTCAACCCATTGCATTATATATCTTGGTGCAAAAGTTTAATATATTTTTCTATTGTTCAAACCATAATACTAAATATTATATTATACTACCGTGCTATTAGATAAGCTAATTTCCTTGAATATTCCTTCTATAATATAATATTCTTGTTCACTTTCTTTAATGACGCCTTTAATTTGAATTACTCATAAGAAAAATTGAAAACTTTCTAACGATATGGGGAATATATTAAAAGAAATAGAATATTTTGAGAAAAAAAAAACTAAAAAGAAAACAAAGAAATAGGAAAATATAAAAAAGTGATTTACCGTTAATTCAAGCCTATGAAATTAGAGAAATTATTCCCCTTCTTTCGAGTATTAATGATCTTTTACTTTGTTAATACATTTATTTACAACAATTATTTTTTAAAATATTATTATAACATGTTTATAAAGTTTAATTATTATAATATAACATTTTTAAAATTTATAATAATAAAAATAACATTTTAATAAATTATGCAGTCCATTCCAACTTAGATTAGATTCAGATTGATATATTTTATAATTCATAGATTTATACGAAGTGAGTTACTATTAAATTATAAATAAATGAATATTTTATTTTATATTATGTTGTAATTAAATATTATGTAACATAATTATATTATATTATTATTTTAGATTAAAAAATAAATATAAATATTTATAGTAATTTAATAATTGTATAGACATATTTTTTATTCTTATAATTTTTTTAATTGTTATTATAAATAATAATATTTATACAAAAAATAAAATTTGTATATGACATATTTTATATATGATAATAATTTATAAATAAATTTTAATATTAATATACCTTTATTCGATCCAAAAAATTTTGATATGTTCGGATTATAATTGATTTAAATTAATTATATCATAAGATTGGATTGAGATTACAAAATGTCAAATTAATACGAATCGAATCAGATTTGGATCGATAAAAAATAAATAGTTTCGATTTGCTACTCACTTCTAGTAATATAAAAAGAAAAAAAGTAACCGTTAAAAAATCAATTGTTAAATCAATTTTATAAATTGTAAATATTTATTCATTTATTTTTTTGTGAATCTAAATTGATTAAAGGTGTTATAAAAAAAATCTTAAATTTCTAACCCATATCATTATCTTGGTACAAAATTTTACTATATTTTTTTCTTCTTTCACGCATAATACTAAATATTATATTAAAAAATATATTATTTTTATCAGCTAATTTTCTTGAATATTCTTTCTATAATATAAAATTCTTGTTCACTTTCCTTATTGACTTCAGCCTTTAATTTGAATTACTCATAAGATCTTTCTAACGAGATGGGGAATATATTAAAAGAAAGAGAATATTTTGAGAAAAAAATAAAAAGAAAACAAAGAAATAGGAAAATATAAAAAAGTGATTTCCCGTTAATTCAAGCCTACGAAATTAGAGAAATTATTCCCTTTTTTTCGAGTATGAATGATCTTTTACTTTGATAATATATTTATTTATAGAAATTATTTATTTAAATATTATTATTTTATGTTTATAAAGTTCAATTATTATACTATAACATTTTATAATAATAAAAATAATATATTAATAATATTAAATTAGTTCAATTTAAATATTAAAAAGAATTTAATTAATAGAAAATTAAAATTTAAAATTTTCTAACTAAAAAGTGTTTACAATAAAAATTTTAACCTAAATTTTCTTTCTAATAAAAATATAAAAATGAAAGTTAAAATATGTTATTTTTATAATTATTTATAACTATTGCTTTTTCAAATTATTAATACTCCTAAAAAAATATTAATATCATTTAATTTTGTACTTAATTTTGTACTCATAATTTAATATTTATATATTGTTATTATAATTATTTTAAAAAATTAGGAAAATAATTAAATATTGTAAATAAGATTAATATATAATAAAATTTAAAAAATATAAATTTATATATTATATTATTATTTTAATCCTAAATTTATCAATAATTTCTCTTAAACTAATTTTCTCGAGATGAGTAGATGATCCTCGTAGTTTGTGACGCCTATGTTCCGATAGTGAAGCCAAACCTATACTTTTAGCGCCCACAAATTTTTAAATCTGCCTGAATCAAATACCGGACCTCTTCTCTATAATGCAATGAAATTGAAGGATGTTTATGTAAATAAATATATGAAGAGTAGCACCTTTTAACACGTGAGCAGTCACGACGATAAGCGCAAAATATGATATTTGTTTAAAAATCTGATTGACTAGCCAATTATCACAGTGCGTGTACGTAAATTGTAATTGGAATGCTAACTAATAATTAGTTTTTATGAAGGGATGAATTATAAAATCTAATAACTTCAAGTAATAATTAAATAATAATGGATATATTATTATAATTTAAAATTAATTAATAAATTCTAAAAATTACACTACACATAACCACCTATTTATCAGTGATTCAAGGGTCAAATTCATTTACGAGATATATTAGTAGTAATTATTAATCACTATCAAGAATTAAATATATTAATTATATTTTTTTAATTGATTTGTTTTATTTATTATTATTTTTTAATTTTTTAAGATATAAGAAATAATTAAAGTGTATAAAATTATAACAATAAATTAATTAAAGTACGGATAATTTTTAAACAATAACTAATATATTCAATTTATTAAATAAAAATATTAAAATTGTAATGTTATCTGGACATTTTTATGATAATCTGCAAATTATTTACATTTTGTTTTTTAATTTAAATACATGACATTTGAGTGTATTTTGTATTTCTTAATTTTGTATTCACAGTTGTACCTCGGTTGCCTTCCAAATCTGTGATCTCATTATTTGTATTTGTCTTTCTTCATCAGTCTCTCACCTTCTGATTTGGTTTCATATTTTAAGAGTTAAGAGGCACATTCATTTAAACTTTTGGAACTTTTATCTGTCGTTGGGTGTAGTTGCGGTTAAGAAACCCAATATTTAATTTGGTTATTCTTTCACATTCAGGCTCATTAATGGTTGCCCGAGTAGGGTGTTTGTTTGGGTTGTGGTCTTATTTGAAAGAACACGAAAGTCCCTAAGAAGAAAAGCTATTCAAAGCTTGAGATAAGGTAATAGTTGTTGATTGCGGGCTTTCATCCGTGTGACCCATTTTCATGTTTTCTTCTTAGAAGCTCTGGTTCCCAATATTTCTGGGTTTTAGTTGGGTTTCACGTGGTGGGTCAAGGGATAGTGGTTACAGATACGGTTACCTATTTCAGAATCCACTTTGGTGTTATTGGTATAAATGGTTTTTTTTATTCTGTCTTTGTTTCAGAATCCTATTTCCTTGTGGAATGGTGGGTTTTTTTTTTATAAGTTTGTGGATTTGGTTGAAGATATACTAAGTCTTGGCTGTTGATAGCGTTTTACTTCATTATATAATTCGTTGTTATTTGTCATCTAGCATTTAAAAACCAGTATGACGAATTAAAAACTTAGGACACAAATGCTAGGTTTAATATACATTGTCTTCAATTTTACGGCAATTAATTTTATTGTTCAGATTTTGTCTCTAACATGTTGCAGATTTTTTTTTTTTTTTTGCTCCTTTTCTTTCTTTTATGGCAGTGTTTTGGATTGGATTCTTGAAGGTTTCTTGTGGTTAAACTTGGTTTATCCTGTTATATTGTACACCCAGAATTAGCCACGCAGCTTCTACATCTCTGGTCCAGCTGTTAATTTGATAATTCTTGGTAGAACATCCTGTTTTGGAATCTGGGCTCTATGCTTTCCTCAGTATATGTTAGGAAGTGAACCCATTTGATAATTCTTGGTCACAGGCTCGTTTGGTCGTAGTTATCTCTTTCAAGCTGTTTTTTTCTCCTTCTTGACTCGGTTATGTGAAGGCTAATATGTAATAATAGTTTTATAGCTGATAGATTTGTCTATTCACTTGTGTCGCCTTGCATTCTACATTTCATATCAAACAGTGCTCCAATTCTCCTTCCTTTATAGGCGTCAGAAATTCTGGGAATCGTTACTGTTCTAAAGCAAAGAAAGTAGTATCTAGCTTTCAGAGCCCAAAAGGAAATTTGGGTCTTCAATCTGGTTTTACCAATTTTTGGAATCTTCCTGCATATTGCCTTTGTTGAGAGTAAAGGAATAGTAAAAGTA
Organism: Hippophae tibetana; assembly: GCA_037013495.1. Lineage (NCBI taxonomy): Eukaryota > Viridiplantae > Streptophyta > Magnoliopsida > Rosales > Elaeagnaceae > Hippophae > Hippophae tibetana. The sequence continues at coordinate 122,097,067 of CM072801.1, forward strand.
AATAAAAATTGAAGTCGTTTGATTGTGTTTTTGAGAATCTTATGTGAACAGGTTTGAAGGGTCTTTTCATTTGAAAATTTGGACTGGCTTGAAGCAACAGTTAGAAGGATGTCGTTTGTACATGTCTGGGAATCTAATATTGAGAAGAAAGATTAGGAATTGATGAGTGTGTTGTGTTTAGGTCTTGGTTTTTGAGTTTATGAGCTTTTGGGCAGCTGAATCTTGTAGCTTTGTAGCTGTTTGTATTTCTAGCTCTGATGAGTCGAGAACAAAAACGGGGGAAGCAAGAGAAAGGGTCTGATGTTGCCGAGAAGGTTGTTGTTGCCGTTAAGGCCTCCAAGGAAATTCCAAAAACTGCATTGGTATGGGCATTGACTCATGTTGTTCAACCTGGTGATTGCATAACACTTCTTGTTGTTGTCCCTTCACAAAGCTCGGGTATGTGTTAGCATTATCACTTGTAACTACTGCTACAATCCAAAATGCTCTATTACTGAAATTAATCTGTTTTGTTTAGAAAACTTAACTGGCATTGAATTGGTGTTTTCTTCAATTATTCAGGTAGAAAATTATGGGGCTTCCCAAGATTTGCAGGGGACTGTGCCAGTGGTCATAAAAAATCTCATTTGGGAACAGCCTCAGAGTTGAAGGTTGATATAACGGATTCCTGCTCTCAGATGATCCTGCAGCTTCATGATGTTTACGATCCAAATAAGGTAATTGTTTTTATATATTTCATCTATGATTCTTCAGATACATTCTTGTTGGTGAATATGTCTGAGCTTACCTCTTATTACAGATAAATGTCAAGATCAAGATTGTCTCTGGATCACCTTGTGGAGCTGTCGCGGCAGAGGCCAAGAGAGCTCAAGCTAGTTGGGTTGTGATAGACAAGTAATGTTTTAACTGTACATCACTTTACATTTTGTAAAGAGGCATGTTGTTTATATAATAAATATAAAACATATGTCAAGTGATTCCATTTGTACCTTATATTAACATTCTTTGCTTTTAGATTCTGGATCTTTTTCTTTCCTCTTACTATTTTAACTTTTTCAGGCGGCTCAAACCTGAGGAAAAAAGTTGCATGGAGGAACTTCAGTGCAACATTGTTGTCATGAAACGTTCTCAGCCAAAAGTACTTCGCTTGAATTTGAACGGATCTTGTAAGAAGGAACCTGATTTAGCTCATCATGTACCTTCAGAGCTTGATGAAGGGTCTGAAAAGTCTTCCAAAAAGAAGGATGATTCTTCAAATTCTACGCGAGGCCCTTTTGTGACCCCAAATAGCAGTCCAGAGTTAGGAACGCCCTTTACTGCTACTGATGCTGGAACATCCTCAGTGTCAAGTTCAGATCCTGGAACTTCACCTTTTTTTGTGCCTGAATTAAATGTAGATGTGAAAATGGAGAAATCTTCAGGAAGTAAAGAGAGCCAAGATCCTGATGATGTTAGTTCAGACTCTGAATCTGAAAACTTACCTACTACGTCCTTTTCAAGCATGAGGTTCCTACCATGGAAAACAGACTTCTTAAATTCTAACCGTGAAGCCTTACAGCAAATAGGGGAAAGCTCACACAAGTTCAGAGATAATCCATCAGCCAGAAATTTGCTTGATAAGCTCTCTGAGCTTGAAAGAGAAAATGGAAGTGGAAAGCCCAACTGCAGAGGCAATATGAATATCAGCAGAAATGTAAGAGAAGCAATATCACTGTCCAGAAATGCACCTCCTGGCCCCCCTCCACTATGTTCAATATGTCAGCATAAGGCACCTGTCTTTGGAAAACCTCCAAGGTGGTTCAACTATGCAGAGCTGGAGCTAGCTACTGGTGGATTTTCACAAGCCAATTTCTTGGCAGAAGGAGGGTATGGTTCTGTTCATAGAGGGGTGCTGCCAGATGGCCAAGCCATTGCTGTTAAACAACACAAATTAGCTAGTTCTCAGGGGGATCATGAATTTTGTTCTGAAGTGGAAGTCCTGAGCTGTGCTCAGCATCGAAATGTTGTTATGTTGATTGGCTTCTGTATTGAGGACAGAAGACGGCTTCTTGTTTATGAGTACATATGCAATGGATCACTAGATTCCCATTTATATGGTAAGTCCCATTACTAGTAAATTTTGATTTACCGAGCTAATGATCATGAATTACAGTTCTATTGTGACCTCGGTATAGCTCTAGCGTTTTCAGTGTTACCATAAATTTTTATTGTAATATCATGAACGATCTACTCTGTCCATATAATATTTTCCCCTACCAAATCACTGAATGGATTTCGTGTCAATGACTTGGGCCAATAAAATATTGGATCTACTGTCCATTTGAAATTTCACATGTTTTATGAGCTATACTTTCTCCTGCTCTTTTGGGGTTTGTCTACGAGTCATCATCATCACAAGTTCATTAATTATCCTTTGGAACATACCAATATTCATCTTGCTTGTCATTCCCATTTGCTAAAACAATATTTGGGATCCTTCCAGGACAACATTCGGAGCCATTAGAATGGGCTGCAAGGCAAAAGATTGCCGTAGGAGCTGCTCGAGGGCTGAGATATTTGCATGAAGAATGCAGGGTTGGTTGTATTGTTCACCGTGACATGAGGCCGAACAATATTCTTGTCACTCATGATTTTGAACCACTGGTATGCTGCCTTTGACTTCTTTCAACAGTTTTGAACTTCAAAACTGAAAGTACACTTTTATCCCTTTTGCTTTTCATTTTTGCATTTCTATTGATAGTCTGTCATGGGAAAACAAAGAGTTCTGAGCTTCATGTGAACTATATCTTGCAAGGTTGGGGATTTTGGTCTGGCAAGGTGGCAGCCAGATGGAGACACAGGGGTTGAAACAAGAGTAATTGGGACATTTGGGTATGTTTGGAACGAAGCCTTTACTTCTTTGTTCTCCGTCCTCTTGCATTTATCTTATTAGCTGTTTTGCTATCATGTAGGTACTTGGCCCCAGAGTATGCTCAAAGTGGTCAAATCACAGAAAAAGCTGATGTATATTCATTTGGAGTGGTTTTGGTGGAGCTTATTACTGGACGTAAAGCTGTGGACCTAAACAGGCCTAAGGGCCAGCAATGTCTAGCGGAATGGGTATGTTTTATTTTTATGCATGTGTTGCTTACTTTCTATATAATGAAGTAATTATTTGTTGAATGTGGTGGAGACATGTAATAACCTGCCAAAGTAAGCATAATGTGATGGAATATACAAGCTTATTACAACTCGTAGCATGTGATAGCAACAAATTAAAGGCAAACTTAACATTCATAACAACTCAAAAAGTTCAGGCACTTGAAGCATGCATCGTCTTCATCTTCCTCAAATCTCCAAACGAACCCAATGCATAATAGACCTACAAATGTCTTATATATAGAAGAGAAAATAGGGACCTCCCTTAGTACTTAAATAAAAGTGGGGGACCCATAAATTAAAATAAAACCTAACCCACTACTAATTAAATTATATTAAATATATAATTGGATGCACCAAAAATAACTTAATTATTAAAAAAAAATAGTTATCACTAACAAAATGAGCTAAAAATTAATACTCCATAAATATTTAATATTGATTTACTAATCTAGAATCAAGAAAAAGTCCAAATGACTATCATTTCACATAATTAGAAAATAAATACAACGTAATGATGTAGCATATAATTAAAATACTTGTATGTTCTTCCGGATGTAGCCTGCTATTTCTTACACATACAGATTTTAATCTAAAACAGGCGCGACCTTTATTAGAAGAACATGCCGTTAATGAACTCGTAGACCCAAGGCTAGGGAATCGTTATTCAGAACCGGAGGCTTATTGTATGTTGCATGCTGCGTCATTGTGCATACGACGGGATCCCCAATCTAGACCTCGTATGTCACAGGTAAGGAGAACTTCATTGACAGCAAGACTTTAACTGCTTAAATATTTTTGAATCTTAAACATGTGTTTTAAAGAGACGTGGTCTTCAAATCTCTAACCAATATTGTATGACTTATAACTTGTTCTCATTTTTCATATATTTGGAATCAATGCAAATTCATTTATGATATTGTCTTCCAATTCAAACCAGTAAAACTTGTTGTTACTTTAGTGAGTTGACTTGGGTGTCTAGTAACTGACTGGAGAGTGATGGTATTAGAAAGATCAGTGGACATTAGCATCTCTCCTCGGACCGGTTTTCTGAATTTCCAGTCAGAATATCATAAGTGTGCATATGCTTATCTTAATTGTTGCTGTGTTTTACTTCAAGGTACTTCGCATACTGGAGGGTGACATGATCATGGATACGAATTATATGTCAACACCTGGATATGATGTGGGAAACAGAAGTGGTCGTATTCGTTTACAGCAGCAGTATAGTATTAATCCTCTAATGGATGGAGAAATGGGTGACTTCAGTGGGAAGCTATCTCTTGAGAATTTAAGATCAGCATTTTGGGAGAGGGACAATGCAAGGAGTACATGTGAAGATAATGTGTAAAGCTTGCATTAGAGCTAGATATGTATCTGCTACAGTTATAATATCTCTGATTATATTTTTGATAATGAGAAATATTAAATGCGTATACATCTATATTCACACTAATTATAATATATAATTATGATTATGACACCTGTTAAAATACTCCTTAAAATATAAATAATAATTATTTTTAAAGTTATTTTAGCACTTATTATATCATAAATTATGTATGTTTAACATTAATCTTTGGAGAGTTGAAGTAATCAAACTAAATATTAATTAAAAAAACACGTTTTGAACATATCTGATTCTTCATCGTTGTATTCCCTCGTATAATGGAAGTTTAAGCAGAAAAATATCTTTCATTTTCTTTTCGGTTATATAAATTATATCATTCTATTTAATTTAATTTGCCTTTGTATATTCATCGAACATATTAAATTAATTTATATGTTTTGATTTTTTTGTTTAAATAAATATAATAATTATTATTATTTTTAATAAAATGGATATATATATATATATATATGTTAATAACGTGGATAGAAATAAGTAGATGAGAACGTCGATAACTTATTGATTGGTATTAGAATAGATGTGATAATGACTAATAATGTTTTTATATGATATGCTCAAATCTTTAATTTAAAGTATAGGAGAGAGAATCTTATATCAAAATCATTAGGTGAAGATGACTGGATGAACCTGTAAATTGATGATGACAAGAAATTAAAGATTTTGTAGTAATATTTAATATTGTCAATTCATCTTAAATTGTTAAAGAATGTAACTTGATATGACAACGAATTCAATGATTATGTAGTCATTTTTAACTTGATGATGACAACGAATTGAGGGAAAGAAAAGTGTTTTTTTTTTACTCAAAGATTATTTTTACATTTAAAAAAAAAGGGTTAATTTTAAAGTTAAAAAATTTAAAATGCTGAAGTTATTGTATTGAATTTTTTTTTAGAAAACTTTACATATGTTTGGATTAGTATGGAAAAAATGGCAAGAAAAATACGATGACTTATTTAAAAATAAGATAGAAAAAAGATTTAAAAAATTTCAAGAAATTTTTAATAAACTCTTCTCTTTTTATAATAATTTATTTATTTTTTCTTTTTTATCGCCATATTTTATTTATATATATATATGTATTTTTTTATACAAATGTAAAACTATTTATACTTCTAACTATAAAAATCATAAGATATATAATAATTAATAAAAAATTTAATTTATTTTTATAGGTTTTGAATAGGGATGAGATAACAGTTTAGTGTTTTCCCTACAAGTTGAAATGCAAAACGGTTCACTTCTAAAGCTAAAAAAAAACATTAACTGCTTTTAGTAGACAGTTAAAGCAAATAAACGGAAAATTGAAAAGAAGACAACGACCAATTTTCTTTTCCTTTTTTTTTTTTTTTACAAAAAGAAGCAGCATTTTTCAGAAACAAAGTAGAACACATAATGAAAAAAAAAAACTTAAATAAAAAATCCCTAAAAAAATAAAATTAAGAAGAGCCTGGCAACAAGGCAGGCTGTTCCTCATCCAAGAACAAGTCATCAGTCTTCCTCAAAGCAGCGTGGACTACAACCAACACAGCCCCAACCAGCAAAGCCCAGAGTATATTAGCGGTGGCGTGAGTCAAAAACAAAAACACGATCGTCAAAACCCCCAACACCATCAACACGATTCGGTCATCAATAGTCCGATTGAACAACACGAGTGGTTCTTCACGAATGAAGTACAAGAACAACCAAACAATCATCATCACGATGAACACAATCAGCGATATGGGATGCCATAGAAGGCTAAGAAAGAGTACCAAAAGTACGATTATGGCGTAATTCATGCGGAAATAAGCCGCGTTGGTTCGAACCCTTTTGATGGCATCGGAAAATTTGGAAGGAAATCCAAAGGAATGAAGGTTGAACATGATCTTCCATGGACGACGAGTGCCAAGACCAGCTTTGATTCGTTCTTTTGCACGAGAGACGTATTCGAGATTTGAAGAAGAAGATGGGACAGTTGGGTCTGATGATTGGGTTGGGATTGTGCCATAGGAGGTCATGATTGACAACTTTGTTGACGATTTGGGAAGGAAGATTGAATAAGAAAGGTCTTCTGGAGAAGCTTTTGGGTGCTTACTGCGTAAAAGGGGGAAGACCAGATAGTATGATCGGGCTTTTGGTAATAAATTACGTTAGGATTCAAATGGAGTTTATAAGGTGCTTGTGAAGTGCATTATTTGCTGTATTTATTATGGGTTGGTTTAATAAGATGCTTTTTCAAAATTATGTATTGATTTGATTAATTAAGACTGTAAAATCCCTTCAAATTATAGATGGATTTTTGTGTTTTAATCAAAGCTATAAAATCAATAACTTTTTTAGATTGGGTAGAATAATTTTTGAAAAAATTATTAGCAAATCCCATTAAATTTTAAACAGTAACAAAAGCACTTATGAACTTTATAAAATGAATAATTAGATCTTATATTATTTTATTACATTACCCTCCCTAAATCTTTTAATTTTTTTTTGGAGCAAATATCTCCTTAAATTTTTTTAAAATAGTGACAAAAAAGGATTTGATTGTTGATTTTCAAACAGGTGAAGTTTTCTTTTATTTCATGAAAATTGGAATGGGGTATTTTTAATTGATACATAATTTTTTATTGATGTTGATTACTTATAAAAATAAAATATTAATGCTTACGGATATATTAATAATTTAATTTTATGAAAATATCAAGAATATTATTGATATAGATAAAAATTTGTGTAAAATTAAAAAATTATACATGAAAAATTATTATAATTTTAAATGATATCTTATGATAAAGAAAATCAAATAATATTCCTCTCAATAAATTAATAAATGAATGTTAATTGAAATGATAATTACAATAAAATAAAATACTATAATATTAATAAATTAAGAAATTGTGCTATAATTATATAAAAATGATTTTTTTTATGGAATTTAATAGACATGATATCTTAGATTTATGCAATATTACTACCATGACATATAATTGGAGACTACTTGAATATAATGATCAAGATGTAATAAGTATTTTGCTTGTTATCTTCCTATTGTTTCTATAAAAGTAGAAAATTGTGGATTAATCCAATAATTTGTAAATTAATACAGAGGATTTTCAAAGATTTTACAAGTATTATGTTCATTTTTGTATTAATTATTGAAAATAAACTTAAAACCATAGTTTCATCATTAATTATTGTATGTCAAATCTTCCATATTACACCCGTAATCTTCACGAAGATTATGTAGAGAGCTAGATATTATGTTACTGTTGAAAATTGGAGTTGAAAACGACAAAGCCTAAATGTCTTTTCAAATAAAACAAGCTCTCTTAAAGTTGTATTATTTCTTTCATATTTTCATTACAATTCTATAGCTTATATAAGGAGATTTATTTCTTAAATTACTCTTTTAATTAAACATTACTTGTTTTACTACTTGAATTAAGGATTCCTTGTTTTACTCATTGAATTAAGGATTCCTTGTTTTACTCATTGAATTAAGGATTACTTGTTTTACTCCTTGAATTAAGGATTCCTTGTTTTACTCCTTGAATTAAGGATTCCTTGTTTTACTCCTTGAATTAAGGATTCCTTGTTTTACTCCTTGAATTAAGGATTCCTTATTTTACTCCTTTAATTAGGATTCTTGATTTACTCCTTAAATTAAAGAGTTAACACTCCTTAATTTATTCCTTAATTTTATCTCTAATACTCCCCATCAAGCTGGATCCATAAGGTTTATGGATTTAAGTTTGCATAGAAGTCGTTGAAACTGATGAGAAGCCAAAGTAACAAATGTAAAACTAACAAAAACTGCAAAAAATGCTGATTACGATAGCAAAAAAAAATTATTGTTGTCGATGTAGGACCTTTCCTTTTACCACAATACTTCCCCTCCACATCGGGCAGGTAGGAGCTGCAGGAGAGATTTAATCCATCATCGCCAAGAACTTGATTTCAATATGGGACCTTTCCTTTTACCACAATACTTCTCCTCCACATCAGGTAGGTAGAAGCTGCAGGAGAGATTTAATCCATCATCGCCAAGAGTTTGGTTTCAATGTAGGACCTTTCCTTTTACCACAATACTCCTCCTCTACATCAAGTCGGTAGAAGCTGCAGGAGAGATTTAATCCATCATCGCCAAGATTTTTGGTTTGAAAAAAACAAATAGAATAAGAAATCGCTCTTATGTTTTCTTAGTTTTTAGCTTTTCTTAGTTAATTTCTCTTAGTTTTAGAGTTCTTCCCTTTTTAGGGAAGAACTAGTTATGTTTTTGTAATATTTTAGCTTTTTGATTCAATAAATGGGAGTGCAAATTCCGCTTGGAGTTTTTTCAGCAACGGGAATAGCGTCGAAGTTCTGTAAGGATTTTATTTTCTTTACAGTTATTTTTATGCTTTATTCTTACATGTTATATTTAATTTGTTTGTGGTTAAATTTAACTGTGCTGGCTATTTAGTAAACATGATGTAATAATAACGTTGTTATGCTTGCGAAATATTAAATAGGTAAAAATCTCTAAAATGAATTGATTTTATTTTTATTCATGATTTTATATTAAGAATGCTAGAGAGAAATATATTATTTTTCATTACAAACTTAAACCTGAAAATTAGATTTTAAGGTTTAGTTATCCGGTCTGATTTAGAGTAGTGCTCTTTTATTTGATGGTACAATCGCCCAGTAGTTAGAGTGAAGCTCTATTTCAAAAGTTTTTATAAGAATTATTATCTGAAAATTTATTGACGACATGTTTTCGGTAGTGGTTTTAAAACTTGAAAGTTAGTACTCGGATAACTAAATTCTTGAATTTAATTTGGACACCTTGAATAAAGTTTAAAATGTCTAACCCCACCAAAGGTGGCATTTAAATGGTTCATTTTCAATCTCTTAGAAAAAGGAATTAATTTAATTAAGCAAATTAGTTATCAACCCCACCCATAGGTGTTAATTGATTTGTTTAGTTAACAAAGAATATCTAACCCCACCAAAGGTGGTATTCATACAAAAAAGGGAGAATCAATAAATATCAATTCATATCTTTAATAACCTAGATAATATGAGCAAGCATAATTAACTTAGTTATTATATCCATAAATACTCCGCCATTATAAATGATAAAATTTGCATAAATGTTTATTGAATCTATGTTTAATTTTATGTAATTAGATTAAAAACACAAAACCCCAAAATATCGTGACAGGATGTTTAGGATTTAATTTCGTTTTTAAAAGTTTGAATAATAAATTAAAAACCACACACATTCCTTCCTTAGATCGACCTTGGGAGTATACTTATCATTTTCTACGAAATGATTCGTGCACTTACGAGAGTTTTATAAATATTAAAACCAAAGTATTGGCAAGAATCGACGATGTCGGTTTTCGCTCATCAGTAACATCAACAAAGCTCGATGCATCAAAATGTAGAAGAAAATGTCCAATAATGCATGGAGAAAGTGATAGAAACTTTGTTTAACATTGAGGTAAAGTTTAAGATTGGAAAATTATATGAATTAAGAGCCAATCCAATGGCTCTTACATTTGTTTTAAAATAATAAATTCTAAAATACTAACACGGTGTACTCAATTAAAAATTTATGAAGTACTATTCAAATAAGGATAAAAATGAATGCAATAATAATCAACAATGAAGTGGATTATTTGATCAAATTTGGGATACCCACGTACGTAAATCAAGTTAGCACCATTAATAGACATGAGTGTGTAGCTTCAAGTTAGCACCATTATATATCATCGTTTGTTTCCCATTTATTTATTTATTACTTATTTTTGAATATCTTTTTTAAATAATTATATACTATTCATGCATTTATAATTAAAGATTAAACTTTAAAAATAAATTTAATTTATTAATATATAATTAAATGATAAGGGTGTGCCTATATATGTTTAATACTTTGATGACTATCTCAATGTACTTGTTAATTTCAGTCATTCATATTTAAGATTTTTTTTAAAATAATTATATTATTTATGTATTTTAAATTAACTTGAACTTAATATTTTTATGTCGCAACCTTGAATAGAGAGGTAATATAACTGTTATCATGATTCTAGGGGAAAATATATAATGGAAGATATGTCACACATCCTTAACCATTTTTGTAGTATTTGGCTGTTTTCCATTGTTTTAATTTGGTTAGTGATTCCTGTAAAATTTGTGAAACCATTGTTAATTTAATCATAGGGAAAAAGAGTATTCTAGTGCTTTGTTTTCTTCAATGATTTGGGTTCGAATTGCTTCAATGGACCTTCTAGTTTGGAGTGAACCTATTATCATGTAGCGGAATAATGGCATTCAGTTTCTGCGTAATGAGCAAAAATTTAAAAAGCTTTGAAGAAGATAAATACGTATTCTTATAATTGTACACTATAAATCTAGTCATATATAATTTTTTTATATACTTATTTTATCTTTTTACGTGTTATTTTATATATGATCAATTATTGATAGATATGTAGATAAAAATTTACATTTGATACAATAAAGATTTATATTTTTTATCATTTTTACTGATCATACAAATAATAACACAAAAAAATTATAATAAGCTTAAAATTTGCAGTTTTCCTTTTTGCTACTTTTTTGCCTTTTTTACTCCTCATATATTCACTACAATTTTGCAATTAAATTTCTATTATTTTAATTAATTGACGTTGTTTCATTGAAAAAAAAGAAGTTAAAGATTTAAAAATTAGTTGATGTTGAGAGTACCGACAATACCAACTACCCTTCGACAAGAGATAAATTGGGCCACCATGTGGATAAGACCACATAAAGCGTCGTGGGGACGGCGACGGTAAGATACCAACGAGGTTGTCCAGCTAGGTCATGTAGCAGGTTGAAAAGTTACGCACTGTTACTTGTTTTTCATTTTTTATTTAATTCTACAACTTGCTTAAAATTTATATAATAAAATAATAAATATTAATGATGTTTTGACTTAATTAGATGTGGCAAAAAAATTGTATATTTTAAACATTATTAATTAAATTTCTTGAATTTGAAGAAAAAAATTAGTAAATGTTCTTTTTAAAGTTTTAGTAAATTACTAATTTATATTTTTTTAAATACTTAAAATAAAATATATTATTATTTTAAAATATAAAAAATATTTTTATCTAAAATAATTTTAAATGTAATTTTAAATTTTGTACAAAGCATAAATAAATTCTTTACACATAACCTTTATTTACTAATATAATTTATTTATGAAAGTTAAATATGATAAATCAATCCTATAACCATAGTTTTTTTAATCAAATAATATTTATATGTAATTTAAAATAAAAAAATTAATTTTATTATCAAATCATTAGATGAATCCATTAAATATGGAAGTATCAAGCTCAAGTTTGAAATTTTGAATTCTATCGAAGCTCGAGTCGAACATAAGCCAGTATATATTTTTGGATCCAAAATGGATAATTTTTTTTAAATTCAATGGAAGCCTAAAGCACATGTATAAAATGATTTGAACATGTTCTAGCGTGATTTTTTTGAACTTTGAATTGACTCTAGTGAGTGTAAATGTTCAACAAGCTATATAGTTCAATGGAACGAAGCCTATTTGGGTGTGTAAAAGACTTTGTTTCATGTCTCAATTACATATACACGAGCCATTTGTTTATTTTAAAAAGTACAATGAATCATGAAATTGTTAAATATAAATATATTTTATAATTATGATTAAATTTTAATTAGGCTCAAGATATTTAAACCTAACTATAATTCTAAAATTATTTGAGTAAAATCGGATTGAACTTCTTCTAACTCAATTGAGTTTCAAGTGTTGGAATTAAATCAGTGTGAAAGTCATAAATAGATTCTAGATACAAATATCCTAAAACATAATACCAAAAATTCTATGATATACATCATGCTAGATTATTAAGAATTTATGGATTCGAGTGAGATACTTGAATCCATTAAGAACGATTGTCTATTGTTGCAAAAATATTATAAAAATTGATTATGAATGGATGGATACGAATGATGAGGTGATTTATGATATTCCTCAAACAAATCACTATAGTTACACAATTGGATTATCGTCTCTCTTCGAGGTGGGAAGAAGATAAACTAATTTATGGTTTAATGTATTGAAGACCATAATAAAAAAAAAGATCTTTATATATTGCTCAATTAGGTTCATATAATCCCCTAATTAAGGCAAAAAAATTGGTATTAATGGAATCAGTCCATATTAATTTGGACAATCTAATGGTTTACCAAAATTTGACCACTGAATTTCAATAATTATTTTAAATAGCTAATATAATTAAGAAAAGAAAATATATGTTGTCTAATTTAGTATAGAAAATACAATTTCCTAACAATCTCACACTTAGGTAACATATTATTCATGAATTAATTATATCACAATAATTCTTTATGTATGTATTTATATGTTATTTATCTCTAGATTTCTCCTTAAATAATCTGGTCCATCTCATATATTAGTAGTGAAACCATCATGACTTTTAACCAAATCACGATGATCACCATACTAATACACTTAGTAACATAGATCAAATATGAATAAGTAGTATGGAAATTACATGTAATGTGATCTCAAATGTGCCTATTTCCAATTGATCCTTCTTTAATTTTTAGTGAGATCAATCCAAAGTTCTTAATATAATGCGAACATTGCACATAGAAAAAAATAAGTAAGCTCAAAAATAAAATCATAAACCATCAAATTTATTTTGTAGAAAACTAAACAATCCAATGTTTAAAGTAAAACACACGGAACATAAATATTTATCCCACTAAATAAAGGTATTATCATAAATAAAACCCATATGAGTAGTGTGCTCATGAAAGACCTAAGGTGTTATGCCCTTGGTTAATGGGTCTGTTAGCATAGAATTTGTTCCTATATGTTCTATGAAAATCTACCTATCTTTAATTCTCTTTTTAACAACTAGAAATTTGATGTCAATAAACTTCGACTTCATTGAGCTTTTGTTGTTGTTGGAGTAAATTGCGATAGTGTTATTGTCGTAGTAAATCTTTAATGGCCTATCAATTTCATCTATCACACGCAGTCTAGTGACAAAGTTTCATAGTCATATTCCATGGTTGGATGCCTTATAATAAGTAATGAACTTCACAACCATGGTTGACGAAGCTATAAGAGTTTTTTTAGCAACCTTCCATTAGATAACTCCTCTAGCCAATATAGAGATATAACCTGATGTGGAACGCTTGATATCTTGCAAAATCGGAGTCAGAGAACTTGATGACCTCTAAAATGTCTGACATCTGATAAGTAAGCATGTAACCTTTTGTTCTCCTTAAATAATGCATCATACATTTGGCTACCTTCTAGTGGTGCATACCTAGATCACTTAAATATCTACCAAAAAGTCCCACTATAAATGCTATGTTGGCATGAGTGCAAACTTAAGCATACATAAGATTCTCTATTGTGGAAACATAGAGAATCTTTTATATATCTTTACTTTCATTATCATTATTGGGGCACTATTTGAGAGTAAACTTGTTTTCTTTAACCATGGGGGTGTCTCCTAGTTTACTATCTTTCATGTCGAAACTACTCAAAATCTTATCGATATGGCTCTTTTATGACAACCCAAGGATAGCTCAAGAATGATCTGTTAGTATCTGAATGTCTAATACAAAGTAGGCATCACCAAGATCTTTCATCTCAAAATTCTTCGTCAAACATTTCTTAGTTTCATGCAATAAGTCTATATCACTACTAGGGAGTAGAATATCATTGACATATATTACTAGAAAAATATATTTACTCCCACTGAACTTAGGATATACACAATCATCAATGAAATTCCTTCTCAAAACCATATGAGGTGATGACTTGATGGAACTTGTGATACTATTGGCATGAAGCCTGCTTGAGACCATAAATGGATTTCTTCAACTTGCAAACTATAGATTTTGGATCTCTTGAAATAAACTTTTCTAACTATACTATATAAATTGTTTCGTCAATGTTTCCATTGAGAAATGAAGTCGTGACATCCATCCCATATAACGCTATATCAAAATGAGCTATCAATGCTATTACAGTTCTTAAAGAGTCTTTTGAAGATATCAAAGAGAAAGTCTCTTTGTAGTCTATGCCTACATTTTGAGTAAAGCTTTATTGACTAGACATGTCTTATATCTCTCAACATTACCCTTTGAATCCCTCTTTATTTTATATATCCATTTACAACTAATGGGCTTTGCATTATTGGGTAACTTGATGAGATCCCAAATGCTAGTGTCTTTCATAGACTTTATCTCTTCCTTCATGGCATCAATATAATTTTGAGGGTGAAAACTGTGCATGGCCTGAAAAAATTTGATCGGATCATCCTATGTTAAACCAACGCCATCCTTATGTTCTTGGAGAAAGATGATATAATCATCTAGAATCACAGTTCTCCTCTCTCTAACGGATCTCCTTAATGACACTTCTTGAGATTGTTGAGTTTGTTCTCTAGGTGGTGCTTGAGGAAGAATCTCATTGTTGTCTTGGTCTAGAAAAATGTCAAGAATAAGAACCTGAATATTGTTATCCAGTGCTGGAATTGTGTCTTGAACAATGATAGGTATGAAGACTTAATCACTGTCAATAACAGATTCTTCTTCAAAGACAACATTCTTTATATTTTATTTCCATCCCTCTAAACTCGATATCCTCAAGAAATCTCACATTTTTTCATTTCAAAGAAGGGACATGTTGTGGGATTGTAAAACTTATAGCCCTGAGAGCTTTCAATGTAACCAATAAAATAGCAGCTAACCATCCTTGAGTCTAGTTTTCTTTCATGCTGCCTATAAAGTCATGCCTTAGTGGAAAACCCCAAATGTGTAAATACCTAATGCTCAGCTTCTTGCCTATCCAAAGCTCATAAGGGATTTTGGCAATTGCTTACCTTGGTACCCTATTAAGGATGTACACTGTAGTTTTTAAAGCTTCTCCCTAAAGTGTTTGATTTTGTTACTCTACAACACCGTTCATGCTAGGTTTGCATAACATTGTTGTGGAACTAATCCACACTAATTAAGGAAAATTGCGAAGGGTCCTAGATGTTTATCTCCTAATCCGTCCTACCTTCCATAATACTTACCACTACATTCCAATTTGATAGCTTTAATTTTCTTTCCAAGTAGAAGTTTAACTTCCGCTTTGAAAGACTTGAAAATGTCAAGGGGTTACAACTTATAATATATCAAATATAGGTAACCGTACCTAGAGTAATCGTCCATGAATGTAATGAATTATTGTTGTCCATTCTATGAAACCATAAGGTATGGACTATATATATCAGTATGTATAAGTTCAAAGATGTCTGTAGCGCTTTCGGTACCTATTTTTGTATCGTATATTTATTTTCCCTTCATGCACTCAACACAAACTTGAAAGTCTGTCAAACCTAAGGGTTTAAAAATTCTATTATACATAATCCTCTGAGTTCTTTTCTAAGAGATATGGCCTAAACACTTATGCCATAAGGTGGTAGAATTCTCAATTAAATTTTGCTTTGTACAATGTAATTTTTTCGTAGTATTTTGTTGTACGAACTAACAACACCAAGCACACACAAATTATCAATTAAAGAACCAGAACCAATAAAATTTGAATTTTGATAGAGACTAATTTTATTATTTTCAAAAGAATAAGAAAATCCTGATTTGTCCAAACTAGAAATAGAAATTAAATTCCATCTAAAAAATGGTGCAACAAATGTCTCAAACAAATCCAAATGAAATTAAATTTTCAATTGTAATATGAAAGTTCCTATAGCCTCTAGTGCAACTTTATTGTCGTCGTTCATAAAAATGAATCTTTCAACATCACTTGGAGATTGGCTCCATAGGCAACCCTGTATAGACATTCTTATACGAGTAGTAGCACTAATATCTACCCACCAAGTATCCTTAGTTACAAAAGCTAAATTAGCTTCATAACAAACTAAAGCTATAAGTATACCGTTCTTTACATGATAGGTGGCATACTTGGAACACTTCTTCTTCATATGTTCTTACTTCTTGTATAAATAGCAGGCAAACTCCTCGTCTTACTTCTTTTGTTTCTTCTACTGAGAAGAAACTTCCATAGCAATAATAACTCTCTTTATTTTCTTGTTCTGAGAGGTTAAGGCCTAGTGAGCACTTTTAGTCTTATCCCAATGCTGCCTCTTTTCTTCTTGTGCACAATGACATATAAGCTTATTGAGGAACCATTTTTCTTTTTGAGTGTTATAAATCATTTGGAATTGCTGGAGTGTGCAGGAAGAAAGATCAAAACCAAGTGCACTATTAAGTCCTTAGATAGCTCTAACTTAAGCGACTTGAGTTTTGATGCGAGATGAGACATCTTCATGATGTACCCCCTTATATTTCTTTTGCTCTTATACTTCATCACGATGAATTTCATCAAAAGGTTACTCGCTTCTCACGTTTAGTTCTTGGAAAAATACTATTCAATTTCTTCCAAGAACTTCTTGGTGCTCTTGCTTTCAATAATAGAGCTCCAAAACGCTTTCAAAAATGTTTCATAATCATCACGCACATCCGATTAGACCAATCTCACTTTTCAATTTTAACCTCATTGGGGTTTTCTAGAGTAACAATGAGTTGGTCGAATCGAATTGCAAGATCCAAATCCACACAAATGAACAAAATTTTCATGGTTATTTTTCCAAATTTTGAAGTTAATCCTGCTTAGCATTGTAATGTTACTAACTTGGGCATAAACATTTGTAGTAGTAGCAACAAAAACTGTATAAAGAACAAAATAAACATGCATACTAATAGAAATAAATCAAAATATGAACAAATAATCCAAATAGGGATTCATCTCAAGATACTTAGCACAACATTAATTCTTAGTCTTTGGATAGAGAAATTAATTGTAAGTGGTACTCTTAGTTCAATAATCAAATACTAATAATTGATTCTATCAAACAATAGTTTTTTTTTGGAGCATTGTTGTTCACATGAAAATAAATAAATAAATAAATATTTTTATAATCGTCACGCATTTATCATCGTAGATGCATTGTTATTTAGCCAAATATTATCTTCTTTTGGAGCTAACACGATTCACATAAATAACTATGCACAAAACATCTATATATCTTGAGTTAAATTAATCTTCACAATAGAGATTACTTTGATAACATGTTTTAATCAATTTAATTAAAAATATCAGACTAACTGGATCAAATCATATAACAACCATATAAAAAAATCTTAAAATTCAAGGAATTTCATACCAAATAGAAATATTCTATTTAAAAACCATACGAACAGAATATTCACAAATCTTAATAATCTAATAACGGTGATGACTCTAAATGATATTGAAAGCCATAAGCAAATTTTAGATACAAACATCCTAAAATAGAATACCAAAAATTATAATATCTACATCATATCAGATTACTAAGAATTTATAAATTCGAGTGAGATACTTAGATCTATTGGAAATGATCGCTTATTTTTTTGAAAATATTATGACAATCGATCACGAATGGATGAACATGAACGAAAGGGTGATTTGTGATCTTTTTTTAACCAAATCATCTTAATTTCTCAACGGGATTGTCGTCTCTCTTACAAATGAAAAGAAGATAAATCATTTTATGATTTGATTATATAAACTAAAGAGTATTTATATATTTTTCAATTAAGTTCCAGATAATTTTTTAATTAAAGAAAAAACTCAATATCTAGCCATCAATACATATTAATTTGAATAATATAAAGATTTATTAAAATTTAATCAGTTAATTTTAACTCATTATATTAAACAACTAATATAATTAAAAAAGAAAAAAAATTACCTAATTTTATAAAATAAATGTGATTTTCTAACATAAAGTAGAATTTAAGCGGGTCGTGCTTAATTTAATTGTCGGTGTGGGAATACCATTTTATTATAAAATATGCATTAAAAAATTGACTATCTAATAATAATTGTAACCCGACACGTGCAAACCTATTACAGGACATGAGTCCGTTAGCCGTATGAAGCTAAACTATATTACAATATGAGAAATATAGACACACAAAACATACGTTATCTTATATTACATTATTACCAATATTTAAAATAATTCTTAATATAAAAACATGAATACATACAAATTTATGTAGTATTAATATTTTTTAGCTCCGATCATGTTATGGTTGCTTTTGCTAAAAGACGTTTTTATATTGTTTTATTAAAGCTAATAAAATCGGATTTGGATTAAACTATGTACTAGAAAAGACAAAATGGATTAACAATATTTTTATCAATCGAAAAACATGTGTCTACGCAACTCCAGTATAATAGCTTACTTGAAACTTTTGCATCTCAAAATAAGAAGAATTTTGTTTTGAGTCAAAATTTAATTACAAATTTTACAAAGAGAAATGAAGTAAAGAGGCAAAAATTGAAAAATTCTACAATATGAATTGACTAAGTGTAAAGATACATTTGTTTTTTCGCTTATTGAAAAATGAACTTTAAGTCTTTAAAATTAATTTTGAAAATAAAAATTAATTTTTAATATTTTAACAAGACTTTTGCTATAAATGTTAATAGTTTTAGCTAAAAAAATTTATTTCTTGCTTGAGACTCCAATCGAAGAAAGCATGAATCGGCCCTGATGAATTGCAGAGAATAACCTACGTACATTTTCAAGTGAAGATCCTTTTGATTGGAGTAACAAGTAAATGATAACTGCTGTCGATGTTAAAAGGATCACATTATCACAACTTGTAAGTAAAACTCCTTAGCTTTATCATAAACTTTTATGTTACATCCACCGTATTAATTATCATTGTCCCACATCGGTGAAGAGCAAAACAACATTGATGCTTATAAATCTAAACAATTCTTAACTCAATGAAATCTTATTAGGTTGAGTTCATTGAGTTGAGTTAGACATGAGTTTCTTGTTCGCATGTGTTATGACGCATGCTGTAGCAGTGTGGCAGACAACAATATTTAGTGAAACATGGAAATGATAGACAAAAATGTTTAGTAGAGTAGGAAAAGTATGAGTGTGCAGCAACTGTTGCTAGGGTTAGGGTTTTTTCGTTTCCTTAGTATACATATATCATCACTCTTGTACAGGAAATACATATCAGAAATATATTGATAATTAACAGAAACGACAACATTTGTCATGGTATCAGAGCAAGTTATTATTGCCTAATGGAATAAGACAGCTACCTGCTACGCTTGTTTCTGTTCTTCTCGACACTGGTTTGATCTGGTGTGCTAGTTTGGCTGGTTTGGATGATCTAGGTTTTTGTTGGGAGTTGGGGTGGCCATTCTGGTTCACTCGTTGGAACCGTACCGTTCTAGCTGCTAGTTGGGTCCAACGCCAATTGCTTGTTGGGGCCATCACAGCCTCTACATTCCAATTCTATCTGCCATATTTGTTTGGTCTAACGCAGCTCGCTCGTTGGAGCCATACCATTCTAGCTATCCTTGTGGGTCGGTCTCATAATCCACCAAAAATACCTATTTTCCAAAGAAAACCATCATTTTCGAAAAAGAAACAGAATACGACTCGAACTTTCAGGCTAGAGTTCGCATGTGTTCTCGTTGTGTCTCTATCCAAAGAGAAGAAAAAAACTTGAAACACTGCGATAAAGGTGTTAAGGTCGCATTTTTGTATCTGTGTGTGAGGTCACAGATTGTTTATCTGTGTTTATTTGGCTAGTGTACGGACTCTCACAATTTTTTATTGTGGTTGTTTGACTGGTGTATAAGGAAAGAAAAAAAACAGAATTGATAGATTTCATGGTAGAATCTAGAGATTTAACCACCAATTTCATATTGAACGATTTGACTACAAAAATGACTGAGGTTTTAACTAGAGCTCAGACCGCCTCACAACCACCGCTAACTTAAGCGTCAACTACCCCCATTGGAATCAAGTTGGGAGGATCCAACTATGCCTTATGGTCTAAGGTGGTGGAGATGTATATCTCTGGCAACGACAAACTAGGGTATATTAATGGGGAATTTCCTCAACCTATCAAAACCGACCCCTCATTCAGGAGATGGCGCACTAAAAATGTCATTGTCAAGGGATGGTTGATCAATTCGATGGACCCTTCATTGATTGTAAATTTTATCTGATTCCCAACTGTAAAATAGGTTTGTGATTCTACTGTTACAACCTACTTTGATGGGACAGAAACGTCTAAAGTGTATGATCTCCGTCGTTAAGTTACTCGTATGAAGCAGATGGGTGGATCAATTTAAAAATACTACAATGACCTTCAAGGGTTGTGGCAAGAAATTGATTTCCATCTTCCTAACCCAATGGAGTGTGTGATTGATATACAAAAATACATGTGTTCTCGTTGTGTCTCTATCCAAAGAGAAGAAAAAAACTTGAAACACTGCGATAAAGGTGTTAAGGTCGCATTTTTGTATCTGTGTGTGAGGTCACAGATTGTTTATCTGTGTTTATTTGGCTAGTGTACGGACTCTCACAATTTTTTATTGTGGTTGTTTGACTGGTGTATAAGGAAAGAAAAAAAACAGAATTGATAGATTTCATGGTAGAATCTAGAGATTTAACCACCAATTTCATATTGAACGATTTGACTACAAAAATGACTGAGGTTTTAACTAGAGCTCAGACCGCCTCACAACCACCGCTAACTTAAGCGTCAACTACCCCCATTGGAATCAAGTTGGGAGGATCCAACTATGCCTTATGGTCTAAGGTGGTGGAGATGTATATCTCTGGCAACGACAAACTAGGGTATATTAATGGGGAATTTCCTCAACCTATCAAAACCGACCCCTCATTCAGGAGATGGCGCACTAAAAATGTCATTGTCAAGGGATGGTTGATCAATTCGATGGACCCTTCATTGATTGTAAATTTTATCTGATTCCCAACTGTAAAATAGGTTTGTGATTCTACTGTTACAACCTACTTTGATGGGACAGAAACGTCTAAAGTGTATGATCTCCGTCGTTAAGTTACTCGTATGAAGCAGATGGGTGGATCAATTTAAAAATACTACAATGACCTTCAAGGGTTGTGGCAAGAAATTGATTTCCATCTTCCTAACCCAATGGAGTGTGTGATTGATATACAAAAATACATGTGTTCTCGTTGTGTCTCTATCCAAAGAGAAGAAAAAAACTTGAAACACTGCGATAAAGGTGTTAAGGTCGCATTTTTGTATCTGTGTGTGAGGTCACAGATTGTTTATCTGTGTTTATTTGGCTAGTGTACGGACTCTCACAATTTTTTATTGTGGTTGTTTGACTGGTGTATAAGGAAAGAAAAAAAACAGAATTGATAGATTTCATGGTAGAATCTAGAGATTTAACCACCAATTTCATATTGAACGATTTGACTACAAAAATGACTGAGGTTTTAACTAGAGCTCAGACCGCCTCACAACCACCGCTAACTTAAGCGTCAACTACCCCCATTGGAATCAAGTTGGGAGGATCCAACTATGCCTTATGGTCTAAGGTGGTGGAGATGTATATCTCTGGCAACGACAAACTAGGGTATATTAATGGGGAATTTCCTCAACCTATCAAAACCGACCCCTCATTCAGGAGATGGCGCACTAAAAATGTCATTGTCAAGGGATGGTTGATCAATTCGATGGACCCTTCATTGATTGTAAATTTTATCTGATTCCCAACTGTAAAATAGGTTTGTGATTCTACTGTTACAACCTACTTTGATGGGACAGAAACGTCTAAAGTGTATGATCTCCGTCGTTAAGTTACTCGTATGAAGCAGATGAGTGGATCAATTTAAAAATACTACAATGACCTTCAAGGGTTGTGGCAAGAAATTGATTTCCATCTTCCTAACCCAATGGAGTGTGTGATTGATATACAAAAATACAACCCCATCCTACAGGAAGATCGAGTGTATACCTTCCTTGATAGACTCGATGACAGACTAGATAAAACTTGAAGTGATGTGCTTCAAATCAAACCATTCCCTATGGTGGAACAGATCTATGGATTCGTCCGTAGGGAAGAGGTCAAGCAGACTGTGATGATCATGGGTGTAGATACGACTCCTAGAGCAGTTATGACTTTCAAAGGGATCAAGGGACACCAGAATCTGATGCCACCAAAACCATGAACTCTTTCTTTGGGTAGCAAAAAATCCACGGGAAATCCACCTTTTGTTGACATAAAATGTACCCATCGTGGCAAATCCAAATATACCTATGAGAACTGCTTCAAACTATATGGGTATCCAGATTGGTGGAAAGATCTTCAAGCACAGAAGAAACGGGAAATCATTGGGAGAGCTGTTGTGGCTACCAATAATGCATCATTATCATGTATTCCTCAGGCCAAATCTTCCTAGGATCCAGATACTTCAAGTAAAACATTTCACATCTCTACTCATAATGAAAATGAGGATTGAATTCTCAACTCTGGAGCTACAGATCATATGACATTTGACCCAAAAGATCTCTCTGATACAACCTAGTCAAGGCAGAGCTATGTTTCCAATGCCAATGGGGTCACTAATCTAGTTATAGGGGCTGAAACAATGACTTTATCTCTTTCATTATCATTATATAATACATTACTTGTACCCTCTCTTTCAAACATACTAATGTTTGTAAGTCAAATTACTTCAGATCTTAACTGTGTAGTATTGATGTATTCTACCTTTTGTCTTCTACACGATATTCTCACCAAGGAGATCATTGGGCATGGTACTAAGAGAGGAGGTTTATATTATGTGGATGACCTAAGTTCAGGAAGAGCTAATCACATGCAACACACGGTTAGTAACAAGGAGCAGCAAATTTGGTTATGTCATCGTCGATTTGGGCATCCATCATTTGGGTATTTAAGGCACGTACTACCTAGTTTATTTTCAAATGTCACACACTTAGATTTCAAATGTGATACTTGTATCTTAGCCAAAAGTCATAGGGTATCTTATCCTATGAGCATGCATAAAAGTATGATTCCTTTTGCTTTAGTACATTATGATGTTTGGGGACCTTCCTCGGTCACTACGTCGTCGAGTCATCGTTGATTTGTAATTTTTGTTGATGATTGTACACGAATGACATGGCTTTGCCTTCTCAAACATAAAGATAAAGTATTTTCTACGTTTCACACCATGATTCAAACACAATTTTCTGAAAAAATTAAGATCCTTAGGTCTGATCATGATGGGAGTATGTTAATCAACAATTTCGTCCATACTTGGACAACCATGGTATTCTCCATGAAACCTCGTGTTCACAAACCCCACAATAGAATGAGACTGCAGAGAGGAAGAATAGGCTTATTTTAGAACTACCCGATTCTTACTAATCAGTGCATATATGCCTAGTAGATATTGGAGTGATGTTGTTACTACAACTATGTATCTACTAACCGTATGCCCACAAAAATCTTACAATTTCAGACTCTATTAAAGGTTCTATTTGATCATGTTCCCTTGCCTACTATTTTGATGCTTCCGCCCCATATTTTTGGATATGTTGTTTTTGTCCACCTCCATAAAAATCAACGAACTAAGTTGAATCCATGTGCTATCCTATGTGTATTCTTGGGGTATGGTGTACAAAAAAAAGGGATACCGATGCTACGATCCTATTACTAAAAGAACCTATATTACCATGGATGTCACTTTCCTAGAATCTGAATGTTTTTTCCCATCACTAGTATCCAATTTCCCTCTTCAAAGGGATAGTTATGGTGAAGAATGAAATTAGCTTGATGTTGAAGTGTTAGACATTAGTAACAATCCAACATACTCAAATAATGCCAACATTATGGATGAGCTAGTACTTAGACCCGAACTTGAACTTCTAAGAATTGAATCTGAACTAGTGACTGAATCTTCAGAAGATGTAGTGGTTGATGCACCCGTCCACTCTCTAGTACCCAATGATCCTCCTACTGAGAATACTCCTAAGGTAAGCTATCCTATCACACCTTTACAAACTAATGCTATAGATACATCTGCTGCTAATGTTCTACCTTTCAAACATAATCAAGGCAAACCTCCAAATCGATACTCTCCAGACAAAGAAGAATGACAATCCAAGTATCCAATAGCCAATTATGTATCTACTCAAGGGTTATCAGAACCTATCAAGGTGTTTGCACAAACACTCTCCTCATGTCAAATTCTAAGTAGCGTTGAAGAAGCCTTATCTGATCCAAATTGGGCTCAAGATATAAAAGAAGAATTTAAGGCATTGTAGAAGAATAACACATGGGTGTTAAGTGAGTTGCCTCAAGGGAGGAAGATGGTAGGAAGCAAGTGGATTTTCTCCATTAAGTATAAAAAAGATGGGTCAGTTGATCGATACAAGGCGAGACTAGTAGCAAAAGGGTATACATAGAAACGTGGTATAAATTATCAGGAAACTTTCTCACCAGTGGCTAACTAAAAACTGTTAGAGTTTTGTTATCTCTTGCAGCAAATTTAGATTGGCCATTGCACCAACTTGACATAAAAAATATCTTTCTTCATGATCATCTTGAAGAAGAGATTTACATGGATATTCCACTGGGTTATACTGTTACATCAGGAAAATAAATTGCATGTAGGTTACAACGAGCATTGTATGGACTAAAGAAATCACCTCGAGCATGGTTTGGCAGGTTGAGCTCAGTAATGAGGAAATATTGGTTTCAACAAAGCAACTTTGATCACACTCTCTTCCTAAAACATCAACTGGGAAAGATAACAACCCTTATAGTCTATGTAGACGACGACATGATCATTATAGGGGATGATAAAGAAGAAATATCTAGGCTTCAAGAACAACTGTCAAATGAGTTTGAAATGAAGAACTTGGAAGGGCAAAAATACTTCTTAGACATTGAGATAACAAGATCAAAACAAGGCATATGTCTTCCCAAAGGAAATATACTCTAGACTTATTGGAAGACGCAGGATTACTAGATTGTAAACCTATCGATATTCCAATGATCTAAAACCATAAACTTGGAGAATATGTGGACCAAGTACCAGTAGATAAATAGAGATATCAACGTTTAGTGGGTAAACTCATATATTTATCTCATACTCCACCTGATATTGCTTAAGTTGTGAGTGTCGTGAGTCAGTTCATGCACTGCCCAAGTGAAGACCATATGGATGCCGTCATGTAAATACTTCGTTATTTAAAATCCTCCCCTGGGAAAGGACTTATGTTTTCAAAGAATGGTCAATTAGAAATCGTTGGATATACAAATTCGGACTGGGCATGGAATATCAAGGATAGGAAATCTAGTACTGGGCACTTTACTTTTGTGGGAAGCAATCTTGTTACATTAAGGAGCAAGAAACAAAATATTTTTGTCTTGTCTAGCGCTGAAGCTGAATTTCGAGGAATGGTCTAAGGAATATATGAGCTCATTTGGTTGAAAAAACTTCTAATTGAGATTAGTGTTGCTCCTAACTCTGAAATGAACTTATTTTGTGATAACAAGGCAGCCATTGCCATCTCTCACAATCCAGTTCAATATGATCGCACGAAGCACGTTGAAGTGGATCAGAACTTCATCAAACGGAATCTTGAAGAAAAGATTATTCAACTTCCATTTGTTAAATCAGAAGATTAATTGGCTGATATACTCATAAAATCTGTGTCTGCAAAGAACTTCTATAACTCATTTGACAAGTTGAGCATAAGATACATATATGCACCAACTTGAGGGGGAGTGTTGGCGTGTGTTGTGGTGCATGCTGCAACAGTGTGGTAGACAACAATGTTTAGTGGAACAGGAAAATTATGAGTGTGCAACAGCTGCTAGGGTTATGGTTTTTTCGTTTCCTTAGTATACATATATCATTACTCTTGTACAGAAAATATAGATCAGAAATATATGAAATATATTGATAATTAACAGAAACCACAATATTTATCATTTCTAACACATTATGTATTTTATTGTTGGGTAGTTTTATGAAAATTAATACTTTTTAAATATTTTTAATGGATGATATTAACAATGTAAGGTTTTAAATGGGTTAGATGTAGGATGTAAATTTAACATAGATCGATCAATACTCAAATGTTTTAGGCTAATTCAATCCAGTTTAAAGTTTGATTAGGTTTGATCCCGTGCACCCAAATAATTTTAGGATCAAACTTAAGGTTAAATATTTATATTATAAGTAAATTCGACACAAAGTGCGAGTTAAGTTTAGATTTTAAAAAAATATATATTTGAATTTTATATGCAATTATTTTATAATTGCTATATTATTTAAATTTGTACATTGACATAAGTGAACTTAAAATTCAAAAAAATCTATCTGAATATTTTAGCATTGGGTTTGGGCTAATTTGATTTTACATCTCTCTAGATGTATCTTACAAAGTAGGTTAAATTGATCCCTATTAAAGTAATATGTTTAAATAAAATTGGAAAAATTCTTCAAATAATACTCCAAAATTCATAATAACAAAAACAACAAATAATATTGAAAATTAAGTTTTGGTGATTTAGAAGAAACTATTATCCTGATATAATTTCCTAAGCTAAGGTAGGTATTTATAACGGTAAAAGTAAAAAAGACTTGCAATCTACAAATATATATAAATACTATAATGTATGTACGGAAGATGATATGTATCTCAAATTTGAGATGTAGCATAAATAATATAATGTAATATTAAACTATAATAAATGAGAGAATATTAAATAAAGATTGTGATATATTCCTGATAAATAATATAATATTTACAAATAATAATATAATATTTACAAATAATATATCAACCATTATACATCCCAAACATAAACAAGAGACGCAATAGAAACATCCAAAACAATATGAATAAAATCCCTCAAGAATTTATATTTTGAGCTAACACGTTTTACAAGTGCTTTGTCTCCATCGTTAAAATCAAAGTATGATTGACCATCTCTAAATTAATTTAATGTTTTTTTAGTATCCTTGATTCTTAAATACAAGGATCTATCAGAATTTGGAATACTTATATTTGAAATGTAAGTATTCATGTGTCATGAAACGGATAAAAAATAACTCATTAAATTAATATTTTATCTATTAAATTTGACATAAATCTAAATGAATTTAACAAGTCATGTTTTGTTAAAATAACACATTGTTCAATAAAATAGAGGCAGAAGAGGTATATACCTTGTTATAAAATTCAAGCTTAGAATATACCGTATAAATACGTGTGAATGGACTTTGGACTTTGGACATACTAACTTTTAATATAAATTATCGAGAGTACCACACGGTTTTGCATTATGGAATTAAGTTGCCCTTCTTTTTTGTCGCAAGCGTCCTTATTGGTCTATAAACTTGATATGTATGCATATGCTTGACTTGGACGGAAATTTAAAAAATAAAAATAAAAATAAGATATATTGAATTCTGATTGGTTTAATCATCACATTATCCAATCATTCTAAATTTTGTCTTCATAGTCATCAATTGATGTGCATCGAGAAGGAAAATAAGAAATAAATTACGGTTTGCGACGTACTTGTTAAAAATATATAAATGAATTATTATTCATAAGTTATATATGTTTGAGTTTATATTCTTTATGGTATAAATTAGTTTTTAATATCTAATTATTATAATAATTTTTAAATTAAATTAATTTTTTTAAGTTTGAATATAAAAAAATCATAAAAATTAAGTAATAAGTGTTTGGTTTAAACTTCAAGAAAATATTAAAAAATATAAATGAATTATTACAGTCAACTTTCAATAAACTCGAATTTTTGATATAATTAATGTTTCACATATTTACGAAATTTTATAAGATTTAAAAATCAAACTTAAAATGGTAGTCCCTTTTTTATAACAAATATTGCTAATGCTAAGCTATGTATTTTTATTTTTAGAAACACTGATATTATATATTAAAATTTAAGAAGGTTCGATCAACATTGTTTTTGTATTAATATTTCTCTTTTAATTGTTGATTATGCTTTTGGGATATTCAAAGGGAAAGATTTGGCAACGATCGAAAATTATAGTTAGGTTTTAGTACAAGTGATAATACTTCCATGAACTTGACTTTGATTAATTCCAATAACTTGTAAGCGTATAAGATTTTTAATTAAGGCTTTGATTATCAGTTAATTTGAGAAATCTTGATGAAAAGGTCAGACTTTTTCCCAGCTGACCGGAATCTAATAGAAAAATAAAGGAAATGGTAAGACCTTGAATTCAGTTTATAAGGCAAGGAAAAGTGTTGTTTGGTTTTAAGAAACTTCTACTTTAAGTGAAAAATTGAGATGATCAATATTAAACGTATTGAATGTTAGCGTTAAGAATAGACATGGAAAATTCCACAAGTTTTTCCTACTGCCTACCAGCTCGTTTGCTTTTAAATCATGAACTCGTTTGTTGTTGCTTCTTCATTTGCAACAATCAACTTACCTAACCTTTATATATGACACATGACTCATAAAAACTTTGGCAAAATCAATTCATCATCTTTGTCTCTATTTTTCCAAGGAAAATTATAACTATGGAGGGAAAACACAAGTTTCTTCATGGAACACTTGAAGTTACCATCTTCCATGCAACCCCTTTCAAACCACCATTCCCAATCAATGTAAGTGAATTCGATATTCCTTGTTTTTCATTTGCATCATTTAGTATTGATAATGGGAAAGAATTATGTATATTTTTTTGTATAGTTAAATGAAACGAAAAACATTACACTTGTAGCAAGAATATTTATTCTTCTCACATTTCTTAAGAATATGTTTGAATGTTATGTTTTATTTATACATGTGTATTCTTGTATTTAGTTGAATGAAATAAAAAAGCATTTCATTTGTAGCAAAAAATCTCATTTCATCCCCTCTTCCTCTCCCCCGTTTCTCAAGAATATGTTTGAAAGTTCTATTTTTATTTTATAATTATTTCTTAATTTATAATTTTATAATTATTTTAATCACAGGTAAAACAAACATAATACTAATAATATTGTTGTCGTTGAATTAAATTCTTATTAATATTATTATTTTAATTACATTTTCATTCCAACAACATATCTAATGGTTTGGAGATGCATGTAAAAATATATTTCAAAATTACAAAATATAATATTTATGTAAAAAATATAATAATAATAATAATATTGTTTTCGTTAAATTAAATTTATTTTAATGTTATCATTTCAATTACATTTTCTTTCTTAGAACTAACGGTTTGGACATGTCGGTTAAAAAAAAAAATTCAAATTTGCAATGTTGGGATGTTTACGTGACTCATGTCATGTACAAAGTTAGCCTTTATATTGCAAGTTTATGGATTTTTTTTGCTTTGTTTCCCACAATGCGTTATTCTTTTACACATGAATATTTGGGGAATTTGGGTAATGTGGGCAAGTTAAAAGTGAATATATATAGTTTTGGCAATGTTCTAAAAAGTTTTTGAATATACAGAATTTTCTGCAATGTATACTTTCAAATGGAAAACCTGCATATGTTACCATGAAGATAGATGATAAGAAAGTTGCACAGACAACCCAAGAACACGATCGAGTATGGAATCAAACCTTTCAAATCCTTTGTGCACATCCATCAAATTCAACAGTCACCATTACATTAAAAACATCATGTTCAATCTTGGGAAAGCTGCAAATTGAGGCACATCAGATTCTAAATGAGGGGAGTTTGATAAATGGATTCTTCCCTCTTCAATTGGAAAATGGAAAGCCTAATCAACACTTGAAGCTGAGGGTTTTATTATGGTTCAAACCAGCAGAATATGAACCAACTTGGGAGAAACTTCTAAGCAATGATGAGTTTCTGGGACTAAGAAACGCTACATTTCCATTGAGGTCAAATAGTCATGTCACTCTTTATCAGGATGCACATCATTGCTCAACTTTTCAGCCTCCATTTGATATTTGTGGAACTCCAAGAAGGTTATGGGAGGATGTTTACAAAGCCATTGAGGAAGCAAAACATTTGATATACATTGCAGGCTGGTCTTTTAATCCCAAAATGATGTTGGTAAGTATATATTCATTTCATATATTAATCAAA
Source organism: Hippophae tibetana (assembly GCA_037013495.1). Classification (NCBI taxonomy): domain Eukaryota; kingdom Viridiplantae; phylum Streptophyta; class Magnoliopsida; order Rosales; family Elaeagnaceae; genus Hippophae; species Hippophae tibetana. Next base: position 122,127,648 of record CM072801.1, read on the forward strand.
TTCTGAAATTCTCTATCCTTATTTTGCTTTTCTTTTGCAATGATTGATAACCGATGCACTGTTTAGAGTGGGTGGTCATGTGTTCAAACCTCTGCAACACCACAATGTCGAATTTCAAAATTTTAGGTACCTAATATTCTTTTGTGCAGGTGAGAGATCCTGAGACTGAAATCCCATATGCCAAAGGAGTAAAGCTCGGTGAATTGTTAATTCGGAAAGCAGAAGAAGGTGTAGCCGTGAGAGTTATGCTTTGGAACGATGAAACATCCTTACCAATAATCAAGAACAAAGGACTAATGAGAACCCATGATGAAGATGCATTTGCTTATTTCAATCACTCCAAAGTAGTATGCAAGTTATGTCCAAGATCACATAATAAGTTCCCTACATTTTTCTCCCATCACCAGAAGACCATAACAATAGACATCAAATCCATGAACAATCCAAGTGAAAGAGAAATTATGAGTTTTATTGGAGGCTTAGATCTTTGTGATGGACGCTACGATACAGAGAAACATTCATTGTTTCAAACACTCAATACAGACTCTCACTGCTTTGATTTCTACCAAACAAACATTGCTGGAGCTAGCTTTAACAAAGGCGGGCCTAGAGAGCCTTGGCATGATGCTCATGCCGGCATAAAAGGTGAAGCTGCTTGGGATATTTTAACCAATTTTGAACAAAGATGGACTAAACAATGTGACCCTTCTCTATTAGTTCCCACTAGCACCTTAACAAATCTCATTCACCAAACTTATTCTACCAATCAAGTTGAAAGGAATTGGAAAGTTCAGGTATTTAGATCAATTGATCATGCTTCAGCTAGCCAATTATTTAGAAACTTAACTATAGAACAAAGCATTCATGAAGCTTACGTTGAAGCAATTAGGCGCGCAGACAAGTTTATATACATTGAGAATCAGTATTTTATTGGAGGGTGTCACTTGTGGAAGAAAGATCAACATTGTGGTTGTAGAAATTTGATACCTATTGAGATAGCACTCAAAGTGGTCAATAAAATTAAAGCAAAAGAGAGGTTTGCTGTGTATATAGTTATACCAATGTGGCCTGAAGGTGTACCAGAGAGTGACTCTGTTCAGGATATATTGCATTGGACTAGAGAAACAATGTCAATGATGTATAATTTGATTGGAGAAGGTATTAAAGAAAGTGGAATTGGAGCCCACCCAAAAGACTATTTGAACTTTTTTTGCCTTGGGAATAGAGAAATAGAGAGCAAAGGAGAGTATGTTCCTCCATATTCTCCTCAACCTTCTACACACTACTGGTCTTCCCAAAAGCATAGAAGGTTCATGGTGTATGTGCATTCCAAGATCATGATAGGTAAGTTCATCAAATGCATAGACTAATCTATTGGCTTGCACTAAACTGGTATCCATTTACTATTTTTTTATAAACCCTATGAGGTTATATGAAGTTTACTCTAAGCTCTTGAAAATTAAGAAATTAATCTTAGCATACAATGTGTTTTCCAAATCACATTTGACAAATTTTGTCTGCTTGATTCACAAAAATTTCTTCGAAAATTACAAAAAATAACACCCATAAAACATATAACAATAAAAATAGCATCTCAATATATTAGATGATATCCAATTAGACAGCGTTTAATATTGAACGAATCTAAATGATAACAATTTAAGTTGAACGATGTTTAAAATAAATAACGTAACAGACTTTTTTTAATAGTGAAAATGTATGAGATAGACATAAAGATAATGTTTTTATAGTTACAAATTTTAATGATGTTATGTTTATTGTTTTTCAACAGTTTTTTTACTGTTAGAAGTACTTCTACAATGTCCCATAATCATAAGCAAACATAACTTACTTTTAGTTTTAAGATTTGCAGAAAAAAGTGGGGATCCAAATCAAGGATCACATGCTATAACTAAAATTACCTTTCTCTTAGATTTATCAATTTCTCTAAAATGTTGATTAATGTTAGTTTTTTGAAACCTATCTGACAATTGAAGTTTTTGAATTTCAGTGGATGATTCATACATTCTAATAGGATCAGCAAATATAAATCAAAGATCAATGGATGGACAAAGAGACACAGAGATAGCCATAGGTTGCTACCAAACTCAAAAAACTATTGACGTCAACAACATAAGCCTTGGAGCTATTCATGCATACCGTATGTCATTATGGTATGAGCATACAGGTAAAGCTGAAGAAATATTCAAGCAGCCTCAAAGCTTAGAATGTGTGGACAAAATGAAATCTATTGGAGATCAAATGTGGTCAATTTACAGTGGTGAACAAGTGTTAGATATGAATGGAGTTCATTTATTGACTTACCCAATCGTTATAACAGAGGAGGGTCAAGTTGAAGATGTTGGTCTTTTTCCTGATACTAACACTCCTGTTAAGGGAAAGAGATCCAAATTGCTTCCTCCTATTTTTACTACCTAGTCATTATGTTTAAAAGAATTTGGGTTCCTCTAGAATATGAAAGTAAAATATTGTCTAAAAGATTTGTAAAGATTTTTTTGTTTTTTTAAGTGTACACATATTTGTGCTCAAGGTGTAAATGAAAGTTTACATTCTAATTAATTAAGGGGTTCTTTTCATTATTCAAGTTTTAGGAGTACATATGCTGAGTGACATAAATTCGTTTTCTTAGTATTCGTATTTTCCTTTTAGTGCTTGAAGACGAATATGAATACTAAGCACTAAAAGGAAAATATGAATACTAAGATATAGTTACATTGTTTGTTTTGTATTTTTAATTTTCTTATAATTTTATATTTATTTATGAAATACAAAATTATAATTAAAAATATACTTTTATTTTGATTATTTAACAACCATAAAAACAAAAAAATGTAATTATACCTTTAATTTTTATATTATGTTTAATAAATATTGAATATAATTTCAATTTTTTTTTTAAAGTAAATTTGATAAAAAAAAAATATGCACTTTAATTTATTTACTTTTAGGTTGTAACTTTGAATTTGTTATTTTATAAAAATATATACATAATTTCAATTGTTAGTTACCAACTCAAAAATGATCATCTTGTACACATGTCTTATGGACAAAAATAATAATGATATTATCATATCAATGGATATTTAAAGAAAATTTAAATAAGTTATGAAAATTATTGTAAACTTTTTAATTTTTTTTATAAAATTTTAATAAATATCAAAATAAACAATAATATATTAATTTAACTAATTTTTATTTAAATAACATATTTGTGGCATATATAATATACATAATATAAAAACAATAATAATAAAATTTAAGTATAATTTTTGTTTAACAAATATAAATATAAGTTATGTAACACATCTAAATGTATGTAATATAAGTATACATAGACACTTAAATTAAAGTAACTTTTTTTTGCTGTCTCAAATCCTAGAGACTTAAAAATATCAACATCAATAAAAAATTATAATCATGTAATGCATTTTTTTATGATTATTTCGAGAACTTGTTGCTTCACTTTTGGAGGTACATTTGTACATGGTTTGATATTTTTCTTTAGATCTAAACCAGCAAATAATATTTGAATTAAAAGGTTCGGTATAGGCATATCGTGCCATTTTTATTTCTTGTAAATGGAAAAGTATGTCTCCAAGTTCGATCTTTTATTAGACGACATAATTAAAGATATGTTTTCGAAAAACATTTAATTAAGTACTAATATTATGTAAAAATAATAATTTATTATTTTTAATATTTATTATTTAATTATTTTTATTATTAAAATACCTTTTAAAAAATTATTTCGACTAAAAATTGATAAATTTGATCAAAATATTTAAGTCACATATGTGTCATGTAAAGTTATAGGGGTACGTCATAAATAAAATATTAAAGTTATAATTTTACTTGTTGTACACATAACTTAAATTTTTGATCAAATTTTTTAATTTTTGGTGACAATAATTGATTGAAAGATATTATATTAATACAATTAGTCAATTAAAATAAAAAAAAATTAAAAATTATAAAGTAAAATATTTAAATAACATTTGTATTTAATTAACGTTTACCCTAATATAAATATTAATTTAATTGTGATGTGTAGAATATATGAGTATTGAAAAAAAATTAATATATATATATATATATATAATGTTTTAGAAAAGAGTATGAAATCTTAAGAGACCGTCACAAAAAAAAAAATCATGCTATGTAACATGGAGCAACTTTAAAGTGTTTTTTAATATACATTTCAATCGATATTTTCACCAATAAAGTTTTGAAAATATTTCATAAAATAACAAAGATATATTACAGAAATTAATATTTTGATATTTTTTTCCATATTTTTTAATATTATCGATATTTTAGAACAAATTGATTTATATTTCATATTGATATCCATATTATTAATTTATCAAAATTTGAAACAAGGTAATATTTTTTCTCCTGATAAATATTATCATTGAATAAGTGAATAAAGAAGGGCAATGAGTTGAAATTCTTTTATTTTATAAAAGTTTAGTGGTTAAATACGAAAAAAATAACTATTTTTTTTTCAATTAGTTTACATGTGATTAACACATAGCTTTCTGTTATCAAGAAGAAAAATGGAACTTATCTTTGAAAGAACTAAAACTTTTCAAATATTTTCCACTAATTAAATATGTAATATGAGTTGGTGGAGAACATCAAATCTAAGCAAACTTTGCTTCCCGCCCCAACAGTGGGCTGAAAATATCCAACCCAAACACCCCTATTTGATAATATTAGCTGCAATATGCTAAAAGTTAGATTAGTTTAATTTTGTATTAAAATTTAAACCAATATAATATAATCTGCTTTTAAAAAATAAAAATCGAAACAAGTGTAAAATTAATCAGAATTAAACTATTTTTTTTTTGAATTGATTTGAATTGATTGTATTAGTTTTTAAATTTTTTTTTTATGTAAACTATGATTACAATTTATTTTATTTAAAAATAAATTTAATTTTACAAACTTTAATATATATATATATATATAATATCATAATTGTTTATATTTAATTCAAATAGTACTATATATACATATACTAGTTTCATTAAAAGTATAATTAAAAGAAGAAAGATTTAGTATTGTAAATGATTATAATTATATGTTAGGTTTTTGAATTTTTAAATTGAAAAAAATGAAGAATTTTAAAAAAAAATTAATATATATAAGTTAATTTGATTTTAATTAATTTTTAAAATTTATAAACTGACAAAATTGAGTTAGGTTGGTACGAATAATTTTTGAACATATATAATAATTAATGCATCTGTTATTTTGATGTTTTGTAGAGAATTTAAACTATATTTTTAAAACAATAAATGGAAATAAATTTTCATATTCACAGTAGAAAAATGGAAAAAGGACTATGAAGATCTTTTTATTTAGTTCTTAAATATAACAGAATAACATATATGATACATACATAATTTTATTTTTCGATATAAATATATCGAATAAAGTAATTTTTAATAAATATTAGTCAAATTTTTAAACAAAATCTTTCAATCAAATTTAAATTAAATTTTCATTGTTTAATTTATGATTTTAAATATTAGATAATAAAAATTATGTTAAAATTTAATAAAAAATTTGCCTAATTTTTGAAAGAATATTTTTTATTAAAAAATTTGAATTTTTTTTTAATTATATATTATTTTTGTAAATACATAACAATTGAAAAATATAAACATACATGTGATTTTAGATATTGCACGATAAAAATTTTGTTTAAAAATTATTAAAATATTTATCTAATTTTGAAAGAAATTTTTTATTAAAATATTTACTTAATTTTTTACTTATATAATTATTAAAAAATATATAAACATACATATAATATATATATATATATATATATATATATATATATATGATATTTTTTTATATTTAATGAAAAATAAGATAAAAATTAATCGCATATTGTTAGTAAATAAATAAACTTTAATAGCATCCTTTCTACAAAAACATGATGAACTGATGTTTGCTTCTCTACCAATGATCTTACATCATTTGCTAAGTCCCTTGGTACGTCTACTGTTTATTGATTAGCTGGACAACCCCAAAATAATAACCTGTATTATTCCAATGATTGCTTCCTAACAAACTTGATTCATAATTTCATCATTTCATACTGTCACCCGCAGACCTTTCCTTCCTCCCTTTTTCTTTGATCTTTTGCAGCTGATTTGTGTTCAAATCTCATAATTCTTCAACTATAAAAAGCTCCTGATCTGAGCTTCACAAACCATGGATCACAGGCATAATTTTCTCATCCGTAACGTTGATCTCTTTCTCGAGCTCGGTTCTTCGGTACTCTCTCTTTCAATCGTTCATTTCATTTCTTTCCGTATACTGTTTGGCAGATCAGAAATTTTCCGTATACCAGTACTTGATTTACTTATCTCTTGTTTCGGTTCGGTTTGTTAGAAAGAAAAAGGGAATTATATATATATATATATGTATGTATTCTCTTTCGCCCTATAGATAATTACATTTCTTCGGTGTGATTTTGATTTTTTTCCCTCTCCCTTTTGGATGTGTGGATTTATAAGGATTCAAGCTCGTTAAGGATAGGAGAGACGTTTTGTGCGGCGTTGATACCACTCATTGGATTTGTTAAGACTCTGGTTATGAGCTTAACCGGTTGCTTCAATCTCCACAGTACACGAGAGTCCTCCTCTTACTCGTTCGATAGTATCGTTCGTCTCGCTAATAGCACTCCGTGTTCGTCTTTCTACTTTGTTTTCTGTTTGTTCTCTTTTTCAAATTGAATCGAATTGAGCCCAAAAAAATAAATTAATCAATTTGTTTTGCATTTGAAATTTTCAATAATATATAGTTAGTGTGAATGAGGTGGAGGCATTGCGCGAATTGTTTAAGCGGTTGAGTAGTTCAATTGTAGATGATGGTCTTATTCACAAGGTAACTGAACACATTAATTCTCTGCTTTTGATTTTTCTGTTCATGGGGATTTTGGTCTGGATTTGGCGAAAGTACATGAATTTTCTGCTTTAGTAAAGTTGGTCCAACTTTCCACTATCACCGGATATTATTTTAATCTATTCGCGTCTTTCACCGCCTTTTCATAGAACCTCCGATCAGCTTACACACTGCGCCGTGCTTGTGAAAAAAAAGAGAGAAGGTTTTGCTTGCATTGCTGTTAAATATCCAGTAATACTTTATATATCAGGCTTTCACTTCGAATCTATATTTATCTTCATTACTTTCTTATGTGAAGGAAGAGCTGAGATTGGCACTACTCAAAACTACTGCGGGTGAAAATCTTTACCTGGACAGGGTAAGTGTTATCTGCCCATCATACTTTTCAGTTATGATAATTCACACTTGGTGATGTTATGATATAGTTCCGTCATTTGGTGACCATAAGGAGTGACTGTGGGTTGAAAATTGAAAAGAGATACAAAGTAGTATTTGCAAATTTGAGTGGTTATCAATTTCTGAGTAGAGCTTTCTTTGTTTTGTTTGGCAATCAATCGAATATTTTAGTAGTGTAATTACATTCTTGTTTTACCATGCTTGTGTCATTAGGCGTGTCGAGAGGTGTAAATTGAGATGAAATATTAATGAGATTCATCATACAATTCATTAATTTTCAAAATCCATCTCATCTTGTCTCATTTAATCTTTAATGAGATGAGAGAGTAATAAGACACTATTAATTGAGATATTTTATTTGTCTCTAATATGTTTAAATGATACAAGTAAAAATATAAAAACAATATAAAATATGATACATGATTATTTATAATATAAGTTTAATAAGAAAAATAATACAATGTATATTTAGAGTTAGGTATATTAGGGTTAACATCTAAATGAAATGAGATTATATTTAAATGAAATGAGATAATATTGTACCACGAATCTATTAGAGATACTAAATGAGATATGGTATGAGATGAGATAAAATAATCTACTTTACATCTCTAGGTTTGTATTTATATTTAGGGCTTCCAAACCCTCCCTTTACCTTCACCGAATTCGTTGAACGTGCAACCCTAAAGATTTATGAACATTCTTAGTGCTTTGTTACTAGGCTCTCTCACATCCTGTCATGTATAATATGAACTTTGTCTTTCCTTTAATTCCTTGATTTTTGTTATTTGTGTTATTTTGCTAAGTCTATATGGATGAACTCACAACTGTTAAAGAGAAACATTGTTCTGACCCTTGACCATAAGGGAATATTGCTGAATTTAGTGTCTATAAATCTATTATTCATATGCTCCTATGAAAACTCAATTTGTTAGTTAATGTTTTTTTTAGATGTTTAAAAGACCTCTGAGACTCTGAGCATCCTTGTTCTTTGATGAAAACAATAGGTTTTATCTCATTTCTCTTAGGGTCTTAAACGTGTCATTTGTCCATGTTTTATTTGGTATGATCGCTTGCTCATGATATTTTTGTGTGAGGTTAGAGGGTCTTTTCTAGCTTTATGTATACCACATGTTCTTTTTTGACATTGCTGATCCCTCGCTCTACCTAATTCTAAGAAACTGCCTAATAGTGCTATACTTCCCCTAATTAATTGGCCTTAGTTTTTCCAGTTTTTTTTGGTTCAAATTTTCGGCTTTATGTACAATAATCATAGATAGTAATCTTAAAATTCCATCCTATGGTTTCTAGATATTTGATAACTTTGATGAAAAGAAAAATGGTGTTATTGAATTTGAGGAGTTCATCCGTGTTCTCAGCATATTTCATCCAAGAACGCCCCTTGAGGATAAGATAAACTGTAAGTAATCAAGGTACCCTATTCTATTTCTTAAAGATTATCCAAGTGAATGTTAAAAAACACTTTCATTTTATTGGATGCTTGAATGCATTTTGCAGTCGCCTTTAGGTTGTATGATTTGAGGCAGACTGGATTTATCGAGCGAGAAGAAGTAAGTATTTTGATCTGTTCCAGTACTTGTTATCGGCAACAACCATGTAACAAAACAAATAGCCTATCCCTTCTTACATTAGCATAGGGCACCTTTTATGTGAATTAGTTACAACTAAACAAATAGCCTATCCCTTCTTCTTATTTAAGTTTTGGAATTTCCATTCCTTTATGTGATTAGCACCAACTGATCAAGGTAGTCTACTTTCAGGTTAGGCAAATGATAGTTGCCACTTTGTCAGAATCTAGTTTGCAGGTGACAGATGACACTATTGAAGCTATCATTGATAAGGCAAATCTGTTAGAACTCTGTCTGTTCCCTTCTTAATTTATCTCGCTTCTTTTTTGCTAAAGTAGGTTTTTGCTTGATCAGACATTTGCTGATGCTGATACTGACCAGGATGGTAAAATAAGCAAAGATGAGTGGAAAGTTTATGTTCTTCGGCAACCAGAACTCTTGAAGAACATGACAATTCCACATTTAAAGTAACACCCTGTTTTCTCTTAATTCACTCTATTTCAACATTTTATGGTCAAGATTGTTATGTTATTTTAAAATCGACTTACTTTAGTACACCCTTTTCCAAGTTAGTTTATCATATTTCATTTGCTAAATATCGTATGAGATAAACAAGTGCAATTGGTCACATAAATATATAAGTACACCACAAGTCCTAAATAAAACTCTGGGTTACACCATTTATTAACTTATTAGATTCAAGTGCACCTATTTAAAGAAAAATGACACATTACACTTGTTGAAACTGATGGGGCTATTCGAATACCGAGCCAAATAAATTGTTGGTTAACAATCGTGTCTCTACTTTGTTGCTGGAATTGTTCTTTGCCAGGGATACCACCACCTTGTTTCCTAGTTTCATCTTCAACACTGAAGTGGATGACTGAAATTATTCAGTTGCGGTGATAAACCTGAATTTATTCAAAGCCTCCGTTAAAGAGAATGTTTTATCTCCCTTCTAATGCTTCGTCGCTTTGAAATGTACAAGAATTCTATCAAAAGTGAGCCTGTTAGGAATAGTTCTAAAGTTGCTCGACCCGTGTAATCCTTTATTACTTATTTATTTTTGGATTGTAACAACCGTGTAATTCATACTGAGATAACATTCATTTTTAAAGTTCTGCCACCAATGACCAAGATATCAAGTTCTCAGAAAGAGTTTATGGTAAAAGAAGTCTCTTTTTTTAAAAGCAGACATGCAAAAGTAAAGGGCGGCAAAACAAGTAAAACAGGTTGAGTTCGGTCATTTTGATAGTTACCCACACGATTAAGGTGTAACATGAAGTCAATACAATAAGAAAGAAAGAAAGTCAAAATAAATCAAATTCCAAAACAAGTACAAACAAATTTTACAACTATACAGTATAAAATCAAAATAAAAACTACTACTCAAGGTAAAACTAGTTGACTTGTTAACGACCCAACACAATAAGAACACACTCAAACACCACCCAATTTCCAATCAGGTTTAAATAGATCAACCAGTTAACGACGAAGATTTTTTCGAGTCATGTTCTTGTCAGGTTTTTCGAGTTGGACTGCGTCCTAAATTGCAACCCTTCATACAAAGTATTACCAAATTAAAAAAGAAGAAGCATAAATTATCTTTTTATCACTCATTAACTTGATTTCTGCCCTGATGAGACATATCAATATGCACTATCCCCAGTGAGTTTTTGCCTATAATAGACATATATCATCATGTAATAATTTAAAAAAAAATTTGAATTATGTTTTAGTTTAAAAATAAATAAAATTTAACTTTAAACTTAAAAGCACATTTTTTAGTCAATTTTATTTAAAAATAATAAAAAAAAGATATGTCAACTCCAAAAACATAATTATTATAAACATAAAAAAATATTAAGATCTTATAAATTTATAATTAATTTTAAATACACAAATCTCTTTTATCATATCATATATTAAAATTTTATTTTAAAAAATAAAAATAATTTATTTTATAATAAAATAAATATAAATTTATATGTATATTGAAAATGATATGCTAACCATTTTAATAATTCATAAATAATATAATACATTATTATTATTAATAATAAATATAATTATAATTATATTTAATAAATAATTATAATATTAATTATAATTATGATATAAAATAATAATATTTATTAAAATAATTAAATTATTAAAAAAAATTGTGAAGACTCACAATCCAACTTTCTACAATATACAATATAAACATAAAATATTATATTGTAAATTTTGCGTAAAAATATTATCTAATATAATATTATTATAATTATTTTTATTATTAATATAGTAAAATATATAAATTATATCTAATTAATTATATTTTAATACTTAAATAAAATTATTATTAATAAATATTTGTTATCTTAATTATAATTAAAATTATAATAATATTTGTTATCTTAAATAATTTATTTTTTAAAAATGGAAAATTATTGTAACTATTTAGTAAAGTTTTTTAATAATTTAAAATTTTATAATTTATTATTATTTTAAATTATTTTATAATAAAATTTTAATAAGTTATTTGTTATAAAAAATTATATATTTTTTATTATATAAATATAAATTATTTTTATTATTTTTTATTTATAATAAAAATAAATTATTATTTATTAAAAGTGTGGATGAAAGGATTGAGAATAAGGGAAGATGAGACTTAAAAAAGTAGATGGAGAGTTAGAAAAGCCGAAGATGATCGACAAATTGTTAAATAGGTTATAATTTGTCAATTCTTAAATTAACTCACTTTAGCCTCTCTTTTTTAAACTATATTATTAGATATGTCCTATAGACAAAATCCCATCCCGGTTAGAAGGACCAATTTATATGGTTTAAAATATCATTACTCCTCAACAGAGAGGACGATATTTTCAACGAAATGTCACATGTTTAAGTAATAAAATGAAATATTATTTTTTATAAATTCTGCAAATAAATAAATAAATAATTGATATCAATATTTTCTTGTCAGTATCTTAATCCTTGATTAACTTTAAATGAGAGCAATGAGAGCTACCAAAGATCATGGAACCATGCTTTCATATAGTAAAATTTCCTAGCTTGAAGAAACTCGTATAATCTACAGAAATGAATACTTTAGTAGTGCAGACTTTCAGTAGCCTCCACTAGTAATCCCAACAGAGAGAATATCACAAATTAAAACATGCACGGGTAAACAATAATAAAAAATTTCTTTGCACTGTCTTGTTAAAAATTTAATTGAGTACCACCACAATCTGAGTCCTAGAATTCTGGAAGAATTATGAATGGCTTCGACTAGATTGTAATTTCATCAACGTAAAAAAGACCAGATTATAATTTAGTCAAAATCCCAGCCTAAGATATCGCTTTACTGATTATATCTAGCCAGAGTTAATAATCGCATGCCCAGCTAATGGTAATGGAAGATTCTAAGGAACAACCCTAGCCACATTGCCTGAAACACTAGTGCGAGACAAGTCACTACTTGCCTTAGAAGAACCTCATATCCAAGACCAAGATCATAAATCAAATGAAGTTCCATGAGCCCCATGCACTCATCAGATAATCATACCTGACTAAACATTTTTTTCCAATTCGCCATCGTGTCACCTGATGTCAGAAGAAAACACACAAGTCGGTCAAAGTCAGGGAACCTAATGTTCATAATCCATCAGTAACTCTTCTGCTCTTCTCAATTCCATCTCATTCACTTTTAGAGGAATCAATGAGACCATTCCCCTTTCCATATGTACCTTGCAAGTAGGAACGAGCATTTCACCTGCAGCACATCAACAAAAATAAGAATAGATGTAAGCCAAAAGCATCCATAACAAACAATTGATCAACTATATAATTACAACTCAAATAGTAAGAAACAGATGAGTGCAAAAACAAAAATATGATCTCATTTAAACAAGCAGCAGATCATAATAACAATAGATCCAGGTGATGGGCATATATATAAAATTCACATTTACAACAAGTGTAGCAAGTGGAGTAGCTTAAAAAAGCAATAAGTTTAGGAGTCAACTTATGGAACCATCCTCCTTCCAAGAACACAACCCTCGTTCTTTCAGCAGAACACTATTATGCAAAAGGAAAGGAAACCTTCATAGACCTTCCAATTTAACCATCCTAAAATCCATATGAGCAATCCATCAAATGAAATCCTTGCTGAATCAAATCTTAAATGTTTGAAACGCCTTCGAAACAGCTTCATTTTTTATGGTCAAACGGCTGCTGAGTTTTTTTTATCCCCAACTCCTACTGACCAAAATGAAGCTTACGAACTGACCTCCCTTGCCATCATCTAAGTTGAATATTGTTTCAGCAAAACTCTATCCCTAACTCCTACTCAAAGGGGAGGCTTATCTTAGCTAAACTACTATTGTTCATATCTTGATGAGATGAACAAGTAGTACCCACATAAAACCAGTCCGCAAATGCAGAACCATTCTTTATGGTGGCATTCTCTCTCTTCAAACAAGAATAAACAGAAATCTAAAGGACAGCAGAAGTTACCTTGAAATAAATAAGTAGCATGATCCAATAGTTCTGTTAACAATGTAATTCCAAAAGATGATCCTAGCCACAATACTCAGCTATAAAATTCAGAATCCCCCCTTTTGATGTTAAGTTGAAAAGCTGAAGAATCCAAGCTTGTAAACCATGAAGGTATCTTAAAACATATTTTCTTTGGTCCTATCTATGATCTGATTGTTGAAAGGCAATATTACTCTATTCAGTATTTCCTTCAAAATAAATTAACTAGACTTATGCAGCTATTACAAAAGGAACTATGATAGGACCTAACCCTCTTCTGTAATTGAAGGCTGACTCCAAGCAAACCACAACTTCAATAAATCATTATTCACAGTGCATTCTGCGGTCATAATAAGTTATAGGAATTCATAATTTGGGAGCTCCAGTTATATCTCTAAAGTACTCTCAAAAAGGCTCAGAATCATGTAATTCTATAATATAGGGCAACAATACTGCACCCAAGTAGCCTCTCTGTTTCACTTGCCAAACCACAACTTCAATAAATCATTGAATAAGGCCCCAGTTCTCACTTCCCCCTTTGGACTCCTTAATGAGTATCTCAAGAACTGAACAGGCTTGTTGAAAAGGAAAAAAATTCAAGGGGTGGGGTGGGGGGAATTCTAACATCCCATCATCCCTGTAAGATCCAATGCTATATCCCTCAAGGGGTTATGATTTTTGCTTCCAGCTTCTCTTAGAAGGTTAAATCTTAAGCTTTTCAAGTAGAAGATAAGACGGCATGGGCCACAGAATACAATGTTGAATCAGTTACAAGGTCATCAAATGGGGACAGCTTTTGAAGCAATACTACTAAAGGTAAACAAACAAAGACGAAGAGAAAACTCAGAGAAGAATAGTAACTAAAATGAAATTTATTGTAAGACTGATGCAGTTTAACATGATATTCTGAAGCTGTACAGGAAATTAGTACACTAAAGAAATTAAAAAGGAAAAAAATAAAGATGTGAATTGGAAATGATCTTAGGATAACAAGAAAGCAGAGTATAACATCTACAGTATCTAGCTTGGAAAAGAAATGCCACATTCCAGACCATGGAACCCATCAATATAGGACAGAATACTTGCCTATATTATCATATCAGTAGCTGGCTTCTGTCACATGGCATGCACCAATCCTTTCTTCAGATATTCCGATCAAATAAATACACCAGGAAGACATACGGGTGTAAGAATTTTATTGACCAAGATATTGCTAATATGATTAATGAGAAGCTTCACAAGTGAAACATGAGAAGTAGCATTATTTCATTGAAGACCAATCTCCATGTTCTTAAAAGCAAACATGTACTCCTGATGGAATAATATTTCCTCAAATCTTCATTCAAGAACATGTGCTTACACCTTTCTTTAAAACCATTCCACCTATACTACAATCTCTCTGAGAATTCTGCTATAGGCTGACCCAACTATGCAATACTATCCAATTGATTCTTATACCTGGTGGCGAAAAAAAGGTTTGCACGCAATAATCCACTACTAAAACCGTTAACAACTTCAAGCTCCACATTTTCTAAAACCTTCAAAGAATTAAACTTTACACTCCAAATATTAAGATTACTTCCCCCGTATCTTAATCCATAAACAAATAAAGATGCTCATTAAAAAATTCAATCAAAAAGAGAGCCTCCCACTTGTTTTGCCAAGATTTAACTTTTCCTAGTAACCAGTCATCTTTGAAAGAAGTACCTCATTCAATGCATCCATGTTCAAAATTAATATACTCCCTATAGCATCTCACTTTTTGTGGCCATGAGAAAATGTAAATTGTCAAAAAGTACTCCCTAATGGCTGATGACTAACGGAAGGGTGTCATGATCATCACTCCCAGGGCCAATAGTCTTTCAATATAATCCTTCAAACTTTATGCAAAGAAATGGTCCAAAAAATCCCAGTATAGTTCTTAACCTAGAAACAATCAAATCTATGTATGTCAGCGTTATCCAAGTATTATCCAGAAAACTACTTGTGTAGTTCCACTGAGAAAACACTAAGGCCAGATCAATTTAGTACGACAAACTGGTACAACTTCTTAAACATTCATAGTGCATGAGACTAATCCATAACTTAAGCAATAGCAACAAGTCACATGTAAAAACAAAAAAGTAATCTGCATCCCATTGCATCATGGCTTCCCATCGATAAGATATCATACACGCTTCTGCTCCATATACAACTAAGAAAATGATGAACATGAACCAGTTATGATAAGTTTAGAGCACATAAAGATTTAAGATGACATCCAAGACATTTTAAAGATATTATCTGCCTCTAATCCTCAATCACCCACTCCCTTCATCTAGAAGAAATATAAAACAAAACAAAAGGAGAGATGAGACCAAGAAGCAAGACAAACCATCAGATCAAGTTCTATGGTTACATGACCAATGTAAAATATAGCCAGGGTAGGCTTACGAAAATATATTCAAAAATAACTGTATCAGAATCCAAGACATAGAAAAACCATGGCCTCTACCAACTTAAAATAAACAGAATTGGAAACCTACATGTCAGTTAAAGATGACTAACACTGTATTTAGATAAACTACTACTGAGGTGGCATGCACACATATGAACCAACATTTCTGTGCAGTAATATTTGAAGCAATTCACTGCACACAAATCAAGCTATAATTGTCCAGATTTAACGACGAGTCATGTGTGGCTTCTCAGGTCCTCCCCATGAGGTTGGATCAGCACCATAAAGAGGTGCTTTGTCAGCAATACCCTATAAAAAGAAAACAAAAGGGGGATTGCGAATTAATCAAAAGGAGTTAGGAAAAAAAAAGGACAGAATGAACTATAATGTAACCACTGCACTATTGTGGGGTGGAAACTCCATATATGCACTCAGACATACCATACGAGCACCATATCCATCTCCATATGGAGCAGGAAAACCTCCCTCACCACTGTTAAACTTCATCCCATAAGATCCACCTTGTAAAATCAGATAGTATCAACGAATTAGACGCAATGTAAAAGATACCAAAAAAAACACTACCTTTTTTCCCATTCATAGGAAATAGGATAGAAGGTGCCACCTATGTTGTATGGTGTGGTGGAAAAGGTGCCACAGAAAGGAAGTGAGAAACAGAAACAAACGGCAAAAATCAGAGAAAGACATTATGAACATATAAAGGCAGCAAGGGATGGGGTTAATATCATAAACCACCCCAAGGTTTTCCTTTATATCACACTGGTCCCAAACTTTCTACTTTCTATCAAGCATGTATAGGTTTACCGTTTATGCTAAACACAATGAAAAACTTGCTCTAATTATTGGAAAACAAAAATAATAAAATAATAGATAAAGACTAAAGAAAAATAACATAATATAGAAAACTAAAATAAAATGCATTTTAAATGCATTTAGAAATAAAAACCAATGTTCCAAAAAACGCATTGAAGCAATGCCTTGAGGCAGCTGATGGGAACCTTGAGGCTAGCATCTCATCTACTTAATTTAAGGCTTACGCCTTTTACAATAGAGGATACGCCTTGAGACAACATGATGTTTATGCCTATTTCATGAAACTATAAAGTGCTAAATTGTGTTTTTTTAAGCTAGGCCCATTTTTTTATAAAAAGCTCAATAGCCCATGAAATGAAATAAAACAAAACGAAATGAAATGAAAAGCCTAGTAGAAGATAGAGACAGACGTAGCAATGAAGAGAAAGAATGGGTGGATGAAGATGTTTACGAAGATAAACAAGACATTGGAATTAGATATGATGATAATTGAATAAATAATAAAACCAATAGAGACGAGAGTATTGATGAGTGATGACTTATGAGTGAGAGTTTTAATTAGTAGATTCAAAAGATGGAGATAAAGAAACTAACAATGACCAACATGAGGGTGTTGATAAGTGACGAGTGATGAATGAGGGTTGGAATTAGTAGACTTAAAGGAAGAAACTAACAATGATTAACATATTAAAAACACATTTTGTCACTTATTTGTGATTTATTTTGAAACTTATTTTGTGACTTTATTTGAATCTTAACTTGGGATTTAGACTTTATTTATATGATTAGTAACTTTATATCTAAACTACTTATACTATTCTTATATTTTATGATTTATCCTAACTTTTAGTGTATTTTATCATATAATAGGTTGCTAACCATTTTATGGATTTTTTTTATTTTAAATGAGGCTTATGCCTTGCATCATTTGAGGCAATCGATTTGATACCCGTTTCTGCCTTTTGAGACCTTATTAAAAACAATAAATTAACAAGACACAAATATAACCATTTGATAAATTTAGTAATTTGATCCCAATACAAACACACAAACTCTAACTCAAAAAAACAAATCATTTTTTAACTAAATTTTTTTATTATTAATAATTTTCAGTATTTTTTAAAATCTTTTTACGTTTTTCTTTAATTCTTAATATTTTTAATTTAAAAAAGATACAAATATGATATTAACTAATGCTAGAATGGGGTTTAATGACATTAATTCAAAAGTTGGGACTGATTTGATATAAAGAAAAACCCCAAGGAAGTTTGTAATATTTTCCCTTACTTTATTACAATTGTTTTGAGTAATATACTTTTTCCTTAAATTGGAGGAAATGATGATTCAAACTAAATATAGATGGGTAAATATCTGTCAACGAAAGGCAAGACAAGAGAGTAATACCTGCTCCCCATGCTCTACCATCAAAATTAGCAAATTCTGCTCGTAGTTTCTCAACTTCACGTGCCATGGAAACCAAGTTCTTTTCCATGGCTTGTCTCTGCTCCAACAGCTCAATATTTGCTTTCTTTTCATACTCAATCACAGATCTAAATGAACCAAAATTTAAATTATATACTAATAGATCCAATAGAAAATAAGTCGATGAATTTTGAGGTAAACATATGTATATGAAGACATGGAAAAGAGATAAATATGAAAATTGGGCAAAAACCTAGCATGCATAAGCTCCTGATGCAGGCCGTCGACCTCTGCCCTTAAATGAGGAATCTGTTGATGGTCAGCTCTCAGTTTTGCAAGTTCCTGATTGAGTGTCTGAACTTGTGCAGTGAGATCCTGCCTAGCATTGTTCAGTTTCTTAACTTCTGCACGAAGTTGTACAGCCTCGTTTTTCAATAGCTCCGTTGCACGAAAATCAGCTTCCAATTTCCGGCCTTTCTCATAGAGATCCCTTGAGCGCATATCTTCTTCTGCACGAATATCTGCAATTGCAATGTTCATACGATGAAGTTCCTCCTTTGCTGCACCAAGTTCACGTTGCAATGCAATTCTGTCTTCAACCAGCCTCTGGTTATCAGTCAATAACCTCCGCATTTCAGCATGCTGCATTTCAAGTTCTTCCTCCAATACAGCAGGATGAGGAAGTGGCCTGTGTAAAGGAGGACCTCTAACAAAAGGTCCTTCAAGGGGGTAGCCATGTCTGCTATTCACGACTTCACGGGGTACACGATTTCTTCCTGCCATTGGATATTAACCTAAAACCCCCCACAAACCATGAGAAAATACAATGAAATAAATAAATAATCTCAAAGTGGTATGCTTCTTTGTGAAGAAGCATGTGAAGCAAAGTAACTTTGGGGTCTTTGTGAACAATGAACAAACTTTTATCCCAAAACAATTGAAAAAAAATCACATCAGTACATCCTCAAGGCCTGGTTCGTTGACAAGGAAAGTATATAAAAGCATAACAGAAAAACCCATTCAATATATCGGAGCAAAAAAGTAAAAAATTCAATATCAAGGTATCTCTTGAACCCATTCTCTAAAAACCAAAATCCAACTCATCTAAACGCAAACGAAATATTGTTTTTGCTCTAAACAAAATAGAGGTTCATTGAAACAAAAAAAAAAGCAATCAAATAACCAATCCGAATAGATAAAAGCAGGAAGCTTGAACAACTTTCCCCACCCACCCACACACACATACACCAGCAAACTCGTCGAATACAAACCCTAATTTTATCCGGTATCAAGCTCAAAAACAAATAACAAAAGGAAAATAAATAATTTTCAAGTAATATCAGGAAACTTAAAATGATAAATAAAATAAAGAGGTAATAACAGAAGGAGAAACTAACCTTAATTCGAGTTTGAATTTTCCGATCGAAATTCTGCAGAAAAAGAAAATGTCTTCTTATCAATGGTTTAGGTCTCTGAGTTAAGAACTCTGCGACTACGAGGGGGAAAAAAACCCAGAACGTTTCTAGTGCGAATATTAACCCTTTTCCCTTTATTTAGGAACAAATTCACCGTCTATGTCTCATAGCATCTACACAGGTGTCATCTACTTGATTGATAGTGTATATAATAGAATATAAAAGTGGAATAAATGAATTTAGTCTTTATATATATTATAAGTTTGTTACACAAAAATGAAGACTTTATTGTATTTTTTTTTTAATATGCATTTAACTATTATTTATCTCATAGTGTATAAAATAAAAGATATGATTTTGTAGAAATTTTAATCTATCAAAATATACTTAATATTTAATTTTTAAATTATAAATGTTAGTTTTTTTTATTTTATTGATAAAAAAATTATATAAAACAAATCAGATACTACTTTTAATATAAATTAATTTATTATTAATTTTATTTAATTATACCATAAAAATTATCTCCAAATAAATATTATACATATTAGTTATAATACAATTATATTTAACTTATAATATATCATTAAAATTTTATCTGAATCATACTAAAATATTAGAATTAAATTTATTTTGCTATTCGATTCGTGAGTAAAATACAAAAAAAAAATATAAATATCATATCCATAGCATAATATATATATATATTAAAAAACATATAGATAACTATCCTAAAAATAAAAAATAAATTAAAATATGAAAATGGATATAAAATAAGAAGGATGAGCTGCAACCTAGACCGGCAGCGGATTGGCGAGCGACGAATAGCAGCAGACTGACGAGGGGGTGCACTGTGAACGCCAACGAAATTGGTCTGCTTGGCTGTTTTGCGTAGGGGCTGGGGAGACATTTTTACTGAACTGACGAAAAACATTCTCTTTAGCTCATTTTTTTGATAAAATAACGAAGCCAAAGTGACGAAAACGGTTCTTAGTTACCGTACTAGTGTCAATATGAGGACCTATTTCATGAACAACTTGTGGGTGATTAGGTAGCAGAGAAAGACGGCAAAATCTTAAAAAGACTTTAACGTACTAAAGAATACAAAGCAAAAGGACCTATCATCATAGCAAAAAATACGATCAAGCTCACAAGGATGATTACATATTTATCCGACACATCTAGAACCTTGAAATTAACAATATAATAACTTACCTTATCTAAATGTATCCGATTACTGACCCTGTTATTATATAATAGTTTAACACCATAATTCTTAATATAAGAGTGTCAAAATAAGTGAGCCGTGTTAGGTGAATTAATGTGTCTGGTACATGAGTCATGCCTTAGATTCTTAACCATAGATTATGTCATGTTGAACCATACTTGATCCGTTGAACCATGCTTAACGAGCTAACACAACCCATAAATGTGCAATAAATTAACGCTTTAGATAGCCATATTCCTCCTTCATACATATATGCTTACTAACTATATGATATTAATCTTATTATCTCATTATTATATATATTATTAATTTTATTATCTTGTTATTATATATATATTTGTTTATGTGTCATGGAAGAGGCCAAATGGACCTTATACTATGATGTCGGTGTAAGAAGTATAAAGCTCATCCAAATAAAGGGCAGTGAGTTCACCAATGTGAACTTTCTCTTTGGGTTGATAAAAATAAATGTGAATTTTCTCTTTGGGTTGATAAAAATAAGTGGTGAATTGATTTTCCTACTATCTATATCACATATATCGTAAATAAAATAACGTGATAACTCTATTGGAGGAGGAAGCTAAATGGACCCATTTTACTAGGGATGCGAGTGTAAGAGTCATAAAGTTCATCTTGAGTAAGAGTTATGAGTTCCACGTAGTGAACCTTCTTTTAAAAATCCCTATATACATAAGAGATCTGAAACGCAAAGAACACAAATGCCAATAATAATACATTCGATACTATTAGATTGAAAAATATAAATATATTTATTACAAAGACTTATTATTATATTATTGAAATAGTACATCTATTTTTGAGGACCATGCGAAGAGCTCTATGTCTCGAAATAACTCATCTTCCAATGGTCGACTTCTTGACCAAACAAGTTATGTTTTTTATTTGCTTTACCAAGCTTACGATGCAAGGAATCCATCTCCTTTTTTAGTTTATCATGCTTGCCTTTTAGGTTTTGATTTTCTTGAAGAATTGCACTATAACCATCTTTAATAAGACAGACCTCACCCTAAAGATTCTAATGCTTTTAAGAAGCTTCTATAGGTGGCGTGCTGAACTTCTATATTTCTTTCCACATCTCACTCCATTTCGTACAATTTTCAAGCAATTTTTTCAAAATTATGAACCAAAGAAATTGCTTGCAAAAAAAATTATAAGCTTAGGAATTCAAGGTAAATACAAGTGAATGTTCAAAGTTGACCTCAAATAGACAATGTTTATCCACTTACCAAACAAAACCTACCTCCTTCTTAACATAATATATGGCTAACCGATCAGTGGGGATACCAAAAATGATGATATAAGTTGTTTTAAGCCACATTGTTACCAAATATGTCATTTTCAAACAAAGTTGGGATATTATCATCATGATATACCACACAGGAGACATCATCTACAATAGTTGAATGGACTCAATGTCCCCGTTTAGATTTTTTGGGTACAACACGGAATGAGTTTTTATTAAGAATCCTAATAATTTCATAAGGTTATAGCACGTCCTGAATAGAAAAAAGCACCTCATTCATTGGTATGGGGTGATCCCTATTATCTCTCACAAATGCATATTCTACTTCACTAAAGGGGCTCATCATAACATATACCACATCTTGCTTTGAATCCACCTCGTTTTCGTTAGAAGTCTGTATCCCATTAATGAGTGTTTAAAGAGTACTAAAATTATCATAATTTAATGTACTTTAATTGATCAAATATATTTATATTTGTGTGATTTTATTGTATTTTTATATAAATTTGTATTTTCGAAATCATGAGTATTTTTATTGTTTTTCAAGTATTTTTATTGTTTTCAAGTATTTTCATTCAAAAATAACTTAAATACACAAAAAAAATACTAGAGGCAATACATCACAAATATATTGAGAAAATAAACGAGGAAAAGTCAAAAAGATGGAAACAAAATTAGACAAAATGGATCATAACGGTTAAAAATGGCCAAAATCTTGCATGCAACTGCTCATCCGCCCCGAGTACTGCGCGCTCCAAAGCATGTGCATGCTCAACACACACCTGAACGCAAAGTATTTGTAGAATAGTTATTGCTAATCCGATGTCAATTCTACTCATACTTTGGTTTTATAATTTGTAAAACTCTCACAAGTGCACGAATTATTTTATAGAAAATAATAAGTATACTTCCAAGGTCAATCTAAGGAATGAATATATGTTATTTTTAATTTATTATTCAATTTTTTTTAAAAAAATTCTAAATATCCTGTTACAATATTTTGGTTTTTGTGTTCTAACCTAATAACATAATAAAAATAAACATAGATATGATTCAATAAACAATAATACATGTTTTTATCATTCATAACAATGAAGTATTTATGGATATAATAATTAAATTAATTATGCTTGTTCATATTATTTAGGTTATTAAAGATATAAATTGATATTTATTGATTTTCTCTTTTTGGTATGTAAGTGTCGAGGTCCAAATTCTTTTGTTTAATATTAATTAATTAATATCCTTATACGTGACCTATTAATTAATTAAGTATTAAATTTTAACTTTATTTTTAAGAAAATAGAAAACCATCTAATCACATCTTTAATCAAAGTCAGTTAATTAGACTTTATTCAATGTATCCAAATTAAACCTAAGAATTTAATTATTCAAGTACTAACTTTCAAGTTTTAAAACTATTATTGAAAATATGTTGTCAATACATTTTCGAATAATAATTCTTATAAAAATTTTTAAAATAGAGCTTCATTCTAACTACCGGGCGATTGCACCAACAAATAAAAGAACACTCCTCTAAATCAGACTAGATAATTAAACTTTAAAATCTAATTTTCAGGTTTAAGTTTGTAATGAAAAATAATATGTTTTCCTCTAACATCCTTAATATAAAATCTTAAATAAAAACTTATATCATATTTACAAACAGTCAATAATGTTAAATTTAATCATAGACAGATTAAATATAACATAAAAGAATAAAACATAAAAATATTACTGTAAAAAATCCATTAAAGTTATACCTTAAAAGAATCTTTATAGCAATTTGATGTTAATTTTGTTGCTAAAAAACCTTCAAACAGATTTGCATTCCGCTTATTGAATAAAAAACTAAAAATTTATAAAAATATAATTAGTTCTTTTCAAAAAGAGAAGAACTTTAAAACTAAAAACTAAAAAAAAACTTTTTAGAGAGAGAAAGAGTTGAAAAAATTGTGTGTTTTACAATAGGAGGATAGAGTCTTTTTATAAGTGAAAAAAGACCAAAAAATATAAGAAAATATTTCAAAAATTAATTTTTGGCGCTTTTGGACAAATTGATACTCATGTGCGGTGCGAAAATTTCAGCAAACAAGCGGTTGGCATGGGACACCTGCAGGAGTATGCTAGTGTGAACATGACACAACGTAGGCGTGTATTGACACACACGGAAATTAGTGCATGCGTGTACCGGTTGTGTGCAGGCATGTGTTGAACGTGAATCTTAATGAGGTTGAACAGCTTGCAATAGAGCTATACCAGTTGGCAGTTGCAAGAACATGTAAGCAAAGTGTTAAAATATACATTGGGAGATTCAAGAACAAATTAAGACGATAATTGTTTTGGAAACAAAAATCATATGAGATTTGGATTAGAGAAGGAGATAAAAACACAAAGTTCTTTTATTCAAGGAAAATTATTGTATGGGCTCTTCAAGATGAAACTGGTAATTGGATTCACGAAAGAAGAAATATTAATGAGCATATTACAAATCATTGAGGCCGGTGTTCATCTCATCAAATCCTAAATTCTCAGATTTAAATGATTTATTTCAATATGTCATCTAAGAGAAAGATAATGTCGATTTATGTAAGATTCTATATGTTTCATAAATTAAGCAAGTCTTATGAAGTCTCCTGGCCCCGAAGGTATGACATGTATCTTTAAGAAACATTTGGAAATTATAAGCACATTACACGAGAATTCTTTGCAATCTAAGGTTATGTTACCAAAAATTAATGAAACAATGATAATACTACAAAAAAGGAACCAGTCTACTAGTATTGTTCATTATAGATCTATAAGTACCTTCATTGCGACTTACAAAGTGATGGCCAAAATACTAGTGAATAGATCTCTGACATATGAAGCTGCATTTGTAGCTAATAGATTGATGTTGAAAATATTATTTTTAACACATAGATTATCCAACAATGAGAAAGAAAAGAAGGAAAAAGGCATCTTCATGATAATTAAAATCGACAATGAAGATTTATTTTATATGTGATGCAAAAATTAGATTTTTTGGATAATTTTTGTCATTTATATGGTAATGCTTGTCATATATGTTAAGGAATTTAAAGTTCTACATCGATTAAAGACGATGTTTTCGTTACACATATAAATTTATGACAATGTTTTTTCTCTTCGAGAGTTTTTTTTAGTGAGAGTTAAGTTATGAATTTCTATAATATATATCTCTTATTAAATGGATCAAAACATGAGAAATTAATTGTTCCAACCAGAGGTTTTATATAAGGTAATATTTGTTTGTTTTGGTTACTAGACCTTTTGAAGATTATTAGTACAAGTAAATAACTCTAATAGATTGTATGGTATTAAAATTGCCAGGGAGGCTAACCCTATACGCCATTTGTTATATGCAGGTGATACTTTTGTTTAGTAGAGTTAATGAGGAACATAGCGCTATATTGGGTCAATCTCCAAACTTGGGTCATTCAGGTTTATTTTTCTCTAAAGGGAGTTGAAGACAAGATTGATCAAGATTTTGGGAATACAACAAACTTCTCAATGACTGATGGATTTATGATTTGTATCCGGTAGGGATATTATATATACATGAGAAAATAATATTAATTACTTTTTATTTATTATTTATTTTTAATTTAAAAAGATGTTATATGTATTTATTTTAGTAAAAATATGTTTAATATTAAAATCTTAAAATCTTAAAATTTAAATAAATATAATTCTATTTTATGTATGTAATTTTTCTATAATTTTATAAACATTACACTTAAAAATTTATTTACTTAAAATTGATATTAGATACATACTCCCTACTCAGTTAATACATCAGCCCTTGACTATAACAACCTATAGTGCCTTTTTTGTCGGCGCAATTTGGCATTTACGCATGGTTAATTTAGCAATAAATAAGCACAAGCTAAAAACTTGTAAATAATTGTGATTGTTTTAAAGCAAAATTTAGATTTTCATTGTTTATATTTTAGGGTGTGTTTCATAATGATTTGATCTTAGATTTATGATTTTTTTCAAATAATATTTTAATAAGAATATTGAATGAGATAACCTCTTGAAAAGTGATTTCTTATTTAATCCACTAATTACTTTTGAATATATATTCATAAATATTTAAATTTTGTATAGCTCCATCGTATAATTCTAACGCATGAACGGTCATCGGAATATTGATAAATTATGTTATTCTTTAAGAATAAGAAAAAAATTAGACAATGAATACTCTTAAACATGAGTTTTTTTAACATATGTTTAGATTTTAGTACAAAGTGAGCAAAGAGTTCAAAATTGAAGGTAGTATACTAGGTTGGTTAAAATTGAAACATGTTAGATATGTTTTAAACAATTTTTAGATTTGAATTTTATTTTATTTTTAAGAAAACACTATAAAATTTATGATGATCCATAAATCTTTTAATTTTTAATAAGATTTTGAATTATTTTTCATTTTTACCAAAAATAATTTCAAACTAGAATCGTGTTATATGATTTTTTATGTACAACTAAATACGAGGAGAAAATGGTTTTAAAAAAAAGTTTTTCATAAAGAGGAAATTTTTTCTTAATTCTTTAGGTTTTTGAAAAAAAAAATAAAAAATAAAAAGATTTTTAATTTTTTTCTTGAATATTATTAAACATAAATTGTTATAAAATATATTAATGATTATCTTTGACAAAAGAAGTAAAATTTAAAAAATTATTTTTTTAATCATTAATTATAAATTAAAATGATTATAATTATCTTTTAATTAATGATAACATTTGTTCGGAAAGAATTTAAGTATCTAATTTTAATGAGATAAGAAATTATGTCTTTTTGAATCCTCCCCCTTCCTCTCATCTAAGGGGTATATATATAAGCATCTTTATGTACATAGTGAGGTCCCTCTTAGTGACCCGATTACAATAAACTAGTTTATAGAATCGAGATAATTCGTTACAAGTATATACAAATAAAGGGTTTTTATATACAGGTCATTCTTGGATGACGACCTCGACATTAGGGACATCATAACTTTACCAAATCTTGTCATCCCAAACCTCGCTGCTTGAGGACGAGATGCTTTGTAGAATGGGTTGGCGTGCTTTTCTGAGTTTGTTGGGCACAGGTCTTTTACGGAGCTAGCTTTTATATCCCCGCTTTAACCTAGCGGGATACCTATACTTATCATGTTACATGTCTGTTATATATTTAATACCAAACAATATTTATAATTCTTGTAGTAATATTGTGATTCCTGAGAATAAGAATGCTAAAGGAAAATGTTTGAGACTGGCCTTTACATTAGGAGACGTTTTGGTTTATGAATGATGTTGAAAATCCCTTCATTATTTATTTTACATGAATGTAATTCTTATACATTGAGGGTTTAATTTTATTTGGATATTAATAATATTTTTTTGAAATTATAAATACACCATGTATTAATCCATCTAGTTTATACAAAAAAAAATTCTCATATTAGTGAGACATTTTTTAAAAATTACTCAAAATCTAAGATCAATTTATATTTTTGTTTTCTAGCTTCGTTGGTTCACGTAGGTTATAAATTTTAACAAACCAATTTAATATGGAAGATTATAGGTTTTTACTTTACAAAATCAACAAAAATTGAACCTATTTATACTAAATATATTTTAATTTTATTATAATTATAATTTAAATATTTAAATATTTATTAATTAATATATTTTAGATTTTTATAATTTTTATTTCTAAATCTGATTAGGTAGATGCTTTCAAAGAGGAGTACTTGAGCATGTTTTAGAAACTCTTTAAGAATAAGAGCAACGACTAGTAAGTACTATGTCAATCTGTGTCGTTTTTATGCTATATTAATTTTATTTAAATAGCAATTTACGTTACAATTACACACTCAGACATGTCACACAATATAATGATAGATACTTACATATACTTTTAAATGATTTTAAAATTATTTTTAATTTATACTTTTATTTTTAAGAAATCACTTTAAAAATATAGAGGGGTCGATAAATCATTAAAAAGAAACGTTTTTATTCTAATTTTTGAATTTTTTTCTAAAAGGTATACAAGCCTTGTGAGTTTTACATATATTAATATTACAGCAAAGTGATTAAAGCATAAAATTTATAAATAAAAAAATTATTAAACAATTACCAAACAATTTAGGGATGATTTAATTTTTCTTCTTAAAACTACTGAATATAAGTTATTAACAATTTCAATGGTGATTGCTTTTATAAAAAAATAAAAAATAAAAAATAATTATTTAATTAATTAAAAATAAAAACCATAAATAAAAACTATTATTAAATGTCTTAATTTTTCTACCACCTTTTGCTTGATATCTAAAAACACTATTATATATTACAATTGCAATAGAATTAAGTATAATTTTAATTATACATATTAATAATATTGTCTAACATTATTTAAGATTCCTATAAAAGTTAGATATCCTTATAAATTTAAGAGAGAAAGTAACGAGATAAATGTAAGAAAGAAAAAGAATATACAGGAAGCTCCACCATTGTTAAAGTTCTTTGGCTTGCATGGATTTTTTGATATTTTCGATCATTAAAATATCTTATTCATTGAAATATTTCTCATCAGTTTTTCTATATGCTTTAATTTGTTCATATTTAACTAAAGAAAAAATCTATATTTCAATTTTAGTAAGCTTGAGCTTTGTCATGGAAATTGTGGGAGGAGATTGCGAAGATTATGTTGACGATAAGTACGAAGGTGGTGATGATAATCATATATTTTGTATGGATATAATAAAAGTGTTCAATGAAGTTCTAGAGATATTGTAAAAGAATATTACAGTGGGTTTGAAACTTATTTTGTTTAAGTTTCGTATATGTGTTATTCATCTAATTTGATATCTAATAGTCTTTCTCACTCATAAATTACTTTTTAAACTGTTTGAATCAGTATTATTTGGCTTCTTTATAAGATGTTATTATATGTTCTATTTTTTCATGCGTTAGTTATATCCTACCTACAAAATGTTTGAAAGTTACATTTTTGTAGGAGTTTTGGACCGAAAAAATAAACACTATTGAACGAGAGAGCAAATGGTAGGAGTGTTAAGAAGTAAAATCGGAAAAAAATATATTATTAATGGATATAGAGTTAAAAGAATTTTTATTTTCTATTCACTCGTAATATTATTCTTTTACGATTATTAAATGATAATTATGTATGAATTATATAATTATAAAAGATTTATGAATTTATAACTATAATTATAAAATTAGGTTGTATTATATATTTTATTATCCTAATATAATATAATAGAGGGTAAAATTCCAATATAGTAGTTTTGTTTATATCAATGATAGTGTTTAATGGGTAGGGGTGATACTAAAGTAACCAAATTTGTATATACGGTAACTTTTAAATATTTAATTAATAAAATTTAAGGAATAAAATATATTAAAAATATAAGTTTAAAACTTTTTTTACACATAAATTTATAAACTTTTAAAGTATGAGTAATAAAGTGTATATAGTTGAAAAAAGTGTATATAGTTGAAAATTTTGTTACCAAAGTATCATAAAAACATAAGTTTAGGAATTATATGGATACTTTTTCTTTGTTTAATTTCCTAGTTAAGACAAAAATACTTTTAAATTTATTTGTTTGTCAAAAAATAATAGATAGGAACGTAATTATTTTTTATTAAATATCATAGAATAATAAATAAGTCGTGTAAATATTTATATTTTTTGATAAGTATAGAAGTAAAAGATTGATATTTAATTAAAATTATTACTCAAATTTTTTAATAAAATTTATATAATTTTTTCATTGTTTAGTATTTAAATTCATACATTAGATTATAAAGAAAAAAAATTAAGTTTGATAGAAAGAATTGTATAAAAAAATTGAGTAATTTTTAATTAAAAATTAATATAAAAAATATAAACATGTAACATATGTGTGATTCTTTTATGTTTAACAAAAACAATTAGATGAAAATATGATTTTTTTTCGTTATATGATATTTTTTATATAAATAAATATATTTAAAAACATATTTTTTAAATTAGCATACTAAACAGTCCAGTTTGACACTTTTTTTTCCAATTCGAACCTGCTTACAAATAATCCATTTTATAATATTAACAAATATATAACTTTAGGCTGTAAAACTTGAATGCTTACAAAATGACGAACACCTTGACTAGGAAGTATTGGAGATTTCAGTGAGTTAGCAGTGAATATAAACTTAATGTTTCTGGGTAATCTGAATTCGATCTGATATAAATGTATTTAAAGATTTTTAATCTGAATTTGATTCGATGATATTATCAATTTAAACCAATTTAAATCTTAATAAATTAAATTTTTTCGAATCAAATAAGATCATATTGATATTAAAATTTATTTATGAATTATTATAATATATAAAACACTACAAATTTAAATTTTAAATTAATATTTTTGTAACAAATATTATCATAACTAAAAAAACATAAGAAAAAGAAATATATCTATACAATTATTAAATTATTATAAACATGTATATTTATTTTTAAGTTAAAATAATAATTTAATATAATTATAATATGTATAATATTTAAATAAAATATACATTTATTTATAATTTAACAGTAATTCGATCTGAATTAAATACAACGAACTATCAAATATATTAATATGAATTTGATACAAATATGAATAGATGGTATAATTTTCAATTTAAATTCGATACAATTATAAAATTTACCAATCCAATCTTATTTGAATACGATAAATCAGATCAACTTTCTTAATTTAAATAAATTAATCGAATTATTTGAACATTCTTATCTTTAACTACTTTTTATTATTATTTTAAGTTTGAATTATATTGATGGTGTCTAAACTTTTTCATATTTATTATTTTTATCCCTTAATTTTTTTTAGTAATATTAAGTTTACTATCTTTTTAAATTTAATAATAATTCTAATTGTTATAATATAATTAATCTAATTTTAAATTGAATTTAAATATTCTAAACTTAAAAATATATTATAAACTTGTTATTCTGAAATGAGAAACGCAGAATCCGGGACGGAACTACTGCATAGCCTGAAAGAGCCATGGTCACCCCAAAATTTTTAAAAGTAATTTATTTGCTTTAGTTACATAGGAGATGATAGAAATTGTTACTGTACAGTCCCTTTAAAAACAATTATATTTTATTTGATTATTAAAATTATCTTTTAATTTAATTTTTAATAAGTAGTTAATACATCGTATAAATAAATTAATAATCAATTTGAATTCGGAGTTCAGAAAAGACAAAATATAAATTAAAAAAATGATCTTTAATAAAAACTGTGAAAATATGAATAAAAAAGTGGATATTTTTGTTAAACAATTTATTCTGAAATGATTCACTTAATAAAATTATAATTATATTACTAGAATATAGTATTAAATTTTATAAATTTCATTTTTAAAAATATTGTAAATGATTAACGTAATTCATCCATAATTTTTTTATTTAACTAACTTGCCCCTTTAAAATTTTGTTCTTGTTCCGTCCGTGGAATGTCATATGATCTTGGACTTGGATTACTAATGGAGAAGGCAAGCGATTTCTAAGGTTCCAATTATTCACTGGTTCAAATGAACATGTATAACAAATTGGCAGCAATTAACTACAATTAATCTCACAGATGTTTTGCAGCAGGCAGGAGATAAAACTTGTACAATTAAGCTTTCAATGCCGTTCAGACCACAAAGTAAGCACTCAAGCACGTAACCATTAAGCTCCTTAACATCAAGTAATTAACTCCC
Source organism: Hippophae tibetana (assembly GCA_037013495.1). NCBI lineage: Eukaryota > Viridiplantae > Streptophyta > Magnoliopsida > Rosales > Elaeagnaceae > Hippophae > Hippophae tibetana. The sequence goes on from CM072801.1 coordinate 122,159,485, forward strand.
ACGAACTTTGTTGAGGTCAAACCTGAAAAAAGGAAGAATAATAATAAAGATGTCGGAGAGAAGAGTGCAAAAAATATTAAACAGTGTATAAATTAAGGGTAGTTTTATTATCAGAGCAAAGTTTCTATTTTTTACAAACATCTAATAATTAAATTGTGAGTATAAATGTTAAATTTCTTTTTTATTAGTCTTTTTTTATGAAAATATCAATTCCCTAAATTACAATAACCTGACTTTTAAGCCACAATAGCTAGATTTTGGGAATAGGCTTTGCCCGAATGAACTCTTTAAGAATGGCTTTCTCTTGATCAATACGCTTCTTTTCTTCAGGGTCTTTGGGTTTGATCTTCCTTTTCTCTTCCAAAATCCACTTGAAAAGCTCACGTTGTTGATCTTCTGAAATTGGTTCTTGCAACTTTGCAGGTTGAACAGTTGGCGAGGGTATGCTAGTCCCAATAACTGGAACAGTTGTAGCAGAAGTGGTTGGAACTGGAGTGTTGAGTCCTTCCTCCTCACTCACATCTTTCTTCGTTGTCCTAGTGAACAGATAAGCTACAAAGATATAATAGTATATCAGTCAGTAAGAAGCTCATTTATATATCTGAAATAACTTCAGCAACTACAACCAGTAAACAATGGAGTAATACTAAAGTAGAATGAATGTGTCACCATAAGAATATGCCCAAATGCTTAAGGGCCAAACAAGAAATTTTTTATCATAAACGTGTTCGGGCTCAAAAAGCACATTTTGTGCTTGCTGATAAAAACACATTATATGTGCTTGCTGATAAAAACACATTATATGTGCTTTTATCTTAAACCATTTTTAATAGAAACACAAACATACCCTAGACACCCCACAACAGCAGGAATAGAAGACTCATAGAGCAGTGCCTCCAGAATTATTAAAAAAAATCAATGAAAAATGGAATAATCAGATGTGGTGCTTCAGGTATAGGAATCGCCATTGAACCTAACAGAAAGCTGTGGATCCTATTTTATGAATATAAAGACAGATCTCAAACATGGCAATATTGTTTGTTTTCTTTCTATCGGATAGAATCCTAGTTTACATGGCATGTCTTAAACACATTCTTCTCCTACACGCACATACACATATATCCAGAAAGAACAAAGTTCGCCTAATTTGAGCTTTAAGGCAACAAGAACAAGATATCCAGCATAAATGTTCGAAGCAAGAAGCAACCAACTTAGCACAGAGAACATATATTGCATCTAAAGTCAGGACCAAAGGTATAAGTAAATTTTACAATTTATAAAAGCATTTATTGACTCAAAGAACTTTATGACCCAATATGCATGCATCAACGCAGCTTCACACATTATGGTCAGTCCTGTAAAGTTCCATCCAATCACATTATGTTGAAATCAATATTTTGTAGAATAGATAGAAAAATAGACGAAAGTGATAAGAATATAGACGAAATAAAGGAAATATCAAATGAATTAAGTTTAGAAATTCGAAGAATATAAATTGGGAAAGATAGATCATAAACAATAAGAAAATAACTTATATTTCAATTCACAATTCCAATATGAGAAATAATTACAAAGCAATGTTCTATTTATAATATTAAAATAACAAACTAAATAAATATAAAATAACTAATAGTTATCCTAAATAATAATATAAATAACTAAAAGATAAATCTAAATTCAAATAATAGATAAGTAAACTTAAATACTAGATAAATGACAACTATTAACTAATCTATTGTTGGATTTGCATGTCAACTATTGTGTTTTCTGATAATTATCAGATATATTTCATATTATTTCTGTTCTGATATTTCTGTACAAATGTATAGTATTTGTATACAAAGGAAACGAAAAGGAAACAAATTATAACATTATTAATTTCCACTATTATTCTTGTCTGTCACATTGGTGCTGATTATCTGCCACAATTTATTGCATTGTTGTCTGCTTGTTATCTGTCATACTACTCATATGCCAACACTCCCTCTCAAGGTGGTGCATATATGTCTCTTATGTCCAATTTGTCAAGTGAGTTGTAAAAATTCTTTGCAGACACATATTTTGTGAGTATATCAGCCAATTGATCTTCTGATTTAACAAATAGAAGTTGAATAATTTTTTCTTCAAGATTCTGTTTGATGAAGTTCCGATCCACTTCAACATGCTTTGTGCAATCATGTTGGACTGGATTGTGAGAGATGGCAATGGTTGCTTTGTTATCACAAAATAAGTTCATTTCAGTGTTAGGAGCAACACCAATCTCAATTAGAAGTTTTTTCAACCAAAGGAGCTCACATATTTCCTTGACCATTCCTCGAAATTCAGCTTCAGCGCTAGATAAGGCGACTACCTTTTGCTTCTTGCTCCTCCATGTAACAAGATTACCCCCCACAAAAGTAAAATACCCAACAGTAGATTTCCTATCCTTGATATTCCTTGCCCAGTCTGAATCTGTATATCCAACGACTTCCAATTGATCATTCCTTGAAAACATAAGTCCTTTCCCAGGGGAGGATTTTAAATAACAAAGTATTCGCATGACGGCATCCATATGGTCTTCACTTGGGCAGTGCATGAACTGACTCACGACACTCACAGCATAAGCAATATCAGGTCGAGTATGAGATAAATATATGAGTTTACCTACTAACTGTTGATATCTTTGTTTATCTGCTGGTACTTGTCCACATATTCTCCAAGTTTATGATTTTGAACCATTGGAATATCGACAGGTTTACAATCTAGTAGTCCTGCCTCTGCCAGTAGATCCAGAGTATATTTTCTTTGGGAAAGACATATGCCTTGTTTTGATCTTGTTACCTCAATACCTAAGAAGTATTTGAGCCCTCCCAAATTCTTCATTTCAAACTCATTTGACAGTCGTTCTTGAAGCTTAGAGATTTCTTCTTTATCATCCCATGTAATGATCATGTCGTCTACATAGACTATAAGGGCTATTATCTTCCCTAATCGATGTTTTAGGAAAAGAGTATGATCAGAGTTGCTTTGTTGGAACCCATATTTCTTCATTGCTGAACTCAACCTACCAAACCATGCTCGAGGTGATTGTTTTAATTCATACAATGCTCGATGTAATCTACATGCAGTTTCTTTTCCTGATATAACAGTATATCCCGGTGGGATATCCATGTAAATCTCTTCTTCAAGATCACCATAAAGGAAGGAATTTTTTACGTCAAGTTGGTGCAATGGCCAATCTAAATTTGCCGCAAGAGATAAAAAGACTAACGGTTTTTAGTTTAGCCACAGGTGAGAAGGTTTCTTGATAATCTATCCCGTGTTTCTGTGTATATCCTTTTGCTATAAGCCTCGCCTTGTATCGATCAACTAACCCATATGTTTTATACTTAATGGAGAAAATCCACTTGCATCCTACCATCTTCCTCCCTTGAGGCAACTCGCTTAACACCCATGTGTTATTCTTCTGCAATGCCTCAAATTCCTCTTTTATAGCTTGAGCCCATTTTGGATCAGATAAGGCTTCTTCAATGCTACTTGGAATTTGACACGAGGAGAGTGTTTGTGCAAATGTCCTGATAGGTTCTGATAACCTTTGAGTAGATACATAATTTGTTATTGGATACTTGGATTGTCGTTCTTCTCTTTCTGGGGAGTATCGATTTGGAGGTTTGCCTCGATTGTGTCTGAAAGGTAAAACATAATCAACAGATGTATCTATAGCATTAGTTTGTAAATGTGTGATAGGATAGCTTACCTCAGAAGTATTCTCAACAGGAGGATCATTGGGTACTAGAGAGTGGAAGGGTACATCAACCATTTCATCTTATGGAGATTCAATTACTACTTCAACTTCAGTTCTTGGAAGTTCAAGCTCGGGTCTAGATACTGGCTCCTCCATATTATTGGCACGATCCGAGTATGTTGGACTAGTGTCTAATATTTCAACATCAAGCCAATTTCGTTCTTCACCATAACTCTCCTCCTGAAGAGTGTAATTGGATACCGGTGATGGGAAAAAACATTCTGATTCGAGGAAAGTGACATCCATGGTAATATAGGTTCTTTTAGTAATTGGATCATAGTATCGGTAACCCTTTTTTTGTACGCCATACCCCAAGAATACACATCGGACAACACATGGATCCAACTTAGTTCGTTGATTTTTGTAGAGGTGGACAAAAACAACACATCCAAATATGCGGGGCAGAAGTATCAAAATAGTAGGCAGGGGAACATGATCGGATAATACTTTTAATGGAGTCTGAAATTGTAAGGTCTTTGTGGGCATGCGATTCAGTAGATACACAGTTGTAGTAATAGCATCACTCCAATATCTACTAGGCATATGTGCACTGATTAGTAAGGCCCGAACAGTTTCTAAAATATGTCTATTCTTCCTCTCTGCAGTCCCATTTTGTTGTGGGTTTGTAAACACGAGGTTTCATGGAGAATACCATAGTTATCCAAGTATGTTCGAAATTGTTGATTAACATACTCTCCCCCATTATCAGATCGAAGGATCTTAATTTTTGTAGAAAATTGTGTCTGGATCATGGTATGAAACAAGTGAAATGTAGAAAATACTTCATCTTTATGTTTGAGAAGATAAAGCCATGTCATTCGTGTACAATCATCAACAAAAATTACAAACCAACGATGACCCGACGATGTAGTTACCGGGGAAGGTCCCCAAACATCAGAATGTACTAAAGCAAAAGGAATCATACTTTTATGCTTACTCATAGGATAAGATGTCCTATGACTCTTTGCTAAAATACAGGTATCACATTTGAAATCTGAGTGTGTATTCTTGGGGTATGGCGTACAAAAAAAGGGTTACTGACGCTATGATCCAATTACTAAAAGAACCTATATTACCATGGATGTCACTTTCCTCTTCTCTCAGATTCATCGAAATGGTGCAGTCGGAGGTTCAAACGATTTTACCCACCCACCTGGTCCTCCGTCTCCGTCTCTGTGATAGTTCGTACATCAGCCAATGGACACAGCTACAAACTGCGACCTCAACATCGTTTATCACTACGAGCTATGAGCTTACACGCAGCTACAAACTGAGACCTCAGCGTCGTTTTTCGCTGCGAGCTCTAGCCGGAAAGTCTGAGTTGCATTCTGTTTCTTTTTCGAAATGATAGTTTTCTCTGGAAAACAAGTATTGCTGGATGCTCCTCTCTGTCTTTTCTTCTTCTTCTTTGTTCGTTTCGATTCAGATTTCCAGAATACGAAAACGCCTCTTTTTTTTCCTTTTTTTCCAATATTGCAACTGATCGGTTTTTTTTCCAACCAACTATACACAAAAATAGCGATTCACGTCAAGGGGCTTCTTGCCTAAAAGACACTTACTTTGAATTTTTTTTTTCAGAACCACTTCTATGGCGCGACACTGTTAATCTCTGTGATTCATTTTTCTTCGAAGAAATAGTATTGGTACAGTTTCACGAGTAAACCAGAATTGCCACACCAGAAATCAGAGATCAAAAACCAGAGGGGAAGTGTAAACCAGAATGGTCACACCAGAAATCAGAAATCAAATTGTTTGAGAACAGAAAACAGCGTAGTAGGTAATTCCATTAGTAAGCAATACCTTGCTCTGATACCATGTCAACTATTGTGTTTTCTGATAATTATTAGATATATTTCATATTATTTCTGTTCTGATATTTCTGTACAAATGTATAGTATTTGTATACAAAGGAAACGGAAAGGAAACAAATTATAACATTATTAATTTCCACTATTATTCTTGTCTGACACATTGGTGCTGATTATCTGCCACAATTTACTGCATTGTTGTCTGCTTGTTGTCTGTCATACTACTCACATGCCAACATTGCATCAATTCTTTCTGGATGAGAAAAACTCAACTCCAACGAGTTGGGACAAATGAGTGTACTAGATCTGTGAAGCGGTACCATCAATCTCTTCATCAAATAAGTCTGAATATGTGGGATCAAGTGGATAAACATAATAAGTCTCTAGTGATGAATGATCAATGTATTGATGGTCAAGCGCCAATGTGCAATTAGAGCAACAAGAAGCAATATGACCTTTGGCATGACAATTGTGACATTGAATTTGGATCTTATGAGAAGAAATCAACTCGGTTGGTTTGGAGAATCCCGCATTGGGCAAGCTAAAACACTTAGTTGCATTAGTGTTGCAGTCCTGAGAACGAGGGAATCAATATGTGGAAGTTGATGATGATTGGGGTTCTAAAACTTTGTGGTAGGCTTCTTCTATAAAAAGTGGTGAATACATAAAAACAACCTTCTTAATCTCTAGTTTGAGACCATTAAGGAATCAGATAACAATGATCCAAGAATCTTCTCGAATATCAAACTGAAGCATGAGCTCTTCAAAACGAGACACGTATTCCTTAACATTAGAGGTGGTTTGTCTCAAGTTGAGGAGTTACTTCATTAATCTACTCCTATGAAAAATAATTACATATTGTTCTTTTAGTTTCTTCCTAATTTCAACCCAAAGTGTAATTGAAAGAATGCCCTAGTATGCATATTGACGTTAGAGTATCAATAAAGCTTAGCACAACCCACTAACTTCATATTAGCAAAATAGACACACTGAATATCAGGTATGCCATAAAAAAATTAAAAAAATATTCATCTTATGAAGCCAATCTAGAAAAAACATTAAGGTCGAGATTACTATCAAATTCAAGTGCATCCACTCTCACTCTACGATGGAAGTCATGACTTGGTTTATACCCTCGTTTTCCATTAGTATAATGTGGAGCGGTTATGTGGGCGCAATCATTTGGCTGCATAATTTTGGTGAGAGTATGAGGTATAGTGGGATACTGTGGGGCCGTGTGGTTGACTTCGCTCGAATGATGGTAAAATTAGGGGGTTGGTTGCTTAGTTTCTGCAATCTAGAGGACTCGTCGATGTAAGAATTGTTTTCAAGAGGTAGCAAAGTGTAAGTAAAAGTCCATTGTTGACGACCTTTGTTTTTTCTTATGGGCTACGTTTGAGGTTTTGAGTCATAGAAGAATCGTTGTTAGCTTCCACATTCCCTTTTTGTTTGTTGTTGGTGGTGGATAACTGTTTTAAGACATTCATCTGTGGGATAATGGAAGCCACTTCTTGAGTGAAGGAAGTTCTCGTATATCAACACATCTTTTCTTAAAAAAAATAAAAAGATACTAAAATCTTTTTTTTATTATTAAATAAAAAAAACATTGCACGGATGAGATTTAAATTTAGATTGACGATAATAAAAGTGGAAAATCTTACCACTTTTATAATCTAACAATATAAGCAACTCTTAACACTTCAGCTAATAGAGAAGTTCATTTGGCTAAACAGAGTATTGAAGCACCTCTTAAACCTATATAATCTATTTCTGTTCAATTAGGTTCTTATACAAATATTTCATCAAATTTAGTTCTTATAGTACTAAGTTCTCATCCTATTTGGTCCAATTAACAAATATAATTTAAACGGATGCCAAATGCGGTCAAACAGAGTCAATAATTAACATATTGGTGGAGTCAAAAGATGTCTATTCATCTTTTATGGCATGCAAGCCCAATTATTGCAACACCAAAATAGATGTCATGTTTAATTTGAAAATGAAAATTGAATTAAATAAAAATATTAACAGATTAAGGTCAAACAGTCATCTTTTATGGCATGCAAGCCCAATTATTGCAACACCAAAATAGATTAAGGTCAAGTTTAGTTTAAAAATGAAAATTGAATTAAATAAAAATATTATCAAAATTGAATTAAATTAAAATATTACTACAATTATTATATCTGGTAGAGCAGTAAAATCCTTATGGAGAAAAAAAAAACAAAACTTAATTTTTGAAATGTGGTGAAATTGAGAAAGAAACTTTATTACGATCCAAATGAAAAAAGATGAAAATAATAATAGAACAAATAAGCAAAGAAAACATAACATTCTAATCTATTCTATTTAGGGCATAATGGATTTTAATGGAACATGGATGAAAAGAGGGAAAATAGTTCTTGGAGTCACTTACCTTTTAAAAAATTGTACTTATAGTTCCTAATCTTTACAAAATTACATTGTAATTTTCTTATTTTTTTAAAACAAATTTATTTTAAGTTAATTATTTCAATTTAGTTACCATTTAAATATATAAAAATTAGATGATACCATACATTAATGAAAAAAAAAGGATGTTATTTTTTGGGAGAAAAATAAATTTTCATATTAAAAAAATTTATCGGTCAGTTGTATCATATAACTTTTACATGCTTAAATAATAATTAAATTGAAATAATTAACCTAAAATAAATTTATACGCAGCTAAAAATAAGTAAAGAACAGTTAAAGCCCTAAAAAACTATCCATCCACAATAACATCAAGAAAAAGATCCAGGTTGAATTCCAATTAACTATCCTACTAAATATCTTAGAAACCCATTTCAGCATTTATTGTATTTAATCAAAAGACTCTCAATTGGATTTCTGTAGAATAACAGAGAGAGAAAAAAACCTGCAACAGCAAGATTGACAGTGAGAAGCATAGGCCAAAGAAACTTGTTACGACGAGCAAATGACTCTTTAGGGGGCTGAGAAGGAGGGGGAGGATGTGGTGGCTGAGATGAAGGTAGTTGAGTCGCCATTAAGGACGATGGTGATGGTGAAGAAATGTCCTACCCCTTTTGTTGTTCTTGAAATTGCTTAAGCTGTGCAGCTTTCAGAAACAGAGGAGGGCAAAAAATCACAATCAGAGAAGAAAATCCAAATGATTGAAAGCATAAAACACATAAACAAAAGAAAAGGAAAGCACAAAAAAGATTTAGAGAAATAGTTGGCATACATTCCCTGTAACCTTTTTTGGGTTTGTTGGTGTAGAGTTTTGGACCTTCGCTCATTCTGTTTCTTCAAGCTTCCATCTCTTTAATCTTTTTCTATTTTCTACGCTATTGCTCGCCTCTGATAAAATTTTCGATCACCTGCTCATGCTATCTCTTCAGATGTTTAAAATATTGATGTCAATATACGTACATAGATGTAATTTTTTTAGATATTTTAAAAATATTATACGAAAATTTTGCAATTTTTTTTAAAATTAATTAACTAATAAAATTATAAATATTTAATAATTTTTTTAAATTATCACAATAATTAATTTTTTAAATATTTTAAATAAATTTTTTATTTAATAATATACCTGATATTTATTATAATCTATAAATAATAAAAAAATATAAATAAATAATTAAACTATCTCAGATAATAATTATAAATAATATTTTACTAATAATTTTACAACGATACCTAAAATAATAATTATAAATAATTAATAATTTGTTGATACTTGATATTGATATTTTATCTACCTACAATATATATATTTTTAAATTAAATCAAAATCATGACATCATTTTTTTAAGTCAAGATAGCTTATTATGGATGTAAGTAACATAATCTTCGCGATTTTGCCTATGATTAACAAAATTGAACCTTATGAACACTAACAAACTGGTATAAGAATTTAAATGATGAATATCATTTACAATAATGATTTCGGTGGATAACTCTCATTATTTTTAACTTAATATATATTAATATCTAAAGATTTAAAACACAAATATCATCCAGATATTATTAATACTATGAAACATATTTTCACCTTTATCCATAGATTATTATTTTCATTTCATGATAACCTCGTTAACATTAAAATGATAATAAAATTATAATTCTACAACGCTTCAGGGTCTACTTAGTAAAGGAGTATTTTTTATAAAAAAAAATAATCTCTATTTTTACCTGTGAGTAGGTGTTTTGGGTCAAATCAGTTTAAATCGAAAAACCAATTCAGATCAGACCAAATCGAACAATTTTATAAATAAAACGGTACGATCCGATTTGTATTAAATAAAATCGATTTTAAAACGATCTAATCCGATTATAAAAATTATAAACAGGTCAAATCGGACCAGACCAGTTTTATTACATAATTAATTTTTTTATATAAATTGGTCACGGAACCCCGTGTATATATATATATATATATATAATTTCTTTTCGCGTTAATGCATTAACCCTAACCCTACCAATATTCCTCATTTCCTCTGTCGTTCTGCGGTTGGTCTCTAGGTCTGGTTGTCTTCATCTTTGCGAGCCACCGTCGCCTCCAACAACACCCAACCACTCAGTCATTCTTGTGTTGCCTCCACCACCAGCCAACCACCTCTCCTCGTGTCGCCTCGCGTAGCGTCGTGTCATGACATCCATAGACGAAAATCACGAAATAGGTATGTGGTCTACTGGTAGGAGTTTTTTTCCCTCAATTAGGATCCAATGTCTGAACAACTTTTGTGAGAGAATCAGAGGACTATAAGTGCAAAATCTGCAAATTATCTTACAATAAATCATGTCTTTCATTCATGGACACCCCTACCTGTGAGGATAGTATCATCTTCCAATCAAATTTTTCTTTTAAATTCTTTTATATTTTCCAATACATTCTAAAGGATGAAACAAAAACTTAGGTAATTCGATTAGGGTATATAATTAAAATGAATAGTATTACTTATCTATAAAAGATATTAATATTATTCAATTATATATATATATATATATATATAATCTTTACATCTTATTATATACTATAATTATTTTAAAAAATAGATAAATAATTAAATTTTATATAAAATACTAACACGTGAAAAAATCTAAATAATATAGATGTAAAAGTATATATAAATTTATGAATTTATATCATTACTAACTCATATATAGAAAACAATCTATTTATTGTAAGTTATGATATTATTACAATCGATATGTTAGTTAATTATAGGATATAATTTTTTTTTACTATTTTAGTCAATAATTATCTTTCATATCAATTATAATTGTACCATAATTTATGACATAAAAAATTATATATATATATATATGGGTAATTATCATTAACTTTCCTTGTCCACACCCTTCAGATTTTATTTTATATATTATGTTCATCTACTTTGAGTTAATATCATTAAAGCTCTTGAATAGTTAATAAGGTTAATTTCTCATCTAACTATGTATTTTTATTTTTTATGACTCTAATATCAAATTGTAGCTAGTTGTTTTATAACCCTAGTTGTTACTTTATGTATATTAGTATTTAAAGGCAAACATTTAAGTTTATTATTAAAATAATGTTTTATTTTTATAATTTCTTTATGTTTATGTTTATATAGACTCATGACTAGTTTCTTTGTATTCATTTTCTTTATCAATTTTATAAATGTTATAAACAAATATTTAATTACTTAAGATCTTTAATTGATTTAGAATTATAATTATCATACCTGAATTTAATGAGTCTCACACGGTTTTTCCTTCTATTGTTTGTCTTCTTTTGTCATACCTGATATACCTCAGTTTGCTCAAACCTTAAAACCCTCTTGGTAATGTTGAAGTCTTTGCATCCGTACATAATATTGTAATCAAATTAGACTTACTAGAAAAAAAAGAGTATATGCACTCTATTTTATTCATAATATTAATAAATATTATAATTTTAAAAATCAACTAAGAATCTTAAAGAGATTCTTAACTGCTCACAATTTCTAAATACAAAGTTGTTAGATGAATAATTTTTATAGCAAAGATGTTGTTATTGCTAAAGCTATGTCTAACTAATGGAAAGGTTCTTTTTATAGGACAAAAAATCCCTATTTACAATAGTAAGAAATCATTGTTTTATATTTCTTTTAATTATTCACCTAACTTTTTCCTTTTTGTTTTTGAATTTAACCATTTCATTTCCTTGGTATTACTTGACGACTGAAGATGTACGTTCTATATCTTTATTCCTTTTTGTTATTTTTTGATGACAGTCATTCTAATGATGTAGATGATGATGCATCTTCATCTTCTTAATCTCTAATGCATTAAATACATGTGTAATCCTTAGGTTATTACTATTAAGTTCTTTCTGTTTAATTCCTGTCTTCAAAAGAGACTTCTTTAGGTATAAAACCTCGAGTTGTTCCTGAAGAATTCTTAACTTCTCCATTATTTTGATCTTGAAATTAAGATGTTTTATTCCTGCAAGAACAAAAATGGTTAAATGTGATAATTCTCTTGTAAAGACATCTACTAAATTATTCTTGTTTTCCGAAAGATGTTTGATATCAAAATTATAGTAATTAAAACATTGTTGGCATCTGACTAATCTTCCTTGTTTATAATTACCTATAATATTAGTCCTTGAAAAATAACCAAACTTTTTATTATCAATTCTGACAATAAATATAGAACTTATTACATATATTGCAAAATTTTCAATAGCTTTTGATAGCTAAGTATTCTTTTTCATTACCTTAATAATTTAATTCCTAACCATGAAAAGATCCTGATATATATCTACAAAGATATGTTTTTAAAACTACTTTCCAATATTCATTACCTTAATATTATTGCTACTTTGTGTCTATCTCACAAGTTTTCACTTTTTATGTTATGCCATAAAAGTTGAGTTTGATATAGTAAATTTTTTATTTTATTTTTGACACATAAATTGTTTCATCGTCTAGTGTTATTAGACTTATTTTATCTAAATATTGTGTAAAAAGTTTATATAAGTTCATAAAAGTATTTCCTATTAATAAATGAACTCTTTTTTTATTGATATATAGTACGAATATAAAATTTCTCTCATCCTATCATTAGATTTATATCTTTTAAGATTTTATTAAGATTTATTGTAATATTGTTAGCGATTCTTATAATTAAATATTTCGGTGCTTGTTTTCAGAGTTTTTTAAGGAATACATATTTACTAGATACACGCATGCTAGCTCATGTATCTACATATGTATGTAAATGGTAATTTTTGTAACCTTTAAATTTCAATTATACATTAATATATGTACTATTTGGATTTAGTATATTATACACATCATTCATCTTCTGATGAAGAGTATTCATATTTTAAGTCAATTATTTCTTCCTTAGTTTCTTCTAATAGATAAATACTATAATTATTATCTATATTTCATTCATCTATTTGTTTTAATTTCATCTTAGAGATTTCTTCTAAGATTTGTAATTTATGTGAAAATTCCTTTTTAAATTATTTTTTATGTTGAAGCCTGTTAGGGCATTCATTTGCATAATATTATTATTCATTGTACATCTAACATATACATTTTTTTTCCTAATGGGTAATAATTTGTGTTTTTTGGTGGTTTCTACATTTTTCTCCTAAAATATCTTTTTATATAAGGTTTTTTATTATAACTTCTCTTATATTTTTGGAAGTCCTTTTTCTAAATTTATATATTTTGAATGTTTTGTATTTTAATACTTTTTCTATAAAAATTTATGTTACATCTATTTTTATGGCATTCTAAAATCTCTTGTATTACGATATATTTTATAATTTCCTCTTATTTGTTTATATTTATGTCTTTATTGACATTTAATGATTATCCAATCATTAAATATTTTTCTTGACATTTAATGATTATCCAATTATCAAGAATTTTTATTCTTCCTTCTAAAATATGGTATAGTTTTTCTATTTATTTTATTCCATTATTCTGTTGTAGTTTTATGTAAATGTAATTTAAAAAAAACATTTTCTGATAGTTTCTTACATAGAGAGTAATTTATGATACTATATTTTACATACACAAATAAAAGAATCTATATACCAGATGTCACACATTTTCATATTTGTTAAATGTCATTTGGCTTCCTTAATTTCATTTTCACTAGCTTCAGTGATATATCTATCTTTATTTTCTCCTGTAAATTCTTTATATATTTCATTTACTATAGTAACTAAGTATTCTCTAATTGTAAAAGAATTTCTCTACATTTGTAAATGTTGTTATTCTATTAAATTTGTAAACCAAACTTTAACATGTTTTTGTTATTTTGTGAGCTACAAAGACTTTACAAGTTGAAGGGTCTGATTGTGTAGTTGAAGAAGTTTGTATGATTATACTCATGCCACTAGACCATTCATCTAAGACTTTTTTTCTATCTCTTATACAATCTAAATCTAAAAAATTATATCTATAATTTTCATAAAGTTTAAATTCTGGTGGGCTACTACATCTAGCTTTCCAATGTAATATTTCTTTCATTTTAAGTTGTTATTTTATTCTATAAAGAAGGTCATGTTCTTTTGGTCTTTGCCTGTTTCTTTCTTCTCTATGTGAATAAGATGTTTCTTCTTGATAAGGAGTAGTATAGAAATTAGCTTCATATGATTTTTTGGGTTTTTCCTCATTCTTTCTTTTCTCATTCATAAGTATCAATACATATGATGCTCTAGGTGATTCTTTCTTTAATATTACAAATAGATCAAACTTATAACCTATAGTTTTATTATTTCTAAGTATGTTATTTACATTCATTCTTAATTCTATAAATTCTTTATGTATGTCTTGTTATTATTTTTTATTATAACCAATTCTCTTAATCCTTTTAGGAATTATTTTTATGTTTTATTTATGCCTTCAAAGGATTTGCTATTGCATTCTTGTACTATATTTAGTTCTTCTGCTTAACAACTTAAAACTTTCATTATTATTATTTAATTTTTTATATGGCTATTGGGCTTCCATCAAAATCTAATTATATATTATGTAGTTTATTTTTTAGCATTATTGGATAAAATAATATTATTTTCTTCTTAATATTACATCATAGACTAACGCTCTCATTATTTTAAATTTTTATTTTAGATATATAACCTTTTTTTTCTTTGTAAGAAGTTTCTCCTTTAGATCTATAAACGTAAACCTTGATACATTACTATTTCTTACTATATTATTTTTTTCCCTAGTATCAGAGATTTTTCTTTAAAAATTAATTTACATTCCTTTGATATTTCAAAGTTTGTTAATATTTCTAGTTTTATTATTTGTTCAATTTCTCGAAAAGTTTTAACTATTTTTATGAATTCATTTTATCTATATATTGAACTATTATGACTGTTTGTTAATAAATATCCTACTATGCAATGTATTAAAAATGAATGATTTTTTTCTTTCATTAAATTTTCATAGATTATTTCTAACAAAACATCTTTCCTATTTTTATTATTCTATTATCTATGAGTACTAATTTTATTGGTATATTTATTCATTCTCTAAAATATGCTTTTATTAATATTTAGATTTCTCCTAAATGGAAATATCCAATCTTTCTTCAATCCTTTTAAGAAATTTTAGATAGTTTGTCCAATATTATTTATTTTCCAATTAATGATATATTATACATTTTTTGTATTTATAATATTAATGCTTATTTATTTATTACTTATTTCATAATAAACTATATATTTCTTTAGAAATATTTTTCTTAACTTTGAGAATGATGAATTCTTGAATCCATCTCATTTCTTAAGATTTAATCTTCCTTTTTATATTTTTTTTCAAATTTTTTACTAATTACTATTTCTTGTAAAAAAAATCCTAAGATTTCTTGTATTTATATTTTTATTATTTTTTGGTTTCTTATTATTTCTTTATTTTCTATCGACTTTAACTTTCGTTGAGTTGAGAAGTATTTATAATATTTTTGAAATATCAGAATATTTTGTGATATTCCTTTAAAACTTGAAGTGTACTATTCGAATTATCTCATATATATAATTGGTGCTTGTATACAAGAATAAGACATGAGTCGTGATACTAATTTGTAAATGTTGTTTGTAAACTGTTATTAAAAAAAAACAAATTAAGAACCAATCATAATTTAACAATGTTATTTGAAATTATTATAAATTTATTATATAAAATATATTATTCTTACTAAAAATGTGGTGTCCTTATTAAAAAAATCCAAATTTCAATTTCACATTTCACACTCAAAATAGGGTTTACAACTTTAGTAATATTTTAGATTTATTTTTAGTATATTTTTTATCCTTATTATTAATTAATACTTTAATGTAATTTAAAAAATGTATCAAATTAGTGAAAAATTAAAATTTACACAAAGAGTTTTTACATATGTAAGACATTTGATAAACAATATTTTTGTCTTTTAATATTTTCTCTCCCTTTTCTCCGCTATCTTCTTCAACCTTTATTTCTCTCTCTAATTCTCTCCTATCTCCCTCTCTCTCTCTCTTTTCTCTTTCACAATAGCTTTGTGTTATCTCTTATCTCTCTACTTAAATATCAAGCCTATATATAAGATATAGTGCTTTTCTTTCATACAAACACCTTTTATGGGTGTTGCACTTCCTTTGTTCTATATTAATTGTGTCTTATTTATTCAATTTTTGATATTTGGACATTATATAATAGTTTTTACTTTTACAAATACATTTTTATAGCTCTTGCATTCTTTCAGCTTCTATATTAGTTTAGGTTCGTTTATTTAATTTTGATATTTGAATATTGTAAATAATTATATCCTCTATTGCACAAAATCTTGTAGTTTTTGGAATTTAATTTCTTCTTAATAAATCGACAATAGTTTATACATGAAATCTTTAGAGAAAAATGAGAGATTGAAGATAAGGTAAAATGAATTAAAAAACATTAAAATATGCGACTCAAAATGGTGGAAAAAATTATTTCTATAGTAGGAACAGAAAGAGATGACAATGATAAAAATACAATTAATTAAAATTTATGTGTTGGTCCCACGAAGAAATTGCATCAAATTAAAACTTTTTTTTTAAATATAAGTGCTACTAAGGCACCAATTAAAAATAAGGGTGAAAAATGATACAAAAAATAAAACTAAGGTGTTATTAAGATAGCGAACCACTCAAAATATATGCTTATTATTTGAACTAAAAAATAGAAAAAATATCAAATATGTCCTCTATATTAGATGATTGATGTTATTTAAAATTTTAGATTAAAAACTATATCATTAGTCACATTGTTTTGAAAAAAAAAATAGGTAGGGATAATTTATATTATTTTAATAAAATTTTAATTAAAGTTTTTTTTTCAAGTAATTGAAATATGTTTAAAATATCAAAATGAAAATTAATATTTCTTTTTCTACTTAGACATATCTATAAAAAAAATTGAATAATGAGAAAAATTATGACAGATAAAGTTAAGATAAAGAAAAAAATAAATTATCTTCCCATAAGATTGAAGAAATAAAATGCATGCAAATATAAAACTTTCATAGAGTTATAATAAGGTGAAATGTCATGCATATAAGTATTCCTAAAGAGTTTGATTATCAATGACGAGAAGAGACATAATTGATTGATTGTGTAAATAGTGGTGAATTTGCTTCTCCAAAAAAACAATATCATCTTATAAATTTATAATTACAAAAATAATATATTTAATGTTTAGCTCGTATTATTAGGTAAAAATTTAGTCTATCATTTTATATTATATGACTTCTACTCGGATACTGTTCAAGTTGCACTATAATTATTTAGACTTATTTAAGATTGTACTATATCTAACTGAGTCCCTTTAACATTAGAGAAAAATACCCCTAATGTCTTTTACTTATTGCAAAAATAACACTTTAGTATTGTACTTAATCATTGTAATAGTTTAGTTTTATTGTTATGGAAAAGTAATTGTAAAAAGACAAATACAATTTTTTTTTAGTTTTTTTAATTACAATATATAAAGTATTATAATTTAAATAAACACTAACTGAAAGAATTGAAAAAAATAGTTATTTTTTCTTGTACATGCACTTTTTTATAATAATAAGACTAAATTGTTACAAAGATAAGTGCAAGACTTAAGTGTCACTTTTAAAATATGTATAAGACCTTTATAATCATCTTTCTTTAATATTATTATGGTGTTATTTTTTGTTGTAAATTTTAGTAATGTTATTTTATATAATTAAAAAAAAGGCATGATTGATTTATATTTTTTGAAAGATGTCTGTAATTTCTTTTTGGTGTCTAAACATGAACCATGAAAGATTGTCCAATTTGCATATAAAATTTTAAAAAACTTTTTACATGTATATTCTCTAACATTATCTGCACGAAAAACTTTCAAATATCATGAAAATTGAATTTTACCTTACACAATTAAGATATATTTAAGTTAACTTAGTTTTGAATTTCTTAAGATAAATTCAAATATATTGAGATAAATCATCTATAAAATAATTGTAAAGAAAAAGACCTATGTGATGAATCTAACCATGGAATCATAATGCATACATCAACACACAAGCACATTTACATGGCCCAACACAATGTGTGTGCTTGATCAATAGAAAGGGGCCACCATAACAATTCACTATGATCTTGAAGTAATTTGTACGCCTTCAACCTTATTCGTTGACAAGAATTTCACACCATCACATTATATAACTAATAACCTTCTTGAAAGAGCTATCGTTGCAAGTTACTTGAGTTGAATCTAACAATCTTGAACCACTAAAATCATGAGAGTACTCACTTCTATTTATACTTCACTAAGTGATACCCTTTATAAGGATTAATAATCCTCTAAGGAAGGCTTATTAAGGACTGTCAATAGTAACTAATTAGCAGCTTATGAGACTATATATTGCTTTTGGTGTAATACACTTTAGTGCACTTGATATTTATTTATTTGAGTCATACTTCTAACAAATCTCCACCTTCATTCAAACAAGATCGACTAGTGCCATAGATGTATGTCCCATGCCTTCACTCAAGGCACACTTTGAACTTGCTCATTGTCACTACTTTAGTTAGCGTGTTAGCTAGAATCTTGAGTAATTGGAATCTTCACCACTTTTGCATTGCCCTTAACAATTATATCACGTATGAAACATAGTTTTACGTTAATATATGTGGTCCTCTCATGAAACATTAAATTTTTAGACAAGCATATAGTACTCTATCACATAACATATGTGTTATTTCCAGTTAGTCTATCAACTACTAGCAATACCTTTAAATCATGTTGATTTTTTGATAGCTTCTATCAAGGCTAAGTACTTAGATTCATTTGTTGAAAGTCCTACAACATGTTGAAGTGTTACTTTCCAACTTATAGAATTTACTACCACAAAGAGAATGTAACCAATTTAGGACCTCTTATTGTCCAAATTATTTGCATGATGAACATCAACAAAACCATTTATAATGCTCTCTCTTTTAAGTGCTTTGCCATACACAAACTTAATATTTATTATAACCTTAAGGTATTTTATGATCCATTTTATAGGACATCAATTTTGTTTTTTTAGGTTTGTTATAAATGAGATATCTACTTATAAAATTGCCTAGAACACTTGTATAGGAAACTCTACTTATAAAATTCCTTTCATCCTTACTATCTGGACATTAAGCACTAGAAAAATCATAATGTGCTCCTAAAGACATTGAAACTGGATTTGCCAAAACCATATCAAATTTATGCAAAACTTTATTCAAGAACTTTGAGATATCATAAGTTTTTATGCACTTGTCTATTTCTAATAATATCTATATCTAGAATTTTTCTAGCAACTCCTTTATCTCAAATTTAGAAGTCAATGACATCTTCACCTTTCAAATCTCATTCATATCCTTATTAGCTAACAAGACATCGTCAATATATAACAATGGAAACACTTTTGGTTTTCCTAACTCCACCTTGATTTATACACATGAGTCAAAATCACATCTTAGGAACCCTTTGTAAGTGATAAACTATCAACCTCTTGTACTATTGTTGATATGTGCTTGAAAAATACTAATATTTTGTGATTTTATTGTGCTTAATTATAATAAATAGATTTGATTATAGCATTTTATATCATTATTTATGCAAATCTATATGTTCAAAATCATGGGTATGTTTTCTTATACTTCATGTATTTTTAGCTTCAAAATATATAAATTTGTTAGCATATAAAGAACAACACTTTGAACACTTAATTTGCATACATATGAGCTTAAAAAAGTAAGGCTTTCAAGCCTTACACCAAGAACCAACTATTTTGTAAGGTCTACAAGGTAATTTTGAAGACAAACAGAGCATGTCACAATGAAGAAAATAGTGTGTTGTAGTACACATTGTTCATGATTAAATATTAGGCACGCTGAACTCTGGATGTCATGGCATGGAATATTGTATACCACGGTGCAACCCTCTCAAGTTGAAATGTGCAAAGTTGAAAGAATCCCATGTCATAGTGGTGAAAAGTGTTGTGCCACAATGCGCCTCCATACAATTGGCTAAAAGTCCTTTATACCAACTTTTGCCTATAAATAAAACATTTTATTTCTTAGGTTTGTATTATCAAGAATGTAGAACATAGATTATATTTTTATTTTATTTCAATAGCCTTCCATATTAGTTTTATTTAAGTTAGTTCTACTATATACAGAGGGAACCTCTTAATTATGAAGAAGATTCAAAGATATAAGAAGGTAGTGGGAACTTGTCCAAAGATATGGAATTGACTTCAACAAAAAAAATGTGTTTTTAATCATTGCATATTTTATTATGTCTTTCATAGATGAATTGACTTTTATTAATTTAGCTATGATTATGTAGATATATAATATGTGATTTTAGTTTTTGCTTCCGATGAATAGAAAGATAATTTGGTGATTTAAATAAATAAAAGTTTTAGATTTATTTCTTATTCATAATCTTCTAAACTTTAATAATAAATTCATGATGAGTAAAATTTTGATTTATAATTAAAGAAAACATTTCAGAATTAAACATTAGGCACATCATTTGTGTTTAGTTATGCATAATGAATAAAAGTCTATTTTAATTTCATTGTTTTATACGTAAATTAGATCACTGGAAATTATCTTTAATAATAAATTCATGATGAGTCAAATTTTGAGTTATAATTAAAGAAAACATTTCAGAATTAAACATTAGGCACATCATTTGTGTTTAGTTATGCATAATGAATAGAAGTCTATTTTAATTTCATTATTTTATAAGTAAATTAGATCACTGAAAATTATCTTTAATTATAAATTCATAATAGGTCAAATCTTAATTTATAATCAAAGAATATACCTACCTTAGATTTATTGATTTATTAATTTCAATGTCGATTAAAAAAATTATTAATTAATTTAAGATTTTAGTTCATATATATTTATTTAGTTTACCAATTAATTAATTTCAACCCCAACCAAGAAAAAATTGATTAATTGAATATCATTGGGAATTCATCATGATTATAGGAAGTTTGCTTATTTAAAAAGAAAAAAATTAATAAATCTAATTTATATTTAAATCACTTAATTCGTTTTATCCATAAAGGGTTATGCTCGCTAAAGTCCTATATAAATCCATCATTTTAGGTTCGACTATAGTTTATTTACTTGTTTTCTTTAGATATAAAGTAATTTATAATTTACGATTCTATTCTACCAAGCAACATTTGTTAGAGTGTTTAGGAGTTGTTTTTCTTAACTATATTATAAAATAATTTAATTTTTTAAAATCACCAAAATTCCTTGAGAGATCAACCTTAAGAGTATATTTTTTTGCTTATTATAAGTGATTCTTTCACTTATGAGTTCTATAGATATAAAATTTGTGCATCAATTGTTTAAGGAACTGTTTAAGTCTATATAAGAAGGATCTTTTCAGCAAGCACACATAATCTTCTTTATTTTTTCACTGTATACCCTTATAGTTATTTCGTGAATATCTTTTCTTCTAATTCTCCATGGTAAAAAGCTATTTTGACATATATTTGCTCAAGATGTATGTCAAAATTTGCTACCATTGAGAGCAAGAACATTATAAATGTATATTTCACAATTGGTGAAAATATCTTATGGTAATCTACACTTTCAACTAATGTGTATTCTTAAGCTATTTGTCTTTCTTTGTACTTAATAGGTTCAACTAGTTTAATCACATCCTTCAATATGTAGAACCATCTAGAACATACTATCTTCACATCCTTAGGTTTAGGCATCACAACCCATGTGTTATTCTGCATAAGTAATTAATACTCTTCATTTATAGCTAGTTTCCACTTGATAACATCCCTTAAATCTATTACTTATTTATAAATGGTTGGTTCTTCTAAGTAAGGCACACTTCTAGCTACAAGTTGATGAACAAAATTGACAATGCTGATTTTGCAACTATTTTGGTTTTATATTTGTAAAACTCTCGCAAGCGTACAAATAATTTTATAAAAAATGACAAGTATACTCCTAAGGTCGATCTAAGAAAGGAATATATGTGGTTCTTAATTTATTATTCAAACTTTTAAAAACGAAATTAAATCCTAAACATTGTGTTATGATATTTTGATTTTTGTATTTTCTAATCTAATAACAAAAAAATAAACATAGATATACTCCAATAAATAATTATGCATATTTGTGATGTATTGTCTCTAGTATTTTTCTTCGAGTCTTTAAGTTATTTTTGAATAAAAATACTCGTGATTCCAAAAAGGAAATTTTATATAAAAATATGATAAAATTATTTAAATATAAATATATTTAATCAATTAAATTACATTAAATCATGGTAATTTTAGTGTTTTTTAAGCAATCATCAGAAATGCATAATGACTTAAATCAGTTTCTTTAAACCTTATAGGTTCCTTGGATTACCTTCTAACTCTATCTCTAATTAACTAATAATTACTTAATGAGTGTTCATCAAGACTCTCATCATATCACCTTGCATATCTAGTGATTGATCTACCTTTGATTTTGGTTCAACATCATTGTTTTGAGTTAGTGTCCCATTCCTTGTCATAACTTAACTAACACCATAATTTTATTATTATCCATCTCACTCATCTCCCTTTCAATCTGTTGTGCCTTATTCACATAAGTCATAAACCTCTCATTGCTCATTCCATGCATATATTTGATTATAATTGATTCCTCGAATATGACATAATGACTCACAATAATTTTCCTTATGTCAAAACACCACAACTTGTATCCTTTTACCCTCTTTGGATAACCGAGGAAAATACAGTTTCTACTTATATAATGAAACTTTCCTTCATTTGTAAGTACATAACTAACACACCCAAAGGTCCTTAGGTGAGCATAACTAGATGAATTTCCCTACTATACTTTATCTGATGTTTTGAATTTTATTACATTATAGAGATTCTTATTAATTAGATATAAGGTAATTTGGACTATTTAACCTAAAAAGTGGTTCGAAAGCTTAATATATGTCTCTTAATCTTATTGTATTTGCAAAATTATTTGAACTCAAGATTACAAAACTCCATACCATTGTCTATCCTTAACCTTTTGATATTTTTATGAGTCAAGTTTTCAACCAAACAATTTCATTGTTTAAACTTAATAAAGACTATCTTTTGACCTTAACACATATACTCAATTATTTCTTGAGAAATCATCAATAAGGGTCAAAAAACACTTGTTATCTCTAAAAGTTGTAATGGATGTAGATCTCTACAAGTCTAAGGGAACATAACCTAGTTTGACATTTATTAAGTAAGTTGCCTTTGTAAATTTGACTCTCCTTTGTTTTCCTTTGATACAATGTTCACACAACTTAGTTCCAATCAACTTGTCACCTCATAAGAGTTCTCTCTTAAACAAGTTTATAAGTCTCTTGTAACAAATTATTGTATTTTTTTTCTATTCAACCATGCACTTAATACCATATGATGATAATCCTTGAAGTATAGAAAAATCATTTTGCCTTTCAACATTCAAGACAACTAGTGATCCCTTTGAAATTCTTATGTTGCCTTTTTGAACCTTGATGGAATAACTAACAAAATTAAGCATATCAATATAAATTAATTTTTTTCCTTGATTTTTGGTACAAATCTAACATCAATTAAATGCAATTATAAAGTTTCAGTTTCACTCTACCAACACCTTTAATGCTGCACTTAAAATACCCTCTAACAAGTCTCGACCATAATCTATTTCCTTAAGGCCAATAAGCCAATTCTTGATAGGAACAATAGGTAATAAACATGATGAATCCATAACCAAATCATTTCTAAATTTGGTTGTTGATATTATTAGTACTTTTGACTGTCATATGACTTTCAAACAACATCAAGTTCATCATCACTTGAACTTTCAAAACCTTTCTTTAATATTGGATAATTGATAACTGTATTTTATATAGTTATTTTCACCTATTTTATTAATTATAATTGCTATGTTCTTAATGTTTTTAGTTAATTTTCGATGAATAAATTAGTATTTACTATTTTTTATATTTTTTTATGAAAATTAAATAATTTATATCGAAAACGTACTTAATTACAAATTTGTGTCCAAAAATATAATTTCAAATAAAAGAGTGTTTAATTGCAATTTATAAAAGTCAAAAATATAATTTAAATTAAAATCGGACTTAATTTTAATTATTAAAAGTTTAAAAATTTAATTTAAATGAGAAAAGGGCTAAACTGTAATTAAAGAAAGTTGAAAATGTAATTTGAAATAAATTTGTGGGTCAAAATGCAATTAATAAAGTTTAATTTTTTGCGAAGATGAGAAGAACCACACGCCATACACCACGCGCCAAACGTGGACCGTCCGATCAATGAAGAAAGGGCTACGATGCGCGCGTCCCGATTACACCCGACCAACTCGCGTAGGTGCAGGTCTCTATTTTCACGCGGCTCGGCGCCCGAATGGGGCCCACCTGCCGCGTAGGCCGGCGTGCAGGTGGGACCCACTTCTCTGACGCGTCCAGCCGCTGTCCCTCACGTACGCGCGCCTCTGATCCCGTGCGCTGATCTCTACGTGTAACCGGATTTTCAGCGAATCGGAAGATGCCACGTGTCCGTCTGGATCCTTTCAGCGAATCAGAAATTGCCACGCATTCCAGTCGTTGCCGCACTTTCTCAGCGCCCCAATCCCGTGCTTCAGTTTTTGCGTGCGCCCATTCCTTGCAACAAATGAGGTGCTGCCACGTGTCCCACTATTTATTTCAGCGAATCAGATCGCGACACGTGGTAGAGTTTATTGAAAAGAAAAACAGAAATGCAAGGCTCGCCACTTACACGTTTTCATTCCAGTTTTTGATACAATTTTTTCCCCCACGCGTTTTAATTTATTATTTGTCCCACACTTCTCTGTCCCCCGCGTGTATTAAATTTTAATATTTTTGATGTATTTTTTTAGGTATAAATAGGAGATAAAATGATAGAGTTTAGAAGTTTTTTTGAGTTTGTAATTTTTGTAGTGTTTGTGTGTTGGCTATGGAACACACATAAGTCATTTTTGGCTTTTGTTGTGTTCTGCGTGTGCCAAATTTTTGTTCTAATTGATGTTTTAATTTTCCTTCTTCTTCATCTTATTTTTCTGTATCTGTTATAATTTTTGTTTTAATTTTATGAAGTAATTTAATTTTTCTAGGGTTGTATTTGATCTAAATTTATGAAGCTTTTATTTTAATTATTTTTGATAGATTTATAAGATGTTCGATTTGTTCGTTCTATTTTGTGCTTAATTCTTTTTGATTATTTACGAATCTTATCGAAACGATCTGTGGCACATAAATAAACTTGGAAGAGACATTTGTGTGTATATTGCTCGTAAATAGAATGACATGTATGATGAAGGATAGGAATATACCCTAATTGTATGTGTGACCATTTGAAAACTTAAAACGTAATGAATCTCTGTGAATTTAATTCTCATAGGAATATAGTGAATTAATTTAACGAGGTGTGTTTGTACGGAGCTCGGAAGAGATGTATGAATAAAATTAGAAGTTTTCGGTTGACAAATTAAATGTACTAAAAAATATAAATTAAAAGAAAATAAAATGATTTGAGTTGATTAATTTGGTAAAAAAATTGCAATCCTAGATTTCTTTTATTTTGTTTTTAGACTCTTTTCTTAAATTTGTGACAATCAACGAACGTTTTGAATAAAATCAGAGAGAGATAAGTTTAGTACTCAACAAACTGTAGTAACAAATCTCCGTGGGAACGATAACTTACTTATCAAATATTATTACTTATGACTGTGTATGCTTGCACGTTTTTTATGTGTTGTAAAACACACAACAATAATCACACTTGTAATGCCCATTCTTTTGACAAACCCAATATTTACTTCTCCTTTTTCTTGATTTAGATTACCTTTTGATTATGATATGCCTTTCTTTTTGTTTCAATTATCTCTCTTACTGGTATTCTCTCTTATATACAAAGTATCACCATTATCACTCTCATTTTTATTACCTCTATTAAGTTTTGTTTTCTTACTTGAGTTCTGAGCATTTTGTTCTTTATGCAAAAACTATAACGTCAAACTTTGGTCCATCTCTACCATATTGTAGAGTATTATTGACTTTTCTAAAAAGATCATGAATAAAATTTAACGGAACAATAACTTGATTCTCATTTGATAACTCTTATCCAAAAAAATTCATCTTTCTTTTTCATTCATCAAGATTAACTTATAAACTCTTACTTAGGTCCATCGATCTTGAATTAAAAGAGTTGCACCTTTGGGCTAATTCTACTTGACAAGGACTTCATAAGAAATATTTAATCTAATTTCTTCCACACCTTCACACCTATCTTTCTTTATTCACTTGCCTAATTACATTATAAGAAAAATTAAGAATAATGCTTGTATATGTCTTTTTGAAAAGTTTTTCTTGCTCAATTTTGGGCAATTTTATGGTATTTAACCCCATGTTTGGTTGGAGGGAATGGAATGGAATCAGAATTGATTCCTTCCATTTTGTGTGTTTGGTTGGACGGTATGGAGGGCAGAATGGAATCAGATTACTAAAGGAGAAGGAATCACAATTCCTTCTCCCCCCTTTAGGAATGATGATTCCATTCCTGATATAAATTTATCTTTCCAATTTTACCCCTCACCTAAAATTATAATTCCAAAACTACCCTTCCTTTATAAACGAAGAAGTAGATTGAATCTACCTCACATTTTTCTCACCCACAAGCGTCGCGATTTCTTCTCCAGCTCTGCACTCAACCATCAGGATTTCTTCTCCAGCTCTGAACTCACACGTCGCCTCGCTTGGTCCTCCACAGGAGGTGGTTTCCCTGACATTCGAGGTGAGTTCTCGTCCTCATCTGTGTCTTCTCGCTCATCTGACTCGCAACCCTAATTTCTTCACGAGTTGTTCTCTTTTTTGTTTTTTGCTTCTTGCTTCTGAATACATTATTTGTTTCCTAATATTGTGGGTTTTCCTTTGAGATTTTTCTCTATTCTGAAAATATTTATTTCTATTTTGAATCGATTCCTAATTTTGTTCTTTGTTCTAATCACTGATACATTGTTCGTCTGAGGAATTGTTCTCTATTTTGTAGAAATTTATTTATATTTTGAATCGATTCATATTTTTATTATCTATTCTGGTATTCTGGTATGTGATATTCTTTGTTGTTTGCTTTGAATCGATTTATTGGTTTCATGAACTCAAACACAGATTCGATATAAACATTCCTTCTACGTCCCATAAAGACGATACTGATATTGTTTCGAACAATATCAATATTGGTTATTTGCTAGAGTTTTCTGACTTAATGGCATAAACTGTTGTTAGGATTAATTTTGATAGTTTCAGTGTATAAGGTAACTCTAATTTTGGTTTAAACTATCCATTGGAGATGCATAAACTAATTGATATGCTAATGAATTCAAAAACTGTCTATTAATACTTGCAGAGGTATTGTCGAAGAGAATGCATTACTTAATATTTCATAAACTGTCTATTAATACTTAATCTTGCAGAGGTATTGTCTATTCAAAAACTATCTATTGTTAGTGATATAATCAGTATCTTTTACAATATTTAATTTTGGCAGTTTAATATAATAGGTATATTTTATCAATTTTATGAGTAAATTGTTGTTCCTAATTAAGTATTGTTTTTGGTTGTAGTTTAAGGTAAAATGGATGATCATAGCTTGAATGTGGAAGAGGTGGATGCTATTGTTGTGTACTTGATGCATATAATGTATATTGTAAAATTCTATTTTGAGATGGTGGTGGATAAAAACAAGACAATATCTTTAAGGAGACAATTGTATGAGCTTGATTTTTTTTTCAAATAGGAAAATTGTGCATAGATTGTGCTATGTGAGTGACATTACTTGTATTAATCAACTTAGGATGAGTATGAGTGCTTTTACCAATTTGTGTGCAATGCTTGAAACTAGAGGGGGGCTAAAAGAATCAAAACATTTGTTAGTAGATGAGCAAGTAGCCATGTTTCTTCATATGATTGCACACCATGTGAAAAATAGAGTTATAACTGATCGATTTAGAAGATCTAGAGAGATAGTTAGTAAGTATTTCAATAATGTCTTGCATGCTATCATACGGTTGCATAAGAAGTTATTGAAAAAACCTGAGCCTATTCTTGACGATTGTGATGACGATAGGTGGAAATATTTCAAGGTAGATATAATGTTTAATTTCTTTTTTTTTTCTTATTACCATGTAATATTTCTAATAATTAAATGATTTTACTTGACTTATTGGTACTAGGGTTGCTTAGGAGCACTTGATGGTACTCATATTAGGGTAAGAGTTCCTGTAGGTGATAAGTCTAGGTATCGAAACCGAAAGGGTGAGGTTACCACAAATGTTTTGGGGGTTTGCTCTCCTCATATGCAATTTATTTATGTTTTGCCCGATTGGAAGGGTTCAGCAGCTGATAGTAGAGTCTTACGTGAAGCTATGCGTAGACAGAATGGATTTAAAGTCCAACTTGGTAAGTAATATGTGAATTGATCAATTTTTTTAAATTCTATGAATATGAAATTGAACTGTAAAATATATTTAATATATAGGGCATTATTATCTTGTGGATGCTGGATATGCAAATTCCAATGGATTTCTTGCTCCATATCGTGGTCAACGTTATCATTTGAGTGAATGGAGAGATGGTTCACAACCTCGCAATCCACGTGAATTTTTTAACATGAAGCACTCACAGGCTAGGAATGTGATCGAGAGATGTTTTGGTGTGTTAAAAAATCGATGGGCTATTCTAAGAAGTCCATCATTCTATCCCATTAAAACTCAAAATTGAATAATTATTGCTTGTTACTTGCTACACAACTATATAAGAAAGGAAATGTCATATGATCCATTTGAGGAAAATTGGGAAAATCTTGAAGATAGAGATGAGGAAGATACAATAAGAATTGTAGACTCTACATATGAATGGAGTGTATTTAGAGACAATACGACATCAAACATGTACAATGAATGGAGGGAAAGGAGAGATGGATAGATGATAGTGATTGTTTAGGTTAATGGAAGTCATGTTTTCTTATTTATGCTTGATTGTGGTTGTAATGAAGAGATTGTTTGATTGAAATTATTTGTAATCTTGTAAAACATTATGCTATTGGTCGTATTCTTTTAATTTTAAAATTATTCTCATTGGTTGCTAGGCTCGTCAACTTTAATATGTTTTCTATTTCTATTATGTAAACAGTTAGTAAGTATTTTTTTGTACTTACTTTTTTAATTTTAGGATGTCATCTTCACAAAGTTTTACCTCAAGAAATCGAGGCCCTGGACAGAATAAAAGATTTTGGACAACAACATTAGATGAAAAATTAATTAAGTGTCTTGTAGAGTTACACAATCAGGGTTCATATAGAGCTGATGGTGGTTTCAAACCTGGCTACTTAAATGCTATTGAGAAATCACTACTTCAAAAACTACCAGATTGCAATATGAAAGCTAAACCACATATTGAGTCTCGATTGAAAACATTGAAGACACAATTTACTACTATACATGACATGCTAACTGGTCATAATAGTAGTGGATTTGGGTGGGATCCAGTGAATAAACATATAGCTACTGAGGCACCTGTTTGGGATGCATATGTACAGGTAATCTTTTTGTTGTTCTTATTTGTTAAGAACAAATACATTATTTATGTTTAGAAATTAATCCATTTGATTATTAATATTTTTAATTTGACATATTTTAATATTTTTTAGAGCCACAAAGAAGCTGCTCATTGGAGACATAGGTCATTTCCTTATTACGAGAACTTGGCTATTGTATTTGGTAAATATAGAGCCACAAGAAAAGATGCAGAAACTCTAGATGATGTTGTTTTAGAACTTGATAATGAACGGGATCAAGAGACAGTAAATGAAATTGATCCATTACATCAACATGTAGATGCTACCGACCAGCAAAACTCAAATGTTTCATCTAAAAAAAGAAAGAGAACAATTTGAGTTAATGAATATGGAAATTCTGTTGAGAGGGCAGCTTCGATACTTGTAGAAGAGATGAAGAATGTCGGCAGCCTTTTGAGTCGATCCATCACAAAAGAAGAACAAAAGAGGTTGTACAATGAATTACAAAAGAACACATCACTTAGCAATGATGAGCTTGATGTTGCTACAATTCTTCTTGTTGACAAACCCGCAAGAATGAATGTATTTTTTGGAGTACCTGATGGCAACAAAGATGGTTGGATTAGAAGCCTTCTTAGATGTGAAGGTGCATTATATTAAGTTATGGATATGTGTTATTACTATATGAATATTTGTTTGTAATTGTTATATTAGCCTTGTTTTGGTATCTAACTTTATTTTAGTTAGGCTAATATCAATATTTTAATATAGTGTTTTCAACACTTGTATTTTGAACACTGCTGAAATATGAACATTTGTGCTTCATTGAACAGATGATACGAAAGTATTAGGATCAACATACGTTTGTAATTATGTTTATATTGATAATTTATTGTTTTGTAAAAATGAATAGCATCACCGTTGTCTGTTTTGTAGAACATAAAACGTACAAGCATACACGGTCACAAGTAATAAAATTTGATAAGTAAGTTATCGTTCTCACGGAGATTTGTTACTATAGTTTGTTGAGTACTAAAATTATCTCTCTCTGATTTTATTCAAAACAATCGTTGATTGTAACAAATTTAAGAAAAGAGTTTAATAACAAAATAAAAGAAATCTAGGATTCCAATTTTTCACTAAATTAATCAACTCAAATCATATTATTTTCTTTTGATTTATATTTTTTAGTACATTTAATTTGTCAACCGAAAACTTCTAATTTTATTCATACATCTCTTCCGAGCTCCGTACAAACATACCTCGTTAAATTAATTCACTATATTCCTATGAGAATTAAATTCACCGAGATTCATTACGTTCTAAGTTCTCAAATGGCCACACATACAATTAGGGTATATTCCTATCCTTCATCATAAATGTCATTCTATCTATGAGCAATATACACAAAAATGCCTCTTCCAAGTTTATTTATGTGTCACGGATCATTTGATAAAATTCGTAAATAATCAAAAGCATTAAGCACAAAATAGAATAAACAACTCAAACATCTTATAAATCGTTCAAAAATAATTAAAATAAAAGCTTCATAAATTTAGATCAAATGCAACCATAGAAAAATTAAATTACTTCATAAATTTAAAATAAAAATGACAACAGATACAGAAATATTAGATGAAGAAGAAGGAAAATTAAAACACAAATATTTGGCACACGTAGAACACAACAAAAACCAAAAAAATAGTTCTGCGTGTTCTGCAGTCCAAAACCGAACAACACAAAAAATCACAAAAACTAAACTCTCCAAAAACTTTTCAAAAACTTTTTTACTCTCTCATACTATCCCCTATTTATAACATCAAATTTATAAAAAAATACATTTAAAAATATATTATTTTAATACACGCGGGGGATAGATAGGTATGGAGAAATTAAATAATTAATACGCTTGGGGGACAAAATTATATAAAAAACGCAAACTGGTATCGAAAATGCAAATGGGGAACATGCGTGTCGCTGCTCATTTTTTTAGATTCACGCTGCCACGTGTCGGCGTTTGATTCACTGCAAGGATTAGTGCGGACACGTGGCAGCATTTCATTGGCTGCATGAAACGAGCGCACAATAGAATGTCGCACGGGAGACAACGGTTGCAACGCGGGCGTGATCCTGTGCTTTCGTGCTCATCGTAACATGCCACGTGTTAGCACATGATTGGCTGCAAAATAAAGTGAGACATGTGGCATCTTCGGATTCGCTGCAAGGATTAGTGCGGACACGTGGCAACATTTCATTCGCTGAAGATTCGGTTGCACGCAGAGATCAGCGCACGGGATCAGAGGCGCTCGTAACGTGGTGGACAGCGACTAGACGTGTGAGACACGTGGATCCCACCTGCGTGGCAGGTGGGCCCCACTCGGGCACCGAGCCGCATGAAAGACAAAATATGCACCCACGCTAATTGGTCGGGTGTGATTCGGACGCGCGCATTGTAGCCGTTTCTTCGCTGATCGGACGGTCCACGTGTCGCACGTGATGTATGGCGCGTGGCTTCTTCTTACTTGCGCAGAAATTTATACTTTAAGTAATTGCATTTTGACCCATAAATTTAATTCAAATTACATTTTCAACTTTATTTAATTACAGTTAAGCCCTTTTCTAATTTAAATTAAAATTTTAAACTTTTAATAATTAAAATTAAGCACGATTTTAATTTAAATTATATTTTCGACTTTTATAAATTGCAATTAAACACTCTTTTATTTGAAATTATATTTTTGGACACAAATTTGCAATTAAGTACGTTTTCGATACAAATTATTTAATTTTCTTAAAATATATAAAAAACAGTAAATACTAATTTATTAAACTAAAATTAACTAAAAACATTAAAAATATAGCAATTATAATTAATAAAATAGATGAAAATAACTATATAAAATATAGTTATCAATCACTGTACAAAAATAATCCCACAGACGGTTTCAATATATTGAATGCTATCAAAAACAATCTTAATAACATCATTCATCTCTATAAAAGTTAATATATAATTAATTTTTTATGATATAAAAATAAGAAATATATATTTTTTACTTAAAAAATTAAAATTGTTATTTAATTTTTCTGACGAAAAAATAGTAATTAAATTACATTATTTGAACTTTACAGCATGTAGGGGTATTCATGTCATTTATAGCTTTTTTCATTCCATTCCAGTGTCAAACCAAACACTGTAATCTTGATTCCGAGTTTGATTTCAATGGTCAAACCAAACATAATTGTTTCCATTCCATTCCCATTCCGATTCTGATTCCATTCCACGAACCAAGTGCCACCTTAGGGTTGTCTTGCAATACCTTTAGCAACATCTTGTTAAACGAGTAATAAGTACATACTTTGCTTCCAAAGACCAAAGTCTCCAGTATCATCAAATTTTTTGATTTCACAACTAGTGTAACTCATCTTCTTATCTCTTATTCAAGAAAACTTTCAATGACAACAATGGCTTCGAGTTGATTAGTCTATAACCATTACAATAAATTGCACTTAACGTTCTTCCAAGAGATTACATGGCTTTGATGCCAATTTGTAAAGGAGGCTAAGATCTATGCGATGAATCTAACCATTGAATCACAATGCACATGTCAACACAGAATCACATTTACCTGATCCAACACAATGTGTGTCTAATCAATAAAAGCGGCCACCCTAACAATTCACTATGATCTCGAAACAATTTGTACACCCTCAACCTTATTCTTTGATAAGAATTTCACACCCTCACACTACATAACAAATAACTTTCTTGAAAGAGCTCTCGTTACAAGTTACTTGAGTTTAATCTAACAATCTTGAACCTTTAACCTAACGAGATTAATCACATATATTTATTCTACTTAGAGTAAGACACTTTATAATGATTAATAATACTCTACAAAAGATTTATATAAAATTGTGAATAATAATTAACTTAATAACATATGAGACTAAAGATTGTTTTAGGTGTAATATACTTGAGTACACTTGATATTTATTTATTTGAAGTACATTTTTGATAATAACATAATATTTTGATTTACGTGTTATCATTTAAAAAATGTCAAAATATAGAAATTTTTTAAAGAAGAGAAAAAACATTTTTCCAAATGTAATTTGTTTGATCAATTTATGAGATATTATCATAATCTTTATTATGTAATAAGCTAAATATTTAACTTTGTTAATAAGGTAAATATTTATTTAATCATTTAGTATAAGATTCATACTTTTATAGATTTGAATAACTAAATTACATCAATTTTTATATTAATCATAAAAGCAAAATGTCTTCTAACGTTTGCAATTTACCAATGGAATAATAAGCATGAGGTACGGGTGAATTTCAAAAGGACGGTCTTTCACACTTTCCTTTTTGAAAAAAATAACAATATTTTAATTTTACATGGTAATCAATTATATATATATATATATATATATATATATATATATATATATATAAAAGAAAAGGAGCAATGAAACTAGTATTTTAATAAAAAATAATATTTTTAAAATTTATAATAATAAAAATAATATTAAATAAATTATAAATTATAACTTATTTAATATTAAAATAATTATAATTTAATTAAATATCGTTAAAAATAAAATAATATTTCAATTTTTTTATAATAAAAATATAAGAAATGAACATAATATATATTATTTTTATGGTTATAAGTTTTAATATTATTATTTTATTATTTTAATAAAAAATAAGATTAACGCAATTATTTTTATTATTATAAAAATATAAAAAAGTTATTTTATTTTTATTATTAACTATATTTTAATATTATTTTTAATGTATTATTATTATTATTATGATAATAATATTTTAATATAATAAAAAAATCAAATAAATTGGCCAATAAAGTCGGAACCGGATTGGGATTGAGCTGAGAATCTATGTTTTTAAAAGAAAAATGCTTTAGGCAAAATTTCCTGTTTTTTAACAAACGCCATATAATAAGTCCAAGCCAAAATGACTTTTACAGTATTATATTTATTTATGAATGATACTAAACATAATTAATTTTATTATTATTATAATAAAAATATATTAATAGTTTATTACATTTTTATAATTAATTATATTTAAATATTATTATTATTTGATCAAATTATTATTAATGTAATAATAGCAAAATAAATTATGATTATATCATTCATTTTTATTTATCATCAAATAATTTTCTGAAAAATAATTATAAAATAAAGCAAAATGCTAACTGTGTGAAAACTGAAGGGTGTACGTCAAGTTATGGAAATTTTAAAGTTCTAGGATAAGAAAACAAAAAAGAAAAAAAAAAAAGAAAAAACGAAAGGAAAAAACAAAGAGTGGGGCCAAAAAGGGCCCCACTTGCACTCTCAATACCTCATCAGTTCATTCCTCAGTGATCAAAAGCAGCTGCTGCAAAGCAACTTCTGTTTGGCAGAACCGTTAATCAATCCCTATAATCACTTACTTGCTAGTCTCAAAACACTCTCCTAATTCCTAAACCTTAATTTTCCTCAATTTGTTTTTTAATCTTCCATTTTCTTCCGAAAAAAGGAAAAGGGTACCGAGGGCCAT
The DNA here is from genome assembly GCA_037013495.1 of Hippophae tibetana. Classification (NCBI taxonomy): domain Eukaryota; kingdom Viridiplantae; phylum Streptophyta; class Magnoliopsida; order Rosales; family Elaeagnaceae; genus Hippophae; species Hippophae tibetana. The sequence continues at coordinate 122,194,784 of CM072801.1, forward strand.
ATCAAAGGAAAGCTATTAGCCCAGCTGGTTTTTTTCTTGTCTTTTTCCCCGGCCCTATCTCTATTCTATATTTATAAAAGCAATAATGTGGCAGGGAAAATAAACAAAGATTCTAATACAAAAAGGTCATTTCTTTGTTTGAGGAGCTTGGTTTGTTGTTGATGGTCATGGGTTTTAGGCTAGCAATGTAGAATGTGTTAGTGGTGGTGTTCTGTTCTTGGATTTTTTCAGTGGAAGCCTCTGTGTCTTATGATTCTAAGGCTATCACCATTAATGGTCAGAGAATGATCCTTATTTCTGGTTCCATTCACTACCCAAGAAGTACCCCTGAGGTATTTCTTCAAATGTGCTTCCTGAGTCTCTTTAGTTTTCTCTATCAGTCTGTCGTGCTTGTTTTTTTTTTTTCTTTCCTTTTTAGTTTTCTTCTGCAGGGCAGCTTTTGCTTCAACTTCTCGCTGTGCCCTTTTCCTTCTATCTTTGATATACTATTGTACTTTTGGGTGTAAATATTTTACTTTAAGCTCTGGTTATATTAGCCATGTTGCAAATGTGGCCATATCTCCTTCCATCTTTGATATACATATACTGTTATATTCTTGGTATAGAGATTCTACATTAAGCTTTGGTTATCTTTGGCTTCTTTCAGATGTGGCCAGATCTTATTCAGAAGGCCAAGGAAGGAGGTTTAGATGTGATTCAAACATATGTTTTCTGGAATGGGCATGAACCTTCACCTGGCAAAGTAATTTTAAATGGCACCTTCCCACCTGTTTGTAGTGGACTTTTATTTTTCCTTTTTCTCTTTTAATGTCTAATGGAAAGTAAATTTTAGTGAACTTTTTACATATTGTTTTTTTCCCTTGCAGTATTATTTTGAGGGAAATTATGATCTAGTTAAGTTCGTTAGGCTGGTTGAGCAAGCAGGTCTTTATCTCCATCTCAGAATTGGCCCCTATGTCTGTGCTGAGTGGAACTTCGGGTAAATATTAAAGATATAATTTTCAAGAAAATTTCCCTTAACACAATATTCTGGGTTTTCTAAACTAGCTTTATTTTTTCACCACCACTTTTGCAGGGGCTTCCCTGTTTGGTTGAAGTACGTTCATGGCATCCAATTTAGAACAGACAATGGACCTTTCAAGGTTTGGACTTTTTATTCGTACTCCTTAAGTTTCTGTGTTCTGTGTTACCATGTAAAGCATGCGATTGATATATTTATGTAAGTCTTACTGATTTTGACTTATGAATTGATATCATAAAGGCACATATGCAAATATTTACGACCAAGATAGTGGATATGATGAAAGCAGAAAATCTCTTTGCGTCTCAAGGTGGTCCTATAATTTTATCACAGGTGGGCTAAGTTTATAATTTTCAGACACTACCTTGATCTGCTTTAATTATTTTTTTTCCTTTCACCTCCTAGTTTTATAAAATATCTTATTTTCTAGATTGGATAGTAAATGATAAATATATATTTTGTGTTGTGACAGATTGAAAATGAATATGGACCTATGGAGTAAAGAATACACTCAATGGGCAGCTCATATGGCTGTTGGACTTGGCACCGGTGTCCCATGGGTTATGTGTAAACAAGATGATGCCCCTGATCCTCTTGTAAGTCTTTTTCTCTCTACTTTTTATAGCTCTTTCCTAGAAAATATGGTACTTTTGTGTTAAAACTATGGTATCACTCGGTACCCGATCCCCATGTCCTATTTGTGATTTAACCTTGAATCGTGATAGTGCTAATGCTAATGTTATACTCCATTATTCATAGTAGGTTGTTACTTAATGATGTGTTGTTCATCTTATGCACATGATTGTGGTTCTCTCTTTCTCAGTTTCTCTAGTTTCTCTTTTTGTCTGTTACACATTATTTTATTCTTTATAGTCTTAGGGAAATTAATGGTCTAATTTGTGGCATAATTTAAGAAAATTAGTGGCATAATTTAATGCTTAAATTATGTCACAATTTAGTAAAAGAGAACCTTGTTTCATCTATAAATATGGAGGAGTTCATGCAATGAAGAACAAGGCAAAAATAAAAAAAATCAGAGAGAACATAAGCAAACTCAAAGAGAAAAAATACTTAGTGAGTTTGAGGAAACACTTGAGAGATATTATTACTAAGAAAATCTGTATCTGTATTCTGTATATTTCCTACTCAGTTCAATAATATTTGCTGTCTCCCGTAGATCTAAACGAATTATCGAACCACGTAAATTTTATGTCTTTTTACTGCTTTGATATATTCGTATACCGTTGTTTATTGCTTCTGTGCATAACAAATTAGTAACAGAGCTAAATATAGCAGTATTATATATCAAATCAAAGCTCTCGAAGAGACAAACACAAGGGTGAAAGAATCGCTCAAATCGAAAGTCAGAATCACCACCATAAGCCGCCAGAGTGCTGGAACTAAGTCAACTCATTGAGTTGGACCTGGATCGAGTCAACTCAATCACTAGTGATATTTGGACTGAGTTGGTCAGTTTTTCATCAGTTTTCAGTCGAGTCGTACCTAGTCTTAGTTAATTGGACCATTATGGATTCAACTGCGGATTCCGTTTTTTCAAATAAGGTATAAAATTTGGAAAAACATTGTTTTAAGTGCAAAATTTCCGTTATCCGTTTATACTTATGGATGATAAAAGAGAGATCGAAGAAGATGAACAAGTTGACCTTAGAATTTTTGGCAAACCAAGTTGTTCTACTTGAAGAACTATATTGTCCAACACAAAATTTGAGGTGGAGAAATTCGACGGTACCAATAACTTTGGCATGTGACAATGTGAAATATTAGATCTATTGTTCCGAGAAGGATCTAATATAGCCTTGGAGACCAAGCCAGGAGATTATTCAAATGAAAATTGGAATTATGTCAACCGACAAGCTTGTGGCACAATTCGACTATGCTTAGGAAAACATCAGAAGTACTTTGTCATGAAAGAGAATGTAGCCGCAGTTCTCTGGAAGAAACTAGAGGACAAGTACATGACGAAAAATATTGAGAACAGACTCTACTTGAAGAAGAAACTTTTATGATCGAGCACTTAGATAATTTCAATAAATTTTTGGCCGATCTGCTAAAATTTAGATGTTGAAATTATCGATGAAGATAAAGCTTTGTTGTTGCTGAATTCATTACTTGAGAGTTATGAGCATTTAACCATAACCCTGTTATATGGAAATGATGAGGTTAAGTTCGTAGATGTTTTAAATGCTTTGGTAAATAACGAGTATCGAAAGAAGGATCAACATGATCACAAAGACTCAATATCAGAAGCATTGACGGCAGCCAAAGGTAGGACGAACAACAAAAAATCTAACAGATCAAATAATAAGGGCGATTCAAATCAAAGTCTAGAGGAGAGTCATCCAGAAAACGTCTTGCGAAGGACGAGTGTGCCTATTGTCACCAGAAAGGGTACTGGAAGAAAGATTTCCTAAACAAGGACAAGTCAAATGCAAATGTTGCACAGAAGGCTGATGAAGATGAAGAATCAGCCTTTTCAGTTTCATCATCAGAAATCTTCTCAGATAAGTGGATCCTTGATTCTGGATGTTCTTATCATATGTGTCCAAACAGACATTGGTTTTCGAGTTTTGAGGAGCTCGATGGAGGAGTTGTGCTTATAGGCAATGACAATGTCTGTCAAACAAAAAGGATCGGAACAGTACGACTAAAGATGCACGATGGTACAATCAGACGACTTACAAATGTAAGGTATATTCCTGACCTAAAGAGAAACCTTATTCCTTTAGGTGTTCTAGATTCTGATGGTTACAAGGTAACATTAGAAAATGGAGTCTTGAAAGTTGTACAAGGTGCATTTGTAGCGATGAAGGGTACTCAGAAGACGAACTTGTATTTCCTAGATGAGAGTACAGTTACAGGAAGAGTAGTTGTCTCAAGCAGTTCTGAAGAAAAGACAAATGATTCTTCCCGCCTATGGCACATGCGCTTAGGGCATGTCGATGAAAAGACTTTATAAGGCTTAATGAAGCAAGGTCTTTTGAAAGGTGCCAAGACTAGAAAGTTTGATTTCTGCGAGCATTGTGTAATGGGAAAACAAACAAGAGTCAAGTTCGGCATTGCCATTCATCGTACTAAGGGGTCTCTTAATTATATTCACACGGATGTCTGGGGACCTTCTAAGAATGCTTCACTTGGAGGTAAACGTTGGTTTGTGACTTTTATTGATAATTTCTCTAGATATGTCTAGAGATACACTATGAGTCACAAAGATGAAGTTCTGGATATCTTTCTTAAATGGAGGAAAATGATCGAGACTCAGACAGGCAGGAAAATTAAGAGGCTCAGATCTGATAATGGTGACGAGTACAAATCAGTTCCCTTCAAAATTTGTCAAGATGAAGGTATAATCAGACATTTTTCAGTTCCTCGTACACCATAGTAGAATGGAGTTGTAGAACGAATGAATCGTACTTTGGTTGAGAAAGTTCGATGTATGCTATCTCAATCCAAATCGAGCAAGGTATTTTGGGCTGAGACTTTGTCATATGTAACTCATATAGTCAACAGACTTCTTACAACTGCATTAGATGGGAAAACTCCTAAAGAGGTATGGTCTGGACAACCTACTTTTGATTATGATTCATTGCGAATATTTAGATGGCATATTTTCATGTTAGTGAATCCAAATTGGATCCTAGAGCAAAGAAAGTTGTTTTTTGGGCTTTAAGGAAGGAGTTAAAGGATTTCAACTTTGATATGGTGAATCCAAGAAGATCGTCTTAAGTCGAGATGTCACATTTGACGAGTCTGTTATGCTGAGACAGACAAATTCAGAGAAAGAGAATGAAAGTCCAAATACTCTTTCTAAGGTGATGCTTGAGACTCCAGAAGATTCAGAAAAGATAGCACCGACTACCGATCGTGGTGAAGATGAAATTGATGATTAAGAAGAGATCTCAGTTGAGGTGGAGGTTCTCACACCATCACCACGGATCAATCAGTAGCCCGAATCTATTGCTACTACTCGACAGAGAAGAGAGATTAGGAAGCCTACTAAATACACACGCAGTTAGTTTGATCACTGTGTATACTTTCGAAAACTCCAAGACGACAACTTCATTTATTTGCTCTTATATGTTAATGATATGTTAATTGCATCTAAGAGCAAGGTGGAAATCGACAGATTGAAGGCTCTGTTGAGTTCAGAATTTGAAATGAAAGATCTTGGAGAAACTAAGAAAATTCTTGCGATGGAAATCGCAAGAGATAGAATTGCAAACATAGTTTGTTTGACACAGACTCAGTATCTGAAGAAAGTACTACAAAGGTTTGACATTGATAAGAAAACCAAACCAGTAAGTACACCGCTTGCTCCTCATTTTCAACTGAGTGCATTGATGTCACCTAGCACCGTCGATGAGAAGAAGTAAATGGAGCGTGTTCCATATGCAAATGTCGTTGGTGCCTTGATGTATGCAATGGTATACACCAGACCTGATATTTCCTATGCTGTTAGTATGGTGAGTCGTTACATGCACAATCCTGGTATTTGACACTGGCAAGCAGTGAAGTGGATTCTACGGTACATCTATGGTATTGTGGATATTGGTTTGAAGTTTGAAAGAGACAAGACTGAAGACAAGCACCTAGTCGGATATGTGGATTCTGACTATGCTGGAGATTTGGATAAACGTCGATCTACAACTGGTTATGTGGTCACAATAGTAGGAGAACCAGTTTGTTAGAGATCAACATTGTAGTCAACTGTAACTTTGTCTACTACAGAGGCACAGTATATGGCTGTAACAAAAGCATTCAAAGAAGCTATATGGATTCTCGGATTGACCAAGGATTTGGGTATTGTTCAGAAGAACATGGAGGTTTTTTGCGACAGCTAGAGTGCCATTTGTTTGGCAAAGAAACCAAGTTCATCATGGTCGCACCAAGCACATCGATGTTCGATTTCATTTTGTTTGGGAAATCGTCGATGAAGGGAATGTTATACTTCAGAAAGTCGGAACTGCAGATAACCCTGCAGATATGCTTACAAATGTGGTTATAGGAATCAAGTTTCAACACTACTTAAACTTGATCAACATCTCTCGAGCTTAGAACGCCTAGGGCGCATTTGGAGGCAGTGCTATGAACTTTTTCGCCAAGGTAGAGATTGTTGAATATTGGCTCTAAAAGTAACAAATTAGTGGCCTAATTTAGTGAAATTAATGGTCTAATTTGTGACATAATTTAAGGAAATTAGTGGCCTAAGGCTTAAATTATGCCACAATTTGGGGAAAGGGAGCCTTGCATCATCTATAAATATGGAGGAGTTCATGCATTGAAGAACAAGGCAAAAATCAGAAAAAATCAGAGAGAGCATAAGCAAACTCAAAAAGAGAAAATACTTAGTGAATTTGAGAATTTTTTGTGAGTTTGGGGAAACACTTGAGAGATATTATTAGTAAAAAAATCTGTATCTATATTTTGTATATTTCCTACTCAGTTTAATAATATCTATTGTCTTCCGTGAACCTAAGCAAATTTCCGAATCACGTAAATTCTGTGTGTCCTTTTACTGTTTTGATATATTCATATACTGCTATTTATTGCTTCCGTGTACAACAGTTGTTACTTAATGATGTGTTGTCTTCATTTTATGCACATGGCTGTGGTTCTCTCTTTCTCCGTTTATCTTTTTGTATGTTACACATTATTTTATTCTTTATAGTCTTTAAGATGTTTTGAAATGATAAATTGATGAGCGTGTCTTTTTGTTTATTTTCAAGTAGAAAGTGCTTAGAGGGTGAAAAAGTAATTAACCCTTTTCTCTACCATTGAGATGCCAAATGTCTGTTGCATGTGTTGCTTAATATTTACTGCATGTATGTTTGTTTGAACCGATCTTAATAAAACAATCTCTTCCCGAGCATCTCTTTTTCTGGGTCCATTTTAAGTTATTGTTTGTTCAACAGATTAATGCATGCAATGGATTCTACTGTGACTACTTTTCCCCAGACAAGGCCTATAAACCAAAGATGTGGACTGAAGCTTGGACTGGCTGGTAATAAGCTCGCCTGTGGACCATTATTTTCTATTTTTGCATGCAGGTTTACTGAATTTGGAGGTCCTGTTCCTTACAGACCTGTAGAAGACTTGGCCTTTTCAGTGGCAAAGTTTATACAGAAGGGGGGGATCATTTATAAATTACTACATGGTAAGTTGTTACTTGTTGAAACTACTGTAAAAATACTCTCTTTTTTAACTTAACTTATTTATCTTTTTATGGGGGGTCTTTTTCCATGGTTTTAGTATCACGGGGGAACAAACTTTGGCCGAACTGCTGGTGGTCCTTTCATTGCAACCAACTATGACTATGATGCTCCTATTGATGAATATGGTATGCATATATAATTTTCTATTTTGTTGTTTGAGTATTAACGTACAATTCTAAATATTGTAACTTTTTTTGCATTTATATGAGGGTAGGGAAAGTCTAGTATGTATCATTACATCATCTAGTTTTTTTTGCGGTTGATGCAATCATCATAATTTGATGAAGCAAACTGTGCCAACCGATAGCAAGTTGTGTTTCTACCAGTTCGCCACTTTGCAAAGGTCCAATTTAAGCTTATGACCATCACGTTCTTTGAAATACAGGATATACTTTGATGGATGACTTGATATCAGATCAAAAAGTTATTTCGAATAAATATTGAAGCTAGTTTACTACCACGACCTTAAATTTCAAGTAGCGATCGTGCGACACTTAGCACCGTCCGTTGCACTAAGCCTGCCTTTGAATCCGAATAAAACTCCAAATGAATTAGAAAGAGAGTTTGTAAAGAATGTTTTGTATTACTCTAGAGAGAGTTTATCTTACAAGATGACTAAGAATTTCCAAGTATGAATACAAATGAAGACCAATAGGTCTATTTATAATGTGACACCAAGCTTAAGACTATGCCACATCTTTCTAGATCCTTCTAAGTCTAAAATGTACAAGAGTGTTCTAGTTTTATGTACAATATGACACAAGGTTCTAGGACCTTCTAGCCAACTCTAGAGTCTTCTAGGAATGTCTAGTTCCTTCATGCACGTTCTAGGATGTTCCGTAAGCTTCCAGCGGCTTCTACATCCTTCAAAAACCATCCACCACGTTCTAGAATATTTCAGTCCATTCTAGCACCCTCCAGTGTACTCTAGAACATTCTAGGGTCTTCAAAGCTTGAGTTGAGTTCATCCAACTCTAGCTTATTCTAGACATCTCTAGGTCACTCTAAAACTTTCTCATTTAGAAAAGTCTAGATCCTTTGGGCAAACACTATTTGTTTGGATTTTGCGGGACAATTTAAGCGGGACGTAACATTACGCTCTCTTCATAACCATTGATATTGCCATTCATAATATTTTGGATGCACACATTCCTGTGACTCCTGTCTTGTTTGAGCACTAACTAATTATCTGTCCTTTGGTAATATGCATTACAATCTTCCTCCTTGGTCAATCAGCATTCTTCCTGACTACAACAACACAGTTTATAACACTGCAAGGGTGAGAAAATGATTTACTGTTTGATAACTGTATTTTATATAGTTATTTTCACCTATTTTATTAATTATAATTGCTATGTTTTTAATGTTTTTAGTTAATTTTAGTTTAATAAATTAGTATTTACTATTTTTTATATTTTTTTATAAAAATTAAATAATTTGTATCGAAAACGTACTTAATTGTAAATTTGTGTCCAAAAATATAATTTCAAATAAAAGAGTGTTTAATTACAATTTATAAAAGTCAAAAATATAATTTAAATTTAAATCGGGCTTAATTTTAATTATAAAAAGTTTAAAAATTTAATTTAAATTAGAAAAGAGCTAAACTGTAATTAAAGAAAGTTGAAAATATAATTTGAAATAAATTTGTGGGTCAAAATGCAATTAAGAAAATTTAATTTTCTGCGCAGGTGAGAAGAACCACGCGCAAAACGTGGATCGTCTGATCAAAAAAGAAACGGTTGAGATTCGCGCGACCAGATCACGCCCGACCAAATCGCGTGTGTGTAGATTCTGTTTCACGCGGCTCGGCGCCCGAATGGGGCCCACCTGCCGCGCAGGCCGACGTGCAGTGGGACCCACGTGTCTGACGCGTCCAGCCGCTCTCCCCCACTTACGCGCGCCTCTGATCCTGTGTGCTGATCTCTGCGTGCAACCGGATTTTCAGCGAATCAGAAGCTGCCACGTGTCCGCCTGAATCCTTTCCTCGAATAAGAAAATGCCACGTGTCCCACTATATTTTTAAGTCAATCATGTTATGACACGTGTCAAGTTATGATGAACGCGAAAGCGCAGGATCACGCCCGCGTGCAGCCGTTGTCCCCCGTGCGACAATCCATCGTGCGCCCGTTTCGCGCAGCCAATCAGAAGTTGCCACGTGTCTGCTTTAAATATTTTCTGCGAATCAGACGCTGACACGTGGCATGCATTTTGAATTAAAAATTTACAACGGCGCCCTGTCTCACGCGTGAATTTAATTAATATTTTCGATATCGAATTTCGATACGCGTGATTTTATTTTTCGATACAAAATTATTACGCATTTTTATAAAAAAATAAAATAAAAAATGTAATATTTTTGATGTATTATTTTTAGCTATAAATAGGAGATAAGATGATAGTTTTAAAAAGTTTTGGGAGTTTTGGAGAGTTTAGTTTTGGAAATTTTTTTGTGTTGTTCGGTTTTGGACTACAGAACACGGAGAAGCCATTTTTTGGCTTTTGTTGTGTTTTACGTGTGCCAAATATTTGTTCTAAGTGATGTTTTAATTTTCCTTCTTCTTCATCTAATTTTTCTGAAACTGTTGTAATTTTTATTTTAATTTTATGAAGTAATTTAATTTTTCTAGGGTTGCATTTGATCTTAATTTATGAAGCTTTTATTTTAATTATTTTTGATAGATTTATAAGACGATAGATTTGTTCGTTCTATTTTGTGCTTAATGCTTTTTGATTATTTACGAATCTTATCAAAACGATCCGTGGCACATAAATAAACTTGGAAGAGGCATTTGTGTGTATATTGCTCGTAAATAGAATGACATGTATGATGAAGGATAGGAATATACCCTAATTGTATGTGTGACCATTTGAAAACTTAAAACGTAATGAATCTCGGTGAATTTAATTCTCATAGAGATATAGTGAATTAATTTAACGAGGTGTGTTTGTACGGAACTCGGAAGAGATGTATGAATAAAATTAGAAGTTTTCGGTTGACAAATTAAATGTACTAAAAAATATAAATCAAAAGAAAATAAAATGATTTGAGTTGAGTTGATGAATTTGGTGAAAAATTGCAATCCTAGATTTCTTTTATTTTGTTTTTAGACTATTTTCTTAAATTTGTGACAATCAATGATCGTTTTTAATAAAATCAGAGAGAGATAATTTTAGTACTCAACAAACTATAGTAACAAATCTCCGTGGGAATGATAACTTACTTATCAAATTTATTACTTGTGACCGTGTATACCTACATGAAAATAGTTAAAACAAATCGTCGGCAACGGTGCCAAAAACTTGTGTGTTTTACAACACACAAAAACGTGCAAGTATACACGTTCACAAGTAATAATATTTGATAAGTAAGTTATCGTTCCCACGGAAATTTGTTACTACAGTTTGTTGAGTACTAAAATTATATCTCTCTGATTTTATTCAAAACGCTCGTTTGATTGTCACAAATTTAAAGCAGACACGTGACAGCTTCTGATTGGCTGCGCAAAACGGGCGCAAGATGGATTGTCGCACGGGGGACAACGGCTGCACGCGGGCGTGATCCTGCGCTTTCGCGCTCATCATAACTTGACACGTGTCATAACATGATTGACTTAAAAATATAGTGGGACACGTGGCATTTTCTTATTCGAGGAAAGGATTCAGGCGGACACGTGGCAGATTTTGATTCGCTGAAAATCCGGTTGCACGCAGAGATCAGCACACAGGATCAGAGGCGCGCGTAAGTGGGGGACAGCGGCTGGACGCGTCAGAAACGTGGGTCCCACTGCGCGGCAGGTGGGCCCCACTCGGGCGCCGAGCCGTGTGAAACGTAATCTGCACACACGCGATTTGGTCGGGCGTGATCTGGACGCGCGAATCTTAGCCGTTTCTTCTTTGATCGGACGGTCCACGTTTCGCGCGTGGTTCTTCTCACCTGCACAGAAAATTAAACTTTCTTAATTGCATTTTGACCCACAAATTTATTTCAAATTACATTTTCAACTTTTTTTAATTATAGTTTAGCCATTTTCTAATTTAAATTTTTAATAATTAAAATTAAGCCCGATTTAAATTTAAATTATATTTTTGACTTTTATAAATTGCAATTAAACACTCTTTTATTTGAAATTATATTTTTGGACATAAATTTACAATTAAGTACGTTTTCGATACAAATTATTTAATTTTCATAAAAAAATATAAAAAACAGTAAATACTAATTTATTAAACTAAAAACATTAAAAATATAGGAATTATAATTAATAAAATAGGTGAAAATAATTATATAAAATAAAGTTATCAATGTTAATACCTCTTTCCTGCATTAAAGTTATCTGGTAAAATTGGTTTTCATAATTACCAATATACCTGTACAGGTTGGTGACCAGAGTGCGCAGATGAAGATGACTCGTGTTCCTGTTCATGGGGGCTTCTCTTGGCAGGCATACAATGAAGAGACAGCTTATTATGATGACTCTTCTTTCACAGTAGTTGGTTTGTTGGAGCAGATAAATACCACAAGAGACATCTCTGATTATCTGTGGTACATGACAGAGTGAGTATTGTATGAGTCTGAGGTCTTATTTCCACTAACTTTTTCTTGCAAACCTTGAAAATATTTCTTTCTTTACCATTTTTTTCCCAGTGTGACAATTGATCCAACTGAAGGGTTTCTGAAGAGTGGAAAGTATCCTACACTCACAATCTTGTCAGCTGGCCATGCTTTACATGTTTTCGTTAATGGTCAACTATTAGGTATGTTGTTTATTCTCGGACATTTAATATAAGGGTTTTAATTTTCAACTCAATCTTGCAAATTTAGTTCGATGGATATATTTTGCTCAAGAAATACTGAATTGCGTGAAATCATTGAATTAATCAATATAATACTATTTGCAACAAATGCACTCTTGAACAGAGTTCTTGATCTTGCCTTTTCAAGGCCAAAAATGTGTAGACTTGATTTTTGAGGTTAATGATGCCATTGATTTTCCCTTTTCTTTTATGGTATATTTGTTCTAAATATAATGTATTTCTTAAATTCGGGGAAGGGACTGCTTATGGAAGTTTAGAGTCTCCTAAATTGACATTTAGTGGTGGCATGGATTTGAGAGCCGGTATCAACAAAATTGCACTTCTAAGTATTGCTGTTGGTCTTCCGGTTTGTTTCTCTCTCTCTCTCTCTCTATCTAGCTACTTCTCTCTTTATGGAGAGTTTGTGTGCCAGTATGACTATGAGTCTAACGTTAGTTTGCTTACAATGTGAAATAGAATATTGGTCCCCGTTTTGAGACCTGGAATGCTGGTGTTCTTGGCCCTGTTGCACTAAGTGGTCTAAATGAGGGTAGGAGAGATTTGTCATGGCAGAAATGGACTTACAAGGTTGGGGCTTCTCTTATAGTGATGTAGAATATGGAAACTGACTATTCTTAATATATTCAGGTACCATGTTCCCCATTCATGGCTAAATCCAACAGGAAATTTGTTGGTCATCTTCGAGGAATCGGGTGGAGATCCAAATGGAATATTTTTGGTTAGAAGGGATATTGATAGTGTATGCGCTGATATCAATGAGTGGCAACCAACACTGATTAATTATCATATGCAAGTCTCAGGCAAAGTCAATAAACCCCTGAGGCCTAAAGCACACTTATGGTGTGGACCTGAGCAGAAAATCACGTCCATAAAGTTCGCTAGCTTTGGAACTCCAGAAGGGATTTGTGGTAGTTACCGTGAGGGAAGCTGTCACGCCCACAAGACATATGATGCTTTTGAAAGGGTATCTTACTCTATTGCGCAACTAGTGCCTTCTCTTTTCTCCTCTATGCAATATCAACAACTATTTTAGATAACTTTGCCATCATTTCTTGCTTTTGCTTACTTGATGTCACATGTTGTTTTACTATCAATAATCCAATATCATGCAAATTGCCCAAGTTTTGGATTCACGGCCTTCCAAAAGTTTACTTGCTATACGTATTGGCTATATATTCTTTTTGTCCTTGTGATTCATCGAAACATAGGAAAATTACTGGGAGTGACTTTGACAATGTTCCTGACCTGAAAAGTTTTTAACCAAATTTAAATAAATGCTACGTATATCTTTCTTTCTTCGTGAGCACTAAAACATTGTTTTATTCTTGCAGAGTTGCATTGGGCAGAACTCTTGCTCAGTGACTGTATCACCAGAAAACTTTGGAGGTGATCCATGTCCTAATGTCATCAAGAAACTCACAGTTGAGGCCATTTGCAGCTTATGATCTTCAACAACCGAAGTAACAGTCCTGCACTGTTTTTTCTTTTACGTTCTTTTACTGCCATCCCAGTGAATCAATTTTTGGGTAAATTAATCTAATATCTAAAATCATTACCGTATTTATCGGCTTTCCCATATACAGCACACCTCATCGGTGAATGCTGAAAGAGTTGAAGGATGAATGTGGTAGGCCATATGTATATACTAGTTGCTGTCTTGATTGGTGCCTTCATGTTATACCAAAAGCTGGAAGAAAGCTTTGATTCAAGGTAGGTAGCACATTGAGACTACACCAAATGGAGTCCATGGGCCGAGCTTAATGTTTGAGAGCATGGAAGCATCTAGTTTCCAGTAAATTCAATATTTTTTTCTATTTTTTTTTTTTTTTTAGAGTAGGGACCTAAAGATCAACCAATTTATTGAAACCCTTTAAAAAGAAAATCGCGTGTATGGATCAATTATTCATTGCTTGTTCTTGTACCTTGTATGAGTTTCCAAGAGCAATCTCATGTACATCTGTTGCTATTTTGCATTCTGCATTGAACTATATAAATATATGTACTGTTTAGAGCCTGAAGAATTGATAAATGGAACTAAGGTTGTTCATTGGATCGAAATCGTTGATTTTATACTCATTCGATCCGACCATTCGCTCGGATTGAAACATCCTAATCCGCAACCGATCCGATCACTTCTCACATCCGCTCAATCTGATTCGTAAACTATTCGGATTACATCCGATCAATCCAACTAATAAACTTAATTAACTTTATTTTTTGTATTTTTAAATAAAAAATTTAAATTTTTACATAAATCATAACATAAAATTATTTGATTTAAAAAATATATTAAAAAATTAAATACATATATATATAATTAATTTCGATCGGATCGGATGAATTGTAGTGAAATCCGCCATCCGATCTGACCATCGGATCGGATCGGATGAAAAATTAATGGATCGGATCAGATAATCGGATTTTTTGCACACCACTAAATGAGAATGATGTACCTACACAATTGAAGTACAACTCTCTCCTTTCATTTCTTTTTCTTCTTCCTAATATATGAAAACTTATTAGCCGCTACCCTGAAAGAAAATGTGATATCCATGACCAATCACAAGCATAGCGCATGTATTTTCTGAAGTGAGCAGGGGTAGAGTTATTATTTATTAAGTTATTAATGTTGTTCGGTATTTTAGATTATAAGTATTCTCTTATTCTATTTTTTTTTAAATTGATTTATTTTAATATAAAACAATTAAATTAATATAATTTTTTCTTAATTGATGTAACCCTTTAAAATTATAAGATTAAATGATGCAACTTATAATCTAATGGATTAAATTACACAAATGACTTTATCTAATAATTTTTCATGATATGTTTTTCTTTTATGAAAATGTATTGTTTTTTAAAATATTCTCATTTAATTTAAGTTAAAAGATAAGATATCAATTTAGGCCCATAATATAACTATAGGATAAAATTGGATTCATCCATATATATGGTTCATAGTTTGACACATAAGAGATTCATCCATATATTTCGGTTCATAGTTTGACACATAAGTTGATACTAGAGTCAACTAAGAGCAAAATTAATGGTATCAAATGAACAATTTATCTTTTTTAAAATTGATGAGCTAAAAAAACTCAAATTTATTTGACTAATGAGTTCATTTGAAAAAAAATGTTTTTGTATAATAATAATAATTACTATAATGATATTACGAAAAAACATACTCAAAATATATTTTATTTTTACAAAAATATAATTAAAAGATAATATATATATATATATATATATATATGTATTTTAAACAAATTCATAAATATTTATTTTATTTTATTTTTAAGATGTAAATGAGTTACTTATGATATGATTATCCCAATTTATTTAAAAATATGTTAAATTAAATTTAATTGAAGTAAAATTTAAATAATTTGGATTGAATTGATGGAAAATGAACTTAAATTAAGTGAGTAAGAGTAATCATTTTACACCTTTTATCTGTAATGGTCGGGATGCCGTAACCCAATACTTCCTCCCCAGTATATATGCTTATCCCAAATTTGAAATGACATCCATTAATTCATATTGCGTCATCCCGTTTACAATTTACATAGCCTAATAATACTGTTTCTCCAACATCCTTACAGATTTGATAGAAAAAGGTCAACTTGGCTTATGAAGATTCAAAGGGTTACGTCCTTCTTTGCTATTGTTGAAAATAATTAGAACACGTATTAGAGCATTGAAGTTGTCAGAGGGTACTCATAAATTGAACCGAGTGGTTCATGTGCTAAAAAACAGAAAAATATTAACTGAAAGGCCTCCAAGTAGAATCTGGTGGTACTGCACTACACCGTATGCAATTAAGTAATAAAGTATTATCTATTGAAAATACAGTGAGAAAGAGAAAAAAAGGAAGAAGAAGAGAGTAAAGACATTGCCTCATTGCTAGTAAACAAGCTCAAGCGGTTCTGGAACAGGAGTGTTAATTAGGACAACAACCCCTAATAATAACAAACAAACTGATACAGTACGAATCATTTTTAGCTATAATTACCTTTCAATTCGTTTGTATTTATAAAAATATTAATTTTTTTATACATTTTTATATATTATAAATATATTATATCATCGTCTAAAAATGATTTATTTTTTATATTAAAAAATTAAATTTGTGTCAAACAACACAAATCATCATTATTGTCACATGAACAACTACGACAGTCGGTTAATAATTTATTACTGTCAACCAGTGTCAAGTGGTTATCATGTGCAAAACATTGTAACAAAATCTCATGTTCTAAGTTTTCCACTGTAAACTCAGGAAAAGTTTTCAGTGTTTGTTTTTATTCATGCGTAAAATATGAAAGAGAGAAGTTTGTAAACTTGGGCAATAAATTGAGTATTTAGAAACAGTAGTTTATTGTTCATTGTATTTAGAAATAGTAGTTGATTCTTAGGTAATTATTTATCTTTAACAAAAATATATTTTAAATTCGTATTTATTAAATATAATAATACAAATTTACTAATTTTGTAAAAATGATTACAAATAATTGTAAAAATTTATTTTATAAAATAATAAAATTATGTTATCTGAATACATAAATTTATTATTTTTAAGATATTTTTTTATAAATATAACTGTAATATCTAATATATTAAAAATTAAAATATATTTTAATTAAAGATAACTTAATTAATTAATTTTATTTTTTATATTATTAATCTGCAAAAAGCATTCAATGTTATATGATGTACTTTTTTTTATTAATTTAATTAGCATTTAAATAATTATTTTCCAATTGACTTTGTTCAACACTTTAAAATAGATATTTCTAATTCAAAATAAAAAAAATGCTTACTTCTGTGAAATATGTTTATATATGTATGTGTTCCAACTTTGTCTTTTATCACTAAATGAAATAAAATTTGAGAAGGGTATAACTCCTTAAATTGATTTCAAATGAATTCTTAAACTCACATCTCATAAATTTCATTTTTGATGTATTAGATCATCTTGACAAAGACTTAATTTTATGACCCGTTTAAATTGAATTAAAACTTTTAAGTTATCGTGTGAGTAATAAATGTTCAAGTGATATGTAATTTCTAAAATAATATAAGAGATTCAAAACGAATATCTTATTTAAACAAAACATAATAATGCAACTTTACTGAATATGGAATCATAAGTACAAATGTCAGATTTTTAATTGATTATAATAATGGAATTGGACCCCGTATATTTGAATAAGATTAATTAATTAGCAAGGGATTAATGGTTTTTGTATATTTGTATAAATGTGTTTAACCGCTTATTAAATTTATTTATTTTGATTAATTTAAGGATGATATGAATAGATTTAAAAAAAATTAATTTAAATTTAATCTGATGATATAATCAATTTAAATTAATTTAAATTTGAAACTATTGAATTGTTTCAGATAAAATCAAATAGATTTAAAAATAATAATTTAAATTTAATCCGATGATATAATCAATTTGAATTAATCTAAACTTAAACTATTGAATTTTTTTAGATAGGATAAAATCAAATTAATATTAAAATTTATTTATAAATTATTTTCATATATAAAACAGGACATACATAAATTTAAATTTTAAATTGATATTTTTGTAATAAATATTATTATTTATAGTAATAACTAAAAAATTTAAAAAATAAGAAATATATCTATACAACTATTAAATTATTAAAAATATTTATTATTATTTTTTAAGCTAAAATATTAATCGAATATAATTATGTTATACATAATATTTAAATATAATATATTATAAAATAAAATATGTATTTATAATTTAATAGTAATTAAGTTCAGATCCGATCTGAATTCTAACAGATTGTATAATTTTCAATCCAAATCAGATTGATTTTTTCAATTTGAACGAATTGATTGGATTATTTGTTCATTCCTAATGTATACTTGTGATAATAAAGATTAGGATTTTTCGAGAAACAATGCTTGTGAAAAGAACTTTAAAGTAAGAGATTGGAGGATCGGTCACAAAACTATTTTTTCCCTTTCTAAATACCATATTATAGATCTTATGCATATAAATGACTTGGTGATTTTTTTGGTATAATTTTTGTGCTTGATTAATTTCTGCCTAAAAATTGCATTTTGTCGTAGAAGTTGTATGGTTAAGGAAGCTACTAAGAAAACTTTGAAGAAATCTAGGAATGCTCAGAAGAAGTCCGTTAATATTGTCAAGTTGTCTTCAGTTGCGAGAGATTGTTGCTAGCAAGATATGGATCAAATACATGAGAAAATAGAAGTCCAAAATTTGATTTTAAGGTGCGCAATTACCAAGAAATAGGTAGTGTAGGAATACATAAATTCCAACAATCCTGGGGCTAACAGACACTGGTGCCTCCTAGGCATGCAGATTTAAGTTTTTCACAAGAAATGTTGGAGTCATATATCCAGATTTTGACCTATTTTTTAACCAGTTATCAATCTTTACCAACTCTACCTTTTGACTTGATGAGATGTTGTTGTGCATAATGATTAGCTAATTAAGGAGAAGTAAAGTACATAATGTATAGATGAGACTTTTGGACTCTATGGTGGCATTGCCATCTTGCATGGCACACAAGGTGACATTTATAATCTATCTTTGTAGCTTAGATTTAACTTAGTGCTTTGGTAGACTAGGATGTACTTGTACATTTATAATTTTATAAAACTTTTTATTTTAGAAGTTGTTGCCTTTAGAAAATCTTTTTCTTCTAGAGGAATTTATTCTTCCAAACCAATCGTGGTGCTTTATAGAATTTTTATTCAATTGTGTTTGTGCCTAAGGCCTTAGTAGACTAGAAAATACTTATCTTTTTTGTTGTAATATTCTCTATGTGGCCATATCACTTTTCACATTTTGAAATTTGTCCGTATACTAGGAATTTGGTGATGCTTAGTACTTTGTCAATATATGCACCTTTGTTAACTCTTGAAGCCACTAAGAGAGCCTTGGGACCTGTTGAGACTCTAAAGGACCATTTGTAGGAATGCTTGTCTCAAGAGCAATCTTGTAGTTAGAATTTAAAAGGTGAGAATTAGATACTAGTATCCCAACTTGAAGTCGTTAGTGACAACGTCGTTAATGAGTATCTTGATTATGAGAACTTCAATGTTAACACTAGTGTGTCTTCGTCTCACGTGTTTGGGTCTGCTAAGAATTCTCAAGGGTTATAGTGGTTCTGACATCGAGGAGGGTGAGGTTCTAGTTAAGGCGGAAGCTTAGGTTCTCATAGAAATTGAGAATATTATAAAGCCCAAGCTCTAGTTGACTTGTGAAGCTCAGGAGGTGGATCAAATTATTGTGATAATCCTTGATGATGTTGAACAGGGAAAGTTTCCTTAAAATCTTACTTGTAGTTTCTCTTTATTTTCGCGTTGAAATGTAGCCATTCGACATCTCGATTGTAACTCCAAAGACTTTATTTTCATTAATAATAAAAACTTCAATTTTGTTTTATTTATCATTGTTTTGACACTTTTACGCTTAAGAACTACTTGCACTATTATTATTTTTTGTTTATGTAGCCATGCATTTTGCGTTCGAGACTTATCTGCTTGACACAATTCTCCATTGAGACACCACTTGATGAATCCATCGTTAAGGTGACACTTTGTAAATTTAATGTTGAGACAACACTTGGTAAATCTGTTGTTGAGATAACACTTAGAATATTTTTTTGTTGAGACAACAGTTAGAACATTTATCTGTAACTTGAAGTTGTATTTTATGGAGGCTTGGTACTAATTTGGTGTAGTGATTTCTCGAGAAACACTTAGCATATTTCATTATTCTTTTGTTAAACACTTAACATATCTTGTTGATTTCTTGGTGAAGAAGATTGGCGATCTAGAATTGGAAGAGCCCCAACAACCTAAAGTGCATATAATATTTCATCACAATATGAATCCAAAGAGAATTTGGTGAGGAAAATGGTAACATGGGTTGAGGAAGCAACATGAGATAGCATCGAGGATGGGTGGACCAAAGCAGGACTGATGGATGGGCTGATCGACTAATCTATTTATCAGTAAGTCAATAGTAGCCGTCTGACAATAGTTGCTGGTCCGTTGGATGGATCATTGGTTAGAAGGCCTCTCTTTGGTCGATCATGGTACGAACAGATAGGTGTTGGCTAGTTACAGCTTGTGGGAGTGGTGGATGGTAGTCCTTATTTTTCCAACGCGATGATGTGCTTCGTAATCACCTAAAGTTTGGACTTTAATGCTAACTTATCCTCTTCAGTGATATGCTGCTTCTTTTATAACTTCTCTTTTTTCTATTGAAGATGTTCAAAATTCTTCTAAGTGTTGAGTGATGTTTCTAAGTTGTTTTCAAATCTTGAAATCTTGAAAACTTTGAAAACTTTTCTAAGTGTTAAATGCTCTTCCCAGTAAGCTGCCCAAGTATTGGGTGGTTAACTTCTAGGTTTATACTTTGTAGAGTCCCTCAATCTCCTAACCACCTTAATTGGCATACTTCTCTAGCATTCCAAGCAACAAAGCTAGTATGGACTTCCATTTCAAATGGTAGTGAGTATAGCCTGCATCTTCATTACTAGGGTTGTGTGGTCATAATAAGCTCAACATAAACTCCTAACGTGTGACCTAATTTTTCTACCGTGGATCTTCATGTATTGAAAGGTAAGTTGCCAAGTGTGTAGGATGCAGTACCTCGTTTCTCTCAGTGGTTAATTTCTGAAAGTACCCTACTATTTTAATCCTAGACTGGCATTGTTGTGGGTGTTAAAATAGATTTTTTCTATCCTTGCTTCATGCATAAGACTTAATGGTGAAATATGTGTTGGTCTATTAAGGCACTATCATTGATGGGTTCTAGGTATGTTGATATACTATTCTTGGGAAAGATTGTAGTCATTATTGGATTCTCGGTATATTGGTATGCACTTTCCTAGCAATCTTTTTATCATCACTAGGTTCTCAATATGTTGATCTACACATCCCTGGTAAGACTTGTTAGGGAAAATTGTACGAAGTTCCTTCTAAGACTTAGTCTTAATTAGGTTCTAGACAGATTGATGTACCCTTCCTGGGTGAGATTGTAGTCATCGTAGAGTTCTAGGTTTTATTATCCTACTCTTTCCTGGCGAAACAATCTATAGAGTAATGTGCCTTGAGTCTTTTTTGAGGAATATTGTTGCATGTTTTTGGAGGAGGTGTTCTTCCCAATCCTATGTGAGGTTTAATTGACATGAAGTACAAAATACTCGTAGGCAAAAGAGTCTTTACCACTTTTGTATATGACTTTTGGGGTGGTCACTCCACTTTCTAGTTCTAATTTATTGGGTATAAAAAGAGTTTAGTGACTTCACTTCTTTGCCAAAGGCAAAACATATTTTTCTATTTTTAACTTATGGTGATGACACATTTGGGTTCCAAATTTAGCTTGATGTTATTGTTGATATCTGATTGAAGGAGTGCACTCTTTCCAACCTTTCTAGCCTTATTTATCTCGGTTTGAAAGTTAGATCTTTGAAATATCAAGACTTTGGCCAAGTGCGGTTGTTGGAGATTAACAGAAGAACGTATTCACTCTTAACCTTGCCAGAGCAACGAGTCAAGTCTCAAAATCTGATTTAAAGTTTTAACTCTTTTGTTTGTTGATTTTTGAAAAGTGAAAATTCTAGTTTCTTTAGAGTGAGCTAGAGTGCTTTACTAGTAGTAGAGTTTCATTGACATGTAATATATTTTACATGAGATATAAATGTCATTGTAGCTAAACTTTATTCTTATTAAATAATGAATATTCTTTTTTTTTCTTGTTTCAATTCTTCTAATGAGTTTGAGTGTTGGTTTTGACATGGCCGCACAGGGCCTTATCTAACACTTTGATTGAAATAAAATACTACAAAAAGAAAAAAAGCTTCACTAAAATCTTAATGCCTTGTTTTTTTGGGTCTATTGTGGTTGTGTCTCAATATCGAGTTGTAAGTTAAGGGGCAATCAACCACCAGGATATTAATCATTATTTTATTAACCTTGTAAACTTTTCCAATGTTCACTAAAAGTTCCACATATCATTTGGGGTTAAAGGTTTATCAGAAAACCCAAACATGGTGTTTCCACAGGTTTGAGAGGATACTAAAGCTTCATTTTATTCCAAGTATCCATGAACAAAATGGCCATAGCTATTCCCATGTCCACCAATATTCTATGTACCTTGGTGTTAGCAATCTAAAGTGTGACTATTAATCCATCATAATGTGGGTGCACTAGATGCCTTAGCTTCCTTCTTAGAAAACAATATGTCTTCTCCCATCATCTTAGGCTCTTTGCCTCTTCTATGGATAAGTGCAATGCTAAGCACTTTTTCCTATGCTAGTAGCTCCTAGTGAAAGTTTTTTAGTTCCAGATCTAATTTACTAGATGAAATGAATAGATAATTAACCAAATTATGTTAAATTAAAATTTAACAAGCAATCAGATATATAATAATATGTAATAAATATAAAACATAAATAAATAAAACTTAATACACAATATTAATACAGAAACAACTTAGGCCACACTAATGACCTAAGAGGAAACCATCCGTCCACTATGAAAATAAGATTCAATTATAAGGTCATGACTTAAACTACATTCCAAGATAATACCTCCAATTAATCTACTTATAAGTTGCTACTTTCCTTCACAATTTTCAAAAGAAAGGTGTTTGGATCGAAACTAATATTCTGATAAACTCGAGTCGCATGAGCAATCAAGCTCGTTCAATCATCACCTAAAATGTGAACATAATAAAAAAGTGAAAAATGTGTCTTAGATCAGATTCAATAATGAACAACCCTAACTAGAAGATTCAAGAATATATAAACTAATTTTAAATCAAATAGTAATCCTAAAATAAGAAAATTAAGCATAAATTCAATAAAGATAGCTTCTTTAAAGTTAGATATTCAAATCAAATGATTATGATATTACACTTATAGTTACTTGATCTAAGCATTGAAAAACATAATAAGGAAGAAGCTATATAAATATATAATCAAAATATCATAAATTAAATAAGTTTGTTAATCAATCAAACACAATGATCAATATTTGACAAATTAATCAAAGAAATAAGCCTAACAAAATACGACTTAGTTTTTGTAAAATGTTTTGAGAGAAAGAGCACAAAAATAATTAGAAGAATAGAATGAATGTAGTCGTTTGAAATAATAAACAATAAGTTTTATTTATATGAAAAATTAAAATTCTTATCTAATGTTATTGATAAATATATTTTCTATTACAAATAAAACTAGTAATACTAATTAACCAAGAAAACTTTCATTTAAATATGAGTTCTTTTTAAAGTAGTTTTATTGAGATTTTAAACTATGTCTTAGGCTATATTTTAGCCTATATCTTATCCTATATTTTATCCTTTAATTAATGTTATATCTTATTCAATATTTTAGGTTATATTTTAGCCTATAATTTAGGTTATATTTTAGGACATATTTTGAAAATATTGAAACACATTAAAGAAAAGACTATATGAACATATAATCAAAATATTATAAATTAAATAAGTTTATTAATCAATCAAACACAATGATTAATATTTTACAGATTAATTAAATATTTAATTTTTGAAAAATGTTTTTAGAGAGAGAAAGCGTACAAAAACAATTACAAGAATAGAATGAATGTGGTTGTTTTAAACAATGAGTTTTATTTATATGAAAAATTAAAACCCGAATTCTATGTAAATGATAAATATGTTTTCTATTCCAAATAAGATTAGTAATACTCATTAATTAATAAGACTACTATTTAAATATTATTTCTTTTAAAATAGTTTCATTGAGATTTTTTGCTATGTCTTAGGCGATATCTTATTAATTTAATATTTTATCCTATAATTTAGGTTATATCTTTTCCAGTATTTTAGTCTATAATTTAGGCTATATATAATCCAATATTTTAGGACATAAAGAAAAGACTAAATGATAATTTCATAAATGAACTCGAGTTTAAATATATATTTTAAGTTGAAAACTTACGCACTTGATCAATTTAAATCAAGCTTGATCAATTGAAACCATTTTTGATCGATCCAATAATAATTAATAAAAAATCAAAGAGTAAGTAGATCAAACATGATCGATCCTCAATCGATCTAACCCATTCAAGCGATCGATTAACTAATGTATTTATCAAATGTTTCTAAATGTATAACATGTAATCTAACGTGTATAACAACGAGTATATAGTTGAAACATGTTGATTTGAAACTCGAAAGTTTTTTTGACTTGAAGCTCAGAAGTTTCTTCGACTTGAATAGCAAACAAGAAAATGTGCCTAAAAATTAGTTTATATTTAAATGTTTTGTTCACAAATATCTCCAAACATTAGCATACTTGATGAGCGAAAACCGACATCGTCGATTCTTGCCAATACTTTGGTTTTAATATTTATAAAACTCTCACAAGTGCACGAATCATTTCGTAGAAAATGATAAGTATACTCCCAAGGTCGATCTAAGGAAGGAATGTGTGTGGTTTTTAATTTATTATTCAAACTTTTAAAGACGAAATTAAATCCTAAACATCCTGTCACGATATTTTGGGGTTTTGTGTTTTTAATCTAATTACATAAAATTAAACATAAATTCAACAAACATTCATGCAAATTTTATCATTTATAATGGCTGAGTATTTATGGATATAATAACTAAGTTAATTATGCTTGCTCATATTATCTAGGTTATTAAAGATATGAATTGATATTTATTGATTCTCCCTTTTTTGTATGAATACCACCTTTGGTGGGGTTATATATTCTTTGTTAACTAAACAAATCAATTAACACCTATGGGTGGGGTTGATAACTAATATGCTTAATTAAATTAATTCCTTTTTCTAAGAGATTGAAAATGAACCATTTAAATGCCACCTTTGGTGGGGTTAGACAGTTTAAACTTTATTCAAGGTGTCCAAATTAAACCTAAGAATTTAGTTATCCGAGTACTAACTTTCAAGTTTTAAAACCACTACCGAAAACATGTTGTCAATACATTTTCAGATAATAATTCTTATAAAAACTTTTGAAATAGAGCTTCACTCTAACTACCGGGCGATTGTATCATCAAATAAAAGAGCACTACTCTAAATCAGACCGGATAACTAAACCTTAAAATCTAATTTTCAGGTTTAAGTTTGTAATGAAAAATAATATATTTCTCTCTAACATTCTTAATATAAAATCTTGAATAAAAACAAAATCAATTCATTTTATAGATTTTTACCTATTTAACATTTCGCAAGCATAACAAAGTTATTATTACATCATGTTTACTAAACAGCCAGCACAGTTAAATTTAACCACAGACAAATTAAATATAACATGTAAGAATAAAGCATAAAAATAACTGTAAAGAAAATAAAATCCTTACAGAACTTCGACGCTATTCCCGTTGCTGGAAAAAAACTCCAAGCGGAATTTGCACTCCCATTTATTGAATCAAAAAGCTAATAAATTACATAAATATAACTAATTCTTCCCAAAAAGGGAAGAACTCTAAAACTAAGAGAAATTAACTAAGAAAAACTAAAAACTAAGAAAACATAAGAAAAACTAAAAATCTAAGAAAAGAGAGAAAGAAAGAGAGAAAAGAATGTATTTGGAGGTGTTGAAGGTGTATTTTGAAGTGAACGGAATGGGGGTATTTATAGGTGAGGATGGAGAGAAAAAATGAGTAAAAAAATGTTAAAAAAATGTAAAAACGCGTAATGGAAATGCTGAGGTCATTGATGACGTCATGGGCGACTGCACGTGAAAAATGGGGCGAAACGGGCGTCGGCGCGCGCGGAGGCAGCTGGGCACGCGCGGATGAACAGTACCCGCGTGCACAGTTCTGCGCGGATGAACAGTATCTGCGTGCAGCTTGGCGCGGGATTGGGCGCTGCTGCGCGCGCGGCTGGGCGGCACGACGGCACGTTTTTCTCTTTTTTGATATTTTTGACCCATTTTGTCTAATTTTTGCATATTTTTTGACCTTTCCCCATTTATTTATTAATATATTTGTGATGTATTGCTTCAAGTATTCCTCTTTGAGTCTTTAAGTTACGTTTTTAAGCCAAAATACCTGAAAAACAATAAAAATACCCTTGATTCCGAAAAAGACAAATTTATATAAATATATGATAAAACATATAAATATATATATTTTTAATCAATTAATGTGCATAAAATCATGATTATTTTAGTGCTTTTTGAGCACTCATCAATACCTTTCACTTGGCATGCACTTTTTGGCATGATTTGAATCTCTGCCACTGGGTCCCCTAAAAATTGTGTGAACCTCATTTGTAGCTGATGACTCAATCTTTTTAGCTTGTTTTTTGGGTTTCGTTGATGCCAAATACTTATTTGCTAGTATGAAGTCCTTCAACACCCCTTTGCAGATCCATTACTCAATCTCATCTCTTAATTCCTAGTAATTCTCAATGATGTGCTAGTAGTAGCGATAATACTTGAAAAATTTATTTTGATTTCTATTGGTAGTGGGACCCTTCAATTTCTTAGGTCCTCTAAACAACCTTGTGCTTAAGTTTTTCATCATCACTTGTTCCCGAGTTGTATTTAAGGGAACAAATTTCTTAAACTCTGCCCCAGGGAGAGAGTTTTCAGTTCTTCTCACCACCCCTTTATGACTTGGACTTTTTTATTTCTTGACATCTAGATTCTTTCTCAAACATACACTTCTAAGAACATTTTTTTGCTCATACCCATAATGGTTGGCCATGTCTTCCATAGTTAGTATTACTACCACTATTATGTTAATTTCCCTATATGTCAACTTAGAAAGCTTTTCTACCATTTTGTTTCCTAGAGGCCCCTTTTAAGTGGCTTACATGAAAGTGTTGATTAGCATACACGTTTACTCATTCTCCAAAGGATTCTAGGTGGTCTAAGAGGTTTACAAACCCATGGTAGATGCCAACAATTGGTTGCTTGAACTTCCTTCCCAAGATAATAGACACTACTTTTGAGGTAAAGAGTGCTAGGCGGACTCAATGTAGTTCAAGTAATGTTTCTCACCATTGAACCTTAACTCCTTCTTTTGTAGTCAAAACTCTATGTCATCCATATTAGGAGTTATCAGTTGGTGATCGTCAGCTACTGACGCTTACTAATTAAGGCTAGGGTTAGCAACATCCTCAAGATGTTGACTTGTCCTGAACGGGCATGGCACTTGGCCTCGAGTTGTTCCTTAAGTCTTGGCAAGCCATAGGCGAATGTTCTCGATCAAGGTGTCTCTCATTATTTTGGACTATAGTTTTTGGAAATACTATTTGTAGAGAAGCATCGTTGATGGCATTGTTTCCCCCCTAATGTGTTGAGAATTTTGGATATCTAGGTCTCAATCTGCTATGGACTAGCTCTTAACTATGGGTGGAGTTATGGCTATAGTGGGGAGTTGGATGCCAGCTTTCATAACCAGCCTTACTTAGAATAAGAGATGTTAGTAGACACCTCTACATGCTCTTGGGGTTGTGTTTTCTCTTCCATGGTTGGGACTCTGGGCTTCCTTAGTTTCTTGATCCTTCTGGCCTTCTTGGTTTTCTCGAAAGGTAAAGGTTTCCTTTCTTGAGAATTATCTTGCTCATGCTCTTATGGAAATGGATGATATTCTTTAGAACTTTGTTGTGAGCTCATATTTGAAATTCAACGGATTAAACCTAATATATAGGAAAAATAGGTGATAAACATGAATGAACATGAAGAACAACATGATGAATGTTCTTGTTTGTTCGTCGCTTGAGTTGGTTATAATACCAAGTTTCTTTCTCACAAATGATACCAAATGTTGAATCTAACTTCTACATTCATTGTATTTACCATTAAGCTTATTGATCTTAATCTTGAAATAAATGAATAAGCGATCAAGAGATACGATATAAAAAGTGTCGTATCTACTTTAATTTTTAAGTTAATTCTTTAGATGATTTAATTTAAAAAATTAGATTTTTTTTAGAAATTTTGCTTAAAAAAACATAAAAATCATACATTTAATGTTAAATATAAGGACTTATTTATAGTCTAAATTCAATGATAATATCATAATATCTTATTAAATCATTAATATAAAATAATATTAAAATAATATATTATTTTAATTTTAATTAATATAGTTATAGTTTTTCATATTTAAAGGTATCAATTCATAAATTAAATTTAAATATAAAATAATTATCATTATCTATCTAAAACTCAATCCTTATATTTATTTAATTATTTAAAAATAATATCAACCTTTGTACCTATCGAAGTTTCCAGGACAATATATATAAATGATTCAACATTTATAAGATAAAAGTGATTGTTTAAAAGTAAGTACTTCTTCTATTTTTATTAAAATCTTTTACATCTAAACATACCTTTCATATAAAATTGTTTTTATTAAATATATATTTTTGTTAGAAACGATATCTCTGGGGTTACTTTTACTCTTATATTTTGATAAACTTTTTACTTATGTTTTCAACGCAAATACATGAAAAAATTATATTTAAATTATTAATATTTTTTTATTAAAATTTAATAATAATCTTAATAAATTAAAATAATTTTTAAATATTAATAATTTTTAAATTAACTAAAATATATACCATTAATTTAGATATAAATATTTAATGTATCTTAGTTAACAATATAAATAAAAAATATCAAAATAAAAATATAATTATCTCATATCTAAAAATATTTTATATATAATATTAAAATTTTTAAATATATAATTTTTATATAATTATATATTTGGTTACAAAGTGAAACAATAATTTATAAAATAAAAATGTATAATTATATAAAAAATTAATATTAATTAAAATATAAATCGTATTTAACGATTTATTTAATTTATTTAAAATTTTAATTATAAAACTATGTATATTAACTTTTTCTTTCAATTTAAATTAATTGTTTTTTAATATTTAAAATAAAAATATATATATAAATAAATAAATAAATAAGTTAAGTAATATAATTTAATATATTTTAATTTAATACATATATACGTAATTCAATCTTCTATGTTGCGTAATCATGCCCAGAATATATAAATTTAAAATGACCCGTATTCGTAGTTGACATTGTTTATCTGAATTAAGTCAATGATATTTCGCCGTAGTCATTATTAATAATTTAACCTACATATACGTTTTCATCATGATATTATATACAGAAATTGAAACAAAATAAAATAAATGAACGTGACTATGCATAATGTGCAACACAAAGTCGTTTCCAACCATTTACAGAAAAATAGACCCATAGCAGTTCATTTTTCATATAAACTAAATAGATATAAAAAAATTTAAAAATAAATATATACTTTTTAACATTATAAAAAAATAAATAAATATATTTATTAAAATATAAAAATAAATTAAATTAAATAATTATATTATTTATAAAAAATAGGATGTTATTTTTATATGAATATGATATGAGTAATTTGAATTTTAATAATCACATATTTATATCTAGATCGAGTAAAAAATAACTCTTCTGTTAACTTATTATTAATAATAGTTAAAACTCTCCATAATCTAAAAGATATTTTGTTTATATGTAGATTGAGTAAAAAGTAACTCTTCTATTAATATATCATTAATAATCGTTAAAATTCTCCATAATCTAAAAGGTGTTTGTTTACATGTTGATTGAGTAAAAAATAACTCTTTTATTAACTTAATAATAATCATTAAAATTCTCCATAATCTAAAATTTGATTAGAAGATAGAAACCTTACAAAAGGCAGAAAGCGATTAAGATATTTTCCCCCCTCAAGGCCTCAATTTCTGAGCAACATTATCAATCAAAGCTAAAGCTCTGATACTTCTTACTAAATTCCAACACAAAATTAAAAACCCAATCAAAAGGAAAAGCTCGCCTCTCAATCTCTCTTTCACAACTTTCCTCTGCAAATGACGCGTTTCAATGGCTGCTCTATCTTATTCACATTTACCATCCCATCTTTTTTCTAATTTCCCTATTCACATGCAATCTCAATCTCAATTTCAGAAACTCATGTTTTCTCTTCACCACTTCACCTTTTTCTTCGCCCTATCTTTTTTCGTCTTCACTTTCTCTTTGTACAGAAGGCTGAAGAAAACAGAGCAACAAAAACCAACCCAGCAAACCCAGAAGCCGAACTTGAGCGACCCATTAGAATCGGAACGCTCTTTCTCCGAAACTCGAGGTGAGACTCATTGTACTGATGAAAACAACTCTACCCAATTAACCAATTCGGCTCATTCGCTTCTCCTTGAGATCTTACCCTCTCATTCTCCAAAATGGGGCAGCTTGTTTTGGAGCGAAGGAGGTGGTGACCCTCAAACTAACGGGTCAGACTTGGATGGTGAGAAGAATGAGTTGAGTGGCGATCAGAGAGGGAAAAAGAAGAAGAGGAAGACTAAGAAGAAGAATTTGAATTCAAATTGTGAAGAAAGGTGCGTGGAAGAGAAGGGAAATTTGGGTCCTGGGTCTCGGGCCAAACAGGATTTGGTCTGTCTTTACCCGTTTACTTCAACTAGTAGTACTACACAGAGGAAGATCAAGGAACAATATGACGAGCTTATGAAATCTCATGAGTCCAAGCGATTGACACTGGCTCAAGTGAGTTGCCCAAATTCTTGTTTTATTGTGTGTGTGATTGTGTTTATATGATAAAAAAAATTCTAATTCACTTTTAGGTTTTAGTAGCTAATTAATCTTTAAATGGTTTTATTTATTAACGGTTTTGTTTTATATATAACAACATAGTTTCATTTTTATCCCAAAAAAAAACATATTTTCATATGCAATAAACATGTGTTCAAAATATTATCAAAAATGAACATATATTTAATGCATTTACGAAGATAGGATGAATATCACGTTATAAAAAATTGAACTTAGCATATGGGATGTGTTAAAATGAAGCTCTATCAATAAAAGGTTATGTTATGCACCTAATCCTCTATTATTTATTCTTATTGTCAAAATAGCTATCTTGTTCAATGTAGTTCACATAAGTGGTGTATGTCATGGTTTTCCCCTTCAATGTTGAATCACAGGGAAACTTTTATTGGATTATCAATTCCTCGGGAATTTCTTAGCTTGGAAGTCCTTGCTATATTTTGAACTTCATTGGAGATGCGACTTCTCAGAATTGGTCTTAGAGGCTCTTACCATTGGTCATATAGAATGTTGACCAAAGAATATAATGCAACTTCTTCCTCAAGTTATCGTAGATAGAATTTTGATCATATTCTATGTTTCGTGAACTTATATAAGATTCGTTTAGGGTGACCCATATATCAGGGTGTTGGACTTGACTATTTACCTCATTTTTCAGCAAACTTTCATGTATTTAGAGTGTCAAATACCCATATCCATATTGTATCCCCGTTGGAGATTGATACTTATGAAAAGTGAAGGGTTAACAAATGATTGGATTCAACATACTACATATTTTGGGGCAATAAAGCTGAGTGAAGTTTTATGTTCTCTAACTCAATGCTGAGTGATTTTCTACCACAAAGAAAGCATATCAAAATGTGATTAAAAGACATGAAAAAATGCACATTTATACTTTGTAAACTCTACCTTAAGTAAAATTGTACTTTAACATGCTGAAGGACAGGAACTCAATATCTAGGTCCATAGAAGTGGATGTTTACAAGATTTTGATTTTTGTGGCTGAGTGGAGATGATAAAAATAATAGTCTTTATCATAATTCTGGTAACTTGGTTTAACGTATGAGCTTCATAGATAGCTGGTAATATGTTCTAAGCACCATTCTGTAGGTCGCT
Source organism: Hippophae tibetana (assembly GCA_037013495.1). Lineage (NCBI taxonomy): Eukaryota > Viridiplantae > Streptophyta > Magnoliopsida > Rosales > Elaeagnaceae > Hippophae > Hippophae tibetana. The sequence goes on from CM072801.1 coordinate 122,226,668, forward strand.
AGTAAGATCCCAAAATAAAGGTGATTTTGTTGGAACAATTAGGCTAATATTACCCGTAATGATATTCCATTTTCCCGCCCTTTTATCTATATTTCCTTGGAAACAGTTGACATGAATGTGAAACGTGTATTATTTACTCAATTCTACAGCTTATGATTTCAATTTAGGATATAATACATGTCCTTCCTATTCTCATACAAGCCTTGAGAGATTTCATTTCTTATATTGAATGATATAATAGTTGCTGATTTAGAAATAGAACATGTAATGTTGTTTTTCTCACTGTTGTCTCATCATGCAGATGGGACAGTTCGTTAATTGCTTGGTGGAGACTAGAAACGTGTTGCAGCACAAGTATGTACCCTGATACTATATCCAAGAAGCTAATGTTATATAACAATCACCTTGGGTTCTTGCCCTACTTGCAAACGAGCTTTTGGCTCAACGACATGTAACACATTTGGGCATGTAGAAAGTCTAGGTTCGAGTCCCAGTTATGGGTGTGTGAGTAGTGTATTTATTTCAAAAAAGAAGCTTATGTTATATAACAATCATCTTGGGTTCTTGCTCAACCTGCAAACAATCTACACTTTAGACCAGTTAAATTATTGCTTGAACCTACAAAAACTTTATTCTCATCAGGGAAAATTTCCCTTATTTTCTCCATTATTGTAAATAACTCCTTGGTGCAAATTGATTTATATTTTCTATAAGTCACCAATGTGGCTCTAGGACCTTAACTTGATGTCATTTCTGTCAAAGGGCTGATGTAATCCAAAGGAAATTCACAATAACAAAGGCTTTACTATTCAAGGCAGATAGATCTTCTTTTGACCGACTTCGTCAACAGGTACATGTCCTTAGAAATTGGTCGTAATATGTTCAGTGTTTCTATTTCTTTACTCGATTATGCTTTGATTTTTCAGATATACAAACTAGAATTCGAACACAAGAGGCTTGAAGAGGATGCATTTGTTTACAATTGGCTCCAACAACAGCTTAAACTTTCGCCAGCATATAAGAAGGTATAACTAAACTCTTAGATAAGTAATATCTGAGCAGCTAGATTCAATGCCAGTGAAAGCAGTGCCTTGAATGTCCAATAAGGTCAGTTTGATATAGGTTGGGGATGTTTTATCCTGGGAAGGGACCTGTAGAATTTTATTTTGAACAAGAATTGATGAATTTTGGACCCTGTACTCTTTCTTTAGGAGGTTCTGTCACAATGTTGTGTATTAGAGGAATTAAGTTTTGCTAAATTTTAACAAATAATGTAACCTTCTCTTTCTTATCAAAGATGCTTGAGATTGGTACCCTTACGGAGTTGAAGGCTGAAGCAGGAGAGTTGGCAGAAAATACAGATTCTGAATTTTCTGAAATCACCTTCGAAGAACTACTAGCACAAGAAAAGAAGGATGCATTTTGGTTAGTTATTCTTAATGGCTGTTATAAGCCCATATATCCCCTCTCTTTCACCTCGATGTGGATTGCTAATTGATTCATTTGATTTAATCTCATGCAGGCAAAGAAATGGAAAATTCAGGTCATGCTCAAGCTGATAGATGTGACTTCGTCCCAACTTAACTTGTGGATTTTGCTTCAGCAGTATGTATGTCCAACGCCCAAAATCTCCCTGAGTTCTTTCGAAACAAATAAGATAAAATATTAATAATATTTTCATCGTTTCTCTTATATAGGATTTTTGAATGGAAGTTAGTCAGGTCTGTGCATGATGATAGTAGCCTACCATCTATGTTTTGCTGAACTTAAGCATTCCATACTAAAAGCTGACATCTTGTGAGCTAAACTTTATCATGCTTCAGAAATCTTTACATAAATTGCCCTGCCTGATTATGCTTGAAGTTCTCTGAGCTCTTCAAAACACATCAACTTTGAAGCAAAGCTTCGCAGAATCTTGTGCTTTCGTTACATGAGGCCTTCTAGTTCTCTCTTTGTTTCTTTTCTCTAGTTGTATGACAGATGCTACATCTTTTAACATTTTGAGAGAGCAAAAAGTTGTGTAGCTTACTTTCTCTACAGTTACATCATCATATACAATTTAGAGATTGTACCTGTAGAAATATCCAACTCTTTTAAGAAGACTTAAATTTCTTTTTATTTTATACTTACATGTTTCTTCAAATTAAAAAAGAGGAGGATTGAGGATAGAGAGCAATTCCAGTAGTTTTATGATCCGATAAGCAAAAAACAATGAATCAGACACCGCAATATTTTTCTTTTGGAAACGTAAAATTGACAACATTCATAGTGATTTAGGGTACCTTAAATACCAAGCACCAACTGTAGCTTGCAATTTACGTCTTACTATTTTCCTAGTACAATAACCAACAGTCACAAACATTCAGTCTTCCCTTGAACTCGCTTAAAGGGTCATAAGTGAACTTGAGGCTCTTAGTTTCTTGGATGTTTTGGCCTAGAAAATAAAAGTTAGTGCGTTGAAACGTATTCTAGGAAACATAGCCAACTGACTCCTGTTCTTGCAAATTGCAATACATGGGTTGAAGATCTTTCACATTTCAATTGCTTCCAATCAAATAATAATAATCGCAGTATCGTCTGGAGTTTATCATTTGTAGTTTCTGTTTGCTATTTTGGCCCAAGGGCCTTTTAATAGAATTACTCTCCAGTTGAACTCCAACCCCCCACCCAAAAAAATAATAATCACCACTGGCCAATTTTTATATTAATCTAATTATTCACATAATTTTTCTTTTGATCCCCTTTAAAAAAATATTTTTTACGTTATAAAAAAATATTCACTGTATTTTTAAACATTCAAAGAAACATGTTTTTTACATTACATGAAAAAAAAAACATATATAAACCACAAACAAGGTTAAAAATAAAATTTAATTTGTAAAGGGATCATACAATGCAATTAAACATCATCCCATTGTGGCTAAAAAAACTGCTTCGATAACTAACAGATTGATGAAATGAGGTAATGCTGACATCTAGAACTAACAGCAATATCTAGATCAGAGTTTCAGCATCTTGTACAAATACTAATAAGTTCAGATCATTAACGTTTTATGAGTGTAAAATAACAGGCCAAGCCTACTCTAATCCTAAGCAGAAAACAAAACGATTCAAAGAGACCAGGAAAATCTAAACTTATAATTTCTATCTAGAGAGAGCTCAGGAACCCTGCACGTTCTGGATCATTTATAGGGGTCTGAAATTTGGTTTAGTCCTTGCTCAGTCATCGTTCAAATCAGTCAATCTTCACAGAGGAATAGATTTTTCGGACAAACCAGAAACAAGCATAGAAGCCAATAGTGCCAGTCAGAACAAAGAAAGCATATGAAACGATGATCATATATCCGAAGTAAAGGATGCCTGAAACAAATTTTGTGATTTCCAGCTTGGTAAAGAAGTAGAAAACTGAGTAGAGGAAAAGGTATAGAGCAGAGGAGCCAGCAGTCAGGTATGACCTCCACAACCAGTGGTAGTCTTCACTGCAGAGCTGGAAGTAACAGAGGACGATTGTTATCTCTGCACAAGTGATTAAAAGGATAACAAACACAATAAAAAGGAAACCAAAGATGTAATAGAACTGGTTCAGCCATATTGATGTCAGGATGAAGAAAAGCTCAATGAAGACAGCACCAAATGGAAGAATTCCTCCTATGAGAATAGAGAAGACTGGTTTCATGTACCATGCTTGCTCTGGTACCTGCCGAGGAATTTTGTTTGTCTTCACAGGGTCTTCAATAGGTGGTTTCTTGAAACCGAGATAACTACCCACAAACACCAAGGGAACTGATATCCCAAACCATAAACAGACGAGAGCAAACATTGTGCCAAAGGGAACTGCCCCAGAAGATTTCTCCTCCCAGATAAGGGCATTCAGCACAAAGAAGACAGCAAATAGAATACCCGGAAACATGATTGCAGTTTTCAGAGTTGTCCTCTTCCACTCTGTACCCTTAAACATTTTGTACAATCGTGCAGAAGAATAACCAGCAAATAAACCCATTAAAACCCACAAGAGAACCATGGCAGTCATCAGGCCACCTCTGTTGGAAGGAGACAAGAAACCCAGCAATGCAAATATCATTGTTATGAGAGTCATTCCAAAGATCTGAACACCTGTACCAACATAGACGCAAAGTAATCCAGAATTAACAGGTGGCCTAAAGACATCTCCATGAATAAGTTTCCACCCAGTTTCTTCTTGGGCCTCATCCTGAGTTTCCAATTGATTGTAGTTGGAAATATCTCTATACAGAGTTCTCATCATGATCATAGCCACCATGCCAGAAAGAAAGAGGACAATCATCAGAGAATTTATAATGGAAAACCAGTGTATCTGATCATCATTCATGAGAAGGTATGTATCCCAACGGGATGCCCATTTGATCTCACTTTCCTGTGGGAAGAGAAAAACATCAGCAACAAGTATAGTGGAAAATAAAGGAGATATAATCAATTGTGTTAATGAAGGTACCTTATAGGAAACATCATATGTGAATACAATTTCCTTGTTTTTGTCGACTTCTTGTGGAGCAGTGCTTTCAGGTGGTAAATTTTTAGTGTCTTTATTGCATGTTACCAACTGTGGATTATCATCATTCCACTCCTTGTATTCATGATCGATGCTGTTTGCAAGAGTCAAATGAGAATCAACATATGCTAACAGAGGCATCCAATTATTATAACAATATAAATGGATACAATAATAACAGCAGACCAAAACCAAAACAGAGGAGCAAGATACTGCACCTGTTTGGGGTTACCTCAAATCCCACAATTCTTGCATTGTCAGATTCAAGGTCTTTGTGATACATAACTCGGAAGCTCAAGTGGTTGTTAATAAAGTATTTCTCTTTTTTACTCTGTATAGCAAATAAGAACATAAGATATTGCAGTTGGCTAATACAGTTAAAATAGACAAAACAACTTCCATCTGAAGCATACCCCGGCATAATTTCCTTTGAACCCAACAAGGTAGCCGTGCTCATAGGTTGTGGATGGACTTCCATCTCTCCTTTGTCTAAGAACTGCAACTGGGAGGTTATCTAAAATCCTGCATAACCATTTCAAAGTTATCAGTGTAAAGTGTGAACCGCAAATAAGATAAAATTGACAAATAGTTTTAACATGATTTAATTTGCTATTTAGAAAGCACATAGAAAAATCGTTTTGAATACAGAAACTTACAATCAAAAAAGTAAATACTAGCCATTAACATGACTTACATGTTTACTCGATATTTGTCATCAATTTTTTCCTTAAAGTTTTTTGCAGACGCAGCATCAAGCTTCACTCGACAAGCTACTGTACAAGATTGTTCCTCCCTCATTTTGAACTGAAATAAAATTAACCCATTTGAAAACCCAAAACCAAGGAATATTACTACATTTAACTATACGTGCAGATTTTATTTTACAAAAACAGATAAATCGAGCAGAGAATTATAATACTTACATTGTAGACAGAGTTCTCGATGCGGTCACCTCGAAGAACCTCCCCAAGATTTTCAGCATTGTTCAGAATCTTCTTGGGCTTACAATAATTTAAGTAATAGTAGTCATATGGTAGTTGTGTCTTCGTAGATGACAATTTGTTCACTTTGACATACAATGGATCACCCTACCCATGAAGATGGAAAAAATGAGACAAACAATGATAACTTGAGAGAAACAAGTATTAAACTAGGAAAATACGAGAAGGCAAAATTGATTCAAAAAACATAACTTCCGAAGATAAAACCAAAAGAAAACAAATATACGAATACAAGAAGAGTAACTAATGAAACTTGAATCTACTTTCCAAATAACAAATTTTAGTAACTAATGAAATTTTTTCTAAGCAAAATAGATCATGAAACAACACATCTTATAAATATCTATAATACAGTGCACTAAGCAAACTCCAAATTCAGTTACAGACGCAAATCAGAATACTAATTCCCAATGTCCAATGCGACCCAACAGCTAGCTAAGCCAAAAGTTGTTTACCCCAAAATATAGAAGAGGGAGGGAAAAAAAACCCCATCTCAGTCTAGTAATTTGGTATTAAAAAGAAAAGTAGATTCTCGAGTTTCCATCACATATCTGTCAAGAAACTAACAATTTATGCCTCTTTAGGTCATGGAAAGGAAGAACATACATCAATCACTACACTACCAAACACAAACAAAATTGTACATTTTGAACGATCAGAACCCAAAACATTATATAAACCTGGAAATTAAAATTAAAGTAAAACCTCATGATCAATCCAAACTCCACAAAAACGAAAAAGCAGACAAGAAAACAGATGCCAAAGATCCGAACTAACTAAAATAGATCATACCCGAAAAACCACATCTTACACTGTTTCGGAGATGCTCAAAAACGAACCCACAAAATGAGGGGAAATATTAGAGAGGCCATTTTAATACAAAGACTAACTATAAGAAGAACCTAAAACAAGCCCAACGAAATTTTAGTAAGAGAAGAAAACAAGAAAGAAATGAAATGAAAAAAGAGCAAAAAATGGAGAGGACGTACAATGCGGAAATCGCGAGGAGCAACACCAGGTAGGTAAAAGGAGTGGACGGAGGAGATTAGGAACAGAGCTGCAAAGAAGATAGCCTTCATAGCTGTACTGATGGAGATTCTATCCATCGTCTTCATCTTCTCCTTCAGAAGATGAATTTCATAAATTTTCAGAAAAGTGGGAGAAGAAGAGATGATAGAGGCTTTTGAAGTGATTTTTTCCGAGCTATAAATGATTTTGTAAGCATATATCTTCTTCGTGTAGTCTGCCTTCTTTTCTTTTCTTTTCTTTTCATTATATATTTTTGGAAAATTACTCTGCTCTTTTATTAATTTTTTGGGGCTTTTGGTTTTATAATTTTCATTTTAATCTTCTTAGTATTTTGAAGTATAGCCATGGTGAAAAATCGAAGAGTTAAATCGAGGTTAAATTTGCATTTACACTATTTATAATGTATTAAATAATATAAATTTATATATTTTTAATATTTTTTAAAATTCAAAGATATTATAAAAAATATATTAAACTTATGAAAGTTTTTTTCAAAAACTTCGAAAGTTAGCATTGTATTGCATAGAGTTGCACATAATAAACAATAAATTAATCTACTTATTGAAATTAATTTAAATTAAATTAAATTTTATATTTTATAGATATATATAAGTTGATTTTGGTTTAAAAATACAAAAAATTATTTGTGTAAAATTAGTTGAAGTTTTAAATTTTATAAACCTACACTTAATTGATATATATATATAATTAATATACATATTTATTTTTTAATTTTATATATTTATATTACATTTATCATATATATTTATGATTATATAAATTTAATTAATCTTTTATGTCAATAGAGAGATGAAATAATTTATATTATTTTTTTAATGTTCATTTTTATAAATACTTATTATAATTAATAAAAAAATTAATTATTTTTTATTCTTAAATTTTAAATAATTTATTCAATTTCAAGAGTTCTACTATATTTAAAAATTTGTTAACAAATATAGATTAAAAGTTAATATACAACTTGAAAGTTTTTATATTACAGATCTAATTAGTTAGAAAAAAATGAATAAACAATTAAATGAAATATGTTAAATTAAAATTGTTACCAAGACATGTAATCAAGTATAAAATAATATAAAGTAGAAAGATATCTTACATAAGATATTTTTAGGTAAAAACAGTCTAGAACATAATAATAATCTAAGAGAAAAATTATTAATTAATCTAATCATTTCCTATTTGTTATAAAACTAATATTTGATTACAAGGTTAAAACTCAGGCTACACAACAAGGTAATATCCTCAAGTAACCTATTAATAAATCTCTTATTTTCTTTCACAATCTCTACAAATAAGGTGTTCAGATCTAAACCAACATTCCAATAAACTCAAGTCATATGAGTTATCCTCAAGTTATCGAATCCGTTCAACTGACACTTGAAACGTTAGCCCAAAAAACAGGTGCAATTATATGTCCTAGAAAAGATTAAACAATAAAAAATCCCAATTAGACGATTTAACAAAATAGCAAATCAATCAAAATCAGTATTAACCTTAGAACATATGTTTAAACACAATAACACAAATATTGTAGATTTGTTAATCAATCAAACACAATCACAAAATTCTTGATAAACTAACTAATGAAAGAAACCTAACAGAAAGAGTTTCGCAAAACATATTTAGGTAGAAGCATAAGTTGCTAAAGTTGATTCAATTGTGGTTGAGAATATTGTATTGTTAGGTTTGTTTAAATAGAATATGTGGAAGCATTGGGTCAAAAGCTTATTACTATTTTGTCTATAAAATCATTTAAAAGATCTTTGAAAAGTAAGGAAAATATAGTAATAAAATAATTTGACTCGAGTAAAAATTAGGTTAAAGTTCAAACTCTAGCCACTTGATTGATCTAAGTCGAGCTCAATCGATTGAATCACAAATGTCAATCAATTGAAACCATTTTTGATCGATCCAAACAATGATCAAAAGATGATCGATTGATCTAATCAATTCTCGATCGATCTAGAGTATTAAAAAAAATCTCGAGATCAAGTAGATCAAATGAGATTGATTCTCGATTGATCCAATCCTCAATCGAAAATTAAACTTTGATCGATATATCTCATTTAAAAATTAATTCAAGGATTTTTTTATTGGGGTAAATTAATGCTCGATCGATCTACATGCCTCTATCTATTTAGACATTTCTCAATCGATCAAAAATCTAAATGTAAAATGTTTCTATGTGTCTATTATGAAATCTAACGTGCATAAGAACAAAGTTATATTTGATATATGTTCATTTAGAGCTCGATAGTTTCTTCTTCTTGAAAATATTCTTGAAATATACACCTAGAAACTACAAAGTACATCATTCAACTTACACATATCTTCAATTTGAATTGTTCATTTACCAATAATCCTTGATTTATTTTCATCACCAAAAGTAACTATTTCTTTATTATATTTTCAAAAGTTTTGAAAAGTGAATGGTACCGAGTTATGTGTCTAGAAAAATCGCTATCAAAATACTATGAAATAATAAATTTAACTTTGAATGCAATATGGGCTACAAAATAATTTAATTAAGATTTTTTAACATAACTTTTCCTAATATTTTGAATCATGTGTTTATTTCTAGAAACAATATTGTTGATTCTTGAAAAGAATGTATGCAAATTATTAGTATAATTATAAGTCATCAAGAATTTATATCTAGGTCTAATATACCCCTTTCTACCACAATTATGACATGTAGGAATAAATTTAATAATAAACGTATGAGATATGTGTGAAGGATGTGAAAGGTAGGAGTTAGAAGGTTTTACAAATAGTATTGATTTTGAAGAAAATGGTGTAGTGTGCTCATCTACATACCCTAGTTCTCTTTTGTTTAATCTTTTAGCTCCAATGGTTAGCCTTTTATAGTTTCTTTGGATTGTTCAAGTTCTTAAATCAAATTCAAGTTTTCCCATTTTAAACCTGTAAGACTTGAATTCAAATTGTTAATAAGACAAATTATGTTTTCTTTTTTCAATATCAAGGAATTTATTTTATAGGATTTTAGTTTTTCATTAAAGTTCTTTTCTTCTACAAGCAATTTATCATTTTCCTTTTTGCATCCTAATAAGTCTATAAACAATTCATCAATACTAGTAACATTAAATTTATTAAGTAAGACTTTAGCGTCACTTTACTCATTGTTTGAATCAATATTAGACTTATTGGATATCTACCAATTTTTGCAGTAAATACTAGAAAGTTAGTGTCATTGTTTTCTGGATTGTAACTTTCACTTTCAAAGTCAATAAGTGTAATGTTGAAAGGTTTTCTAGTTTTGATTTTATTGTGTGCACAGTCAACTTCAAAGTGACTATAACCCATACATTCAAAACATTAAGCTCTAGTGGATTTAGATTTCTTACTTTCTTTCACAGTTTCCATGAACAAGGTGTTCGAATCCGAACCGATGTTTCAATAAACTCAAGTCACATGAGTTATCGAACCCATTCAACTGACACTTGAAATCTTAGCCTAAAAACACAAGTGAAATGTATGTCCTAGAAAGGATTAAACAATGAAAAATCCTAGCTACATGATTTAACAAAATAATATATAAATCAAAATCACTATAAAGCCTATAATAGATTTTTAAGTACAATAACATAAATATTGTAGGCTTGTTAATCAATCAAACACAATCACAAAATGCTTGATAGATTAACTAATGAAAGAAATCAAACATAAAGAATTTTATAAAACAGAAATAGATAGAAAACATAAGTTGTAAAAATTGATTCAATTATGGTTGAGAAAATTGTATGTTTAGATTTGTTTAAATATAATATGTTGAAGTCTTAGGTTAACGACCTATTACTGTTATGTCAAAGTTGAAACCCTAACCACTCGAATGATTTAAGTCAAGCTCGATCTATCGAGCCAAAAATATCGAGGGTTTCGATTGATCCAAACAATGATTAAAAGCTGATTGATCAATTTAGTCAATTCTCAATCGGTTTAGGATATTAAAAGAATCCTGAGACCAAATAGATTGAATGAGATTGATTCTCGATCGATTCAATCCTCAATCAACTGAAAATTAAACTTTGATCGATTCTTGATCAATTGAATAATCTAAATGTAAAATATTTCTATGTATTGAATATGAAATCTAATGTGTATAAGAACATAGTTATAATTGAGACGTGTTTGTTTTGAGCTTAATAATTTCTTTAATTTAAAAACATTCTTGAAAGACAAGTCTAAAAATTAAAATTATATTTAATTGTATTATTAATAAATATCACCAATGTTCATAAATCTTATATAACTATTTTAGATTAAATTATTGATTAAACATCTTATTTATTAATTTTGTATTATTATATGGTTAAAATAATTTGAATTCATAATAAAAATAAATAGGTTTAAAATGTAAATCAAATTTATCACGATATGAATAAGGTAATCTAGCGTTTTCTAACTTATATTTTATTAATCAGTTTTAGTTATTGATTTATCAAACTAATATATATAGATTTGGTTTGTCTATTTAGACAAAAATTGACAAAAATCAAACCACCCACACCTTAGATAAAAACCCAAATAAAAAAACTTGCATTTGTTTGTTGAATTGGTACTTGTAACTCTTAAGTAGTTTTAGTAGACAAGAGGTTAGCATTTTTTATTTATTTTATTTTTTTTAATTTCTAAAATATATTAAAAAAATGGTGTATTTATGTTAATTTAATAAATGGCCGTTAATGGTTATATATATATATATATGTTTTGTACATTTTCAAGTAATTGTTTTTGTTATTATTAAGTAAAACAAACACTATACAGTGAGATTTAAATTTATTTCTACAGAAATAAAAGTGTAAATCATTTTACCTTGCCAATAAATGAATTCTAAATTGAAAATTCAAGACTAAATTGGACAAAGAAGTGAAGGATGATCTGTATCATTTTTCTGAAAATTTTTGGACATATTTATTATAAAAATAATAAATTTGAGACATAAAATGCAATTAAATTAAATAATATATATGATTGATTTGCTTGAAAAAAATTGATTTTTTATCATCTAAAACAAACATTATATAAATAAGATTCAAATTTAGTTCTAATAAAAATGATTAGCTATTCCACCTTGCCCATAAATAGATTCTAAATTGAAAATTCATGACTAAATTTGATAAAGTAGTGAAGGATGATCTGTATCATTTTGGGTTGTGTTTGCAACTTTAATTGTTTCTGGGCATTTATTATAAAAATAATAAATATGGAACATAAAATCTAATTAAATAAAATAATATATATGATTGGTTTTTTGAAAAAAAATTGATTTTTTATTAATCGTGATTGTGCTTTGATGGAGAAAAAGACAGACAAGCCCGCTTAATGCTTCTCGTTGATCCTTTCTCTTTCTGTTTCTGCTGCAAAATCGATCATTCACATATTTTCAAGCCAATTTCAAGCTCTATCTGAATCTCAAGAAACCCATTCTTAATCTCATTCTTTCTGTCCAAATGGGTACCTGTTCTCTTCTCTGATTTACCTCTTTTATACTCTTCTCAAACATTCATAACTCATTTGTTCATTTTTCCGTTTCAATTTATGTTTTTTTTTGCGTTACTTACGCGTCTAATTACTATGGATTTAATTTGTCGTTGGGATGTATCTATTTGCGTTTTAGTTTGTTTTGGATAACTGTTTTTATAAATTATTGTTGGGTCTGGCTAATTGGCTCCAATGTGATACATTGTCTCTATTTGATCAGATTTTGGGTTCCAAAAAGCTTTTGTATTTTGGAAAGTTCATTTAACTCATTGTGGTTGGGAATGTCACATCACGCATTTTCAATTTTGTGTGGTTTATTAAATAAAATACTGTAGCGGGAAAGAAAGGTAAATTTGGATTCATATTTTCGACTGTAACATATCAAATATCTTTATTTATTTAAGTTATTGTAATACATTTGATCAATAATAATTGGTATTTTTAAGATGTATTAATTTATTGAGATTATTGTTAAATTTGATTAAAAATACTACATAATATTTTATGTATCCCGTTGAAAATAAAGGTAAAAAAAGATACAACAATAATATGGATATTACAAAGCTACCAATTTCAGGGAAAAGAATGTCTTTTTAATTTTAGTTTTTGCCACAATTGTGAACGCCATAACTGCAAATCTATTATCTTTTTTCCTTATCATATAATATGGACATCAGTTTTTACTGACTCTCAATACTGTTACAGAAAACGAAATGGTTTGTTCAATTGTGTTTATTGATTTTCATCATTGAAATCTCAGTATGTGTATTTTTATTTAATAAATTAATTAGAAACAATAATTTTGGTTTGAAAACATTATTGAATTTTCTGTCTAGCGAACCTCGATGGTTGCTGTTCTACTCAGCTTATAGATGGGGATGGTGGGTTCAATGTAACTGGCATTGACAATTTTATCAAGGAGGTTAAGTTGAGAGAATGTGGACTTTCATATGCAATAGTGTCCATAATGGGCCCACAAAGTAGTGGTACGTAGCTTCATATATTTGTGCTAATTGGTCTTTACATTATGATCGTAGTTCCAAGAGCTTCCACGATTTTCACAAGGTAACGAGTTTCCATCACAAAATATTGGGTGGAGTTGACATGCAATTATAAGCCATGCTCATTGATATTTTATCGATGTGACTTCTTGGCTTTTTACTTCTCAACACATTAGATATTTGTTTATGATGCAAGTGGTGTAGCATGATTTATTAAAAACAAAGAGAGGTTTTGATTGAGTCCAGGTTTTTCTGCCCATTGATAAGCTTTTATAAGATGGAGAAGTTTCTCTTGATCTTTACAAAAGAATCTGTGTCATAACCTTTCTATTGTATGAAATGCAAGCACCAATATCTTTTTTGATATTGCTCAGCTGTCTTTCTCAATATGGTTGGGATTCTATGCTCCTAGGCATTCCATGCTCCTATGCATTCATAGAGATGCACGCTTACAGGTCTTTGCCTTTTGTTTGCTGCATCTTTCCGAACATGAAAGAACTTATTCTAGCTTCAGTCATTTAAAAATGGTGCTAATTGGTTTATTTTATTCTTCATCTCAACAGGAAAGAGCACTTTATTGAACAATTTGTTTAAGACTAACTTCACGGAGATGGATGCTTTCAAGGGAAGGTATGTTCTCGTTATGCTCTTTAAAAGTCACTGTATTGTCTTAAAGATCAGCAAACTGATGGGATATGCTCTTTTCCAGGTCCCAAACCACTAAAGGTATTTGGTTAGCAAGATGTGTTGGCATTGATCCATGTACCCTTGTTATGGATTTGGAGGGTACAGATGGAAGAGAAAGAGGAGAGGTGCCCTTAAAAGCCTATCTGTTATCTTTAATTTGATTTTTTGAATTTTTTTTCATGAATTTTATTGTTGGTTTAAGTCCTCTTAATTCATAGTTCAAGACATAAATGAGTTTTTTGATGTAGGACATGTTGGTAATTTGGAATTTGGGAAGAAAGGGTAGAAAATAAATGGATTGAAAAACTACTAGCATCACATAAGTAGAATCTAAGCATCACACTTAGAGAGTAGAGACCATAGGCATAACATTGAGGTATGTTTTGCATCACATAGGACACAAAAGAAAAAGAAAAAAAATTATATATATTTGAGTAAATGCTAAACAGTCAATTTGGCCCCTTAGCTTTTGGTTATTAATCATTTTAATCATTTACGGTTCAATAGTCATTTTGGTTAAAATCTCTAAATTAGTAGCTTTAGTTATAGATGTTGTTTATCAAACTGCTCATTTTAATTGAATTGACTAGAAGTTCTGTAAAGCTATGAATGTGATGAAATTTTATGCTTAAAATCTATGACTAACGTTATTGATTTGGGACTTGGGAGTTTTGGACCAATTTAACATACAATTTTGAAATGTAGGACCAAATTGACTAAATTTTTTAAAAATTTTGGACTGAATTTATTGAATTGAAAAGCATGACACTAAAAGGTGCATTAACTAAAATACCATCATAATTAACTTAGAGACCCTAAATGTACACATTTTACTAATTCATGAGCTTAAAAAAATTAATTGAAACCTAAATTGCATTATTAAATGAAAGCTAAAAAGGCATGGGTGCATGAACTTTGATTCTTGGATTCATATATATACTTTAATGACTACATCATGTTCGAAGGGATCATACATGTATGACTTTATCATGTCTGACCCCTTATAACCCTATAAAGTTCAAACTGGTTAGAAAATATTAGTGGTTTTCTGCAAGATGCCTCTGTCTAACCTTACCTTATTCTTTAAAGATAATACAAACGTTAGCCTGTTAACTTTTTTGCTGTAGTTTTTTTTCTAGATCAAATGATAAGTGGTATGATTCTAACTCGGGGCTTGAAGTTGCATTAATTTACAGTAAATGCCCTGTCCATAAAGAGCCAGTAGAAGGAGATAAAAATCATATTGCTCAGTCCATAATATTTTAAACTATAATGCTTGCCAGGAAAAAAGAAGAAGAAAGGGTTATATACCAAAGCAACCAATTTTTCTATTTTCACCAAGATAAAGTGGAAGTAGCTTGCTCTTTTTTTTTTGGTTTTTTTTTCTTCCCAATTTGATGTGGTACTTAAAGTATTTTTTGGAGTATTGATGACCATTGAATAAATAATATGGATCTTTTGCAACTTATGAACAAGGATTATCTATGGTTGAATTTAAATTTAAGGATTATATGTTGAAAGAACCCTCAACGTTGTCACAACATCTGCACTCATAGAAGAAAAAATTAATTTTTTATTGGTGAAACTTATTTTCTATTTTTAAACCAAATATCAAGGCTCCTTGATATTTGTTTTCTGGCTTCCAATTTTCAAGTGCAATTTACCTTTTCTGTTTAAATTTTTGAAATGCTAATTTTGATCTTTGGGTTTAAGCTCATGCATTGATGAAAATGGAGGTATTTTGTTGCCTGCTGCTTCATATTTCATTTTCATCTTCAGGATGATACGACATTTGAGAAGCAGAGTGCTCTTTTTGCTCTTGCTGTTTCAGATATCGTGCTGATTAACATGTAAGATAATTTCTATTTTTCCTTGGAAATTGCACTACTTTTTGTTTTGTTATATTTGGAATATGATGCTCTCTCATGTTGTTCTGTTATTTGAAGGTTTAGGGTAATTATCAACTAGTTGGCTTTTTATGCAGGTGGTGTCATGATATTGGCCGTGAGCAAGCTGCAAATAAGCCTCTCCTGAAAACTGTTTTCCAGGTACTTTTGTCATATTGATCATATTTAAGGAGCTACTTTCAGATTTTTGGAATTTTCAAATGATTCAACTTTATGGCTGAATTTTTTTATAGGTGATGATGCGTTTATTTAGTCCCCGTAAAACAACTCTGATGTTTGTCATACGTGATAAGACAAGGGTGTGTTCTCCATTAATTCCTGTTATTTTCTGCACAGCTTTGGACATCTCTTCCTTTTGGGCAAAATCATTGTCGAGTTTTTTTATTCGTATGCCTTTTGTTCTACTGTTTATTTGAACTGAATTTTTTATTTTGTTGGTAGACTCCATTGGAAAATCTGGAACCTGTTCTGAGGGAAGATATACAGAAGGTATGGCATTTAGTGCTTAGGTCCTGTT
This sequence comes from Hippophae tibetana, assembly GCA_037013495.1. Lineage (NCBI taxonomy): Eukaryota > Viridiplantae > Streptophyta > Magnoliopsida > Rosales > Elaeagnaceae > Hippophae > Hippophae tibetana. The sequence continues at coordinate 122,242,861 of CM072801.1, forward strand.
TGACTAATATTTTATCACTTTTGGTTTTCAACCCCTTCTCATTTACTGTAGATATGGGATTCTGTTCCTAAGCCTGACGCTCACAAGGAAACTCCTCTAAGTGATTTTTTTAATGTAAGATCTTATTATGCCTTGTTTTTATTTATTTTATTTTCCTTCCCTCTTTTAGAGAAGTTACAAAGTAAAGCTTTTGTATTATTGTTACTTATGTTTAAACTTTATTAAGCAATCATCATAATTACACACTATTGGTGATACTAGGTTGAAGTTGTTGCTCTTTCAAGTTACGAGGAAAAGGAAGAGCAATTCAAAGAGCAGGTATGCACATCTAGATTAGTGTTTGCATACATTTGGATTGTGTTGAATAAGCGTGTGCTATGACATGTTTTTCATGAGGTTCAGAAAGATTGTGGAGTCACTTGGAAAAATAACTTAGGAGGAGTATGACAATTGACGGAATGCAATACACTTATTTATTTGACAAGAAATGTGATTGCTTGCTGCTGCTATTTTCTTTTCCATTTCCATTATTTATTCCATCGTATATATTGATTTTGAAACTAATAAGTTATGAAATTTCTTATAATCTTTTGAATGACCCTGTAATTTGTAAAGGCATGAGATGCAGTATTGCTTGCTAATCCTAGAGTGTGGTTGGGTAAACATTTTTATTCATGTGTGATGGCTAAGATATTTTTATTCTTTTCGATTGGTTATAAATAAAGGTTGCTAATTTGAGGCATAGATTTTTCCATTCTATTGCACCTGGTGGCCTTGCTGGAGATCGACGGGGAGTGGTTCCTGCTTCAGGGTTTTCTTTTAGTGCACAGGAAATCTGGAAAGTTATTAAGGAGAACAAAGATCTTGACCTTCCTGCACACAAGGTAAAAGTAAAACTACCTAATCAGAGTTAAGCACGTTTTTATCATGCACACATCTGTTGCTAATCATTGTCATCCACCTATATTCTTTTAAAGGTGATGGTTGCCACTGTGCGGTGTGAAGAAATTGCGAATGAGAAGTATACTGGTTTTACAGGAAATAAGGTTTTCTATGCATATTCATTTTGCTTATGGCTTTCAGTTCCTTCTACCTTAGAATAGGAATAGATCTATGGGTTTTTGTAAACCTTGTGTCATTGATTTGTTGCAATGTTTCTGCAGGATTGGCTCGAATTGGAAGAGGTTGTGCAATGTGGCCCAATTCCTAGTTTTGGGAAGAAGCTTAGTTCAATTCTTTATGCCTGTCTGTCAGAGTAAGTATATTATTTACTTTGCATGATACATCACACAATCTACTATCATTGGCATGCTCCGTGGTCAGGAATTTGACATGTGTGAATATTTAGGAAACCAGGCATAAATAGCAAAAAATTGTAGTTGGTGAACATGCTGGATATTCAAGTCTGATATTCATTATTATCATTTGTTACAACCTATGTCAATCTATTATTTTATAACTAAACTTACCTTCAAATAATCGCAAGTTGCTGCATTATATTTCATCTGAATTAGCGACTTAGTCATATGGAACATGGGATTTTTTAATGAGTTATTTTGAATTTCCATTCGTATTTATGTATTTTTTTAAAATTTATTTCTTGAATTTTAGGTATGATGCTGAAGCCACATATTTCGATGAAGGTGTCAGATCTGCAAAGCGAAAGCAGCTTGAAGAAAAATTGCTGCAAGTAAATTTTCTATTTTTAGTACTGCAAGCAATGACACTTCCACTTGGCATAAGTCAACCATTTGTTTTTTTTTAGCGGTTGAAGAATTGTAACGAGACAAAATACATGTGTATTAGGAAATAAATAGTTTTTTCCTCATCAATCAAAGAACTGAGCAAAACTGAGCAGATTTTTGTTTAAGATCTAATTGAGTAAGCTTGCTATCACAACTCACCTAGAAGTTGACATGCATGTTGATTTTTGGGAACCTAAAAAGGGATAACCAGTGATATTAGTTGTTGAATTTGATTTAATAAAGAATCTTGAAATTTTTAAATTGCTTCATTTATTCTTCCCTTGTACTTTTGCAGCTTGTCGAATCTGCCTTCAATGCTTTGCTGGCACACCTGCGATCTGGAACTCTAGACAAGTTCAAAGAAGCATTTGATAAAGCATTGGACAGAGGTGTAGGGTTTTCCATGGCTGCCTGTGATTACACTCAATCATACTTGGCACTTTTTGATGAAGGATGTGCAGGTATAATAAAATTAGATTAATTCCATTTGACTGGTGGAATTTATATTTTTTACACAAATCTTGAAAGACAATAACAAGAACCAAGAATCCTTCACAAGCATAAAGGTAAGGTTACAATTAAAATGAAATGAGATGTCTGTACATGTTTTATAAGAATAAATTATTTAGGATATCAGAGGGTCAACTCTTTATTCCCTTTGTGAGTTACTATGTAATAGTATAGAAACCTGGATGTATTGGATTTACTAATGCATTTCAAAGTAAGAACTGTAGATGGCAGTCTTGCTGTTCAAAGTATGATTTGATATTGACACAACATCGTTGCAGACGCTGTTATTGATCAAGCAAACTGGGATACATCCAAAGTAAGGGATAAACTTCGATGTGATATTGGTGGCCATGTTGATTCAGTTCGTGCTGCCAAGCTATCTGAACTTACTTCACTTTATGAGGTAATTGCCCTATTTCTTCATTTTCTTTTGTGCCCTACTTTCCTAGGTGGATTCATCCAAAATGTGATAATAAAATGTATGATGTGATATTCTGGGTTTTATGTGAGCTACTTAACATTGAAGAATTTCTGCACTCAGAAAGGAAAGTAATTTTAAATAAAGATATAGCAAGAATGATATGATAATATCAAGGTGGTCTGCCAAACATGATGCTTCGGATACAACTCAAACTTGCAAAACGTTTGGACAAGTTTTGCTTTAGTTTCTTTGTATCCCTATGGCTTGTGGTTGACTATTTTCGTCTACAGTAACCTTGCTCATTATGTGTATACATTTTCAGGCAAAACTAAAGGATACCTTATTAGGACCAGTGGAGGCCCTTCTAGATGGAGCAAATGCTGAGACATGGCCTGCAATACGTAAAATTTTCCAAAGGGAGACTAAACTGGTTGAATCTGAGTTTTCCAGTGCAATTTCTGGTTTTGACATTTGTGAGGAAAGCAAGGATGAAATGCTTGCAAGTCTAGAGGGATATGCTAGAAGTATTGTTGAAGCAAAAGCAAGAGAGGAAGCTGCAAGGGTCTTGATCCATATGAAGGATAGGTAGCAATATCTTCTGATACGTATTTCAAAATTTGATGTTCTCTTGTCAGTCTTCATATGATTGACCTTAGGCTGCTATTAGATTTTCAACGTTGTTTAGCCATGATGCTGACTCAATGCCACGTGTTTGGAGTGGAAAAGAAGATATTCGAGTGATCACCAAAACTGCTCGTTCTCAGGTATGTTGCAGTTTATACCTTATGTTAAGATCACTTGTGAGTTTTGAGTGAGTGGCCTCTTGATCTCTCTTAATATATCAATTTTATTTTTCAAGTCCCTTAAGTTGCTCTCCGTTATGGCTGCAATTCGTTTGGACGACAATGATTCTGATAATATAGATAAAACCTTATCTCTTGCTCTGGTGGATTCCTCAAAGACTGCTGTTAAAGATAGGAGCACCACAACAGTTGACCCACTAGCATCGAGCACTTGGGAACAGGTATGTTTTGCCAGGATGTAGTGCTTGTAAAGATTTAAGTTACATAGTGATTTCCAATCTTTAGTAATAATCTTAATACGAGTCATCCAGATCTTATAATTTATTATGGTTTGATTCTTTACTGTCACATGCCTCTGTTACACAACTGCTATAAGCCAACATTTAGATCATTTATGCCCTTATTTACCCTCAGTACTTTTGTAACTGATTTTCCGATACAGGTTTTGTCATCGAAAACATTAATTACACCTGTTCAGTGCAAATCTATATGGCGACAATTCAAAGCTGAGACAGAGTACACTGTCTCTCAGGCTATTGCTGCACAGGTATGATCCAACAGTGTACTTACTTACAATTTTAGGATCAATGACAGGATGTATCCTTAAATTTACTTCAATCAAGACACTTGATGTTCTTTGCTGTGATAACTGTCACAAAGCATGCATGGGAAATATACTAAACTGAAAAAAAAGGAGAGAAATCTTGATCATTGAAATTTCAAATTTTTGAGTAAAACGATATTAATATAACTATCTAGTAATAGGCAGTATATGAATATCTGCACCTTATTTTTGAGTAAAACGATATTAATATAACTATCTAGTAATAGGCAGTATATGAATATCTGCACCTTACCTTTTTAGAGGATGCCTTGTCACTTTACTTTGAAGAAAATTAGTAAAGGAGCATCAACTGGTTTTTGGGTCCTAACTCCTAAGCTTGTGTTATCCAATTATTTTATTGTTTACTCATTTTAATCTCTGTCTAATACTTGTGTTGCATTCTGTTCTTTTTCCAGGAAGCCAACAAGCGTAATAACACCTGGTTACCACCTCCATGGGCAATTGTTGCTTTGATTCTTCTGGGTTTCAATGAGTTTATGACACTTTTAAGGTATATAGTTTCTATTCCTAGAGGATATTTCATGTTTAAGTTTGTTGATTCTCCAGAGTAGGGTTTTATAGTTTGTACATAATTGAATTCGTCCCAAAATAATATGTTAGTTGGATATAGCGTGTTGTACATACATACTGTACATAATGTAAATTCATTTTATGTACAGAATATACATAAACCATATATGTATATACAATTGACATTATTTTGAGTTCAATTTAATATGTACAACCTGTACATGCTATTATGGGGCTTCAGTATGATTTTTTAGCATTATATTTTGTGCTTGTTATTGCTGTTTTTACTATTTCAAATTTATCTTCTCGACAGAAATCCTTTGTATCTGGGTGGGATCTTTGTCGGCTATTTATTCATCAGAGCACTCTACATGCAGCTAGATGCTGCAAATATTTTCCGCTACGGCTTTGTGAGCATTTATTTTCTCTTTTTTTTTAGGTTTAATGTCTTCCCCCAACCCAATCTATTTGTATTTAAAATATGATCGTATGGTTCATATTAAATTTACCTAAATGATCGTCTTGACATAGTAACCTCAATATAATTGGGACCACCTGATAAAAGGGATCAGAAATGAATTCTCAGATGCATATAGTGGGTTTTATATTCCACATGATCTAGCATTTTGGTTAAAATAAGTTGGGTTTATTAAGAGGAGTTATGCTAAGGACACACATTCTCACTCTCATTTGCATCCTCACCCTCATTGCAATGACACATGGCATCTAACTTGGTTACGTAAGGATAAATATCGAATGAATAGCCAGGTGAAGACAGAAGAAACAAAATTTCACGTGTACTATAAGTGAGAGTGCAAATATGAGTGAAAATGAAACTGTCCTTAGCTATCTTGTTAAGAGATTCATTCTTATACGGTTTGTTTGTGACTATGGTGCTACTTCTCTTGCAGCTTTCGGGGATTCTAACCTTGGGTACACGGTTCGTTCCCACTGCCATGAATATTGTTAGAAAACTAGCAGAGGCAGGGCAGAACCCTGCAGCTACAGCTAACGAGCCTCTTAGGAATACTCCAGTTGCTCCAGTAGTGATTCGTCCGAAGTTACAGACAGTGGTTACTCCAGCCCCTTAAAAGAAGATTAGATAAAACATAAAGTTTCAATCTCAAACAGTTTATTATTGTTTGAAAATGCCGGTTGTTCTGCATGCTGCTTTCATGTTGTATGCTTACTCTTGGAAGCATTGAAAGTATTATAGCTTAAAGACATTTTTTTTGGGGGGTTGGTTAGGGATCAAGTATAGAAGGGGGTTATCATTTATGTTGAGGAAGCCCCATTAAGTAAGAAAGTTTATGGTTTTTTTTTTGGATAAGCCACCAAGGCTTTCATATATCAATGATTTTTTTGTACGGCATATATTAGTCTGTTGACTATGCCGGTTTAAAATCAATTTTGACTGGTGAGAACGGTGAGGCGAGGCTTGGTTCTAATGTATTTGATTTGTGGAAAAAGTAACTGATTTGTTTGTAGCCATTGTTATTTTGCATGGAATGAAATCAGTATCCCTCCCGCCATTGTGTTCTCGTATATTATTGGCTTGTTGCATTGTGAGTTCAAAGCTTCAGGTATTTTTTCTCAAGAGAAAAATGTTCATTCACTAAAATAGAACACCTCAAAGAGAAACTGAAAAAACATCAAAGATCAAAGTCGAAAACTGAAAAACCATCAAAACCATCAAAGATCAAAGTCCAACCATTGAAGGCGAAGATTGGATTTGAATGCTCCACTGATTGCTATTGCTAAAGCGCAAAGCCAGAAAGGAAAAGAGAAGTACTTTCCTTAGAAAGCATCCCAAAAATCACTTTTTTTTAACATATTAGACACTGACACAATCATTTATATTGGACGGTTTCAAACCACCGTCCCTAATGTTTAAATATTTTAAATTAAATTGAAAAAAAGTTTGTGTTAATTTAAAAACGAAAAAAATTCATTTCTAACTTAAATTGTCAGTTTTTGAAATTTTTTATTCTATTCTTCGCCTTTTTGCTTCTGTTTTTTAATTAATTTTTTCAACTCTGACCGTTTCTCTGCATCAACTCTCAACTTCTATTTCGGTATAATTATTCTATAAATACAAAAGAAAATCAGAGAAAGAAAGTAGAGCCAACTGTTGAAAAGAAAGAGAAAAGGTAAAGAAAGAAAAAAAGGAGAGACAGGAAAATATAAAAGAAAAAAAATTATTTATTTATTAATTATTATTATCATTTTTGGTTATATATTTTTTATATAGAGTTAGGTTATTTCGATACACACTTTAAAATTCATAAATTAATATATTAAGTTTATTATTATTTAATCGTTGTAATTTGAGAGATAAGTTTTCATCGTTCTCAAACATTTACGATGAGTAAAAAATTTATATTAAGAATACACACAAGTCTCGATTATTATTTTTGTTCTCTTATTTAAATTATATATATTTATATATATTTCTAATTTTAATAAAATAATTTTATTCTTAAATTGTTTATCAATGTATTATTTCCTATAATCTTAAGATAATTTTTACCCTTATTTTTTTTTTGGACAAACAAATAAAAAAAATTAACAAATATTTTAAGACAAATAGATTATTTATAATATGTTATATTTATCTTTTTTATTTATATATCTATTCTACTATATATATTTTATTATAATTAATGTGCAACTTTTATATTTTTATTAATTCCTTTAATTATTTATTTAATATTAATTTTACTTTTATATTAAATTATTTGTTATCATTAATTATTTTATATAATTATAATTATTTTATATTGTTATTTTTATATTACATATATTTATTTTATGTTACTAATATTAATTTTCTTTACTTTATATTTGTATTTTATCTTACTATATATATAATTATAATTTTATAAATAAATAAATTATTTTATTTTAAAATTATTTAATCACTATAATTAATGAAATTACATATATATATATATTTAATCAAAAATTTTATTGGGTAAATTTTAAAACTTGTATTGCTATTTGTGTATTTAACATAAATATAAAGAAAAAGATTATGGAATTTGAAATGAAAACTCCAGTGTTCCAAATTAAAAACCCAACTGTGAATGTTGTTGACCCTATTGTGAGTGGTTCTACTGTGAACCAAATGATGAGGCCTTCTGTGGCTCATGGGGTAACCCCAATGTTATCGATTTTTGTTCTTATGAACCATGTTGTGGCAGAGATACCAGAGAAGTTTAATGGCTTGAATTTCAAGAGATGTAAGAGTAAAATGATGTTTTATCTCATCACCTTGAATTTAGCAAGGTTCTTGACTGAAGAAGCTCTCGATCAACCTGAGGGTGAAAAAAGATTTTCAGTCTACTAGTGCTATTGAAGCATGGAAGCATTTTGATTATCTATGTCGGAAATATGTTCTGAATAGTCTAATCGATTCATTGTACAATAAGAAAAAGACGACCAAAGACTTGTATGAATCATTGGACTGGAAGTATGAAACTAAAAATATTGATGCCAAGAAATTTTTGGTTGGTCGCTTTCTTGATTATAATATGATAGACTCTAAATTTGTATGCAGTCAAGCACATGAAATCCAAGATATCATAACAGAGATGTATGATGAAGGGATGTTACTTAGTGAAACCTTCCAAGTTATAGATATTATTGAAAAGTTGCCCCCTTCATAGATAGAGTTCAAGGCCTACTTTAAGCACAAGTGAAAGGAAGTGTCTTTGAAATACTTGCTGATAAGATTCAAAGTGAAAGAAGACAATAAGGCTTCTTCTAAAAAAAGTTATATCCCATCAGTACCCAAGGCTAATGTGATGGAACATGGTCAAAGTTCTAAACACAATAAGAATAAGGGCAAAGGCAAGGGTAAGCTGGATAAAAGGGTCTAAATTGGGACCTAGAGAAGCAAATTTTAGGAAGTCAAGCTTTAGAAAGATTTGCTTTAACTGTCATAAGATAGGGCATAAATCCCCATATTATAGGTTTCCAAAAAGAAACAAAAACTATGAGGTAAACATAGTTGATGACATCACTCATGATATCTCTGACATTGACTTATATGTAGTCATTTTTGAGGTAAACTTGGTGGGATCAAACCCAAAAGAGTGGTGGATTGACACAAGTACAACAAGGAATGTATGCTTAAATAAGGGGTTATTCACTACTTTTGAAGCAGTGAAAGATGAAGAGAAGCTATTCATGGAAAATTCTGCCACATTATCCATTCAAGGATAAGACCAGATCAAACTGAAGATGACTTCTGGGAATAAGCTTACAATAAACAATGTACTCTATGTGCTTGACATTCATAATAATCTTGTTTCTAGCTCATTTCTAAACAAGCATGGATTTCAAATGGTGTTTGAATCTGACAAGGTCGTTGTCACCAAAAATGGGATGTTTGTGGAGAAGGGATATGTATCTGATGGGCTATTTAAGCTCAATGTAACTACTATAAAAGCTAATAATATTAATAAGATTAATTCTTCTACTTATTTTCTTGAGTCTTCCAACTTGTGACATGGTAGACTAGGTCATGCTAATTATGATATATTACATAGACTAATTAACATGGAACACATACCCACATTCCAAATAGATTAAAAGCATAAGTATGAGACTTATGTTGAGGAAAAAATGACTAGGTCATCGTTTCATTCAATTTAAAGGAACATTGAACCCTTTGACTTAATCCATAGTAATCTATGTGATTTGAAATTTCTTCAAATGAGGGGTGGTAATAAGTATTTTATTACTTTTGTTGATGATATCACGAAATATTTCTATGTGTATTTGCTTAAAAGGAAAGATGAAGCTATAGAGAAATTCATTCTTTATAAAATAGAAGTTGAGAATCAACTCAACAAGAAGATCAAGGTACTATGTAGTGATCATGGTGGTGAATATGAGGCACCGTTTGGTGAATTATGTGCACAACATCGAGTTATTCATGAAACCACAATGTCTTATTCATCTCAGCAAAATGGAGTTGATGAACGTAAGAATTGTATCTTGAAAGAAAAGATAAATGCATTGCTATTAAGTTTTGGGTTTCCATAGAACTTGTAGGGGGAAGCTATTTTGTCAACTAACTACCTTTTAAATAAGGTATTTTGAAAAAAGACACATAAGACACCATATGAATTATTTAAAGGAAGGGTACCTTCCTATAAATATTTATGAGTGTAGGGGTGTCTTGCAAAATTGGTTATACCTATACCTAAGAAGGTGAAGATAGGTCCAAAAACGATAGATTGCATCTTCATTGGATATGCACATAATTGTAGCACTTATCGGTTTCTTGTACATAAATCAAAGATCTCATACATACACAAGAACACGATAATGGAATCAAGGAATCCATCATTCTTTGAACATGTATTTCCATGTAAATCTCAAGGATAATCAAGTTCATCTAAAAAAACATGTGAGACTATGAATAAAGATAGTCAAAACCAAGAACCTGAACAAGAGGTTGAGAATGAGGTTGAGGTTAAACTCAAACGTGGTAAGAGGGCTAAGACAAAAACGTCTTATAATCCAGATTTTTGACCTACTTGCTAGAAAATGAACCACAAACCTATAAAGAGACTGTGAATTCTTTTGAAGGACCTCAATGGAAAAATTCCATTAATAGTGAAATTGGGTCTATTATGCAAGATCACACTTGGTAGTAAAATACTAGGATCTAAGTAGATTTTTACAAGAAAACGTAAATCAGATGGATCAATTGATAAGTACAAGGTCTGGCTTGTAATCAGATGGATCAATTGATAAGTACAAGGCCTAGCTTGTAATCAGATGGATCAATTGATAACTTTTATACTTATTCTCCTATGATGAGAATAACATCTATAAGGATGATAATTACTATCGCAACTCTACGAAATCTTGAATTACATTAAATGGATGTAAAGACAACCTTTCTAAATGGAACGTTAGATGAAGAAACCTACATAGACCAACCCAAGGGTTTTTCATGCCTAGGGAAATAAGGAAAGGTCTATAAATTCGTGAAGTCTTTATATGGCTTGAAACAAGCACCAAAACAATGATATGAAAAGTTTGATAATGTCATGAGGACAAATGGCTTTAAAATCAACGAATGTGATAAATGTGTATATGTCAAGGACAAAGAAGATGGTTATGTTATCTTGTGTCTTTATGTTTATAATATGCTAATTATGGATAGTAATGATCAAATAATCAAATATGCTAAGTCTATGTTGAATTCAAGATTTGATATGAAAGACACGGGGCATGCTGATGTAATTTTGGGAATTAAGATATCAAGGATATCAAACGGTCTCATTCTAAGTCAATGTCATTATGTTGAGAAAATACTTGAGAAATTCAACAAGGGTTATTATGGAATTATGAGAATGCCAATAGATGTAAATATACACATATCCAAGAATAAAAGTGAGAGTGTGTCTCCATTAGGATATTCTAGAGTGATAGGAAGTTTGATGTACTTGATGAGTTGTACGAGACCAAACATAGCTTACGTTGTAAGTAGACTAAGTAGATATACTAGTAGTCCATGATTTGATCACTAGAAAGATATTATAAGACTACTTAGATACTTAAGATACACATGTAGCTATGGACTACACTACACAAGATATCCAGATATATTAGAAGGATACAGTGATGAAAATTGGATATCTAATATGAAAGACTCAAAGTATACTAGTGGATATGTATTTATACTAAGTGGTGTAGTTGTTTTATGGAAGTCCTCTAAACATACAGGCATTGCTAGATCCACCATGGAATCTGAGTTCATCGCTTTGGATAAATTTGGTGAAGAAGCCAAATGGTTATACAATTTTGTAAAGGATATTCCTAAGTGGGTGAAGCCTGTACCTACAATAGAAATAATACCATTAGATAACTATTTTCAATTAGGGTTATCTCTATTGACTATGTGAAGTCAAAAGATAACATAGTTGATCCCTTAACTAAAGGGTTGAATCGAGAGTTAGTTGATAAATCATCAAGAGGAATAGGAATGAAACCCATGAATGAATAAAAGATTTGCAAAGGAAACCCAACCTATTAGACTAGAGATCCCAAGATCTAGGTTCAAAGGGACAATCTATTTGTAAAGACTTAGTGAGATCATTGTAGAGGTTTACCCTCAAGTCCATTCCTATGATGAAAACAGTGATACTCATAAGATACAAGATAAGCTAAGGCTTTTAATGATTCTTATGAAGAGAATACCGAGCGAAGTATACAAATTACTCTTTGTAGATTACTTTAAAGATAAGATATCACCTATGTGAGAGAGGAACGAGGCTGCTTCGAAAAAGAATTGTATAGGGATATGTTCCTTAGAGACTCTCACAAAATCAGGCACATGTTCATGGCTAAAATGAACATAACAGTGCGAACTGAATTGTGTCATGAAATATTATTATGTGAAATATGTCATCGCTTACATAAAAGGCAGAACAGTTCAAGGACATCGTGTCTACTGGTTAGTCAATAAGGTAAATATATTTTCACAAAGAAAGATTTAATGGGTAACACCTACATATCCTATGTAGGTTTCGATCCGTTAAACTCTATTTCCGTGTTAAAATTTAATTTAAAATCTATATCAATTTTATTCAAGTAGGGGGGGGGGGGGGATTGTTGAAATATTTTGAATTAAATTAAAAAAAACATTTCTGTCTTAATTCAGAAGCAAACAATTAATTACTAAATTAAATTGTTCATTTTTAAAATATTCCATTCTTTTCTCTGCCATTTCTACTTCCTTTTATGAATTAATTCTTTCAACTCTGATCGTTTCTCTACATCAATTCTCAGCTTTTATTTTTGTATAATTATTCTATAAATATAGAAGAAAAATTGAGAATGAAAAGGAACAAAGCTAGTTGTTGAGAAGAGAAGAGAAAATGAAAGAGAAAAGGGAAAGAAAGAAAGAAAGAAAGAAAGAAAGAGAGAGAGACAGGAAATGGTAAAAGAAAAAAAATATTTATTATTATTATTATTATTTGGTTGCATATTTTCTATTTAGAGTTAAATTTTTTCAATAGAGTTCAGAAATTTTAAAATTTGTAGAATAATAAATTATGATGTAAGTTTATTATTATTTAATCGTTGTATCTTGGGAGATAAGTTCCATCGTTTTCAAACACCTACGATGAGAAAAATATTTATCTTAAGGACATTGTGTAATACATAGTTCTCGATTATTATTTTCTTTTTCTTTTTCTTATTTAAATTATATATTATTTAAATTATATATATATATATTTCTAATTTTAATAAAATAATTTTATTCTTAAATTGTTTGTTCGTGTATTATTTCCTACACCTAATGTGTCCATTTGAATCATATTTCATTGCAAATTACTTGTTTGTATATATATATCATTAATGGAGCTAATGCAACTTGTTCAGTTATCACATTTATTTATTTTTCTATAAGATCAATAAGTTTTGAGTGATCAGCCACAAATTTGTAAACTTGGACAACACAACATGCATGCTTCTAAACTACTAGGAATTGTTAGATCTCCAAATTTATGTGGCTATTGATGGCAAATGGACACTACACGAGCCAATTAAGCAAGGAATTTTGAAGAGGATATAAAGGTTTAAGAGTTGCCTCCTATTCCTGCTCTTAAGAAAGAAAATAGAGAAAAATAAAAATAAACATATTTCGCTAGAAGGATCTCTATTATGAGAATTAATAAGTCAAGAACTAGAGGCAATGAATATTAGAAATAATAATGTACTTTCTTTTTCACCACCTAAATCTCTATCGGATCTACAAGGTTTATAGAGCATTTATCTATCATAATTTTTTTGTATCAATTGGTTTAAGCTGTAGCCTATAGCTTGTAGGGTTCAAGGATTTAATATGTCTTAACCTAGTTATTAAGGAAATGTGAAATGGACCAAGAATACCAACGTAAAACACAAAGAAAATTCAAGCAAGAAGCAAACACAACATGCGATTTACGTGGTTCAATCCACAATGTGCGAATCTACTCCATTGGAATGGCCTTCCCTACCAAAGCCACTATCTTGAACAATGTATTCACCCTTTGTAAGTTCTTATCAAGAACTACCTTCAAACTTAATCACACATAAGGCTACAAAACAATCTTTCTTAGAGAATCACTCTAGGATCTTTTTAGGCTCTCAAAGTAATATAATTCACTAATGAATTAACTGCCTAAAATCACCATAGCTATTTATAACACATAGCCATGGTACTTGTTGACACTAATTGATCCCATACGCAAGCCTTACAATAAGATATGTAAGCCAACAAATGATGTTGCAACTCCATAGTATGCAATGCCATGCGTAATCAAAAAAATTCTAAGGGTGTATATTAATTATTTGCATAACACTACACTCAAATATCTACCTTGACTCACAATATTAATACACAATCAAGAAAGGACAGGTCCCCACTACGAGTTACTTAAAAAAACTCATCATTCTCTAACTCTAAGAAAGTTTAAGCACAACTTAAACTTACTCAGAGGTTCCACCTACATCAGCATGTCTGCAACTACGTCAACTTTACCATCAGTTACAATGTCCCCAATAAAATGAAGCTTCACGTCTATATGTTTGGTCCTATAATGGAATATTGGATTATTGGACAAGTAAATGGCGCTTTGGTTGTCACAATGCACACAAGTTGTGTCAATGTTGAGTTTAAACTTTCCAATAATGCTACAAAGTCATAATGCTTCTTTAATTACCTCAGTGAGGGCAATGTATTTTGATTTAATGGTGGAAAGTGCCACAACATTTGGAGTGTTACCTTCCAGTTCACAGTGTTTCCTTGAAATGTAAACACATAACCAGTCAAGGACATCCTCTTGTCCAAGTCACCTACATAGTCTACATCAATATAGCCCATTATAACATTTTCTTTAGTAAACCCTTTACTATATACTAACTCCACATGAAGTGTAGATTTAATATACTTCAATATACCCTTCATTGTACTCCAATATTCTTCCTTAGGGTTAGCCATATATCTACTTACAAGGCTAACAACATGTGACAAATCAGATATGGTGCATATCATTACAAACATCAAGCTCTCTATTGCATTAGCATATAGGATCTTGCTCATATAAATCCTTTCTTCATCAATTTCTAGACATGAGGTAGCTAAAAACTTATACTATGCACCCAAAGGAATTGACAAAGTTCTTGAGTCGAGCATTCCAAATTTCTTTAGGATTTGAGGAGATAACTCTTCTGTGTTAGTACTAACTTGTCACTCTTTTTGTCTCTAAGTATCTCTATGCCTAAAATATTTCTTGTAGCCCCTAAATCTTTCATGTCATACTCAAATGTTAAGAATCACTTTACCCTTTTTCACTTCTGTAATACCAACACTTGCAATTAAGATTCCATCTACATAGAGTAATAGAAACACCATAGCTTGATATGTCTCCATCTTGACATAAACATATGGATCAAAATCACACCTCTGAAAACTAGTTGTAGTTATGAAGCTATCAAATCTCTTATATAATTTCTTTAGGGACTATTTATGTCCATAAAGAGATTTCTTGAGTAAACACACTTGGTTTTCCTTCCTTTTGCATTCAAATCCCTTTGGATGCCTAATGTAAATAACTTCTTCCAGTTCCTCACGAAGGAATTTCGTTTTAACATCAATTTTTTCAAGATGTATGTTATAGTTAACAACCAGTGACAACAATAACCTAATATAGGTGTATTTTACCATAACAGAGAATACTTCATTATAGTCTATCCCTTCCACTTGTGTATATCCTTGAGTCATAAGCCTTACCTTGTACTTGGTAGGTTCTATGTTCTCAACTCCATCCTTGAGCTTGTAAAGCCATCTATAACCAATAATTTTGGTATCCTACGGTTTAGGCACTAGCACCTATGTGCCATTCTACATAAGTGATTTGTAGTCATCATTCAAAACCATAACCCACTTCTTGGAATCTTTGGTAGTAATAACTTCTCCATAGCTTGAAGTTTCATCATTACATGGTTCTTCACCTACTATAAGAGAAAAATTAATGAAGTATGCTTCCCCAAGTCTTACAGGTTTTCTAATTTGCCTCTTGATTCTATCTCTTGTTAATTGATAATTTCTTTAGATTAGTACCATGAGTCATTATCTCAGTGTTTTCATTCTCAAATTCCTCAACTTGATCTTCATTTTCATTAATTGATTCAATTTACCTTTGAATTTCAATTTTGCTTTCAAGATTAATATGTCGAGGTTCATCCATTTTGATCTCCATCACACTCAAAGGGTTTTCACTATTTTTAGAATCAAGTTTTTCATTACTCATGACCTTTAGATCTCTTATAGTGTCTTGCTCATTAAAGATTACATCTCTTCTTATGATTATCTTTCTCGTCTCAATACACTATAGCTTATGACCTTTAACCCCATGTGAGAAACCAATGAACACACATCTTTAGTTCTTAGTTGTAACTTGTCTTTCACGTGTACATACCTTATACAACCAAACACTCTTTGGCTTGCATAATTGGGTGCCTTACGTACCAAGCCATACTTCATCAGGAGTTTTGAAATCAGTAGCACTTGAAGAGCTTCTATTAAGTAAGTAAGAAGTTGTGTGAATAGCCTTACCCCAGAATTGCTTGGGTAGATGTGCATTTGAGAGTAGACACCTCACCATTTCTAGTAGAGTTCTATTGAGTCTCTTAACTACTTCATTCTGT
Organism: Hippophae tibetana; assembly: GCA_037013495.1. Classification (NCBI taxonomy): domain Eukaryota; kingdom Viridiplantae; phylum Streptophyta; class Magnoliopsida; order Rosales; family Elaeagnaceae; genus Hippophae; species Hippophae tibetana. The sequence goes on from CM072801.1 coordinate 122,259,193, forward strand.
TATGGAGTCATTCTTATTATTTTGTGTCTTTCTATCCCCTCGTCATTATAAAACTCATTAAATTCATGATGGAAAAACTCTAACCAATAATCTATTCTCAGTGTTTTAATTTTCTTCCCTGATACATTTTCTACTAGGGATTTCCATTGTTCAAATCTCTTAAAGACCTCATCTTTAGATCTAAGTACAATTACCCAATTCTTTTAAGAATAATCATTAATGAAAATGAGAAAATACTTATTACTACCAACTTTAGGTGTAGAAGATGGTCCCCAAAGGTCTAAATGGACATACTATCATACATCTCTGGTTGTATGTTTGCTAGTGACTTTGTCTCCATATAGTAACCTCCTCTTTGATAACGTCAAGAATCTTTTATCATTAATATACCCCAAATTTTGGTGCCATATGAGTGTTTTATCATTAGGTTTCTTAGCCATTGCGACTATTTTAGGAGTAAAATACTTTTTGAGAATGTATAGCCTATTTTGTTTCATAACTTTAAATAGTACCGATGATCCTTTTGAGACTTTTATCTTTCCATTCTCAACCTTAATTGCATATCCTGAGGAATTTAACATCCCTACTGATGTTAGTTTCTTGTTGATATTAGGAACAAGCCTCACATTTGACAAGAGTTTCTCAGAGCCATTATGAAGTTTCAACTTCACACTTCCAATGCCCTTTACTCTAAACTCAAAATTATCTCCCAAGAACACACGACCAAGATTCATTTCCTTCATATCAAGAAAGCATATATCATATGGACATATGTGGAATGTGCATCCATAATCCATTATCCAATCTCTCTCAAACACATTAATGGAAATTACCAAGATCGTAGGACCATCGAAGCCCTAATGAACTACATTAGTTTTTCCATCACTAGTATTGTCTATTCATTTCTTCAAGATAGGGTAGTCTCTTCGATAATGGCCATATTTCTAACATGTCCAACACTTAGTTTCTAATTTTCTTGGTTTTGATCTATGTCTTGATTACAATCTACCCTTCTTCTTGGAGCCATATTCCTTCTTACATGTTCTTTCTTTCACATAAAGTGAGTCACCATTTTGGTTATCTTTCATGTCACTTCTTTCAAGCTCTGTCTTATCTTGTTTTAATTCAACATCCATTGTTCTATGGGCTGAAACCATAGTGTCAATGTTCAAGTCATCGCTACCATATTGAAGTATATTCTTCACTTTCCTATACATATCAGGGACTGAGTTCAAGAGGATAATTCCCTTATTCTCATTAAACAACTCTGCATCTGTGTCAATAAGCTCAATGGTCATTTTCTTTAACTTATCAAGATTGCACTCAAGACTTTTTGTAGCATTCATCTTAAAGCCAAATAATTGCACTTTTAAACTGGTTTTGCTTGAAAGGGATTTAATAAGAAATAATTCATCTAATTTCTTCCAAACTATCAAAGCAATTTTCTCTTTGTTAACCTACCCAATCACATTGTCTACAAGGTTAAGAATGTTGCTGGTGTATCATTCTATAGGAGTTTCTTCTTGTTCAAACAAGTGATCTTATCTTCATATTCAAGTGTGTCTGAAATGCCTTTTACATGCAACGTTTTGTTGGATTAATATTGAGTATGTATATCTTTTGTTTCCATAAACCAAAATCTCCAATCCCATAAAATTTCTTAATCTAATAATTCATATATCCCATAATTTCCTTACTCGAAAACAATTGCTTTAGGAAAAATCAAGATTGTATTTCCAATGAATAAAGTTAATCAATCTCTATGAAAAATAACAATCTAAACTCGATCTTTAACATACTTGAGCTCTTATACCATAATTATTAGGGAAATGCTAAATGACACCAAAAATACCAATGCAAAACACGAAGAATATTCAAGCAAGAAGCAAATATAATACACGATTTATGTGATTTAATCCATAACGTGTGAATCTATTCCATATGAGAGGCATTTCCTATCAAATCCACTATCTTGGACAATGTATATACCCTCTGTAAGTTTTTATCAAGAACTGTCTTCAATCTCGATCACACATAAGGCTACAAAATGATATTTCCTGAAGAATCACTCTAGGATCTTTTTACGCTCACAAAGTAATACAATTCAATAATGAATTAAATGCTTAACAATTACCACATATACAACTATTTATAACAAATATCCAGACACCAGTTGACACTAATTGATCCCCTATACCTTACAACAAGCTATATAAGCCATCAATTGATGTTGTAGCTCTACTGCATGCAATGGCACGTGTAATTAACAAATTCAAAAAGTGTATCTAAATCATTTGAGTCATACTTCACATGCTAATATCTCCGTGTTGTTTTCTTGAGTTCATTGTGGTTGATTGAATATTATCAACAAGTGATTATCCCAACATTAAAAAATAGTAACAAACAAAACAAAAATTTGAATTTTGTATCACTAATTTAATTTTTTAAAATTAGGCCATTTTATATTATTATAATAGAGCTCCAATTTTTTTATTCAATTAATTAAATTTTTAATAAAATTATAGATTTTTCAATCCTACAAAATTAAACTAATGGTTGAAAATATTTATAATAATTATAAATTATATTATAATATTATCTTTAAATAATATTAGATATTACTTTCAACATCATACCTTAAATATTTAAAATTTAAAAAATAAACAATAAATAAATAATTAGTTTCTTATAGTAATTAACTTTATACGAACAGTGACATCATATAATTTTTACCAAGAAAAGGAACACGAATTTTTTTAAAAATCATTTTTAGATGATATAGTGGTCCCATACCCATACTCAAATGGTCAAAATTATTCAATATTTCTGTTTTGAGAAAGAGGTAAGATTTCTTAGATCTACTGCCATTAGAAGCTGGTTTGTGAAAGCAACTATATGATTGACTCGATTAAATAGCGACATGTTCATAATATAAATAATGATCAATGTTTTTCGAGATAACACTCATAAATTGTTTTAAATTTGTCACTACACATTAAATGCAATCTCCATAATTCTTAAGCTAATGTATTAGTTGTTTGTTACTTACAAATATAACTGTATTCTTTATTATTTTTTATTAAACAACTATATTGTTTTAATTTTGAGATTTTCTTGTTTGTTATAGAAGTAGTGCAAATGGATTTTTTATTTTTTTTATTTTAAGAATAAAATTTGGAGAATCAAGCTTTTTTTTTGTCACCCCATTAATTGAATTTTCTGAACTATTTTGACTTATGAGCATAAATACTGTAAATTAATTTAACTTAGAATTACCCATTTTTCCTAAGTTTCCTGATTTTCCTTAAAAATAATTGAAAAATCTATATTAAGACGGAGTCATTGGTACTCGTTAACATAATTCTATAGTATATCTTATTTAATATATATATATAATTTAAAATTATTATATTTTATTTAAATATTTTCATCTCATATAATATATCATCTAAAATTATTAATAATAGACTCATATTTATTTTTTTAATTTTTATTTAGGATCTATTTAACACAAATATAATATCTCATAATATACCATTCCAACTTATATAAAAGCAAATGAAAAATATAAAATGAATTTAGAAATTTAATAGATTATATCATGTGTTGATGAACATTTATCTTAATTTATATATTTATACAATATACCCAATCAATATAAATAACTAATTAGATTTTATGATTTTAACTATTATAAACTAATCATATTAGATAAAAAAAAACATTTAAACAATCAATTTTAGTATTAGAAAGTTGTTAAAATTCTATTCAATTTATTATTCTTTGTCTATTTAAATATACATGAATATATATATATATATATATATATATATATATATATATATATATATATATATATAAACGATTTCAATTATTATAATTTCAAATTAATTAAAGATATTCAACAAAATATTAGAACGATCAATCTCGTAAAAAATCTAAGTTGTTAATTCTATCTAATTTTGTTATCAAATGCGACTGAAGGACTTTTCTAACTTAAAGCAAAATCTAAAAATTAGGACTTAAATACTTTTCGTAAATATAAATTTTATCGATTGAAAAGAATATATAGAATAGTGATATTAGATTTTTTTTTGTCAAAAACATAATAAATTAAAAATTGAATTTTTTTAGAAGACTACAATATTTATCTATAAGATACAAATAAAAATATAAGCTTTTAACTTGAAAAAATGAAGAAATATATATAAAAAGAAAGAAAAAAAAGACACTTATAAAAAATACGTTTTTACCATTTTTTTTGTTCTTGTTTTCCTAATTTTAATTAATTGAAAAATAAAAATTAACAAAAGAATTCAAATATGTATAATCATTTAGGAAATATAAGAGGTTTTTTTCCTCTTATATAATAAATTAATAATAAATAATTATTTATTTTTTTCACTATCATTTAATAACATGTAAATTGTTATTTCAATAGCTAATATTCATTAATTAAAAATTTATACAATAATATATAATACTTAAATGTAATTATTTTTAAGTATATAATAAGCAATTCATGAATTATTATTACACTCAATCTAGAACCAACAAAACATAAAAAATAAGACATAAGACAGGGTATCAGGTAAAATTTTGTTTTACATTAAATGTAACTAAAGTGTATGAAATAGGTAGGAAGGAGATGAGATGAGTATTTTTCCCTTATCGAAATAGTACCAAATATTTTATCCGTTGTTAAAAATAATTAAATTATTATTTTTAAATATTATAAATACTAAATATTTTTTTTAAATATTATAAATATTAAATATAATTTTTTTTAAATTTTTTATTAAAATATAAATATTATAAAAATATCAATACTCATAACTTATATGAAAAACCTGAAAATTAACGCATTCGTAACAATTTTTCAGTTCTTTTTCTTATTTTTACAGGTGTTCACGTTAAGAAAATTAGTCAAATTAAGGTCACAACCAGAACAAATTAAGGTCACATGTAACACATGCAAAATATTATACATACTTATAAAATAAGTAGCTAAATATTGTTTCTAAGACGAGGTCTAACTCTGCCTTGGACATAGGCTGTCTGCCTCTGTCAGAAATTTATAGATTTCCTTCGGTCTCAGAACTTTGATTTAGATGATTGTTAAGCATCCATCACCATAGTACAAGCCAAAAGGGCAAATAATAAACGAAAAACTCTATTTATCATCGATTGTATTATTATTATAATAATTTATATTATTTTAATTAATAAAATTTAATATATTAATTATAATTATATTATACCTTATCATATAAACATAATCTTTATTAATTAAAACAAGTATAGATAATAAATCAATTATTACATCTTTTATTATATTTTATTTAATTTTTATAATAAATTTAAAAATTAAAATTATCATATTTTATGTCATTTAATTTTTTTTATCTAATTGTTAGACACTAAATGTTAATGAGCTCTTGCCAAGAAATGGGTAAAAAAATTGTGGATTTGATTGTTCATACAGTAAGTATTATTTTTATCCAATAAATTTTAAAAATGAATATGATTTTAGATGTTAATCGAACATGAAGTAACATGTATTATTTGAATACAGTTATATTGATTATCGTATCTGTTCGTATCCAAAATTAATTATATTTATTTATATATTTATTAAATTAAATTATATATTTATTTTAATTAATATTGATTTCTCTTCCACCAATGAGTTTAACAATAATACAAATTTTTTTTAGTATTTTTTAATAATCTTTCTGAATCTTTTTTCAGAGATAAAACTTGTTCCCAAAATGTAACGGTTTTTAGATAATTTTAACTATATATTTTATAATTTAATTTAAAAATAATTATATCAAAAATCATCTCCCTTTGTTAATGTTATTCTAGTTGAGTTTGTTATGCCACATTTGTTATGAGTGATTAGAATTTAGTAATATAACATCACCATCGCTTACCATACATAGTAGGCTTACTTAGTGTACTGTCTATATCAATAAATGGAATCAATCGGCTACTTATCACGTGCTGCTCTCATCTTTTTTATTTCTTTTATCTAAATGGTTTTCAAAATAACTATGTTTTATTTTTATTATTTTGTAATTTTATTTAAATCAATTTAAAATAAATAAATTATTATATTACATATCATTTTATTAATATTCTAATCTATTAAAAAAATAAACTTATAAAATTTATATATTATACAAAGAAGTAATTCAATATTTTATCCCAATTAAAACTACTAAAAATACATATTAAAATTTTCTCTAAAATGTTAAAATATAACACACATATATATATATATATATATATATATATATAACCATTTATTTATTGTGTATATTTTAATTGTATGTATAATGTATGTAATTGTCAAAACATATTCTTTTGAACTCAATTTAATTATGTATAATACGTGATTTGGAGATATTATTTTGAACTGAATTTAATTACGTAAAATATGTGATTTAGAGAGTGAATTGAGTTACTATCTCAAGGAAAATAAAAGAATTAGAAGGGATTATAGTTCGTAACAATTATAAGAAAATAGTGAAAAATAGACGAGGGAGTTTCTTTATATCAGTTCAATAGAGTGGAATAATTTACATCTTGGTGTGAATTAAGTTAATGGAGCTAAACATTATTATTTGCAACTGCTAATAATTCTGATTAAATTTCCTCCCTGGCAAAGTAGGTTATATCTACTAATTAAACCCTTTGATTTTAATTAATTGATAATAGGTTATATATATAAGTACTCTATAACCAACTTTATCTGCCAGTATTATCATCTAATTTACTAAATATAAATTGTTTTTACTCACCATCATGATGATCAACAAGAATCGTACTCGCTACAGCTGTAAATTAGATAGAGTAGTACTGCCATCATCTTTAGCTATATATAGCTTGCCTTTATTACCCACACATTAAAACTAACATCCAATATTAATGTTTCTTTAATATATAATAATATAAAAATATTCTTTAAATCAAATAATTATTTAAATTAAAAATAATATTATTTAATTTTATAAAAAGAATAAATTATATCATTTTAATGATTATTCTATTGAAATATTATTATTTTTTATCAAGTTATTAAACAAGATTATAATACGAATATTTAATGATGTTATATAATAAAAATAATTAATTTTCCTTATATGTTTATACTTGTAATTTTGGCTAACCCTATTTGGAGTTCTTTCCCATAGTCAAAGACTGAAATGTATTGGAATAGCTAGTGATAACAGTAGCAGCAACTATCCACCATTCATCAATCTTTCAATCCCATTCAGAAATTATAGAATACTATGATACATTACCTTATATGTACAGGGGCTTTCATTATAATGAGAAAAAATGGATTAATTGTGGTGGTTTATACATCATTGCTTTTACTATTTTATTTTTTAAGAAATTATATAAAAAAAACACCATTGAAATTTGTAACAATAAAATAACAATTTTAAGTTTATGATAATAAAAATAATAACCTAATAATATTAAAGAAATCTAATTAATCAGAGTATGTCATTATTCAACTTGAACATTATTTAATTGAGATGATGTGATAAACTTTTTTTTTAATAAAACTAAACATAAGGAATGATATTGATGTTTTTATGATTATAAATTTTAAGAGTTTATATTTTTTTACATTATTTTTCATAGAGTTATTACTATCTATTCGGAGAAACTAGAAGTATTAATTGAGATGAAATATTAATAAGATTTATAATATAATTCATTAATTTTTAAAGTCTATCTCGTATTATTTTACTTAATTTTTGATGAGATGAGATAATATTAATTGAAATATCTTATTTGTGTCTAATGGGTCTAAATAAGACAAGTAATAATATAATAATAATAAAAAATATAATATATATTTATTTATAACGTAAATTTAATAAAAAATTAATACAAATATTTGTTTAAAGTTAATTACATTATGATTATAATCTAAATAAAATTAAATGAAATTAGATGATATTTAAATAAAATGAGATAATATTATATTATAAATCTATTAGAGATAATAAATAAGATATGAAAAGTTATTATTTGTTATAGACTGATAAAAACAATTGAAGCAAACGGGGGTACAGTTCTTAGAACCAAAAAGGAAATTATGTAATATTATACGCATATGGTTCATGAGCTGTGCTTTTACTTTGGATGGACATTGAACATGATGAGATCTAGTTGAAGTTAATCGTACGGCCACAGATACCAAACTCCAACTGTGGCATTCATTTCATCATTAAGTGACTTTCGTGTTGTGGTTACGTAAAATTAAAGACAGTTGAGAGCGGTATATGGACAAAAATAACACAAAAGTTAATAAAACTATACGATTGTATACATATTAAAATTTTTTGATTCTTCACAGTTTTTGTTTTTGTTTTTATTTTTTTTATGCATTATAGTTGTATATATATATATATATATATATATATATATATGGCACATAGAAGTAGCTAGGAGAGAGCAGTAGAAGCTTCTTCTGGTGAGATAGAGGCTAGGGGTTTATTTCTGAAGACTTTGTCTACCTTTCAATGGCTATGCTATGGGCAGTGAAGTTGTCTGCTATTTTGGTTATAAGCATCTTCAACTTACTCTCTTCTTGTCAAGGTTATTTCTTTTGACAGCTTCAATTATCATGCTCTTGTTTCTCCTTATCTCTCTATTTTTTGGGCTATTCTCTATGATGTAGAAAGTTAACAATTAAATCATAAAATCTTTACTTTACTTTCATTGGGATTTGTATGTCTTCTTTCTTCTGAATTGTGATCCACCTTATGTGGGTTGAAGTTCATGATTACGTAATTTATTCTTATCATTGAATTATTTGTATCACATGTGATGATAAGCTACGTTCTAGCACTTGGCAATGTGCTAACTAGACAATGTGGTATGTGGCAGTGTTTTAAGGCCTTGTTGTTTTTCTCTGTTTTTGAAAAGAAAATCCTTGGTATAATTTTTGGTAAAGATGGAAAACAAATTATATTTGAAAAAATTGTGATTCAATGTCATGAAGTCTATGTTATCAAGTAGAGATTCAATTGAGATTAGATGTTCTATTGGTCCATATAGTATAACCAATGAATTTTGTCGATTCATCACGTATTGTTATACTTATTTTTTTAATAGGTTAGTATGATAATGCGATGATATATAATAAGATATTTGATTTGTCTTAAATGTTCATAAATAAGACAAATAAAATTAAGAAAATAATGAAAAAATAAAATATGATTATCTTTAATAACTATGAGTACATATAATATAACCAATAAATTTTGTGAGTCTATCTCATCTTGTTATACTTATTTTTTGATAAGTTAGTATGATAATGAGATGATATATAATAAGATATCCGATTTATCTCAAGTTATTATAAATAAGATAAATAAAATTATAAAAATAATGAAAAATAAAATATGGGCACATTTTTAAATAAGATAAAATAGGATGAAATAATTTTAACTCACAAATCCATTAAATTTTTTAAATAAGATATAAGATAGGATGATTCAACTTATTTCACATCTCTAATAAGAGTATTTGAGTTTTAACAGTAACCTAAAAAGTTGAAACTTTTTTTTTGTGCTTGAATGAAAAATTGAGAAAAAATGTAACACTTGTGCATGCAGGGAAAGGAGACTGGAATGAATATAGATACCCATTTATAAGAAAAGCAAGTTCATTCACTACAAAAACATCATCAACAACAACGAAGACAACAAAAAAGGGTTATGATTATATAATAGTGGGAGGTGGTACAGCTGGTTGTCCATTGGCTACAACACTTTCTCAAAATTTTAGTGTTCTATTGTTGGAAAGAGGGGGTGTGCCTTTCTCCAATTCAAATGTGTCATTTCTAAGTAACTTCCACATAACATTGGCCGACACTTCTTCAACTTCTGCTTCTCAAGTCTTCATTTCGACTGATGGAGTCCTTAATGCTCGTGCTAGGGTTCTTGGTGGTGGTACTGCCATCAATGCTGGTTTTTACACCAGAGCTAGCTCTAGGTATGTATGTTTATTTGTATAACTACTCTTCATGATGGATTTAAACCCTTTTTATTTACCAAATAATCACCTACTTCCTTTAGAAATCAATGATCTTCAACTAAGTAATATTTTTAAAAGAAGAAAAAAGTTATTATATGTTGTTCTTATTTGTATATAGGATGGGATTATTCTCATATGTGTTTTTTTGTTGTTTCCACCACATATTTAATGCTATTATTTTAAATTGACGAAAACAACATTTTATCTTTAATGCATTTATTCTATTGCGAAATAAATTATTTTGAACGATGTTTTTGTCAATTATCTAAAAGTGATATTGAATAATGTGGTGTAGAAACAATAGAGAAGTGTGTAATATCGTCTCCCTTCTCAACATTCATTTTTATTTCATATATGATTGTATGGAATTAGAGACTGTTAATCTCAATTCTAAATTCAGTGTCTGTTCCAGAAACTAATTACATCTTCAATATTGTTGATATGATATTCTCATAGCACATTTGATGCACTAGTTAGAATTTTAATAAGCTTTTCACACCAAGTTACATGGTGTGGTAAAATTAATAAAATGGGACATTTAATGGAATTAAAAAATTAAAAAAAAAAAAACGCTATAAGTGGGTTCTTAAGCTTTTTTTTCTTTCAAAAGTTTTTAAATGTAGTGCCTAGATTAAAAATGCTTCAAATTTTAATGTCAAATGCTAAATAATCTCTAAAAGCACTTTCGAGTAAAGCATCCAAACGTGCTTTAAGTCAATTAAATGCATTATTAATGCACATTTTTTAGTAGAATATGTTAAATTTTATATAACAAAAAAAAAATCAAATTAAAAACGAACAGTTTGGTAGTATATATGTCACTTGCTACAAAAGCAATCAATAATTACTAGAAGTGTGTGTTTTTGATGAGTAATGGTGATCATATATTTTTTTTCTTCCAAAAATACTAGAACATGGATATATAATAAACCCTTTTATAATTTTTCTTTCATGTTAGTGATTAATTAGGTGGTGATAGTTTTCCCTACAAGAGATATGAAAATTTTAGTTACAATCTGGCCTCATAAAGATGGGTTCCATTATATTACAAAGACAGCAACATCTCATTTATGTTACACTCACCTACTCACCCACAAAGTTTATAAATTTTAGGGAAAATGAATATTTTTAATGCTTCATTTTATTTTTTATTTTTGGGTATTTCCATCTATTTACACTCACACAGTTGACACATCAGTAACCGGCATGCGTTTGCAAGAAGGCATGTGTCGTTCAGATTTCAGAATTATAATTGCCGACTGCTAAAGCTTCACATGATATATCTAAGAGAAATGGATATGATTATAATTAGTTCTAAATTTTAGCTGTATAGACTTTAGTCAAATGGATTCTTATGAGCTGATTTTTGCATTTACTATGTTTCTGTTTCCCTGATCCTGAGAAAGTCTGAACATACACTTTGGCTCTGAACCGGGTAGTGTCAAAATACATTCCGCTACCTAAGTCAAATTCTTGTTAAAGAAAAGCCAAAATAATAGTAATGGTATCAGAGAAGGCATACCTTATAGCTGGATTATGAGGCAATTTATAGAAGAAGGAATGTGGTAGATTTGACATGCGGAAATATATTACTGTATCCATAATATATATTATCTAATTAATTAATTTAGATGATATCTTATGGGACTATTCACTATCTTATGCTTTAAATTCAACCTTATTTGTTGATTGAGGAGTGATTGAGCATTTTACCGTATGCTGATCATACCCCTTTTGATCAATTAATAGTGACATGGAATTACAAGGAGTTTCACGTGTACCTATTGAAATTACCACAAACAGTTCTTAAATTAGTTTGCAGTTAGGCAGTTTTTTAACAAAGCTTTGAAAGCAGATTGTGAAGTTTGAAGAACATAATAGAGTCTTTTGTTGATGTTAATTGGAGATATTTGGCTTACAGGTTCATAAAGAGTGTAGGTTGGGATGCCAAGCTAGTAAATGAGTCCTACCCATGGGTAGAGAAGCAAATTGTTCACAAGCCTAACTTTGCTCCTTGGCAAAGAGCATTTACGGATAGTCTTTTAGATGCAGGGGTTTCACCTTTTAATGGATTCACCTATGATCACCTCTATGGAACCAAGGTTGGTGGAACCATTTTCGACAGGTTTGGTCGTCGTCATACTGCTGCTGAATTACTGGCTTCTGCAAACCCCGAAAAGCTAAGTGTATTGGTTTATGCCAAAGTACAAAAGGTGGTTTTTGATACAACAGGTGAGTTAACATTTTGATATGAACATTTTATGTCATTTTGAAGTAGCTTAGTATATGATCACCTATATGCAGTACTGATGGGTAGCTCATGTCTTGTTTAGGGAAGCGACCGAAGGCAATGGGAGTTATATTCAAAGATGAAAATGGGAATAAACATCAAGCAATTCTTGCAGATAATGCTGAAAGTGAAGTAATAGTGTCTAGTGGAGCAATTGGGAGCCCTCAATTGCTTTTGCTGAGTGGTATTGGACCAAGAGCTGAACTAAAGAAACTAAATATTCCAGTGGTGTTAGATAATGAATTTGTTGGGGAAGGCATGGCAGATAACCCTATGAACACAATATTTGTTCCTAGTAACAGACCAGTGGAGCAGACGCTAATTCAAACTGTAGGCATAACCAAATTAGGCGTTTACATTGAAGCTAGCAGTGGATTTGGGCAGTCTCAGGATAGTATTGAATGCCACCATGGAATTATGTCAGCTGAGGTAAATTACATTTTCCATTTTGGCAAAAATGAGTAATTTCTTTTTTTTTGGTTGCCAAAGTCGGTCCAAAACAACTTATATGTACTATGTACTAGTAAGACATGCCAATATGTCACTCTTCTTTGAAGTTAAGTGATGACACGTTTTATACTCATGTTCTTTTCAAAAAATGTGTACTTTATTTCTGTCTTTCTTAACAAACTTAATTTAGTACTGTATCTATGTAATCTGTAAAATTATGCACTTCAGTCGTACTAAAATCCAATTGAAGTGCAATTTGTTTTTTTGACCTTTACAGATAGGACAGCTATCTACTATTCCTCCAAAACAAAGAACACCAGAAGCAGTTCAAGCTTACATAAAAAACAAGAGAGAATTGCCTCATGAGGCATTCAAAGGAGGTTTCATTCTTGAAAAAATTGCCAACCCCATGTCAACAGGCAAGCTCAGCTTGATGAACACTAACATTGATGATAACCCCTCTGTTACCTTCAACTACTTCAGCCACCCACGTGATCTTCAACGATGCGTTGAGGGGATTCGAATTGCTACAAAAGTAGCGAGGTCAAAACATTTTAGAGACTACACTCAAGTTGACATTAAAACATTGGAGAAGTTGCTAAACATGAGTGTGAAGGCTAATGTGAACCTCATACCTAAACATACGAATGACACAAAATCCTTAGAGCAGTTTTGCAAAGACACTGTGATCACCATTTGGCACTACCATGGTGGGTGTCATATGGGAAAGGTTGTTAGTCCTGATTATAAGGTTCTCGGCGTCAATAGGCTCCGCGTCGTGGATGGCTCAACTTTTACTCAATCTCCAGGGACCAATCCTCAAGCCACTGTCTTAATGATGGGCAGGTAATACAAAATTAAAGAAATTCTTAAATATGAATATGCTCCTATTCAATCGTGAGCGTTGATTTTATCTAAAACTAATACTTATCCCTTCTTTAATCAACGATAATGAGTCAAAGTGGCATACAACTCCCGTCATACACAAGACTTTCTCAATTAGTACTTCCTCTTCTTAGAAATAGAAAGATTCAACTGTGTTATGTTGATATATTATTTATGGTAATGCAGGTATATGGGAGTGAAGATCTTGAGAAAGAGATTGGGAATAGCAGCTGGTATATAAGGATATGATCAGCTCAAGAAGAGAGTGTGTGTGTGATTTTTTTTTTTATTATAGAGATTGAGTGTTAATTGGCTGGTTAATGGTTAATGTATGGAGTTGGCTTTCAGTGGAAACTCTACACTATCCTTCCATTGCATTCTCTTTGTTTGTCAAGAAAATTGATGAAAAGGAGGGAACACAAAAGGTGGAAAAATCACATCCATTGGATTCACTCGTTGGACTCTGTTTTCACAGCAATAGAAATTTAATGGGTTTTTTATTATTAGTTTTTTACAAGGATTTCACTTACGCAATTTTTCATACAATATACACATATCATTAATTTTTGAACTAAAATGATAATTATGAAGTATCGGAAGATTACTTGCACTACTACAAAAAAGGGTATATAAGTCGCCATGTAAAGTCGGTTTTTGGAAGAAAAAAAACGACTTATAATGAATTTAAAGTCGGTTCTCCACGTCAACCGACGCTACATCACGTGGATAGCGTCGGTTCTCCACGTCAACCGACGCTATCCACGTGACGTAGCGTCGGTTCTCCACGTCAACTGACACTATCCACGTGAATAGCGTCGGTTCTCCACGTCAACTGACGCTATCCACGTGGATAGCGTCGGTTCTCCACATCATCCGACGCTATCCACGTGGATAGCGTCGGTTCTCCACGTCAACCGACGCTACGTCACGTAGATAGCGTCGGTTCTCCACGTCAACCGACGCTATGCACGTGATGTAGCGTCGGTTCTCCACATCAACCGACACTATCCAGGTGACATAGCGTCGGTTCTCCACGTCAACCGACGTTATCCACCTAATATATTCACATTCGGGTCATTTTACGCATAATCCAATTTTTTTCCTCTCTCCTCCATTTTATTCCTCACTCTTCTCCATTTTCTCCCAAAATCTACACCGTGCGCCACCTTCGTTCTAAAATTCCGACCACCATTTGTAACGTTATTTTGTAAGTTATATTTCTCATCTCACATTATTTGTCAATTCTTCTATTTTTTTGAACAAAATATTAAAAAAAAAATTATACCCATTTTCTGTTATTGATTTAGGTATATATCTTGTTTGTTATTATGTTTGACTTAGTTTATGCAGAATGCAGCTAGCTTATTATTTGATCAGTTTGTTTTATATTTTGTATAAATTTTTGATTTAGTTATGTTTTTTAGTTTGCTTCTAATAATGTTTGACTTATTATATGTATTCAATAATATCTGAAATATTGTGTGGGTTTGCGTGGATAAATTTATTTATATACGTATAATTAATATTACTTTTTAATTATGATATAGTAACATGCTTAGAAATTAGAATCAACCGCGTGATTGGTTTTTATATATTCATGAAACATGTTGCTTATTTTTTAATTTGTATAGAAATGGTTTTGTAAAATGATTAAAATGATAACTGTTTTGCATTATGTATGTTTTGATATATATTCTAATAATTAGAAAATTTATATATAATAATACTTGAAATATATTCATTGTATACATAATTAAGTAATATGTTTAATTAATGTCATTAATAGAAAATGGATAAATCTTGGATGTCAAAGTGTAGAATTGAGCAAAACTATATTTCTAGAGTTGAAAATTTCATGAAATTTGCTTGTAGAACTAGTAATACTGGAAGTAGTATGATTCGATGACCATGCGTTAAATGTACAAATGAGCGATTTCATGAATTTGATGAGGTTAAGTATCACCTTATCCGTAATGGTATTCTATTGAGCTATAAATGTTGGTATTATCATGGAAAAAATATTGATAATACTCACGGGGAAAAATATAATAAGAATGTGAGTGGATTACATACATCTTATCATAATGTACAGACATAAAATATGTTTCATGGTGTTGAAGATGAATTACGCGAGGATGATCCCGAAACCTTTAATAAACTTATAGAAGATGTCGAAAAATCGTTGTATCCAAAATGCAAAAAATACACTAAAATGTCGGGATTGGTTCATTTGTACAATGTGAAGGCAAACCATGGTTTTTCTGACAAGGGATTCACAGAATTACTAAATCTACTAGTCGATATGTTTCCTGAGGGTATTGAATTTCCATCTTCAATGTATGAAGTGAAGAAATCTCTTAGTCGATTTGGCATGGAATATCATAAGATTCACGCTTGTCCTAATGATGACATTCTTTATAGAAAAGAATATGAGACATTACATGATTGTCCTATGTGTAAAGAATCGAGATGGAAGCATGGTACAAATGAGAGTACAACACATAAGAAAGGCGTGCCTGCAAAGGTTCTTTGGTACTTTCCTCTGATTCCTCGCTTTCAAAGGTTGTTCAATAGTAAATATACATCAAAGATGTTGACTTGGCATTCAGATAATCGATCTGATGATGGGGTGCTACGTCATCCTTGTGATTCTCCAAATTGGAAAGTAGTAGATAATTTATCTCCTCAATTTTCATCTAATCCGCGCAATCTTCGTCTTGCCATTGCTGCTGATGGAATTAATCCACATAGTTCCCTCAATAGTAGATATAGTTGTTGGCCAGTAATTATGGTAACATACAACCTTCCTCACTGGTTGTGTATGAAAAGAAAATTCATGATGTTAACATTATTGATCTCAGGACCGAAACAACCCGGTGTTGATATTGATGTATATTTGTAGCCTCTGATAGATGATTTAAAGACGTTGTGGAATGATGGTGTAAATGTTTATGATGCACATAAAGAAGAATACTTTAACTTGAAGAGGGTCCTTTTATGGACAATTAATGATTTTCCTGCCTATGGAAACTTATCAGGACATACAACAAAAGGTTACAAGGGATGTCCTATATGTAGTGATGGAACTTCTGCAAATTATCTTGTTCACGGATGAAAGATGTCTTATAGAAGACATAGGAGATTTTTTCCATCTGGACACAAGTTTAGATACCAAAAGAAACCGTTCGATGGTGAAGAAGATCATGATCATGCAACTCGACCTTTGCGAGGTATTGAGATATTAAGGCAATTGAATGGGATGACATTCAAACGATATGGAAAGATGAAAAAAAAACTCACCAAGGTAGGGAAACGAAAGAGGTCAACTAATGTAAATGGGTGAAAATGAAAAAGAGTTTGAACCGAATTGCCATGGTTGTTGGAAAAAAATCAATATTTTAGGAATTACCTTATTGGAAAGACCTACACATTCGTCACATCTTAGATGTCATGCACATTGAGAGGAATGTATGTGAGAGCTTGATTGGCACTTTACTTAATATACCTGAAAAAAAAGGATGGCATTAAAGCAAGATTGGATTTAAAGAAACTAGGCATACGACCTGAATTGGAACCAAGGGTGGAAAATGATAAGAATCGAACATACTTACCACCAACATCATATACAATGTCAACAAAAGAGAATGATGTGTTTTGTAAATGTTTGGAAGGTGTGAAAGTTCCTGATGGTTACTCATCCAACTTAAGAAATTTTGTGTCTATCACCGATAAGAGACTGTATGGATTGAAATCATATGACTGTCATATCTTAATGCAACAGTTATTACCAGTTGCTATTAGATCAATTCTTCCAAAACATATTCGAATATCAATAATTCGGCTTTGTTCATTCTTCAATACAATATGCAAGAAATCTATATCAATTGGCGAGTTAAATTCTTTACAGAAAGAAATTGTAGAAACTTTGTGTCTAATTGAAAAATATTTTCCTCCTTCTTTCTTCGATATAATGATTCACTTATGTGTTCATTTAGTTCGAGAGGTTCAATTATGTGGTCCTACTTACTTAAGGTGGATGTATCCTTTTGAGAGATATATGCAAGTCCTTAAAGGATATGTAAATAATAGATATCGACCTGAAGGATGCATGGTGGAATTCTACATTGCGGAAGAGGTCATTGAGTTTTGTTCTGAATACTTTAGTGGTTGCACTGAAATTGGGAATCCTACACACAAGTTGTTCTTAGAACGTCACATGATCCAAGTAAGTAACCCTATGCTTGGTGGAAGTAAGAAATTATTTATTGATCGCACTCGATGGGAAAAAGCACACCGAATCATTTTGGTAAATAATAATGAGGCACAACCGTACATAGAGTAAGTGATGTTCATTGTTTCATGATTGAAAAAATCATTTTTATTTAACTATTAATGATGATGTATAACTTAATATATATTTAATAATATTACAGGATGCATTTAAACTTATTGAAGATCGATCCTCGTTATAAAAAAAAGGAGGAGAAAAATGGTTGTATGATGAACATAAGCGAGAGCTTATTAATTGGTTTCGCAACCACGTAAGTGTCACAAGAAAAAAATCATGTATGTATCTTCCTAGATCTATTCAATGTTTTAAAGCTTTGCTCTAAACACATTTTGTGTTTTTGTATACATAGATTCGAGATGAACTCAAGAAACCCAATCATAAAATATCAGAAAGTTTACAATGGCTTGCATATGGGCCAAAATTCGATGTCAAATCATTTCATAGTTTCACAATAAATGGATCGAGGTTTACGACTCAAGCTAGGGACAAAGTCCGAGTAAATCAAAATAGTGGGGTGAAGATGGTTGCACAAACTATGCAATTTGCCAGTTCAAAAGATGCTAATCCTGTACTTTCTGATAGAACATATTATGGTATAATACAAGAGATTTGGGAATTGGATTATGAGGTCTTCCATGAAACAGTTTTCTTGTGTGATTGGGTCGAAGATGTTATCAATGTTGGATATAAAATAGATGATTTTGGATTTACCCTTGTAAATTTATCCAGGATAAGTCACACTGATGATCCTTTCACGTTAGCACTTCATGCAAAACAAGTATTTTACGTGAGCGATCAAATTGATCCAAGATGGTCTGTTGTGTTAACGCCTCCACAAAAAGAGTTTTACCATTGTGATGTTGTAGAAGATGATCACTCTATGCTTGATACATTAACCAATATTAGTAATTTCTTAAATAAATTTCCTAATGTACGTGATGATCTAATTGACGATGATGATTCTTCGACATAGACTCGAAGTGATTGTGAAGGAATATATGTATACGATCAACAACCTAATTAAACATAATGTATGTTCTATATTGTTGTAATAACTCTTGTATATATGTGTGTTCCTAAAATTTTCAATTAATTTATATTTCTTCATTGTTTTGTAGATATTTCATGGATATTCAGCTTGTAGATCCAAATGATCCATTAGGGTATTTGAAAAGAAGGAGTTGTGCGAATATACCTGATGCTCCACTTAATCCAGATGATAGAATACCTGTTCTATTTGATGCTACTGGTAATCCAATAGGGGAAAATGGTCAACAATTGAAATCCTCTATTGGTCGACTGGCAAAGTCCAGTATACCAATCAATATAAATCATTGGTCTGAGGTTGATGATGCAGAAAAGTTCAAAATATGGATAACCATTTATGTAAGTCTATTATATTTTATAATCAATATATATATATATATTATATTAGGTGTATTATATCTAATCTTTTGTACTGTGTTTTTACAGAATCGTTACAAAGTCGATGACAGTTGGAAGGACAAGTGTTATAAGATTGCAAATAAGGCGTGGAAGGAATACAAGACTTCCAGATTGGAAAAAAATTATGTGTTTCCATATTTGGAAACACTTGATGAGAATGTGATCTACAAAATCCCTGAAGGACACCCCTGGATTACACCTCAAGTTTGGAAAGAATTTGTGGATTATAGACGTTCAGATGAATTTCAAATTATTAGAGAAGATCATCAGAATGTCCAAATGCATAACATTCTTCCTAACCGTACTGAGAGGTCTTCAAATCTTGAAGTTAGATATAGAATGGTATTATTAATTTGTCTTAATATTATAAATATTTTTATATTAATTTTTCTCAATTTAATTTCATGTCATTGTTAATAAAATTTTCCTAATTTATTTAGGAAGCTGAATTGGGTAGACCTGTTACCCGAATTGAATTGTACATAGAAACAAAGACTCCCAAAACGAAAAATGCAAGACCGATGAGTTAACGAGGAGAAGAACAATTAAATAAGTTGGTTAGTAATTTCAGTTGATAAAAAGTATGAATGATATTTAATAATTGATGTAATAATGAATGATATGTTTGTGTGCTTTATTATTTGTAGAGAGTTGTTCAAGAAAAAATATCCAGGGGTGAAATAATCGAAGAGCCTGGGAGAGATGCTTTATATCATGCATTCAGACACGAGCATCCTGGTCGTGTTAGGGGAGGTAGCCAATATGATGGTTCTATGGAGTATTTTAAAATTCCAAAACATAAGCCTCAGACGGTATTGAAGAAGAATTCAACTCCTTTAAGGCCTCAGTGATGAGTGAGATTGCCACTCTAAAAGAACATCAATCACAACAACTGTCAGCCATGGCATCATGCTATAACTAGGGCATGCCATATTGGCCAAGCATGCAACCATCCATGCCAGGCATACCACCTTCCATGCCAGGCATGCCACAATCCATGCCAAGCATGCCACCATTCATGCCAGGCATGCCACCCACACAATCTCATTGCGCTCAAACTACATCCAGTATGGGATATAGCCATCCTATTGGTCCTCACTATATGCGAGGAATGCATATGCAATCAAGTAGTGGTTCATTTTATCCAATGCAATCTGCACATTCTTACCATAAATCAAACCAAGATAAACGTTTTGGTGAGAATGTACATCTAATAGCTACCCCACATGAGAGTCCTCCTCTATTTGATGAATCATATGTGGTAAGATTTTAATTTCTGGTGTATTTAATCTATTATTTTTAAATTCTTATTATATGTTTTATTTTTTATATATAACACTTAAATTTTTTACAGAATATGAAATGTTTGTTGAAACATCCTTCGTCAATGGACTATGTTGCTATTAGAACGGTACAACAATTGAGCGATGATCGGATGATTCATACTCAATATTTGCCTAATCATTGGCGAATAGTAATTGATCAATCATTGTTTCATGATTGTCCACTACCTGTGCCTTCTGATGCTACCACAGTCCAAGAAGCGGTTGGACAGTACGTGGCTTGGCCGTCGATTCAAGTTATTCTAAATTTTGACATGGTACTATTTTTTAACTTAAAAGATAACACTTGTTTACTACTATTATTTAATTATATCTTATATTGTTACTAAAAATACATATATGATACTTTTTTGTTAGTCTATTATACCAGAACTCTTAAATGCGATACATTTAAGAGATACGAAGCAAGTATCTCGTGCTAAATCTATGACTAGTGGCCAATCATCGTGCACCAAGTCATTCAAGAAGAAGCCTTGGAAAAAGTATAGTTATACTTATGCGTTAAAGTTCAGTAGAAATCTTGGCACTTTGATGAGTATTATTGGGAGGGCATCTAGCATAAATGATGGATGGACTGTGCCACTTCCTATTGAAATTTCTGGTGTAGACCTTGGCTAAACTTATATATCGATCGAGTGCTTATTGCAAATATTTGAATATCAAATGATCGATTTAACTATAATTCAAGTGTGGACAAGGTGAGTCCTCAATCTAGTTAGTTTTCTTTTATTTATGCAGAACATATATAATTATATTTATATTATCTAATTATATATATATATATATCTTTTATATAGGGCGTGCTATTATCGACTTCAACATAATCACTCATCACATTTAGCAATGTTCTATGATTCTTCATATGTCAATCAATATCAAGAGAAGGATGTTAGCATCAGAGCTAAACAATTATGTGATAGAGCATTAACGCTTAACATAAATCAAAAGTTGATAATCCCTTGGCCATTAAGGTTTGAACAAGGCCAAGATCATTGGATGTTGGTAATCATTGATATGTTCAATAATCATGCTTGGTACTGTGACTCAAATTCCATAGAACTGAGTAAAGATACAAAAGCAGTTGTTGAAATGTAAGAGTTATATATAGTTACATATTAGTTTCTTCTATTATTTTTTGTAATATTTAATAAAAACTAATCGTTTTATACCTTGATAGGGCATAGAAGTTGTGGAACAAGTTTAGGGGCATTGCCCTTAAAAAATCTCATAAGCTTATATGGGCAAAAGTTATGGTATGTACAATTAAATATTAATAATTTTATTAATTTTACAATTAAATAATAAGGATGTTCGAATATGAAAATTGATGTATACATGCACTTTTTTTTGTAGGTTCCACAACAAAATAATGGAGTCATGTGTGGTTATTATGTCATGAAGTTTATGAGCGAAATCATCACAAATATCAAAATTCTAATTGATGATGTGGTAATATATTTTACCCATATACATACAAGTTTTTAACATATTTGAGTTTGTTTTTGTAAATAAATGAAATTATATTCTTATTTTGATTTTGAATACATGTAGTTCTTTGGTTGGAACAAGCCGGGTTACGACCAACACATTTTTGATGATTTACGAGAGGAATGGGCATAACACATGGTTCAAATTATATCATCACAAGAAGAATCAGGAGAAGATTCTGATGATCTTGAATAGCATATGACAACATAACAGTAAATTTTTTAATGATTTAATTTCTTTATCTATTCATG
Organism: Hippophae tibetana; assembly: GCA_037013495.1. NCBI lineage: Eukaryota > Viridiplantae > Streptophyta > Magnoliopsida > Rosales > Elaeagnaceae > Hippophae > Hippophae tibetana. Next base: position 122,281,702 of record CM072801.1, read on the forward strand.
TGTCTGAAATCACTTGTTTGATAATGATTAATCATATGCTCATGTATTTAGGGGAATTCATTGTTTTATGGACCTATTTTTGGCCCAAACTACATCTCATCTCTCTTTCCTACTTTCCTTACGAACTCATATTAGCACTTTATTAATCATTTGTTTATAAATATGAATTTATCTGGAATCTCTGCTAGTATTTTTAATGATATAATGAGCTCTAAATGTACAAATCAGGTGTACATAACTCTGATTTGTTTATTGGTTTGTATGAGTTTTGGTGCCCATGAACGTGTTCTATATGTTTAAGGGCACTAAAACTCACACAAGCTAAGTAAGAAATCGAATTTACAATTGATTTCATATTTAGAGTTCATTATATATAGCATTATAAAATACTAGTAGAGATTCCAGATAACTTCATATATATAGACAAATGATTAATAAAGTGCTACTATGAGTTAGTCAAATGTCGTTGTACGTGGTAATCTTTTTTTTATGGTAATATTTATAATGATTTAATTTCTTCATTCGTATGTCTGAAGTTTTAATTGCTTTTTTGATGGATGTTTTACGTGCTCATGTATATAGGGGAATATTTGTTATATGGATCAACTGTTTTTTTGTCATAATGCTTGTGAAGGCCAATCAAGATTCTAAGCTAACCAAGCTTACTCGATCGCATAATAATTATACTTTGACAACATTATTTTATTTGTAATTTAAGTTAACTATATGTATTATTTATGCATTATTTGTTTTTGTAATAAATTTAATTATCAAGTAATTAAATATATTTAAATTTTTAATTATTTGTATTATTATTTATATTTTAGTTTTTTTATGTTATATATATATATATATATATTGAATAATACGAAAAAATGAAAATAAAAATAAAAACAAATATGAAAATGTTACCTATAAAGTCGGCTTATCCCGTGAACCGACTTTACATTTTAAGTCTCTAAATTTAAAGTCGGTTCAGCGAACCGACTTTAATGCCTATTTATGTAGTAGTGTTGAAATTTAGTGTTCATTTTTTTTTAACAAAAGTTCAAAAAAATAACTGAATTGATCAAATTAAAAAAATAATAAACTAAATGGTTGATTGAAATAAGATAAATTATTATTATTGATTTTCTAGTTACTATAATTAATGTATAAGTTGACCAAAATAATCAAATATATATAATTTAATAATTGTTTCTTCATTCAAAAGGTAATTTCTTTTATTTTTCTCAAATAATCTATGTTCAGTCCTTACACTAATAATTGTTTTGAAGATTAATGAATTAAAAAATAATAGTATTTTTATATTGTGTATCTATTGAACTCAAATTACATATATGCCATTAATCGGAGCTCAATGATTGAGGTTGAGGTTAAACTATCTCTTTGAATTGACTTGTAGTCCTCTTGTGCATCTCGTTAGTATGTGTTCGAACTCATTATTGTATAATGTGTGGATGAGGAGAGTGTAATGTTTATTTTAAAAAATATTTCACAATATCATAGGGTCTTAAAAGATACATATTAACTCCAATATCTCTAGAAGATTTGGTCATTTATAACACAAAATAAATTATAAGTATTTCTATTCATCCTATATAAAAGATTTTTATAAAGGTTATTTACCTAAATTAATGATACTGTAAATTAAGAATACTAATGGTAAAAAAATCATATGACATTATTTACAATGTTTTACACATTTTTTTAATTAATATCCCGATTAAACTTCATTATAATAATTAGTAAGTTCATATATATTATTAGAGAGGAATTTAGAAATTAGCCTTAAAATATGTTATTTAGGAATAATGGTTTTCAATTCTAACCCCCCTCATCTCATGATTTTTTTTATTTTTTAAAATTATTTTATTTTCTAATTTTTTATACTTTTATATACGAACTTTTTTTCCCCAAATTTTCATTTACTATTGTCATATATTTTTCAAATATTTATATATTTTCAAATAAAGTAATAATAAATAAAATTTAATAAAATAAAAACCTCAATTTTATATATTTTTCACTTTATTATTTTATTATATTTGTTAAATACAAAGCTAAAAAGAACACATAAAAACAATCATAGAAATAAATGCTATAAATCAACACACAATCTCTTAAAGTGGTTCGGTAATTAAGTGTCTAATCCATTGTCCAACCTAACTAGCTCTCTTGATTTTTATTCCTCCATGAATGGAAACAATTCACATACAATATAAGCACACGTTTAATTGTTTCCAAAGGCTACAAGAATACCCTATATCCTTTCACTACCTTCACGCAAACCTTACTCTCTTACAAGTATTTTCCTCAACGCTCTCTCAAGTATTTCCCTACACTAGTGATATTGATAATAACCTTCTTGCTATACTGGTTTTTCAATTACACAACAACTTATACTTTTATATACATGTATGAGATAGTTATCAAGTTTTTCATATTGCCTACTTTGAGCCACCCTTTTATTCCATTAGTCATTGCAACCAATTAGTGAAGTATTGATACCACCTCACAAATCACCATCGTGGTGCCAAGACTTCAAATTTCTTACTAGAGTTGCCTTAATCCACTATCCATTTTCTAGTGTCACCATTCATTTTCACCAAGCTCTAGCAGTGAGCAAGTTTGGTAAAGGTGACTGCTTTAGTTACCATGTTAATTGGATTGTGATATGCATGAATTTTTTATAACACTAGTATACCTTTCTCAATAACATCCCTAATGAAATGATATTTTATATTAATATGTTTATTTATTTTATGGTATTGTGGCTTTTTATAGAGGTGTAATGCATTCTAATTGTTATAATGTATAACAATGGTGTCGTGCTTGTATCCCAGTTTAAACACGATGCCTTTTAACCATGACCTTTTTCATTGATTCAATTATTGAAATGTACTCAACCTCTGTCAAGGAGAGAGCCATTACCTTTTGAAAGCTTGCTTTCCAACTTACCAAGCCTATACCAAACACAAACAAATATCTTGTCAAACATCTTCTTTTATCTAAGTCCCCATCATACTTTGAATCCACGTAACCCACCATTATAAGTGCATAAGTTTTTGCTTCAAAAACTATTCCTATTGTGCTTTATCTTTTAAGATATCTTAAAATCCATTTGATTGCTTCCCAATGGTACTTTCTAGGTTTCCTTATATATCTACTAACCAAGCTAGTATAATGTGCAATATTTGGTTTTATGCATACCATTAGATATCAAACATCTTAATGCATTCGAGTAAGTGACCTTCTTCATATACTTTAGTTCTTCCTCAATCGAAGGTAAGTTAGAGCTAGACAATTTGAAGTGTTATGATAATGGAGTAGTCACTAATTTAGCATCCCTTGTATCAAATCTTTCAATCAATTTTGGAATGTACGAAGATTGAGTTAATATAATTTTATTTTGCCTTTTATCCCTTATGATCTCCATTCCCATAATTCTCCTTGCTTGTCCCAATTCTTTGATCTCAAATTCAGAGTTTAGCAAGGATTTTATTCTCTTGATTTCCGCTTTACTTCTACTTACAATTAACATGTCATCCACATATAGTAGCAAATCCATTGCATTTTCTAAGTCCATATATCTTATGTATACATAGTGATTATAATCACTTCTTTGAAACCCAATTTTCACCATGTGATCATCAAAGCATTTGTATGAACATTTTGGTGATTATTTTAGACTATATAATGAATTCTTCAATTAATACGCATAATTTTCTTTCCCTTGTTTTACAAAACTCATTGGATGGTCTGTATATATTACTTCATCAAGTATACCATGTAAGAAGGATTTTTTTACATCCAGTTGCTCAAATTCCATGTCTTCGTTTACCACCATAGAAAGTAATATTATTATTGAGATGTGTTTCACAACAAGCAAGAACACTTCTTAGTAATCAATACCTTCTCTTTAAGTAAAACCTTTTACTACAAGTCTAGACTTGTATCTAAGTTCCTCTACGTCTACGTCTAGCTTCCTTTATCTTGGATAACCATTTATAAGCTACACTTTTTACACTTTATGGCTTAGGGATAATAACCCAAGTATTGTTCTTATTGAGTGAATGCATTTCCTCTTCTATGGACTTATTTCACTTGTTGGCATCCCATATTATTATTGCTTCCTGATATGTCTTGAGGTCATTATCATAAATTACATCTTCCATTGTGAAGGAAAAGAAAATCATGTTAACTTCATCTACAAAATCAACCACTAAAATATCATTGCACCTTACAGGTCTTCTAATATATCTCCTCTACATATTTCTAACTAGTTGATAATATTTCAAATCTTCATCATCTTACTCTTTTCTCATATTTTAAATTTCATTAGATGTATTTTCCAAATCACCACAAACAATTACCTCAATCTCAGTATGACTTCTACTTTGAACTTTCTTGGCATCATTAACTTGCTGTATATACATCTCAATTTCTCTAAACATAACAAATTTACTTATTACACATTTTTTTATTTTCTAGATCCCATAGTTTGAATCCTTTTACCCCATTAGGGTACCCAAGGAAAAAATATTTAACTTCTCTTGGTTTCAGCTTGCCTACCCTATTGTGCATATAAGAAATACACCCAAACGTCTTAAACAATTCACAGGAATGGGGCTTACCTGACCACATTTCCTCTAATGTCTTGAAATCAAGTGCTATAGAGGAACATTATGCAATGATATGTTATGTGCAGTGCCTCGGCCCAATATTTCTTGGGTATACCTACATTGATTAACAAACACCTTACCCTTTTTAAGATTCGTCCTCTCAACAAGCCCATTATGTTGAGGAGTGTAAGTTATAGTTATGTACCTTGTAATGCCACAATCCATGTAATATTGGTTAAATCTCTCATTGTATAACTCAAGCCCATTTTTTTTCCTAAGGTACTTGATTTGTTTTTCTAATTATAGTTGAACCTGTGTCTTCCGAGCCTTAAATTTCTCAAAGGTTTGATCCTTTCTCTTCATAGGATATACCCATATTTTCGTTAAGAAGGCATCTATAAATGACATGAAATACTTTAATCCATTTAGTGATAAGTTTTGTACAGGTCCCCATAAGTCAAAATAAACATATGTTAGCTTATTTCCTATCCCCTTGTCACTTCTAGTGAATTTTACCCTTTTGGCTTTCCCAAACACACAATATTCACATAATTATAATTTAACTTCCTTTAAGTCATGTAACAAACCTTACTTCTTTAACTCTATCAAATCTCTTTCATTGATTTGACCAAGTCTTTTATGCCACAATTACACATATGAGACATTCTGAACATCATCAACTATCATAGTGGGCATTTTAAGCTCACCCTATATGACATTCTTTACTTCGCCTCTAAAATACACCATAGATCCTTTATTTATTTTTATATCACCACCACATCCTTGTAAGGCATATCCTTCCTTCACCAGTTCTTTTAGGGATATCAAGTTTCTTTTCAAGTCTGGTACATGCTTGACTTGCTTCAACACCTTTTTTTTCATCACTCAGTCTTAATATGACATTGCCCATATCACACATGATTGATCATTACCCATGTAAATTGTACTAGAAGTAGCTAACTTGTAATTGGTGAACCATTCTTTGTAGGGTGTCATATGAAAATAACATCCTAAGTCTATAATCCAATCATTATGAAAATAATTTTCCATCATTTTCAAAGCCTCTGCACTATCATAACCATCTTGAGAAATTGATGCCTCTATACTTGAAGATTTTGCCTCTTTGTTCCCATATTTATTTCCTCTTTCAGGACAACTCTTTTAAAATGTCATTTTTATGGAAAATAAAGCAGTTCATTTGTTTCTTGTTTCTTGATTTGGATCTTGAGTGATATTTAGAGTTCTTGGATTCCATATTTTCACTTATGCCCCTAACAACCAAAGCATCACCATTTCCTTCTTCAAACAAAGTTTTGTTAAGTGATTTCATGTCCAATTTTTTTATCTTAAAGTTGAGACCACCCCCCAAGGTAAGAACTTATCTACCATATTCAATGGCAACCCTTATGACTTCAAAGGTGTCAAGTAAAAATTGAGTAGAATAACAAAATGATTCTCATCACTTATTTGTTCTCCTGTATTAGCTATCTTGATAGTGATTTTCTTGAACTAATCCAAGTTTGATTTAATAGATTTTGATGAACCCATTTTGAATCCAAACAATTTCTTCTTCAAGTAAGTCTTGTTTGACAAAGATTTCTTCAAGAAAAAGTCCCCAAAGTTTCCCTCATTAACCTCAAGCAATATTTTCATCATTCACTTACCTAAGAATTGAGTCTAAGATTCAATATCATGCTTACCAAAGCTATATCAAATACATCTTGTTTCTTTTAGACCATGGTGTCTAAAAATTATGGATTTTTTTAACAAAACCATAACCACCTTTCTCCATATGGTGAAATCTCTTGTACGATCAAACCACTCAATTTCCAGTTTCAAATTGCCCATTCTTAATGCCTTTCTTGTTTCTTCTTTCAAGAACTCGACAAAAAAAAAAACTTGGCAACAATGCAATTACCGAACTCAATTGTGGCTCTAATACTAATTTGTTATGAAATGCAAATCAACAAGATCAAATCAAGAAGATGATCACAAAAATAGAAGCTATAAATCAACACACATTCTTTAAATTGGTTCAACAATTAAATGCCTAATCCACTGTCAAACCCAACCAACTCTCTTGATCTTAATTCCACCATGAATGACAACAATTTACATAAACATAAGCACACATTTGATTGTTTCCAAAGAATGTAAGAACATCCTATATCTCCACACTACCTCCACCAAGCATTACTCTCTTACAAGTATTTTTCTCACCACTCTCTCAAGTATTTCCCAATACTAGTGATATTGATAATAACATTCTTGTTATATTGTTTTTTCAATTACACAATATCTTATACTTCAATATACATGTATGAGGTAGTTGCTAAGGTTACCACATTATCCAAGTCGCTCTCTCATCCCATTGGTTCATATAGTCAATTAGTGAAGTATTGGTGCCACCTCACAATTTATTTATAATAAAGAGGCTTGTTCGGTTTAATTTAAATTTAACATATATTAATAGAGTCTACAGTTAATAGCGTATTAAATCGCAGATACTGTTGATAAAGATCGAACTTTCTTATTAATGTTCAAAGCACATATCGTATTTTTTTCTTCTTCTAATTCTTTTTATTCGTTATAAATTAACAAATTAGACACAAATAATTAATATTAAAACCAATTTACTTTTAAATGAAAAAAAATTCAGTAATTAATGCGAGTAATTTTCAGCGTGAGGATATTTGTCATAAATTCTAGAATATCTTAATGAAACAATGTGCTGAAACCTTTTATGCATATAGTTATTTTTGCTGGTTTTAAGTTCCAAAAGGTAGATTTTTTCTTGAATAACTTCTAAATTTTTCTGGGTTAGTTAAGTATCATATTAATTACTAAAGATTTCGTGTTGTGAATTCAAAACGGTGTCCTCACAATATTTTCCCCCTCTTGTATGCCTCTGCCATTTGCCATGAATCTTTCAGAGTTTTACTCTCTATATTTATGAGTGCTTTTTTTTTCTTTGAAAGGAAACCATGAAACGCGTTTGTGTGTGTACACAAAAACTCTACTAATTAAACCAAAAGATCATCCTTTTTTCTTCTTCTAAAATTCTAAAATAGTCCAAGCCCATTAAAATATATATATATAGTAGGTTGATTTATTTTTTATGCTTTACTTTAGTTTTTATCTAAAAGAAACTTATACTTTCTCTTTGACATTGACAAGCAAAGAAAAGGGACGACCCGTGAATATAAATTCAAAAACAAAAAGCCTAATTGTTAAAACAAAAAACAGAAAATTTAGAAGTAACAAAAAAATGAGGTTAGTTTTCTCTCCCAAATTTGTTCTTTTGTTTTAATTTTATGTTTGATTTTTATTTTTGTTTTCTATTTGACAATTGATGACTCATGTGTAGTTCAACATCAATGAACATAACTATTCGAATATTGGGCAATAGGTTATTTGGTTTTCAAAGAAAAGTATTTTCAATGTCTCGGTTGTTTGGTTATTCTTTTTATTTCTTGGATCCTCAAAAAAATGAAAGCAAAAAAAATAGTAAGTAGACTATTAATCAACATTATTTTTAGAACCTTAATTGATTTATCGAATTCTTAATAAGTGTTTTGTCATCAAATCAAATAAGCAAAAACGATTTATGAGCTAACTAAAATGTTATTATTGATACCGTAACGATCATACTTACGCTGTTAATTGTAGAAAAAATATTGTGTATGTTTCTAAAATTTAACAAGTACATTCTAAAAATCATATTAAATTAAAATAAAATTTTCACGGATTTAATTTTATTAGTATAAAAGTTAATAATCGTTGAGTATATTCGTTATATAACGGTTAAAAATCGTGTATATATTCTTTAATTGTTAAAATTGATACATGTGTTTTATGAAACTTATCATATAATAAAGTTGTGAATGCAGATTAGCCAACTTTAATATGCTAGGATACACAATTAAGAGCTCTAGATTTAAATGACATCCTTCTCTCTCTCTCTCCGTATAGAATTTCTCATAATTTGTCTCCTCAAGCTTACTTATTTGTTGTATATTCAGTGTATATTGTCGATTTCTATTGTTAAGAATTAATATTTGTATATTTAATATGCTAATACTTGATCGATATTGTCTTGCAATTAAAAGAATAATACTTATAATGATATGTTCCTAATTGTATTGAGTTCCATGTTAACCCTAAATGTTTTTGACCAATGATCATACCAAAACTTTTAACTACAATTGGCATGCACATTCTCACGTAGGTAGCTCCTTTGATTCAATAGTACTAATCGATTATAGATATGCTTGTAATTTAATATAACACTGTTAGGTCACCAAATACAACTTACTAAGAATGTTTTTCATAAACCAGAAGTCTTATGATATAATTTACTCTAATTCGTTTTAAGTAATAGATTTGATCACACCAAGTATCATTTAATATAAAAACTATTATATTAAGACACATTATTTTCTCATTTTAAATTATAATTTTGAATTTAATTAAATATAATTTAATTTAAAAAATATGATATTAGTTATAAAGGTGAAATGATAGGTTTTCTTTAATATATATATATATATATAATTTTCAATGTTATTTTGAATTAAAAAAACTATTTTTAATAGTAAATAAATGAGAGATAACTTACCTTCTCTGTTTTTTTTTCAAAAGTAAAAAAAATGCACTAGAAGTTTTAAAAGAGAAAATAATCTAGCATGATTCTTGCAACAGTAAATAAAAGAGAAAACACTTACCTTTTCTCTAGGTTTTTCTTTTTCAAGAGAAAAAAAAAATTGCATTAGAAGTTTTTAAAGGGAAAATAATCTAGCATGAATATTACCAAAAGAATAAAAAAAATCTAAAGCACGAAATGGAATCTCTAGCAATTGAATTTAGTGTTTTCCTCGACATTTTGTGCATTGAAGATGAGATGGTATGAAATTCACTTTCCATAATAAATATTAGAGAAAATTCTTAAAGAGCCCCTAAGGTTTTCACAATTATAAAAATACCCTTCAAATTTGAAAAATAAACAACTACATTGAAAATTCTCCATTATTGTTTTATTATAGTATACTTCCCCGAATTTCTTGCAAATGTCTCCATTGAAAAAGCAACCAATTAATAATTATTATTATATTTTAAATCTAGCAAAAAAAATTTGCAATTTAAAAAACCTAAGGGATGTATTTATAATTGACCTTAAAGATTAATAACTCCTATAAAAGAAAAGTTTATTAAAGATTTTACAAATTAATGCGTTAATCTCTCCAGTAAAAACAGGAGAAAGATTTGCTCCTTGTATCATGCTTAACTATTTACTCCAATATATGTTGCTACTTCTTTTTTTTAATATTTTACTTTGGTTGAATCTCTATTTCACATTACAGTATTTCAATTCTGTATTTTCCATTAAAATAGAAAGAAATAATGTTAGCCATGTGGTTGATCAGAGTAGATGAAACAATGAAGCTTAACTCATGCAAAGTGTTGAGACCTCTTTTCTTCATGATTGTTCTGGTAAGCTTTTTGTATTAAGCTTTAAACTGATATTACATTATCTTCTATACCTATAGCACAATAGTCCAAAGAGCTTTCACTTATAGCACACAGCAGAATAGCCTTACCACTTATTTTCAGTGTTATCAACCAAAAACTTGATTTTTCTTATTACATATAAGTAGAGACATAAAGTAGTATGTCTCATCTCATGTTTTATTTAGTGTGTCTAATAAGTTCATAGTGAAATATTATCTTATCTCATCTAATTTCATATTATTTAGATTGTTGACATAATGGACCCAACTTTAAATATATGTTTATCATTATTCTTATTAAATATATATTATAAATTATCATTTATTATATTTTTTATATTCTTACTTATCTCATTTAATTCATTAGAGATAAATCAGATATCTCAATTAGTATCGTTTTATTATCATATCATCTCATTAAGATTAAGTCAGATAAAAAAAGATGAATTTAAAAAATTAATGAATTGTCTCATGAATCTTATTAACATCTTATTTTAATTTACACATATCTATTTACAGGCAACTCTTGTGTTGACATTGTCTATTGCTTTGATCCCGTATTGGTACTATACAGTCAAACATATCGAGCGTCAGGTTGATATGAATTCAAGCAGCCAAAAATCTGCTATGGAATCTGAGATTCAGCAGACAATTGAATCTTTTTATCAGCTGAATTCATCTGCAACAAAGTTTGCACGAGTTTTAAGTTCATCCTTCCATGAATCTCAACTCTCCTTTTCTGATATAGAGACTAATGTTAGTACATAATCATCTCTTCTCTCACCAACATATTTAAGTTTTATTTTCCAGTTTATCTCCTTAAAAAAATCAATTCAATGATAATTGCTACTTTTCTTCAACTTTTGCAGGTGGCTCCTTTTCTGTTTCAAGCATTATCAACACTGCCATACATAACACAAGTTTCATATATTGGGATAGGAGGCTATTCTTTATTCTACTACGGAGATGAAAACCAAACATTTAGGGTTTTTTCTAACTCCTCATTTGGTGTAAATTCAAGTAGTGAAAATTCAAGGGAGACCCCATGGTACAGCCAACCTATAAATCAGGACACAGGAAAGCCATATGGAAAGGTAACTATGAATTACTCCTCAGTCACTATAAATGCAAGTTGGTTTCAAGAAGCCTTGAATAGTAGAAATGGATATGCTTCTTTGGACACTTCATTCAACGATGCACATCACAATCTTTTATTCCTAAACTCGGCTAGTGTAAATGGCAAAGGAGTTATATCATTTGGGTTTCCTGTTAAGATAATGTTGAATTATCTTAATGATATGGATATTCAAGGTGGGAGCTTGTATTTGGCAACCAGAGATGGCAAAGTACTTAAAGGACTCAGAAACACTCAAGTGTTGTTTGATGGAAATTCTGTTTCCTTTGAATTTATGAAACCAAATGGTGATCGAATGGGTAGTCTTGGTAGTGTTTCTTGTGATCCTAAAGATGGCAACTCAAGTGTTTCTCTTGTGAATATTGAAGGAGTGAACTACATGTTTTATTGCTCTCCTATTGACATAGTGGGGGTGCAATCAGTAAGTTCAAATTACTATCACAACATTCTGAATTATCATCACATTATTTTATTATTATTTAAGATAATTGATTTTTACACGGTTTAAGAATCTGAAAAGTAATATCTTTTCTTCTACTGCTATGAGAAACTCATCGTATTAGTTAGAGCTTATGTATAGTACTATTGCTTGCCATGTATAGTACTAATCTCAAGTTTAGGGATACAATACAAAATTCTATTGCTATTAATTGGAGTACCCAGTAGCCAAAGATCCAGTGTTATGTACAACACATACAATCCTTGTTTCGATATAATTTTCATTTTATTTAGATTTCTATAACCAATCCCTGCTTCTGTTCTCATTCATTTGCTCTTCTTTCTCATATGTAAATTCAACATAATTTTTATGCTTAGATGGTAGTGACAAGTTCAATAGAGTAAAATCAAATATAAATGACATATAAGAAACTTTTATCAGCTTTGATTAATGATTTATACATGTGTATATATGTGTAATTAATTCTATACATGGTGAATGTGAGTTTCAGGTTTATGCATTGGCTATCCCACAAAGTCCGCTGATTCATCTACTCCACAAATTCAGCAGAATGTCATTAGTCATTTTAGCATCAATGATCCCAACAACAATGGCCTTAATTTTCAGTTTTATTTTTATACTAATTCGAGCTGCCAAGCTAGAGATGCATATTTGTGCTGCACTTATAAAACAAATGGAGACAACCGAACAAGCTGAAAGAAAAAGTATGAATAAGAGCCTTGCCTTTGCTAGTGCCAGCCATGACGTCCGTGCTTTTCTTGCTGCAATTACTGGCTTGATTGATATATGCTACGATGAAGTTCCCTCCGGCTCTGAGCTAGAAGCAAATTTAAAACAAATGGAGGTTAACACCAAAGATTTGTTAGGTACATAAATCATAAATGTAATCACTTTTGTCTACTTATCGAAACAATACTAAATGATTCTTGATTTTGTGTATATGTATCAATTTAGGTATATTGAACTCTATTCTCGATACAAGCAAAATCGAAGCGGGTAAGATGCAGCTTGAAGAGGAGGAATTCGATGTTTCCCAACTTCTTGAAGATGTAATTGATCTTTTTTATCCTTTAGGTATAAAGAAAGGAATAGATGTTGTTTTGGACCCTTGTGATTGCTCTATAATCAAGTTCTCACATGTGAAAGGCGATAGGGGAAAACTCAAACAAATATTATGTAACTTGTTGAGTAATGCGGTTAAATTTACTTCAGAAGGACATGTAATAGTTCGAGCCTGGGCTAGAAAACCTAGTTTCAAGAACTCAATAACAACCTCAAAGAAGAATGGTTTACGGAAAAACTTTTCAAGCATGTTTTATAAGAGAAACAAATCACCAGATGAATTTCACTCCATGAAGATGGAAAAAAATGAGGCACATTATTTGGAACTTGTGTTTGAAGTGGATGATACAGGCAAAGGAATTCCAAAAGAGAAGCAAAAAATAGTTTTTGAAAACTATGTACAAGTAAAGGAAACTGCTCTTGGAGAAGGAGGTACTGGCTTAGGGCTTGGAATAGTTCAATCTCTGGTAGGTAATTTATTTGACAAAAAAATAATTACAAATATTCAAGCCTTTTTGCTTTATTTATTTATTTTATATTTTATATAATACTAATGTATACGATTATATATATGGCTAAATGGTTTGCAATATCAAACTTTTCTTTCAGGTGCATTTGATGCATGGTGAAATTGGAATAGTTGACAAGGAGATTGGTGAAAGAGGAAGTTGCTTCAGGTTCAATGTTCTCTTTACTATGTGCGCAAATGCAGTTTTTACTGAAAAAGAAAGAGAAGACAATATTGAAATGATAAGTGATTCTATATCAGGTGAAATACGGCAAAATAATGGAGTTATTATTGAAAATCCTAGATTGGTAACAGTTCACACACCAAGCCTTGGATTAGAAATTAGGACCCCAAGTTATAGGTTGGGTAATCTTATCTCTAATCCCAAGGTAGAGGGATCTTATGTTGTACTGTTGATTCATAACAATGAGAGAAGAAGGATTTCACAAAAGTTCATGAAAAACCTAGGGATAAAAGTAATGGTAGTGAAGCAGTGGAAAGAACTTTCTCATACTCTAGGGAAAGTGAAACACAAGTGGAGCCTTTCTCAGTATAGTTCTTCTGGGAAATCTAATATGGGTTTGCGGCAAGAATGCTCGAGTATTTGTACATCACTTAATTCTAGTTACGGGACAAAAGATGTGTCTCAAAGCATCATGGATGGAACCGACAACATGCGCTCTCTCTTTTGTAAGACTAATAATCCTCAAAGTGAATCAGGCTTTATCCTGATAGTGATTGATGCAACTTCTGGACCACTTTCTGAATTATGCAACATTGTGAATGAATTTAGAAATGGATTAAAATGTAATGCTTGCTGCAAGGTCGTTTGGCTAGCAAATCCAATGTTGAATGGCATTAACTTTAAAAGCCTTGAAGGTTTTGATCCAAGTGATATCATCAAATACAAGCCGTTTCATGGAACTCGCCTGTATGAAGTAGTGAAAATGCTTCCAGAGTTTGATAGCACCTTACCAAACAGTGGTATTATAATTGAAGCTGGAAAAGTTTCCAAAGATTTTATCTCACCGGGATATAAATCTCAAAATAAAGCTGAATCTGAAATACAAGAGGATTATGGTAGCATAAGCAATGAGAGAGCAGGGAAGATAATCTCATCACTTACTAGGTATGATCATTATAACATAACATCCAAGTCTCCACTTTATGGACAGTCAATTCGAGGAGGAAAACTTCAAGAAGAATATGGAAGCCTGCAGAGTAGTGACAAACCTTTGACTGGGAAGAAGATTTTGGTTGCTGAAGATAGTGCAGTATTACGTAAGCTGGCTATGCATAATATTGCAAGGCTTGGTGCAACTGCCGAGCTTTGTGAAAATGGAAAGGAAGCTTTGGAGCTAGTACGTAATAGTCTTAGAAATCGCATGAGTACACATGCTGTGTCATCTAATATTCTTCCTTATGATTACATACTGATGGACTGCGAGGTAATGACTCTGATTTTCATCTCTTACATATTGTCTTACTATTAGTTTTTTTTAGAAGCATGGCTCATTTTAGTGAGTTTGACAACATAAACTATAGAGACGAAAGTCAAAGGAGGAAAGAAAATGAGAACCTAGTTCTACTGAAATGTTGCATATTAATGAGGTCTTTATTTTGATTGTGTTTAACAGATGCCAATAATGAATGGATATGAAGCAACAATGAAGATAAGGAAAGAAGAGGAGGCATATGGTGTTCATATTCCAATCATTGCATTAACTGCTCATACTTCAGGTGAGGAAAAGAGAAGAACAATTGAGGCTGGAATGAATATTCATCTATGCAAACCATTAAAATGGGAAAATTTATTGGAAGCCATTAGATATATCCATAGCAAATGAACTATACCTAAGTTTTTCTCCTAATCTGTATAGCTCGAAAGTTTTTTACAGCAAAAAACAATTTATAGAGTGACAACATGAAAATTTATAGATACTTTATGCAGTGATGGTAGTATAAGGGTTTGTTTGTTTGTACTTCTATCAGCAAGTACAAAATATATTTTCTATGTCCTGAAAGTGCTTCTGAAAAAAAATGTTTGATCTTGAAGCATTTTTTGCTATTAGAAGCGTTTTTACAGGATCCCAAAAGCAAAAAAAAAAAAAAAATCATATTTCTCTATCCATCTAATAACTTCCATATTCTAGTGGCCTCTACTGGTAAGGTCGACAATAGACATAAAAGGAAGGAAAGGAGAGAAACAACTCCATTGTTTATTTTTATGGTACACCTTAAGCAATCTAATGAACATGTTATGTTTTTCCATTTATTTTATTATAATTTGGTAGGAGTAGCATGGAAAGATGATGAATATTGCAATACTAAAACTATTTGTGGCTCATCAAAACTGAATATAAGCTAATATTATATGTATAGATATAGATATATATGTATATAAAAAACATATAATAATCGAAATAATTAGATTGAATAATATAATATAATAAAGTAAGAATTATATTAATATTTTAAATAATATAATAAAGTAATAATTATGTTAATATTTAATTTTTTAACTAAATATATTTTTAAATAAATGTTAAAAAATAAAAAACTGTTTAAATTATGAAAAAATTATTACCTACTCATAAACAATGATTATTAACAAAATATATTTAAAACTGGTACGAAATGATTATGATTATTAATATAATTGTGTCTTCTAGGTCACGTGGGTTAGAAATAATACATGAACAAATAATTTAAAAAATAAATTATTTTATTAAAAAATTATAAATATATATAAATATAAACTTTAAATAATATATAAATTAAATAAATAAAAATAATAATAATTGAGGCATGCGTATCACATAATGTCTTTAAGATAATTTTTTTGCTTACCGTGGATGTTTGAGAACGACATAAATTTATCTCCTAATATACAACGATTAAATAATAATAAACTTACGGTATTCTATAAACTTTAAAAGTGTCTAAACTCTATCAAAAGAACCTAATTATAGATAGAAAATATGCAACCAATAATATATATATATATATATATATATATATATATATATATATATTACCTTTCTCGTCTCTCTTTCTTGTTTTTTCCTTTTTTTCTTTCCTTTGTCCTCTTTTTCTTCTTCTTCTTCTTCTTCTTCTTCTTCTTCTTCTTCTTCTTCTTCTTCTTCATCTTTTCGCAATCTTTTCCTTCTCTTTTCTCTGTTTTTTTTCTTTTCGTTCTCAAATCTTCTTCTCTTTTTTATGTTTTTCTTCTCTATTTTCTTCTATATTTATAGAAGAATCATATATAAACAGAAAGGAGAATTGATGAAGAGAAACGATTGGAATTTAAGCAAAGAAACAGAAGGAATTGAGAGAGAGGTAACGAAAAATTTAAAAGAATTGAAACCAAAAATTGAAATTTTTATTCAATTTTTCTAACAATCCCTCACATAAATAAAAATTGATATAGATTTTAAATCAAATTTTGACATGGAAATATAGTTCAATGGATCGAAACCTACATTGGATAGATAAGTGTTACCCTTTGAAACTTCCCTTGTAAAAATATATTTATCTTACTTACTGACCATTGGCCATGAACATATGCCTGGTTCTGTGAGAGTCTATAAAAAATTGAGGCCTATACAATTCTCTTTCGAAGCGACCCCATATATCCCTAACATAGTTTTTCTCTTATCTTTAAAAGTAATCCGCAAAGAGTAACCTGCATACTCCGCTTGGTATTTTCTTCATAAGAATCACTAAAAGCCTAGCTTATTCTGTATCTTACGAGTATCATTGTTTCATCATAGGAATGGACTTGAGGGTAAACCCCCATAGTGATCTTACTAAGTATTTACAATTAGGTTGTCCCTTTAAACCTAGATCTTGGGATCTCTAATGAAATAAGTTGGGTTTTCTTTGCAAATCCTTATTCATTCATGGGCTTCAGTCTCATTTCTCTCGATGAATTATCAACTAACTCTCAATGAATTATCAACTAATTCTCGATTTAACCCTTTAGTTAAGGGATCAATTATGTTATCATTTAACTTCACATAGCCAATAGAGATAACCCAATTGAGATTAGTTGTCTAATGATATTATGTCTATGATGTATATGTCAAAACTTACCATTATACCTATTACTCTATGCCTTGCCAATAGCATATTAACTATCACAATGATTGCATATTACAGGTATAGGCTTCAACCACTTAGGAATATCCTTTACAAAATTACATATCCATTCGACTTCTTCGCCACATTTATCCAAAGCGATGAACTTAGATTCCATCGTGGATCTAGCAATGCATGTCTGTTTAGAGGACTACCATGAAACATCTGCACCACCCAATATGAATACATATCTACTAGTAGACTTTGAGTATTTCATATAAGATATCCAATTGGCATCACTATATCCTTCTAATACATTTGGATATCTTATGTAGTACAGTTTATAGCTACGTGTATATCTAAAGTATCTAAGTAGTCTTGTAATTCCTTTCCAATGATCAGATCCTAGATTACTAGTATATCTACTTAGTTTTCTTACAACATAAGCTATGACTGGTCACGTACAACTCATCAAGTACATAAGACTTCTTGCCACTCTAGAATATATTAGTTGAGACATGTTGTCTCTTTTAGAAGAACATAAAATCGTGCAAGCATACACGGTCACAAGTAATAAAATTTGATAAGTAAGTTATCGTTCCCACGGAGATTTGTTACTATAGTTTGTTGAGTACTAAAATTATATCTCTGATTTTATCCAAAACGATCGTTAATTGTAACAAGTTTAAGAAAAGAGTTTTATAACAAAATAAAAGAAATCTAGGATTGCAAATTTTCACCAAATTAATCCACTCGAATCATGTTATTTTCTTTTGATTTATATTTTTTAGTACATTTAATTTGTCAACCGAAAATTTCTAATTTTATCCATACATCTCTTCCGAGCTCCATATAAACACACCTCGTTAAATTAATTCACTATATTCCTATGAGAATTAAATTCACCAAGATTCATTACGTTCTAAGTTCTCAAATGGCCACACATACAATTAGGGTATATTCCTATCCTTCATCATACATGTCATTCTATCTATGAGCAATATACACAAAAATGTCTCTTAAAAGTTTATTTAAGTGTCAATGATCATTTGATAAAATTCGTAAATAATCAAAAGCATTAAGCACAAAATAGAATAAAAAAATCGAACGTCTTATAAATCTTTCAAAAATAATTAAAATCAAAGCGTCATAAATTTAGATAAAATGCAACCCTAGAAAAATTAAATTACTTCATAAATTAAAAATTAAAATTACAATAGTTAAGGAAAATGAGATGAAGAACAAAGAAAAATTAAATCATTTCAGATTGTAAATATTTGGCACACACAGAACACAACAGAAGTCAAAAATGACTTCTGCGTGTTCCATAGTCCACCCCCGAATACTACTAAAAATCTCAAACTCTAAACTCCCAAAAAAAAAATTTACTCTATCATACTATCCCCTATTTATAACATCAATTTTCTAAAAAAAATTCATTTAAAAATATATTTGTTAATACACGTAGGGGGACAGATAGATATGGAAAAAATAATTAAATATTACGTGTAGGAGACAAAAATGGTATCGAAAACGCGGTTAAAATTGAGTGGAAGAGCCGTCCATTTTTATTTTGCTTTTCAATAAACTCTGACACGTGTTGCGATCTGATTCTCTAAAATAAATAGTGGGACACGTGGCAGCACCTCATTGGTTGCAGGGAACAGGCGTATGTGAATCGACCGCATGGGAAAAGAGGCGCGAGAACGTGGGGGGACAGTGGTTGGAACGCGTCAGACACGTGGGTCTCACCTTGCACGTGGCATGCGCGGCAGGTGGGCCTCACTTGTGCACTGAGCCGCGTGATAGAAGAAACCGTACTCCCACTCTCTTTGGTCGGGTTTGAATGACATGCGCGCATCATAACCGTTTACTCTTTGATCTGACGACTCGCGTGGCAAGCGTGCATTTTGACCCACAAATTTATTTCAAATTACATTTTAAACTTTCTTTAATTACAATTAAGCTCTTTTCTAATTTAAATTAAATTTTAAACTTTTAATAATTAAAATTAAGTCCAATTTTAATTTAAATTATATTTTTGACTTTTATAAATTGCATTTAAGCGCTCATTTATTTGAAATTATATTTTTAGACATAAATTTGAAATTAATTACGTTTTCAATTCAAATTATTTAATTTTCTTAAAATATATTCCTTAACAAATAAACAATAAATACTAATTTATTAAACTAAAATTAACTAAAAATGTGAAGAACATAGCTATTATAATTAATAAAATAGATGAAAATAACTATATAAAATACAGTTATCAACACCTTCAAACTTAAGTTTTTGCTAATCCTCGAGCAAAAGGAAAGAAATAAAACAAAGATAACTACATTTAAAATAGTGATTTTCAAAATATTTCTTTTTAATCATTCCAAATTACATAACTCAAAGAAATAAAAGAATTTTATCTAAGTATCAAAATCAATTTAAAAATATATTACATTTTCACAATAAATTTTAGTGTGTGTGTGAAGTCTTTTCATATTTCATCACATGCAATCCGGATCAGTTTATGCAAATATAAAATTAAACTGATTTTAATGAAATCATAAATCTCATTCGTTTATCTTTCATTTCTCTCTCCACTAATGTAGAAAAACACAACCAAAAATCAATAGGACTTTAATAAGTTTGTAATGTATGGCTTAGGTAAAGGTAAGGTAAAGGATATATTTAGCTCAATTTTTCCTAAACACATAATTTTAGGATTGAAACAAGAGATCTTCTATCATCACAATAAATACTTCCCAATTTGGGATTTAACATCACATACAATGACCTTTTTTTTCTTTTCAGAATCTATTTTTTTTCAGTATCCTTTTTTTTCTAATATATCTTTAAATATTTACTAACAATTGTCACATGTTAGTGAGATAAGAAAAATAGATATATCTGCACACACACACACACACACACATATATATATTAAGTAGGCTTTTGAAATGAAATAAAAATATATATATAAACTTTGAAGCTCAAAAGGGGTATACTATGGATGAAACATGTAAAGGTAGATAGAAAGGCTCAAACGATCCAAAGATGGCCTAAATCATTTTCTTAGTTAAATGTTATCTATAATTTCGCCTTGAGAGAAAATCAAACAAATTCTAAGAACTGTAACACCACAAATATCAATCGAATTCCATACTCGCATAAACCTTCTCTAAATTATCATTAGAACTTAAAAATCAAGACTAGTGCTCATATATATTTATTCTTATAAAAATGAAACATAGGTAAAAATTATTCATCATTTAGACAATATTCAAATTTTTCAAAGCGCTATACATCATTTAAATCGAACAAATAAAAATAAATCACTATTCATAGCAAAATATCTTCAATCAACCAAACAAAAAAAATTCACAAGCAAGAACATCCAAAAAATATTTCAATTAAGTTCAATATATCTACCACCCCAAAACTTAATATACACATTGTCCTCAATGTGTGAAAGTTAAAGAACATATGAGAATGGTTTAAAGAAACTTCCTGGTTTGGTTTGAATGGTTAATTCAAAATAGCTTCATTTCTTCCAAATTGTACCTACGAGAAAAAATGAAAAAACATAACAAAATATAAAAATTAATAAATGTGAAAATAAATAAATAAAAAACGCATGGGTTGCCTCCCAAAAAGCGCTTGATTTATAGTCGTCAACTTTACTTCTCAATTTTTTTTTCTTTTTGTTAGTTAAGATTTGTGTGTCACCAAAATCTCAACTTACGAGAAAATTGAAAAATAAATTAAGCAAGCAACAATAACCATAAAAAAAATTTGTGTTTTTTTCTTTTTGTATGTTAAGATTTGTGTGTCAAACAAAATCTCAACTTACGAGAAAATTGAAAAATAAATTAAACAAGCAACAATAAGCAACAAGAATAAATTTTTTTTTTTGAATTAAAATCAGATTGATTGGTATTAATATCAACAATGAAAATAGTAAAACAAATTCGCGGTAACGGTGCCCAAAACTTGTTGTCTCTTTTAGAAGAACATAAAATTGTGCAAGCATACACGGTCACAAGTAATAAAATTTGATAAGTAAGTTATCGTTCTCACGGAGATTTGTTACTACAGTTTGTTGAGTACTAAAATTATCTCTCTGATTTTATCCAAAACGATCGTTAATTGGAACAAGTTTAAGAAAAAAGTTTTATAACAAAATAAAAGAAATCTAGGATTGCAATTTTTCACCAAATTAATCCACTCAAATCATGTTATTTTCTTTTGATTTATATTTTTTTAGTACATTTAATTTGTCAACCGAAAACTTCTAATTTTATCCATACATCTCTTCCGAGCTTCGTATAAACACACCTCATTAAATTAATTCACTATATTCCTATGAGAATTAAATTCACCAAGATTCATTACGTTCTAAGTTCTCAAATGGCCACACATACAATTAGGGTATATTCCTATCCTTCATCATACATGGCATTCTATCTATGAGCAATATACACAAAAATGTCTCTTCCAAGTTTATTTAAGTGTCACGGATCATTTGATAAAATTCGTAAATAATCAAAAGCATTAAGCACAAAATAGAATAAACAAATCGAACGTCTTATAAATCTTTCAAAAATAATTAAAATCAAAGCATCATAAATTTAGATAAAATGCAACCTTAGAAAAATTAAATTACTTCATATATTAAAAATTAAAATTACAACAGTTAAGGAAAATGAGATGAAGAACAAAGAAAAATTAAATAATTTCGGATTGTAAATATTTGGCACACGCAAAATACAACAGAAGCCAAAAATGGCTTGTGCGTGTTCCACAGTACACCCCCGAATAATACTAAAAATCTCAAACTCTAAACTCTCAAAAACAAATTTACTCTATCATACTATCCCCTATTTATAACATCAAATTTCTAAAAAATATACATTTAAAAATATATTTTATTAATACACGCGGGGGACAAATAGATATGGCAAAAATAATTACATATTACACGTGGGGGACAAAAATGGTATCGAAAACGCGGCTAAAATTGAGTGGGAGAGTCGTCTGTTTCTGTTTTGCTTTTCAATAAACTCTGACACGTGTTGCAATCTGATTCGCTAAAATAAATAGTGAGACACGTGGCAGCACCTCATTGATTGCAGGGAACAGGCGCATGTGAATCGACCGCACGGGAAAAGAGGCGCGAGAACGTGGAGGACAGCGGTTGGAACGCGTCAGACATGTGGGTCCCACCCTATAGGTGGGCCTACGTGGCAGGTAGACCCCACTCGTGCACCGAGTCGGGTGATAGAAGAAACCCTGCTCCCACTCTCTTTGGTCGAGTTTGAATGACACGCGCACATCATAACTGTTTACTCTTTGATCTAACGGCTCCCGTGGTGCTCCTGGATTATAACGCGTGGGATTCTCTCTCCTGCATAGAAAAATAACTTTAATTAATTGTATTTTGACCCACAAATTTATTTCAAATGACATTTTAAACTTTCTTTAATTACAATTAATCCCTTTTTCTAATTTGAATTAAATTTTAAACTTTTAATAATTAAAATTAAGCCCAATTTTAATTTAAATTATATTTTCGATTTTTATAAATTGCAATTAAGTGCTCATTTATTTGAAATTATATTTTTAGACATAAATTTGCAATTAATTACGTTTTCAATTCAAATTATTTAATTTTCTTAAAATATATTACTTAACAAATAAACAGTAAATACTAATTTATTAAACTAAAATTAACTAAAAATGTGAAGAACATAGCAATTATAATTAATAAAATAAATAAAAATAACTATATAAAATACAGTTATCAAGACACACTCTCACTTCTATTCTAGGATAGGTGTAGATTAACATCTACTGGTATTCTCACAATTCTAGAATCACTCTTGTTGAATTTCTCAAGTATTATGTCAATATAATGACATTGACTTAGAATGAGATCGCTTGATATTCTTGATATCTTAATTTACAAAATTAGATAAGCAGATCCTATGTCTTTCATATCAAACCTTTAATTCAACATAGACTTAGTAGATTTGATCATTTTACCATTACTACCCACAATGAGCATATCAACAACATAAAGACACAAAATAACATACCCATCTTCTTTGTCTTTGATATATACACATTTGTCACATTCGTTGATTTTAAAGCCATTTGTCCTCATGACATTATCAAACTTTTCATGCCATTGTTTTGGTGCTTGTTTCAAGCCATATAAAGACTTCACCAATTTATAGACCTTTCCTTCTTTCCCTAAGCATGAAAAACCTTTGGGTTGGTCCATGTAGATTTCTTCATCTAACTCTCCATTTGGAAAGACTGTATTTACATCTATTTGATGTATTTCAAAATTTCGTAGACCTACGATAGCAATTATCATCCTTATAGATGTTATTCTCGTCACACGAGAATAAGTATCAAAGTAATCAAGGCCATGTCGTTGTTTTTATCCCTTAATTACAAGTCTGGCCTTGTACTTATCAATTCATCCATCTTATTTACGTTTTCTTATGAAAATCCACTTAGACCCTAATGTTTTACTACTTTGAGGTAAATCAACTAGTTCCTAAGTGTGATTTTTCATTATAGACTCAATTTCACTATTAATGGCTTCTTGCCATTGCGGAACTTCAGAAGAATTCATAGCCTCTTTATAGATTTGAGGTTTCCTTTCTAGCAAATAGGTCAAAAAATCTGGAACATAGGACATTTCTGTCCTAACCCTCTTACTATGTTTGAGGTCAACCTCAACCTCTTGTTCAAGTTCTTTGTTTTAACTATCTTCATTCATAGTCTCATATATTTAGTTCGACGAACTTGATTCTCCTTGAGATTTACTTGGAAATACATGTTCAAGAAAGATGCATTCCTTGATTCCATTATTGTGTGCTTATGTATATTTGGGATCTTTGACTCATCCACAAGAAATCGATAAGCACTATTATTATGTGCATATCCAATGAAGATGTAATCTATTGTTTTTAGACTTATCTTCACCTTTTTAGGTATAGGTACAACCACCTTTTCCAAACACCTCTACACTCGTAAATATTTATAGGAAGGTACCTTTCCTTTAAATAATTCATATGGTGTCTTATGTGTCTTTTTGGGATACCTTATGTAAAAGGTAGTTAGCTGACAAAATAGCTTCCCCCCATAAGTTCTGTGGAAACCCAAAACTTAATAGCATTGCATTCATCATTTCTTTCAAGGTATGATTCATATGTTCAACAACTCCATTTTGCTAGGGTGAATAAGGCGTTGTGGTTTCATGAATAACTTCGTGTTATGCACAGAATTCACCATATGGTGTCCATATTCACCACCACGATCACTACACAGTACCTTGATTTTCTTATTGAGTTGATTTTCAACTTCTATTTTACAAAGAATAAATTTCTCTATAGCTTCATCTTTCCTTGTAAACAAATACACATAGCAATATTTCATGCTATCATCAACAAAACTAATAAAATACTTATTGCCACCTCTTGTTTGAAGAAATTTTAAATCATGTAGATCACTATGGATTAAGTCAAGGGTTTCAGTGTTCCTTTAATCGAATGAAACAATAACCTAGTCATTTTTGCCTCAACACAAGTCTCACACTTATACTTTGAACCAATTTGTAATGTGGGTATATGTTCCATGTTAATTAGTCTATGTAATATATCGTAATTAACATGACCTAGTCTACCATGCCACAAGTTGGAAGACTCAAGCATATAAGCAGAAGAATTAATCTTATTAATATTCTTAGCTTTTATAGTCATTACATTGAGCTTATATAGATCATTAGATACATATCCCTTCCCCACAAACATCCCATTTTGTGTCACAATGACCTTGTAAGATTCAAACACCATCTGAAAGTCATGTTTGTTTAACAATATCCAGAAACAAGATTCTTACGGATGTCGGGCACATAAAGTACATTGTTTAATTTAAGCTCCTTCCGAAAGGTCATATGGCCTTGCCCTTGAATGGCTGATGTGGTAGAATTTCCCATAAAGAGCTTCTCTTGATCTTTCATTGCTTCAAAAGTAGTGAATAGCCTCTTATCTGAGCATACGTGCCTTGTTACACTAGTGTTAATCCACCACTCTTTTAGGTTTGATCCTACCAAGTTTACCTTATAAATGATTGCACATAATTTAATGTCAGAGATATCATAAGTGATGTCATAAACTATGTTTGCCTCACGGTTTCTATTTTTTTTTTGAAACCTATAGTTTAGGGCTTTATACCCTATCTTCTGACAATTAAAGTAAATCCCTTTGAAGCTTGAATTCTTAAATTTTGCTTCTCTAGGTCCAAATTTAGACCTTTTACCTAGCTTTCCCTTGCCCTTATTCTTATTATGTTTGGAACTTTGACCATGTTCCATCACATTAGCCTTGGGTGTTGATAGGACATAACCTCTTTTAGAAGAAGCCTTGTTGTCTTCTTCCACTTTGAATCTTATCAGTAAGTCTTTCAAAGACACTTCCTTTCGCTTGTGCTTAAGGTAAGCCTTGAACTCTATCCATGAAGGAGACAACTTTTCAATAATAGCTGTAACTTGAAATGTTTCACTAATTATCATCTCTTCATCATACATCTCTGTTATGATATCTTGGATTTCATGTGCTTGAATGCATATCGATTTAGAGTCCACCATCTTATAATCAAGAAAGTGACCAATCAAAAATTTCTTGGCACCATCATTTTTAGTTTCATACTTTAGGTTCAATGATACCCACAAGTCTTTAGTCATCTTTTCCTTATTGTACTTATTGTACAAGGAATCGATTAGACTATTCAGAATATAGTTTTGACATAGATAATCTGAATGCTTCCATGCTTCAATAATACTAGCAGACTACAAATCTTGTTCACCATCATGTTGATCTAAAGCTTCTTCAGTCAAGAACCTTGCTAAATTCAATGTGATGAGATAAAACATCATCTTACTCTTCCATATCTTGAAGTTCAAACCATTAAACTTATTTGGTCTCTCTACCACAGCATGGTTCATTGGAATAGAAACTGGTGACATTGGGGTTACAACATGAGCCACAGAAGGCCTCATCATTTGGTTCATGGTAGAACCACCCATACTAGGATCATCAACATTGAAAATTGAATTTTCAGTTTGGGACAATACAGTTCGATTTTTAGATTACATACTCTTTTCTTTATATATTCCGTTCAATACACAAATAGCAATTTAAGTTTTAAAATTACCAAATAAAATTTATAGACTTAAAATATATATTTTTAATTAATAAATGATAGAAATACGTTAATTTACATATATGTTTGTAATTTCATTAATTATAGTGATTAAATAGTTTTAAAATAAAACAATTTATTTAATATAAAATTATAAAATGTATATATACAATAAAAATAAAACACAAATATAAAGTAAAATATATTAAGATTAATAACACATAATAAATTAAGAAAATAAAATACTTAATATAAAATATCAATAAAAAAATAATACAATTATATAAAATAATTAATAACAACAACAATACAAAAAACGATGAAATCAAGTAAATAAAGTTAAAGTAATTTAATATAAGAGAAAAATTAATATTAAATATATGATTAAAGGAATTAATAAATATGTAAAAATTAAACAGTAATTATAATATAATATATATAACATAACATATATATAACAGAATAGATAAATATAACATATTATAAATAATCTATTTGTTTCAAAATATTTATTAAAAAGAAATTCTATTTGTTTGTCCAAAAAGTAAGTAAAGAAATTATTTTAAGATTGTTAGAAATAACTCTAGATAATAATAATAATAATAATAATAATAATAATAATAATAATAATAATAATAATAATAATAAATATATATATATATATATCTTGTCTTTTTTTCTTCTTCTTTTTTCTCTTTTTTTCCTTCCCTTTCCCTTTTCCTATTTCTTCTTCTTCTTCTTCTTCTTCTTCTTCTTCTTCTTCTTCTCGCAGCCCCTTCCTTCTCTTTTCTCTATTTTTTTCATTCTCATATATTTTTCTCTTTTTCATGTTTTCTTTCTCTACGTTCTTCTCTATTTATAGAAGAATCGTACAGAAATGAAAAAGAGTACTGATGAAGAGAAACGATTGGAATTGAAGCTGACAAAAAGGTTGGAATTGAAGTTGAGAAAATATTGGAATTGAAGTAGAGAAATAGAAGAAATCAAGCGAGGTAACGAAAAATTTAAAAGGATTGAAACTAAAAATTAAAAAATTTATTCAATTTTTCTAACACCATGCACATTCCATAACAAATAGCTAAAATGATAGTGGGAACCAAAATGAACTGAATTCTATAGAGAGTAAAGTTTCATAAAAAATAAGAATGTTTTAGAAGTAGAAAACTAAAAGACCTTATCTTTAAAATCATTTTATTGGCGAAAAGGTTTTAGTTGTTTCAAGGTCTCTCTACTTAGTTGATAACCTTATTTTCAAGTAAACAACTTGAATAAAATGTATCCTCTTGACAAGCAAATAGTCTTATTAGGATGTCCGAAAGGAAGCCGAACCAAATTGATATTAATGGATTGCTAAATAGTCAAAACATAGAGGTATCTTTATGGATTGTTGAATCTGATCAAATTGTTTAAGTAATCGTGCATCAATCTAAAGAAGTATATTGTATCTTAATCAATTAATTAGCAAATAAGCATAACTTATAGCTAAATTAATTTGGACCATAAATAAAAGAAGTGAAAGCCAAGAAATACATAAACGTGTAAAAAGCCATAAATTGAAGAACCAATATTATGTTATAACTAGATCTAAATGCATGCATAGATCTTAGACTCTTGTCAAGTTATCAAGATTATGCAAAACAATGATGAACATACCTGAATCCATGATGAAGGATTGAAGAATAGATTAAGGGTTTATAATCTTCTACAGACTAATATTTTCTCTCTTATGAGTTCTCATTCAATAGATGGAAAGAGAGAAGGTGAGTTGATAATGATTAGCCTCGAAGACCAAACCCTAAAGTGTTCCTTATACAATAAACTAATGATAGCTCCATTAACCCTAATTAGGTTAACTATTAGGTATTACACATTTTGAAGTTCATATGATATAAGATGTTTAATTGAACTCTCTTAATTAGATCACTTAATTAGCCCAATTAGAATAATAATAGCTCAAATATATAATTCTTTTAAATTTGTTAGCCCACTCATTGGGTTATTAAAAATAACCCAACAATCTCCCACTTGGGCTACAAATTAATTCTAATGACAATTATATTTAATAACTTAGATGCACACAAACTTTCTAATTATTCTATAAACATCTTCTTTAATCAATCTGGTTTGTATCATATACCAATATGAGACCAAAGAAACCTTTGTTACATTTATCGTAACTCAATCCATCAATGATCATCATACTAAATATGTTTAACAACATAGATCAAGTATACATGTGTAACTGAAAATTACATGTAATGTGATCTTAATCATGCCTATTTCCAATTGGCCTTATATTCCTTAGTAAGATCAAACCTCAATCTTTCAAACTTTATGTCAAACCACAATTGAAAGATTACACATTCAAAGTAATAAAGATAATAAAACCATCAACTTTATTTTGTAGAAAACTGAACATACATAAAGTATTATAACAACATCAAACAAAATAACCAAACACAGAACACAAACTCCCAGTAAAACTGCATATCATTAAATAAGACAACACACATTTAAGTAGTATGCTCAAGAAAGACCTTGGGTTTCAAACCTTTAGTCAGTGGATCTGTTAGGATGAAGTTTGTTCCTATATGCTTAATAAACACTATTTTACTTTGAACTCTCTCTTTAAGAACTAGAAACTTAATGTCTATGTGTTTAGAATTTGACAAGCTTCTATTGTTATTCGAATACATGACTGTTGAAAGATTGTCACAATAAATATTTAGTGGTTTTCCAATTCCATCCATTACTAGAAGCCCAGTGACAAAATTACGCAACCATATCGTATGATTGGTTGCCTCATAACAAGCTATGAATTCTACTACCATGGTGGAAGGAGCTATGAGTGACTGCTTAGTACTTCCCCAGGATATAGCTTCTTTAGACAACATGTAGACATAGCCAGAAGTGGATCTCTTTGTATCATGGCAACCCATAAGATCGGAGTCAAAATACCCAATTATCTCTAAATTATCTTATTTTTGATAGGTGAGCATGTAATCCTTTGTTCTCTATAAGTACCTCATAACCCGTTTGGCTATTTTCCAATGATCCATGCTAGGGTCACTTAAGTATCTGCCTAGCATACCCACTATGTACGTCAAATTTCGACGCGTATATACTTAAGCATACATGAGACTCATAACTGCCAAAGCATAAAGAATCTTTTGCATCTCTGTTCTTTCAATCTCATTCTTGGGGCATTGATTGAGACTAAACTTGTCTTCTTTGACAATAGAAGTATCTCCTCGTGTACAATCTTTCATGCCAAATCTAAAAAGTACCTTCTCGATAAAGCTCTTTTGTGATAACCTAAGAACACCTCGAGAACGATCTCGATGTATCTTAATTCCTAATACAAAAGGGGAATTACTAAGATCTTTCATTTCAAAATACTTTGTCAAAAATCTCTTAGTTTCCTACAACAAGCCTATAATGCTGCTAGCCAATAGTATGTCATTAACATAGAGCACCATAAAGATAAATTTACTCCCACTGAACTTGTGATATACACAATCATAAACTACATTGACCTCAAAACCATAAGAGATAATGATTTGATGAAACTTATGATACCATTGACGGGAAGCTTACTTGAGACTATAGATGGATCTTTTCAGTTTACAAACCATGGACCTTAGATGACCTGTTACAAAATTTTATGGTTGCATAATGTATATGGTTTTCTCATTTCACCATTGTGAATAGTTGTCTTAACATCCATATGGTGCAGCTCTAAGTCAAAATGAGGTACAAGTGCCATTATTGTCTTAAAGGAATCTTTCGATGATACTGGAGATAAGTTTCTTTGAAATCAATACCTTCCTTTTGAGTAAAACCCTTGGTGATTAGACGTGCTTTATACCTCTCAATGTTGCTCGTATAATCCTTTTTGGTTTTAAATATCCAATTACAACCAATAGGTTTTGCACCTTCAAGCAACTTGATGAGATCCTAAACGTCATTGTCTTTCATGGATTTCATCTTATAATTCATGGCATCAATCCACTTCTGACAATTAGAACTTTTTTTTTACTTGTTAGAAATTGATTGGATCATCTTCCATTATCCCTATGTCAAAACTCATGCTCTTGAAGAAATACAATGTAATCACTTGAAATTGCACTTCTTTTCTCTCTAGTGGATCGCGTAAGTGGCATTTGCTCTTGAGGTTGTTGAGTTTACTCTTTTGGAACAACCTCTTGATTTTGAGTAGGGTTTTTTATAGGTAAATACCCATTGTTGTCATGAATTGTATCTTGAATAATGTCAATAGGTTGATCATTGTCAATAATAACATTTTGTAAAGGAATGGATTCCTCTTCAAAGACAACACTCCTAACTCTATCTCCCCTTTCAAACACAACAAAATAGAAACTAACAGTTCTTAAGTCCAATTTGTTTTCATGTGATTTATAAGGCCTTGCTTTAGCTAGACAACCCAAAATGTGTAAATGCTTAATACTAGGATTTTTTATTATTCATAGTTCATAATGGGTTTTAGCTACTGCTTTTCTAGGTACTTTATTCGGTATGTAGACTACAATCTTAAGTGCCTCTCCCTAGAGTGATTCTAGCAAAGAAGAATGACTAATCATACTTCTTACCATATCCTTAAGCATCTTATTACGTTTCTCAACAACATCATTCATGTGAGGTTACCCTAGCATTGTGTATTGTGGGAGGATTCCACATTCCTCTAAGAATTTGGCAAATGGTCCTAGACATTGTTCACCTTATCCGTCATTTCTACCATAGTATTCACTACCACAATCTAATTTGACAGGTTTAATCTTCTCACTTAGCTGATTTTCAAATTTCGATTTGAAGGCCTTAAAAAATCCAAATATTGTGACTTTTCATGGATCAAGTATAAGTACCCATAACAAGAATAGTCATCTATAAAAGTGATAAAATACGGTTGTCCATTCCAAGAAGCTATAGGGAATAGACCACATATATCAGTATGTATCAATTGTAAGATGCCATAACTCCTATTGGCACTCAAGTTCTTAATGTTTGTTTGTTTCCTTTTGATACACTCAAAACACATCAAGGTCTGTGTAATTAAGGGGTTCAAGTATTCTGTCTAACACAAGTCTCTTTATTCTCCTTTTGGAGATGTCCTAAGCCTTTGTGCCATAAGGTGGTAGAATTCTCATTTGATAATTTGCACTTTGTACCTCTCAATGTTGTTTGTAAGGTTTCATTAGATGAAGCAATTGTATTTAGCATATATTGTTTATCAATTAATTAAAGAATGAGTCACAACTAGAGTAGAATTAAGGAAAATATTAAATTTATTGTTCCTAAATGAACAAGAGTAACCGAATTTGTCCATAACAAAAAGAAAAATCAAATTTCGCCTAAATGACGATACTACATAAGTCTTTCTTAATTCAATAAAATGACGAGTCTCAAAAAATAATCTAAAAGTGCCAATGGTTTCAACTAATACTACTTTTCCATTTCCCACATAGATGAATCTTTTAGCATCACTTGGTGTTCGGCTCCAAATAAAACCCTGCATAGAAACACTTGTGTGAGTAGTAGCATCAGAATCCACCTACTAAGTATTACTACATACATAAGTCAAATTAACTTCAGAATAAACAAAAGTGAAAAGTCTACCTTTCTTTATACGTCATGCGATGAATTTGAAACATTCATTCTTCAAGTGCCCAAGTTTCTTGCAAAATAAGTAGGCATCTTAAGTCTTTTGTTTCTTGGGTTGTGATGTTCTCACTACAGTTTCCTTATCATTAGTTCGTTTTTGTTTATTAATCTTTAAGGTAGTTACAAGATGAGTACTTTTAGTCTTTTCTCGCTTCAACCTATCCTTTTCTTGAACATAGTGTGAAATGAGCTCATTAAGAGCCCATTTCTCTTTTTGAGTGCTATAGCTAATTATAAAATGACCATAGTGTACAGGAAGGGATATAAGCACCAAATGCACAAGCAAGTCATCAGAAAGATCAAGCTTTAGTGCCTTAATTTTGGAAGCGATGTTAGACATTTCCATGATGTACTTCCTAATGTTTCCCGTTCCTTTATACCTTATCTGGACAACGTCAGTTAAAAGCTTTCTTATCTCAACCTTTCCGTTCTTTATAAAACGCTTTTCAATTTCTTCAAGGAAACCTTTAACAGTTACCTCATCGGACATACCGTCCTTGAATGCTTTTGGAACACTACGTCTCAGCATCATTAGACTTAAGCGATTCGAACGTTCTCACTTCTCAAAGTTCATTTTTCATCAGTGGGATTTTTCTCCGTAAGAGAAGCAAGTTGTTCTTTTCTTAATGCATAGTCTAAATCCGAGAACTAACAGAATGTTCTCTTTCCAGCTCTTAAAGTTTATGTCCTTAAGCACAAGAATTGAGTTCATGTTGGCATTGATATTAGCAATAGAAGTAGTAATTAAAAGGAAAAATTCATAACAAATAAATACATAAGCTCACATAATAGAAATTCATATCATA
Organism: Hippophae tibetana; assembly: GCA_037013495.1. NCBI lineage: Eukaryota > Viridiplantae > Streptophyta > Magnoliopsida > Rosales > Elaeagnaceae > Hippophae > Hippophae tibetana. Next base: position 122,314,774 of record CM072801.1, read on the forward strand.
ACATGCAAAATAATAAAATAAAATAATCATGTAAGACATAAATTTCAATCAACTATAGTGATAGGCTTATTTAAACAAGATACCTAGCACAACATTGGTGTTTAGTCTTTGGACATAAACATCAACTTGTAAGTGGTATTCTTCATGTAGAAATCAAATGTTGATAATAAATCTTATCAAATAACAACCTTCCTTTCGGTCGGTATATTATTCACATGGAAATAATATAATTATCACCCATTTATTCTTGAAGGTGCATTTGTTGTTTGGTCAATCAATGACCTTCCTTTGGGTTGATCATTGATCGCATAAACAAGAAATACACACATCCTATTATTCAAAAATAAATAAATTTACAAAAAAGAGATTATTTTGGCAACATTTTGTTTCAATTACTTTATTCCAGAATAAAGAACACAAAAATTAAGTGAGTGCACACAAATCCAAAGTTTAATGCAAAATATCAAAAATAAATATTGAAGTTTGATATTTTTACCATAAATAAATATATGTAATACGTATTTTATATTCCAAAAAGGAAAAGAAACAAAATACATATATATGATTAATATTTATTAAATCGAATCAAATATGATTTATTTTATTTTTACTACAAATAAATAATGAAGTTTAATATTTTTACCATAAATAAATATATGTAATACGTATTTTATATTCCAAAAAAAATAGAATACATATATATATATATGATACATATTTACTAAATCAAATTAAATATGATTCACTTTTATCAAATCAAATATTGTATTGAATCTATGAAGCAAAATTTGAATGATATTAATACTTTATCTGAAAAATGTAATGCACTAACCAAATTGAAGCATATTTCATAAAGAAAGAAACAGATAAATCATGATAAAAAAATGATTTGTTGAAGACATCAACTCAACGGCATATATGGATGTATATTATCAAAAACGCATCATATTTATATATATTATAATATTTATTATTTCTACAACAATCATATAACCGTGATTAATGAAAATACACGTATTTGAATTAAATCCTTAAAACCATATGAATTTATAAAATAAACTAAAATCATATGTATATACATAGAATTCAATCATCACAACCAATATGATCAATCCTAATAATCTAACATAAAAAAAGTATATGATACCATTTGTTATAACTAGATCTAAATACATGCATAGATCTTAAACTAATATCAAGTTATCAAAATTATGCAAAATAATGAAGAATATACCTGAATCCATGATAAAAGATTGAAAAATGGATTAAGAATTTATAGTTTTCCACGAACTAATTTTCTAGAGAGATAGTTCCCACTCAATAAATGGGAAGAGAGGAAGAAAAGTGATAATGATTAGCTTTGAGAACTAAACATTACAGTGTTTCTTATATTGTAAACTAATGAGAGCCTTATTAATTTAATTTAACATTAGGTATTACACATTGTGAAAGATCAAATCGTATAAGATGTTTAATTGAGTTCTTTTAATTAGATCATTTAATTAACCTAATTAGAATAATAATAACTCAAAATATAATTCTTTTAAATTTGTTAGCACACGTATTTGATTATTAAAAATAACTCAAGACATTAAGATTAAGATAGCACGAAAAGGTTACCAATTTGTACAAGTTAAGAAAATTTGCAAGAATGTCTCCATCTTGGGCCTAAATTGTTCTCAAATCACCGGATAAAACCCATTATGGAATAAATCAATCTCACCGACCCATCGTCATTTTTAGAATTCTCAGTCTTTACCGATGTTTTACCTTCCCAAACCAACATTTTTTAATCGCCTTCATCGTACAGTCGTACTATGTCCTAGATGTGTGTGTTTTTTTAGCTTATTGTACGAGAAAAATTAATTATAAATATTAAAATGATTTTAATTACCACAACTTGTGATCATTTCATATGAAATTATCTTTTTAATAAGTGTTCTTATAATACCTTTTTACAAAACTTTATATAATAATTTGATATATATAATACTACTTTGTATATATATATATAAAGAATCACTTAACACCTTTAATTATATGTAGTGAACAAATTGAGAAGCCCCTCCAGTACTTTGACGCCAAACAATATCCCACCAGCTGATTGACATAATAAGGATATATACTGTTTATTTCACTTCACGAGGATTATCACAAGGATAAAAACTTGCATTTGGGTACACTTTTGTTTTTTATTTTATTTTATTTTTTTAAAGAAATAAATTTCATTAAAGTAATCAGTTGTTCGTACAATATATACTAAATAAATAGAATTATAGTACAATTTTTTTACCTACGTACCTGTCAAGACTTTTCTTTTATGGATACACATAGAGGTATGATCGAAACACAATAGGCTGTTAATCGAAAGATGGATATTAGGTCTTGTCTTTTTGGACTACTGGTTGCTTATTTTAAGCATTAATCGGTAAATAGTATGTACGTAACTTAAATGGGAAATATCAAATATATCAGTCTAATTTATTTTTATAAGGCTTAGGGAACCGATCCAAGTATAAAAATAAAAATAAAAACTAAATTAATCGCTATAATTCTTTCTAATCTTAGTTTAAGCTCGTGTCAAAACAGTGGTGGCATGTGAATCAATTGGAAACTATGCATATTGATATAAAGAAAAGTTGATAAAATAGTGTATCCAAATATTTAGAATCAAGATAATTTTCTTTTATAATATATTTAACTTATTATTTATAGGATGAAAGACTAAAAGTCTTACAACTTTTAAGAAATATATATATATATATAAAATCTATACGTATTAAATAACTAGTACATAAAATTCCTATTGTTTTCATAAAAGATACATTGATGATTGATTTTTTTTTTTTTTTTGGTTGCTAAACCTACTCATTTTAAAGAACATTTTTAGAATTAAAAAAAAAAACAGTAAAACAGAACAGTCACCCACTCACGTACCCTCATCCCCAAAATCCCCAAGCTAGATGAAATATTACCATAGACAAAAAAATGAAAGAAAAAAAATGAGAAATAAAAAAAATAAGCACTCAAAATCGAAGAAATAAATAAATCTAAAATTAACTATCGATCTTCTGTACACACGAAACAAAAGAAACTGAAAAAAAAAAACATTTTTACCGAGATCATGGCTGATTTGGGGGGTTTTTGGGATGAGGGTGCATTTTTTTTTTTAATTTCATAAATATCCCTCGAAAGGATTGATTTTAGCAAAAAAAAAAAAAACAATGATCTAACGTAAATCTAACGTGTATTTTTTATGAAAATAATAGTAACTTTATGTATTACCTAATAATTATAGATTTTTTATATATCTTTCTTGAAAGTTATTTATAATCTAGAATTCTTTACCCTTATTTATATTACTTTTTTTTTTACACTGAGTAACAAATTAGTGTAAATTTTTCATATATCTATATATAATTAATTTCTTATTGAGAAATAACATACAAATTTAGTATAGAAATTAACGGGGTGAGTTTTGGCTTTTCAGGCTTTACCAATTACCAACATATGATGTGAAAGGTATACTAACTTAGATTCCTTTTGGTTCTAAACTCAGAACCAGACACACCACCCACGTATGCCAGCAGAGTCATGCCATTGTCAAAGACAAATCATGCAAACTTCCCATTACTCATAATCACTATAACTTTAGAATTTGACAACCAATTACTACATAATAATGAAAGAGTACGACAAACAAAAAAATTATATAAAATACTGTTATAAAAATTTATAACAATAAAATAATATTTAATAATAATAAAATTGATTTAAATATTAAATAATGACATTTTTTCAACCTTTACGTTTTAAGTGTCATTTTTTATGTCATGTATTTTTGAAAAATATTTGTAACACTTTGATTTTTAGTATTGATGAAAGAGAAAAGAATATTTTTTATTATTTATGTTGTCTGTGTCATTTATTAAAAGATAATTATTGAAAGATAATTTAGCTTTTTAAAAAATATTTATTATTAAAATCATCGGTTAAAAATTAAAAAAAATATTATAATAAAAATTAATTATTTTTAAAAAATTATGTAAAAAGAATAAAAATAAATGAAACATATTATGACTAAGAGAAAAACATCATATAAAACTCTTAAATAATAGTATTTGTATTATTTGGTATATTAGATAAAAAAAATTAATAATTTATTAATTTAATTTTGAAAAATATAAGTAATTAATAATAAATTACATTATGTAATATATTTATATTAAAATAATACTTTTTTCTATTAAGTGATTAAAAAAAAGTTTTTGATAAAAATAAGATGATAATTAATATAAAAAATCCACATAATATTTGTTTTTATATTTTATGATTTTTATTCTAATATTTCATTGATATTTATTTTTAAAAAAATTAAATATATATAATTTTTATTATTTTTAGAGATTGGGAAAATTTCTTTAAATGATTAATGTTTTTTTATATATATAAATAAAGTATCTAAACCTTTTTTATAAACAGAGATATCAAATGATCCTAATGATCCAAAAAGACAAATTCTACTGTTCATCATTAATGAAATCCCTCTCGGACCGATAGAGAAAGGGAAAAAACCCTCACGTAAAAGGTTAGGGTTAGCTAGAGCCTAGGGAAGAAAACAATGGTGCATCTATTATTAGAGGTAGAGCCACATGGTAAAAGATGTGGCAACTGTAAGGTAAAGGTAGCCTTATTAACACATAGGGAGCAACACTTCTTTTGAATGGCAAGTCAACTAGTTTAGTCCACCACATGTACCATAAAATGCTGTAATGATCTCAACCCATGCACGTGTCATAATATTATTGCATCTTATTAGTAAAGATCACACAATCTCCAAATAATACCACACTATACAATGTTAGATGAGGTATGATTAAATAATACCAAATTAAATATTAATAAAATTTATAGAATAATTTATTAATTTTTAAAATTTATATTATTTTATCATAATTATTTATAATTTAAGTTTAATAAAAAAAATGACACAATATAAATTAAAAATTATATTAATTAGAACTAAAATTTAAATAAAATAAAATAAAATAAGATTATATTTAGATAATATTATTATACGAGTTCAATAATAATATTAAATTAAACATAAAATTAGATAAGATAATTTATTTTATATCTCTAATATTATTCAACTTTGAATTTTTTAAATAAATATTATTTTTGATTTGATTTAAAATTAAAAAAATAATTAGAGGATTAGTTTTATTACCATTAATATTAACCAATTCATTCATTCAATTTAGCTTTAGCCTTCAATTCATTCGTACCGCATATTGTTTTCTTTTTCTTTTGACTCGATCACACAAAAAGGTACCCCAACAAAAGCAATTCAACGTAGACTAGACAAAACAATAAGTGCATAGAGCAATGTGTCTTTTCCTTTTTATACCATTTCTCTTCACTTTTCCCACAATATAATACACACTCACTTTGAAAAGTAATAGTTTATTTAATAGACTTAAATGTAACCTAATTGTTTTATTTTTTTATTTTTATAAATTTGACATCTTGGTCTCTTAAAATTTTACAAGATGTAGTTTCTAATTTTTAAATTTAATATTTTATATAAAAAAAATTAAATATCTTAAAATTTAAAAATTAAATAATTAAAAATAAAAAATGATAAAATTAAATATTTTGTTCAATAACTTTATCACTTATAATATTTTAGTTCCTTAACAATATTGTTTGAAATTTTTCTTGCACTAATTTTTCAAATTTAAAGTAATTAGATTAAATTATATTATAATTATTTTAATTAACATATTAAAAAATTATTTTTTATATTATTTAATCTCTTAATTTTTAAAGTTTAATCATTTAGTTTATTATCTTTAAATTTGGATTAAAATTGTCTAATATAAAAAATTAATAAACCAAAAATTTAAGAGTTAAAAGTGATAAAGTTTAGGATCAATAGTATAATTAAATCTAATAAATTTATTTAATATATTAATTTGACGAGTATATTGCAAAAAATTATTAAAAATTAAGAGGGTTAGACATTCAAGATATAAAATTGATAAAAGTTAAGTGGTAGGAGTATTGTTAAATTCTTTCGATTATAATAATTTAAGTTAAATAGTTAAAACAATCCTTATTTAATGTAGTTAAAAAAATCATTTATATGATCACTTTTTAATAATAACATATTAAATTATCACAAAAATAAAATAAAAAATATAAATATCATTTTTACCATTAATAAAATATTATATTTTTATTTTTATCTTTATCTTTAATTAATACATCAGTAAAATGGAACCGAAGCCATCTTATAACACGGTTGATAAAATAATTCAGACTCACTATTACATATATACCGTAACTTAGATAGAAAATTTATCCAAGAGAACATCGTTTTAAGTTATGGGTGATTAATGAATAAAACAATAGTTATTAATGATTCGTGACTCAATACTCATTTTAACTTATAAAAATCTAAAATTAACTGGTGTATAAATAATATAAATGTAATAATTAAAAAATAAATAAAAAATTATATTTATAAGAGATAACATCATTTAAATTATGGGTGATTAATGAATAAAACAATACTTATTAATGGTATTTTTAAAAATACATAAATATATTTTCTTTATATCAGATAATTTCTGCTGTTAACAGTTATATTAAAAATAGGATAATTTAATCCCTTAATTAAATAAAAAAATCAATTAAAAATAAATAATATTATTTTAATAAATTTTTTATTAAAATTTTATTATTTTTTTATTAAGTGATAAACAAGACAACCTAATTTAAGATATATATGTGCTATTTTTATATAAAAATATATTAGAGAAAGAATAAATTACAAAAAATGACTTTATTGTTAAAATTGTTATTTTATATATCTTTTTTAATAAGCCATAATTTACCTAAATGATTCAAGTTATGCTACTTAGAAGTTAAGCATTTTATTACTTTAGTATGTGATTAGTGTTATTACCGATGTTAAAGAATTTAAAATATAAATATTCAAAAATATTATTTTTTAATAAGAATAAAAATGAAAAAGAAAAATTTGTAATTCTATTTATAAAACTTGTCAAAATTAAAATATATCATATATTTAGAATAAAAATAATTTTTAGTGGAAACACAAATAAAATTATACACGATAAAATATTAAAATAAATAATTATAACAAATAAAATATATTTTAAAAAAAATTAAGGGAAGTATGTGCTCCTCCTATTACGTATGGACTTCCTTCCCAATATATATATATATATATATATATATATGTGAGCATTTTTTTATTTTAAGTTATAAATTTATATCACATTAAATATTATTTAACATAATATATATAAAAATATAAAGATATTAAAATAAAATAAAAATAAAAAACTTATAATTAAATATATGGTTGAGTATGACATATTAATAAACTGTCCCCCTTTATTTCTGATTTTTATGCAAGGAATTTTACCTTTAGCCCACTTTAATGTGTAGGTTCGTTGTATGTATTTGCAGCCATTTTAGTAATATATTTTTAGTCTGAGTTAATTTTTGAGTTATATATATATATATATATATATTCGTTTTAAGTTTATTAGTTTCAAAAACATTATATATATAATCAAAAGGAAGTAATTATATCTATCTATACTATATATAAATAGTCTAAATTACGTATAAAATAATTTAAGATAAAAATACTCTTATAATTTAAAATAATAACATATAGTGTCCTTTATATTTCATTTTAAATTTTGAAAAAAATTCCAAATACCTTAACTAAAAAGAATTATATAATATTAATATATATATAATTTTAGTTTTAAGTTTATTAGTTTCAAAAACATTACACATATAAAAGTAATTATATTTATCTATATTATATATATAAATAGTATAAATTAAGTTTAAAATAATTTGAGATAAAAGTACTCTTATAATTTAAAATAATAACATATAGTGTCCTTTATATTTCATTTTAAATTTTGAAAAAAATTTAAGCAAATTATCTTAACTAAAAAGAATTCTTTAATAAATATCTTATCTTTCTTTTCGTTTTTTTAATTATTAGGATTTTTTTTCAAAGAAGTTTAATTAACGATCTTTATTGTATTGGTTTTCAATATGCAAACTTATGGTTCATTTTTTTATTATTAATTTATTATGATTGTATCACACAAAATTTCAAACATATTATAGATAATGTATTCGTTGATTTTAAAGTATTTAATTTTATAATTTATGGATATTGATTATTGGGTTTTTGTACTTTGAATTATGAATGGAAGAAAATTAATTTTTAATGCAAAATAATTAAATTAAATTCTCAAATTTATTATTGTATTATGAAATTTAATTTTAGTTTTTTTGAAAATCAGTGTATTTATAAGCATTAATTTATTTTTGAGATGACAACAAATGTGATAGATGACATTATCATGCTGTCAATTGTTTTATGATGTGAATTCGTTGGATCTAATTCAAAAGAATGGTGGATCGATAGTGGTGCTATTAGGCACGTATACTTAAATAATGAGTTATTCAATTTCTTCAAACCATTTGATAATGGAAGAAGTTGTGAATAAGGAATTTTCCAACCTCTATGATTGATGGTGAGGCAAAGCAATCCTAAAAATGACTTCTAAAAGAGAGATTCGGAAGAACCTTGAGAGGTTCGTTGCTTAAATCATGGATTCTAAATGGATGTAAGAATCATAATTGAATGAAATGGTGAATGTAATGCTATTAAGTTCTGGGTTGCCATAAAACTTATGGGGGAAGCTATTTTGTTAGCTAACTACATTTTAATTAAGGTACACCAGAAGAAGACGTGTAAGACACCGTATGAATTATTTAAAGAAATATTACCTTCTTATAAATATTTACGTATGTAGGGTGTCTTGTAAAAGTGGATGTACTTATACCTAAGAAGGTTAAGATACGACCAAAAACAATAGATTACATCTTCATTAGATATGCACATAATAGTAATGTTTATTGGTTTCTTGTGCATAAATCAAAGATTCCAGATATACATAAGAACACAATAATGGAATGAAGGAATGCATCGTTCTTTGAACATGTATTTCCAAGTAAATCTCAAGAAGAATCAAGTTCATATAAACGAACACATGAGACTATGAATGAAAATAGTCAAAACAAATAACCTGAACAAGAGGTTAAGGTTGAACTCAAATGTAGCGAGATGGTTAGGATAGAAACGTCCTATGGTCCAGATTTTTTAACATCCTTGCTAGAAAGTGAACCTAAAAACTATGAAGAGGCTGTAAATTATTCTAAAAGTCCTCAATGGCAAGAAGCCATTGATAGTGAAATTGAGTCCATTCTACAAAATCACACTTGATAACTAGTTGATTTACCTCTAAGTAGTAAAACATTAGATTCCAAGTGGATTTTACTAGAAAACAAAGATCAGATGGATCAATTGATAAGTATAAAGCCATGCTTGTAATTAAGGGATACAAACAACAACATGACCTTGATTACTTTGATACTTATTTTCTTATGGTGAGAATAACATCTATAAGGATGATAATTGCTATCGTAAATCTATGAAATCTTGAAATACATCAAATGGATGTAAAGACAGTCTTTCTAAATGGAGAGTTAGATGAAGAAATCTACATGGACCAACCTAAGGGTTTTTCATACATAGGGTAAGAAGGAAAGGTCTATAAATTGGTGAAGTCTTTATATGGCTTGAAACAAGCACTAAAAAAGTGGCATGAAAAGTTTGATAATGTTATAAGGACAAAGAAGATGGTTATGTTATCTTGTGTATTTACATTGACGATATGCTAATTGTGGGTAGTATTGATCAAATGATCAAATCTAATAAGTCTATGTTGAATTCAAGGCTTGATATGAAAGAGATGGGGCCTGCTGATGTAATTTTTAGGAATTAAGATATCAAGTGGATTCATTCTAAGTCAATGTCATTATGTTGACAAAATACTTGGAAAATTCAACAAGGGTGATTCTGAAATTATGAGAACACCAATAAATGTAAATCTACACATATCTAAGAATAAAAGTGAGAGTGTGTCTCAACAAGAATATTCTAGAATGATAGGAAGTCTTGATAAGTTGTACGAGACCACACATAACTTAAGTTGTAAGCAAACTAAGTAGATATACTAGTAATCCAGGATATGATTACTGAAAAGGTATTATAAGACTACTTAGATACTTAAGATATACACGTAGCTATGAAGTGCAATACACAATATATCTAGCTGTATTAGATGGATACAATGATGTAAATTGGATATCTGACATGAAAGACTCAAAGTCTACCAGTGAATATGTATTCATACTAGATGGTGTAGCTATTTCATGGAAGTCTTCTAAATATACGTGCATTGCTAGATCTACGATAGAATTTGAGTTCTCGCTTTGGATAAATGTGGGGAAAAGCCGAATGATTACGTAATTTTGTAAAGGAGATTCCTAAGTGGGTGAAGCATGTACCTACAATATGCATTAATTGTGATAGTCAATATGCTATGAGCAAGGCATAAAGCAATATGTATAATGATAAGTCTCGACATATACATCGTAGACATAATACCAATTGACAACTACTCTCAACTGGGGTTATCTCTATTGACTATGTGTAGTAAGAGGATAACATAGTTGATCTCTTAACTAAAGGGTTAAATTGAGAGTCATTGATAAGTCATCAAGAGGAATAGGACTAAAGCCTATGAATGAATAAGGATTTGCAAAGGAAATCCTACCTATTTGACTGGAGATCTCAAGATCTAGGTTCAAAGGGATAACCTAATTATAAAGACTTAGTGAGATCACTGTGGTGGTTTACCCTCAAGTCTATTCATATGATGAAAAAAATGATACCCGTAAGATATAGGGTAAGTTAAGGATTTTAATGATTCTTATAAAAATAATATCAAGTGGAGTATGTGGGTTACTCTTTGTGGATTACTTTTAAAGAAAAAATATCACTTATGTGTGGGAGAAATGAGGTTGCTTCGAAAGAAAAAATTTATAGGGCTCAATTCTTTAGAGACTCTCATAGAATCAGATGTATATTCAAGGTCAAAACAAACATAACAATGAGAACTGAATTGTGTTAGAAAAGATACTTGTGTGAAGTATGTCATCGCTTACATAAATGACAGAATAGATCAAGGAAATTGTATCTACTAGTCAGTCAGTAAGGTAAATATACTTTCATATGAGAATATTCAAAGGATAACACCTATTTATCCTATCCAAGTTTTAATCCGTTGAACTCTATTCCCGTGTCAAAATTTGATTTAAAATTTATTTTAATTTTTATTTATACGGGGGATTGTTAGAAATTCTTGAATTAAAAATTAATTTTCAATTTCAATTTTTGTTTTAATTTTTAGTTTTTTTTCTTTTCCATTATTGTCTCTTATGTTACTATTTTTCTCTCCTCCATTATTCTATTCCATTACTAGTTTTCTGTTACTATATAAAGTAGAAGAAGAAGAAGAAGAATAACATTGAGAAGAAACAAAAGGAAAAACAAAGAGGAAGAAAAGAGAAGAGAAACATAGCAGAGAACAAGAAAAGAAAAAGATAGGAAAGGAAAGAGAAGAGAAAAGAAAAAGGGAGGAAGGAAAAAAAGGAGATGGTACAAGAAAGTTAGGAAAAGAGAAAAAAAAATATTTTCTATTTAGAGTTAGGTTCCTTTAATAAAGTTCAAACACTTTAAAATTCGTAGAATAATAAACTATGATGTAATTTTGTTATTATTTAATTGTTGTATCATAGGAGATAAGTTTTTTTCGTTCTCATACACTCACGATAAGCGAAAAAATTATATTAAGAACACTATGTGAATCAAATGTTTCGATTATTATTTTATTTTTCCTATTTAAATTATATATTATTTGAATTTTATATTTATAATTTATATATATATATATATATATTTTTAATTTTAATAAAATAATTTTATTATTAAATTATTTGTCTGTATATTATTTCCTACAATAAATAAGATGGAATGCCTTGCCTTTAGGGATGCTTGAAACTCGATAAATTATGAGAGCTTATGAATGTATTTGTGGGAGATCTTGTCACAGAAGTGTGCTCTTGTTGTAAACAAGTAAATGTGTGCAATTGCTTGAGAAGATAACTTGATGGTGTATCTCATATTCAAGATCATAGTGGATGGGAGAGGATTTTACCTCTACCATTTCACATCTTGTAAATTGAACCACGTAAATATCATTTATCTACTGTTAGTTTATAGTTTCCAACTTTGTTTGCTTTAACTCTTTGCATGATAAATCCTAAACATGCTCAATTATAAAACCAAACAAATAATATCTTAATTCATTAGAGAAATGACACATTCTATAATTATAATATTATTATGAGAAATACGATCTTAATTATAGTAGAACATTTTGAAGCCAACAAAATAATAAATTTCCATCTTGGCTCATAATGAAACCAAATTCTTCAAATAAAAAATTTCTCCAAAATAACAAATATTAGTCGCCCCAAAGCTCTGTAGTAGGTAATGAACATGCTTAGTCAACACAATGACTAGAATCTTTGAAGTAGTTATCATCTAGACAATAATATCATCATAAGATATAATGTCACCAATAAATAATATTTGATATCAAATCATTTTCTTTTCTCAACATACATACTATAAGTCAAATGTGTCAAATTCTGACTATTAGAAAATATAACAAAAATATTCTACTGTAAACTCATATCACAAACCAAACATCCAAAACAAATATCTTCCTATATTGCTTTTGGTGTTGCTACACATTTTGGCTCTATAGTAGACAAATCAACTGTAGACTATAAAGTTGTCTCCTAATTAATAGCACAATAAGAAGTGAAGATAAATTTCATCATAAAACTTTCAATAAAATTACTAACATAAATGAAGTTCATTGATCCAATAACACCATAGCTAATGAAGAACTTCTACTAAAAACCAAGTTAAAATTTAAAGTGCTAATCAAATTCTATTTCATAGCTTTCAAATGATCCTTACAAAAGTTGTCCATAAAACAAATGATAACACAAACTTCATGTGAAATGTCAAAACAAGTATAAACCATAACATATATCAAATTTCTAATGACACTAACATATGTAATGTCATAATTAAAGAGCAACAAATAAATAAATAAACCAACGCAAAGCCAATAAGAATCCCAAAATTGCATTTTATCAAAGACAATACTATATGGTTGTTCCAGTTGCTAAATCATTGCTAGAATAATCTAACTTGTCCATAAAAAAACTAAACAAAAGTGTCCACTTTCACTTTACTAGTGGATCCACTCTTAAGTTTTACCTTTTCACGAATAACTTTGTCTTTAATTGTCAAACATACTCTTTTTTTTTCAAAAGAAGCATTCAACACAAATGCAACCAACGAAGACCATTTCAAAAAATAACATGCATTATAAGCTTTTGTCCAAAAGGAACTATCCAAAATAGCTTGAAAGATCAACAAAAAAATTCTTTCCAAAAGAGTCAAACTCTTATTGGTGAAGTGAAAACATAAGCTAAGAACTAATTTAGATTGTATAAATAAATAATAATGGATTATGAAAAAATAATAAACAATTAAGAAAACAAATAGTATATAAAGATTTAAATGGTGACATACATCTAGGAGAATCCAATAACAATCAAATAGATAGTACAAATACTAATATCAAAAGAGCTTTAAATCAAAACCCTCAATACACTTATAAATATGCATTATTAATTTTAATTGAATATGTACTTTTGATGACTTAAAATATTGATAAGTAATTTAACATGAAATTTTTATGTTTTATTATATGTATGATTTTGTAGAATGTTTTCTTTATTATTTAAGGATTTATGAGTCAAACTCTTATTGGTGCAAGTGAAAACATAAGCTAAGAACTAATTTAGAATGTATAAATAACAAATAATGGATTATGAAAAAAATAATAAACAATAAAAAAACAAATAGCACATAAAGATTTAAATGGTTTGATATTTTAATCTAAAAAACCTACTCTAATGGCGACATACAAGAATCCAATAACAATCAAATAGATAGTAAAAACACCTATATCCAAAACGCTTTAAACCAAAACCCCCAATACACTTATAAATATGCATTATTAATTTTAATTGAATATATACTTTTGATGACTTAAAATATTGATAAGTAATTTAACATGAAATTTTTATGTTTTTATTATGTGTATGATTTTGTAGAATGTTTTCTTTATTATTTAAGGATTTATTATTTTGTTACACACATGTATATGTATGTTACAATTTGCTTGAAATGTTAATATATATATATTTTTATACAATAAGGTTTGTATGGTATAAATGTTTATATATTCCTAGCACCGTTGTGTTTTACTTTTTTTTATATATGTAGGAAATTATGGTAACATATACATGTATATATTGTCATGGACTCAGGCACACTTAAGAGAGACGGGGCATGTGCCCTCAATTTTTCATACAAATTTTTTGTTTATTATATTTATAAATATATTTTTTCATTTTACAAAAAAATACATAACAATGTTCCATCTCAAGTTTTTTATTTAAATATTATTTTTTCTTTTCTTTTGTTATATCACGTATTCATTTACAATTTTACTTTACTATTATACAATTTTTACTAAATGAACTCTATTAGAGTAATAAATATTTAAAATATTATCATAAATTTTAGGAAAATTATATCAAATAATACCTAAAAATTATATATAATATTAAAAATATTATCCCTTAATAATATTAAACATGTTTAATTAAGTAGAGTTCAATATTGAACGAGTTTAAATAGCTATAGTTTAACTTGAATAATATTTAATTAAATGAAGTTCAATGTAAAATGATGTATTCGACTTTTTTTATTACCAAAAATATATTAACTGAACCTAAGGGGTATTATTTTTATAATTACAAGCTTTAAAGATATAATCTTATTTTTAAATTTTTTTTACTAGTTTAGTTTTTCTAGTATTTTCTTAAAAAATAATGCATTTTATCTCCATATAATTTAACAATTTTGTGTTACCCTACATATAATTATATAGATATTCATTGTTATTTGTAGCATGTAATATTGATGTTATCTATTTTTCTTTCGCATACTTGAATTTTTTTACAAGTCTATTATAGTTTATATTATTTCATTTTTTTGTCTTCATGTATAGGTATTAAGCTATGTTATTTATTCATATTACAACTCAATTTACCTAGTTTTGAGTTTTTATTTTAATTGAATAAAAATACACATTTAACATATAACACTTGTAGTACTATAATATTTAAAAATATTAAAATTTGTAAATTTTTAGAACACTAATCATGACATTTTTTCATATTATTTTATGTGAAAAATTCATAAAAACCAAATTTTTTATTTTTATGATTGAGGGTATTTCCTCTATATATTAATCCTAGCTACATCCCTGTCTATTACACCAATTTTATATACATATGGTTATGATTTTTTTAAATTATGGCTATAAATAACACTTTAGGTTGTTAACAAAAATTGTGGTCATATCTAAATTTTTAGTCACATATTTTTTAAAAAACATGGCCATAAATAAAAGATATTAATATTATTGATATTTTATGAACATGTTTTTTTGTTTGTTTGTTAAAAATGATGGTTAAAAGTATACCTATAATCATAGTTAAAAACAAATGGCAAAAAGGGTTACTTATGAATTGGGCACAAATGTTTCAATTGTGGCTAAAGATTTGTGACTACAGTAATCTATTATCCTGTTGACTATCAAGTTGAAAGCTAAATGCTTTCCCTAAAGGTGGCGTTAATGTGATGATATTGGATGATGTTTTCTATATATATAAAAACCTTATTGTAAGTTTATGTTAAGAATATTCAATAAAGAAACGAAATAAATAGTATTATAATTTAATAAAAAAATAATATATTCTATAATTATAAAAATATTAGTAATATAATTCTAATTATATTAATATATTTTAAAATTAACTAAATAACGTTATTCGAACATTTTCTTTCTAATTAAATATGAAAAATAGTTAAGTGAATCATAATTAATTTATCAATTATTGAAATAAATGTGATTTTGAGAAAAAAAAAATATTGATTGTTATAAGAGAGAGTTTAACATATAAATATTACATTCTTAAAAGAAAAAATATTTATAAAAAAATTATTACAATTTAATATATGCATAAATTTACATGTCAAAAGATAACTAAGGTAGATTCATAAATATTGCATATAAAATACTTTATTACCCATATAAAAAAAAGTTTTCATAAATATTATAAGAAACAAAAATCTGTAAGGAAATACACCAATCAAAAACATGTAGAACCTCAAAATCCGAGTCATGGCCTCAAGGACAAAGAAAACAGCAAAAAGAGCTTATATAACTTTGCCAGGTACAGTTAATAATTTATTATATCGAGCATACATGAAAATCACAAAAAATGCTAAAATATTTACTAGCTAGCTACGAAAGCGCCGGAAATTAAAAGGGTAAGAGGTAAGGTCTTAATTCCAAATTTTATACTCAGTTGATTTTATTTTTAATACCCTAAAAAATACAACATATTTTTACGTTAAATATATATTTTATATTTTATAAAAAATATACTAACGAGATACGTTATTAAAAATGAAACATCATTAATAAAATAAATTGCTTTGCACTTAAACTTAACATTTCTCTTTGTCTGGAGCAAAATTGCGTACCGAAGAAGAAAACACGAAAAAAGAAGAAGGATATAGATATTATCTGTTTATAGAACCAAGTAAAAACAAGAGGTAATGAAGTTCTTTATCTCACATATATAGCCTTATATAAAAGCTAACTTTTCCATGGTTTATGGGTTTGATTTTGCTGGGAAAGAGCAGCAATATTAAGAATATCAGTTCGAGAGAGCGATCTAAGTCCTAAAAAATCTCTAGTCAAACCTTCTTCACCAGCTTTATTATCGTTACCACTTCCACCACCAAATGCAGCTTCCTCAAAAGAAGTCCCTTCAAACCCAGTTCCAGTAGAAAAAGAATTGACCATATCATGAAACAGTGAAGAAGAAGAAGAAGCTGGTATACCTGAGGCTGTTGCTGAACTAATAATATTACTACTATTAGTACCCTCTGTGTTTGTTGCAGAAAAATATGCTTTATTCCCGAAAGCAGCTAAATTATGGCCAAACCCAGTACACATCTGATCTTCACGTGCAGACATACTATTCAAACCAAAATTACCATTTGAGTTGTTGCCGGAATTAGCAGACATGTGAGCTTGGTGGGGTCTCATTATAGATGGCAATAAGCTACTCTTATTGCTGCTAATGGTCGCACCCATTTGAGCTGCTTTCTGTAACAATGCAGTGGCTGACATGTGTGCTGATATTATTGGGTGGTAGGGAGGGAGTTTGGGACCACTTACATTACTAATAGGGTTGTTTTTGTTGTTATTAGGGTTTTGATTTGGGTTTTGATTTTGATGTTGGTGGATGGCTAAATTTATATCTTGGTGGGTTTGTGTGAAATTTGTGGAGAAGATAGTTGATGATGAAGATGAGGAAAGATAATGATGATGATCAATAGGGGCTGGAGATAACCATGGTGGGATTTCTGGTTTTGTTAGGTGGAAGCTTTGTTGTTCCTTTTTCAATGGGAATATTGTATTAATGTCTTTTTGGGAATTATTATTATTATTATTAACCAATTGGGTTGCTTCAAGGTTTAAGTGAGATAATGGTGAAGATTGACTAGAGAGCAATGGGTTTGTTGAAATTGCTTTTGCACTTTCCTCTGCTAATGCATCACAAAAGGCTCTATGAGTTATGAAACTATCCCTCCTGTAAATTAAACAACATAACAAAATCAAAGTGTCACAAAGTAGTGCTAGCAGTTATGACTTATGACTTGGCAAAAGTGTTGACTTTCTCTCTTTTCTGCATCCGTTCTTTTTCTTTCGGTAATGCGAGGGCTGGCTTTACCATAGAGTCGTGTTTAAATTATAGAGAAAGTTAAAAATAAATTAAATTATAAAATCAATAATCAATAATCAAAATAAAATAGTGACATAAAACATTACTCTAAAAGCTATGGTACATATATAGCATTTTATTTTTTCCTTTCATTCTTGCAGCTATGGATGTCAATCATGATAAGCATTCTAATAACAGAATATAACTTACACCACCAAAATAAGATCCAATTAAAACTTATTATTAATTGTTTATAAATTTTATTATATTGACAAATATGTTATGATGCACAGATAACTCACATATAAGCAAGTTCACTAAAATATTTTCCATACTAAGCAACCCTCGCCTTCCCTCTTTCTTTTGCTAGGTTACAATACAAAGGTAGCCAGAGTCTAGAATTACAAAAGCTAGTCGATAATTAACAAAGGAAAAAAAATTAATTAATTATTATAAATTACCATCTAAAATCAAGCAAATAATGTGAATATTACCATGTTAATGGATGAAGATTAGTTACCTTGAGAAAAGGGTTCCACAGTCACATCTATACTCCCTAGTACCACAGGTCTTGGAATGAGCTTTCCAATCAGATTGAACAGCATATTTCTTAGAACATTTATCACATTTCCATTTCTTTTCACCATGTTTTCTGGAAAAGTGCTTCTTGATCCCAGTTAAGTCCCCAAGAGCCCTTGAAGGGTCATGGTGTACACAACTGAGTTCTGGGCAAACATACACCTTCTTCCTTATTATCTCTTCGTTTGACCTTTGTTTCAATTTCCATGGCAAATTATGACCTCTTCTATGAAGTTGAAGATTCTGATCTCTTTGAAATCCTTTGTTACAGATCTCACATATGAATCTATTTGTTGCCATAAGTGTCTTGGGAGACAAGGCAATCACTTCTGCATCTGGGTCTGAGTATTCATAATACAAATTAAACAAAAATTTAAATTGAAACCCAGATAATTAGTATTAACACTAGTACTATATAACCAATCATTCCCATACCTAATTAATTGACTTGTAGTGCATTCATATATCGTTATTGTATATATATATATATATATATACACGTGTGTGGGTGATTGAGTGTCTAACTGTTATTTAAAAAGAAAATATTAATATATCCAAAATAGTAATTAACCTGGGTTGCCTGGAAGATTTCTCTTCTTTTTCACAGCTGGTTGAGTAGTTTGAGGTGGTGGGTTAGCAAAGTAATTTTGAGGATAATTGGTAGCAATTTCATCAGTTCTGTTTCCAGAAGAAAGTACACTAAGAGCTTCACCAGATGCTGATGTTAAATTGGACATGTTCTCATCAATATGACCTATAGATAGATCAGCTTCCTGAATGAGAATTGTTTAGATAATTTTGATTAAAGACAAAATCAAACCAAAACAAGTTAAATTTAAATGGAGAGAAAGAGCAGGCACAAATTGATGTGTCTCAAGACTCAAGACTAGTCTCTGCTACCTTTGTAAGTTTGTTCTTTGTAATTTTGGCTCCAACCCAAGAGACAAGTTTATTTTTTTTGGAAATTCAAAAGAAACTAGAGTTAAAAGAGAGAGAGAGAGAGAGCTGGTGGAGCTGAACCAGATCCTTTATTTTAACTATTTGTTTTTGTTCATGGTTCTATAACAATATTTATTGATAATACCAAGTTGTAAATCCAACAAGAGCCACACAAATATGAACAAAATATAATAATACAATAATAAAGAGTCACTTCTTAGAAATAAGAGAGAGATGTGGATGAGAATTGAGGAGGGATATTCATATACCTCTGTTATCTTCAAGCAGTCCAAAAAAACAATTAGCACCCACAAGAACAAAACCCAAGGGAATAACCTTTGTGGCCAACTCTGACGTTGTAGTTTCTGTTTTTTCCTCTGTTATCTTTCTAAACTCTCAACCCCAGAAAAATCTCTCATTTCTTTTATCTTCTTCTTTTTAATCAAAATTTTTTTTATCACAAATATACTAAAAATAATAATTTTTATTAAATATAATCATTTATTCTCATATATATTTACAAATAAAAATATGTCACATTCTTTAAATCATCTACAATAAAAAGAATTATTGTGGTAAATATAAATAACTTAAATTTTTACTTTTGTAAAGAGAAATACTATTTATCATATGTTAATTGTTAATTAATTATAAATTAAAAATAAATTTTATTATTTTAATTAATAACTAATTATTATATTAATTAAAATGGTAATAAAATTTATATTGCTTTAGACAAATAATATTTTTTTTAAATATATTTTTTCTTTCATAATTATATATTCTTTAATATCTCAAATGATATTTATTCAAATTTTACTACAAGCGTGTACTGGGTACGTAAACTTTTTACCTTTTCTTTATAGGAGATAGAAAAATAAAAAAGCAAACACTTAAAAAGAGAGAATCTCATTGGGATTGATAGAGATAGAAAGAGAGACAAATGTAGAGATCTAGATAGAGAAAGAGCCAGAGAGCAAAAGAAGGTGTGAAGCTGCTCCTTATATGTATATTATATTTGTTATTACATGTAATTTATTGTTAAATATTATTTAGATAAATAACTACTTAATACATTAATTATTATATGATTGTAAATAATCATAAAGATATATGTATTTTATCACATGCATCATATTATATGTATGGAATAATTAAATATAAAATTAAAAACTATATAATGATTAATAATTATTAGGCTATTTAATAATAAAAGTTAATTTTAATAACTATATAATAAAATAATTAAAATTATAAAATGTTTATTATTATGTCATTGTCACAACACTTAATTAAATTATAATTAGCCGTAAAAGATGGTTGAAATTTTTGACAACTTTGCATGCTTTAACTAATAAACAAAGAACCCATGTTGATTCTATCAGATCATCCCCTCAGAACTCCCAATGAAAACAAAAAAAATGGTCCATCTCGTCAAGAAGAAATTAAAGAATAAAAATAATTTAGAGAATTAATTAAAATTAATGGTTTTGTCTTCCATTATTTCTGTATATTTTAACCAAACTAAATGACAGTGTTGGCTGTCATTTTCAATAATTTTAATAAAATTTAATTATAAGATATAATTTCATTTATACTTAAAATTTTATTTTTAATTTTTTTAAAAAATATTTATTTATTTATTATTTATTTTACTGAAGAAATTAAAAATAAAACTAATCAAATAATTAGAATTTATAACATTAATGAAGCAAGTAACTTGTTATATATATAGACAGATAAAGTTACATTATTATGCTTTGTTTGAATATAATAAGATCAACGAGAAAGTTAGGAGAAACCTTATACACGTACTTAGCCAGATAAAGTTAAATTATTACACTTTGTTTGAATATAAGACCAATAAGAAAGTTAGAAGAAACCTTATATATGTAATTAGCCAGATAAAGTTAAATTATTACACTTTGTTTGAATATAAGACAAACCAGATTAGATTGTTTTTAACTATTTAATTCTATTTATTGTTTAATTTAATCCGATTTAATTTATAAAAAAAATAAATTATTTAAATAATAACAATTTATATTATTATATTTTACAAATATAATAATATATATAATTCAGTTGTTAAATTTATTACTATTTAATGTAATATTCTTAATTCCATTTAGGTATAACAATTATTTACTGTTTTAATTGAAAGTAGGTAAATAAATAAAATATGTAAAATAATTTGAATATATATATATATTAATATTTTAAATGATTATAACTTGAAAAATTAAATCATATTGATTTTAACGATTTAATTTAACACATATTAACAATTCAAAATAAAAAATTTAGATATGATCTGAACTTATTCACCACAAGACCCTGTATCATTAATTTGATCGATATCTAACATTATTTTAATATATATTTATACACAAATATCTAAAAGTTATTAAGCATGTAAGGCTGTAAAGTGAGATACATGTACAACATATATAGGTTAAAATTACACTTACAAGCTATTACTGTTATCTTAACTTTACTAACTTATGTAAAGTGAACGACTATTATAGAGAAATATTTGGGTTTGTAGAATGAATAATACTTTTATAATATTTAATTAACAAATTTAGATAAAAAAAATTACAAAGCCAAAAACTTGTATGTTAGTATATATTAAAAAGAATATTTCATATTTATTAACAAAGATGTACTATATAATATTAGAGTTTCAATGGATTATCATTAAAAAAAACTAATAGATCTTTTACAAAAATAAATATACGAATCTTGCATAAGACAAGAAACAAAATAAAATTAAAATATAATAAAATATTTTAAAAATATAAAATGTTAAATCAAATGAATTATACTACAAGTAATAATATTAGTATATAAATAATATTGATTAAAAAATATTTATATAATATTTATAAATAATAAAATACACACTTTTTAATGTAATTTTTTTAATACTGAAGGATCCGTGTTATTTACAGTGTATATAAACTTTACATATAATACACTTCTATTCACAATACATGATTATTAATTTGATCAAAACAATGATAATTGAAATCCATCTATTATAGATTCCTCTGTTTATTGCTAGCTATCTTGGCCTGATCTGTTCGCCCCAATAGATGATACATGAGTCACCGGACAGTTCCTATAAACAAGTATTTATAATATGTCATTTTTTAATTAAAAATACAATTTTTAATTTTGAGAATAATTTTTATTATCCTACTTTTCAAAGTACAAGACCAATATAGAATATTATAATCTCTTTCATAAATTTTAACATTTTACCTGATTTTCTATTTTTTATTTGAAGTCTATAATAAAAATTTATATTAAATTAACATTTATATATTTTTATAAAACATATCGGTTTCAAGATAGATAATACTAATACAATTTATAAAATTAAAGAGTCACTATCTTCCTTTGATTAACTTTTTAAAATTGATAAATTCATGGAATTATTGAGATCAACAAAATTAACATTAACTACTTCATTCCCAAAACATTGAGAAAATATGTAAATAAATCTCTAAATTTTTAAGAGTTACATTCAATCTTCGAATTTTTAAAATTTTACATATAAGTTTATATACTTTTAAAATGTATGATATGATCATCAAATTTTTAAAAATTAACGCAAATAGATTCTATAGCCGTACAACTAACATACAAATTTATGATTCAAAACTTTGGAATATGTATATGAGGTTTTAAAATTTTAAAGACATTATATTTTAAAATTTTAAGAATCTATTGTCGAAATTTTACAAAATAAAGTAATAAATCGTACATTTTAAAATTTTAAAAACATGTGTGAATATAATAAAATTTAAGGATTAATAATATAATTTAAAAATTATCTATGATCTATTAGGTGTAGTGTATCACTATATTTTGATGAGATTTTTATTCATACATACATACATACATACATACATATATATATAGTTTAGCAAGAAATCAATAAAGCTCAAGTGCATAATTTTTCTTTTTTCTTTTAATGGTATATGCATAATTGATGCAACAAAGAACAAACCTGGTGGTCTTTTGCCTGCTTGCTTTGCAACAATTTGTTCTAGGAGCATTCAAACTTAGTTTTCAGCAGCTTGTTGATTTGCTCAAGCTTCTTCCCAGCTTAAAGGCTAATTTGGCTATAGTGACTTGGTGAGCATGGGTTTGTGGCATATTTGGAAGGCCTGGAATGGGCATTGTCTTCAACCAAGAGGTAATGGATATTGTGATACTGGTTCTTCTTTCTAGGAGACGGATGGAGGTACATATATGTTCTAGTACCTAACTAGAGTATGTTAGCAATCATCCTTTTTCTTTTGAATATTATTTGGTTAATGTGTAAAGCATGACTTTCATTCTTTTTACTAGATGATGTATTGAATTTACAGATATAATTTATAATAGAACCAGTATTTAAAGTTTGCTTATATATATAACAAAGAAGCAATCATAGAAATATTCGTGATAACTTCCCATTTTTCTTATATACAAGTACATAAAAATTAGTCATATTTAACACAAAATACCAAATATACTCAAATACATAGAGATGAAAATGCTTTTTAATTTTTCTATTTTTTATATTGGCAACATTTTTAAGGTGAATGTTATATATAGAGATGACAATGTTTTTAATAGAGCATCAAAGTTTATAAAATATGAATCTTATTAACCTAGAGGAGATGAATATGTTATTTTTAATTTTATCGATTTATAATTTGATAATTTAAACAAAACGGACAGACTTGCAATCGTGTGTAAAAATAAAGTACGAAAATAAAAAAATAACATGATATTTTTAGATGGAAACAACATAATCCACAATTATGACCTAAGAGGAAAACCACCGGTCTACCTAACTTTTCACTATGAAAATCAAATGTTAAAGTACAAACTCGGTCTTATGCTACCCTCCTTAGGATACTACCTCAATGTACTTTACTTATAAGCTCATGCTCTGTTTTCACAGTTTCTAATATTAACGTGAACGATTTTCAGACCAACGTTTCAATAAGTTTCCCGCCAATCAGATATATTCCCGAATTAATTACAAAATAGTTAGCACAAAAAAATAAGTATCCGTGTGTGTTCTAGAACATATTTAATAATGAATAATCTTAACTAGATGATTCAAAACATATGTCACTTAAATCAAATCAACTAGTAAATCCTAGAGCAAAAGGATCAAGCAAAAGTTCAATAAAAATAGTATTTAAAGATTAATAATCAAATCAAATAACTATGATATGACAAAAACAATTATTTGATCTAACAATTTAAGAACAAAAATAAAGAAGAAGCCATAAGAACATATTATCAAAATATCATAAAATAATTAGGCTTATTAATCAATCAAACACAACCACCAATATTTGATAGATTAACTAAATAAAGAAGTCTAAAGAATTATGATATTATATTTGTAAAACAAGATAGAGAAATTAATAAGATTAGAATAATATTCTTGTGTGGTTGATTGAAAAATGAATAATGAGTTTTATTTATATAAAAAATTAAAACACTTAATCCTATGTAATTGATAAATATCTTTTCTATTACAAATAGAATTAGTAATACTCATTAATTAATAAAACTCATATTTAAAAAAAAGTTTTTCTTAAAATATATTTTATGCTATCTTTTATACTAAAGATTCTAGCTATAATTTAAAGTATATCTTATCTAATATTTTAGCATAAATGTAATCCTATGTGTCATTGTTATCAAATATATACATGAAGTACAATTATCTAGAACTCGAGCATTTATTTAGCTTTTCTTGTTAGACTTGATAGGACGCCTAAAAACAAATATATAGATAAATATTTTGTTCACAAAAATAACCAACACTCATAGTCCTTACAGAGTGAAATGAAAATGTTTTCTAATACAATGGAATGATAGTATTTTTAATACAGTTATTAAAATAAATGCTTTTTGTAATTTTTTTATTGTAAGATCGAGGCAATTTCCATGGATCATCAATCTTGAGTTTCTCCAGGTCTAATACGCTTAACTTTAGAATTTTTGAAAAAAAATATTATCTATATCTTTCTAAAAAACAATTAGACATTAAACAATTTAATTCCATTTTGTCATAGTCTTCAGTACTCATTGCCCTATGAGAGGCACAACTCAACGATAGCTTAGAGACATAAATCTTGTCATACATCCACATTTCGACTATATATCCATATTGGTCTTTTGCTAGTTAATACAGTGCCAACCCACTTGCTAGCTAACACAATACATGTCCACCATATGACTTGGCTCACCTTAGCCTCCCCACTACACACTTTTGATTGATATAATGTTAGCCCATTATATGACTCGACCACCACAACCTCTAACACATATTGTTGTTTGATACTATGCTAGCCCACTAGCTGAACATGTGACCATGCTTTGATACAAATGATCAAGGTGCTTTCTAGTGTGTCATACATCCTTAAGTTTCTCAAAGTTAACCATGCTTAACTACATAATTTTAAAAAAATGAGTGCCCCATATCCTTCAAAAAACTAATTTGTGTTTAGAAAGTGGAGATTAAACCATTTAACTTCATCCCTCCATAAATTTTAGGTTATCGTTGCATTATAATAGACCCAATATTTAGGAAATTTCATAGTTTAGTATTTCAATTCCCTCAATTCTCTAAATATCAATATTTCATACTAAAAAAAATTATTATGTAAATGACCCATCTCACAACACAACTATTACCCTGCAAGTATAAGGATCACAAATGTTGTTCACTATATGTGTATAGATATTGAAAATGGAAAAAAAATATTTTTTTAATAATGTTTGGTATTATTCAAGTAACAGGTACACTATCCTAGTGACCTGAGGTACCTTGCTCATTGTAAGAGTAGCTCATGTACATCAGCTAGCACACAACGACCTGATAAAGTTAAGAGCCAAGACTTGAAGGTCAAGACCTATCCTGGTACACCATTCTAACGACTTGGGTCACTTCTAAATGTAAGACTTTAGGCAACATGTATATGGAGACCTATTAATGTAATGCGTATAGCAACTTGATTTTATATAAATTAATTATATTCTAACAACTCACACGCGAGTACCAACCTATGTAACTTTGGCACCTATTCAATATGTGCTATATATACCTCCTTAGGGAAAAGAATAGAGGATCCCCCCTCATTATAAACATTTCATACTTTTCTCTAAAAATCACTAAAATCCTACAAAACAAAATTTTCTCCAAACAATTGGCACCCATTATGAGACCTTAAACTTTTTCAGTTCATATAAGAGGATGTGAGACCTTTCATTCTTTAACTAGGAGAATTACTTCGTTTTATAGAAAAATCATTCAGTACCAATCACACACAATATGAGCAACCCTTATCCATACTCTATTGTATTCATTTTTTACGACTTTTTATAATTTTACAATTTCTTTGCTAAGTGAAATTGAAAATTGAATTACCCTATGATGGGTAGAAGATACTAAAAGTATATTGAGAAAAAGTATATGGGGCCTGGCTTGATTGGATGTAAAGTTATGGGAAGCTTATACGCACCAAGTGAGATGAGTTTATATGATGTATGAGATGATCATTACATGCCTTTATTCTTTATATGATGTATGGGTTGATCTTGGCGATTGAATAGAGCTTGGTGCACCTAAGAATATTTGTGATCCATACATCTCAAAAATAAATTATAAGAGGTCCAACACTTCGTTGAAATATGACAATACTTCGGTCTATAAAGACCATATTTAATGATACCTATAAACCTTCGAACCACAAGAGGTGAAACTCAAACTGGATTAACTCTAAAAATAAGGTATGACATTTTAACTTTATTTACGCTTGTGATTGTTGCATTTTATCTAACATAAACAGGCACAAAGGCATGTATACAAACACCTAGCCTAAGAAAGAAAAATATGAGCTCTAGAAGAATTCTCGTGAAAAATTAGCGCCACTTTCTTTGCTGTGGACTAAAGCTATATCGACTACTACCTTAATATGCTATATTTTGCTCCTAACATGTACTGGCCATGATTTAATGACTAGCTCCTCTATTTTTGTGGGACTCTACAATTATTGTACTTTATTTCTAGCAAGAGCGAGCCGACACTACTCTTATTAGCTACAAGATGACAAAACTATTAGGTAGTTTGGGCTACTCTCCCAACATTACATGGAAAATATATATGCACTTCATTCTCCATATTAATGTCTTTATTTAGTCATATTATTTACCCTAGCATGACAAGATAAATTTTTGGTGAAATTATTATAAAGTAGGACTATTCACTCTACATATAGTGTAAACGACTAATTTATTATCTAGATATTGATACAGTTATTATGAAGTCTGTGTTATTTACTTCAGGGAGTGTAAGGTCGTTGCATTTTATGATCTATTATCACATGACATCCTTTGCTCAATTCATCATATTTTCTTTGGACTTGTATTATACATCAAGGTGTGCAAGGTTGATGTATGAACTCTCATGCTTTAAGTATTTAATTAATATTGCCAAAGTATGGACTGTTCTTTCATGCAAGAAAATATATGAGTGAATGTGAGGTGTAGGATTTTTCATCCTTACATGTCACATATCTCACAAAATATTAATGCGATTAATCCCTCAAGTGTGGAGCACATGAATGTGGTTGGATAGTTTACCATGGTATGTCGCATATCTCACGAAATATTATTGTGATTAATCCCTCAAGTTCGGAGTGCATGTGAAGATGGGATTTTTCACCCTTGCATGTCGTATATCTCGCAAAATATAAATACGATTAATCCTTCAAGTGTGGAGCAAATGAGCAAGGTTGGATATTTCACCCTAGGATGTTGCATATCTCACAAAATATTAATATGATTAATCCCTCAAGTTCGGAGTGTATGTGAAGGGTAGGATTTTTCACCCTAGCATATCGCATATCTCATAAAATATTAATGCAATTAATCCCCTATGTTTGGAGGAAGGAGTCAACTGGCCCCTTACTTAGAATGCGGGATACGCCTCATGCCTCATGATTGGAGGAAGGAGTCAACTGACCCCTCCACTTGGGATGCGAGATACGTCCTATACCTTATGATTGGAGGAAAGAGTCTTGAGTTTCAAGGCGAACATCCTCTTTAGGAATGCATTTAGGAGTTGGATTCAATTCCACTCGTACATGTCTCCTATCTCATGAAAAATTAACGTGGTGATCCCCATGTTTGGAGGAATGAGTTAACTGACCCCCATCCCACACTTGGGTTACAAGATACATCTTATGCCTTATTAAAGTTTATAAAGTATAGACCTAATTAACCTATAAATAGGTTATTTTTAATTTTTATCAATTTATAATTTAATAACCTAAGCAAAGCAGTCAGATATGTAATTGCATGTAACAATAAAGTGCAGAAATAAAAGAATAACACACGATATTTCCACTATGAAAAAAAAATGTTGAAGTACAAACTCGATCTTATGTTACCCTCCCTAAGATACTACCCTAATGTACCTTACTTACGAGCCCCTCGGTTTTCACAGTTTCCAATATTAGCATGAACTGTTTCCAAACTAATGTTCCAATAAGTTTTTCACCAATCAGATACGTTCCCAAATTAACTACAAAATAGTTAGCACAAAAATACAAGTGTCTTGTGTGTTCTAGAACATATTTAATAATGAATAGTCATAACTAGATGATTCAAAACATATATCACTTAAATCAAATCAGCTAGCAAATCATAGAGCAAAAAGATCAAGCACAAATTCAATAAAAATAGTTTATTTAAAGATATATAATCAAATCAAATAATTATTTGATCTAATATTTCAAGAAAAAAAATAAAGAAGAAGCTATAAGAACATATCATCAAAATATCATAAACTAATTAGGTTTATTAATTAATCAAACACAACCATCAATATTTGATAGATTAACTAAATAAAGAAGCCTAAAGAATTATGATATTATATTTACAAAACAAGAGAGAAATTAAGAAGAAGAGAATAATGCTCTTGTGTGGTTGATTGAAACAATGAGTAATAGGTTTTATTTATAAGAAAAATTAAAATCTTTAATCCTATGGAATTGATAAATATTTTTTCTATTACAAATAAGATTAGTAATACTCATTAATTAAGAAGACTCTTATATAATTGATAAATATATTTTCTATTACAAATAGTATTAGTTATACTCACTAATTAAGAAGACTCATATTTAAAGAATAGTTCTTTTAAAATAGATTCATTAATCATAAAGATTTCTATTTAAAAGAGCTTTTTTAAAGTATATTTTATGTTATTTTTTAAGCTAAGATTTAAGCTACAATTTAGAGTATATCTTATCTAATATTTTAGCATATATCTTATTTTATATTTTAGCAATAAAAATAATTATATATTTATAAATATGTGCTATTAAATACATGAGTGCAATCTTATGTGTTATAATTATAACAGATATACTTGAAGTACAACTATTTAAAATTCTGACGTTTCTTCAACTTTGCTTGATAGACTTGATAATAAGCTTAAAAATAAGTTTACAAGTACATATTTTTTCTACAAAAATAGCTAACACTTATAATCCTTGCACTTTATGATAGGAGGAAAGAGTCAATTGACCCCTCACTTGAGATGCGAGATACGTCCCAAGAAAGGATCTTGAGTTCACCAATGTGAACCCCCTTTGGAAGCACATATGAGGGGTTGGATATTTCACCCTTGCATATCACATTTTGAGTTTGTCAATGTGCACCCCTTCTATGGAATTGCATATGAGGGGTTGGATATTTCACCATTGCATGTCTCATTTCACATTCACCAATGTTAGCCCCAATTTGGAAGTGCATATGAAGGGTTGGATATTTCACCCTTGCATATCTCCTTTTGAGTTCGCCAATATGCACCCATTCTTTGGAAGTACACGTGAGGGGTTGGATATTTCACCTATGCATGTCGCATCCGAATGTGGGCTAATAATTTATTCTGACAAGTTCCCCCACTTCATTTAAAAGAGACCTCGCTTCACCCTACTACTTCGATGTTAGAAGTAATATAGACATGACAATCAGAAGATTCTTCATTTAGTGAGGTAGGGAATATAGGTCCTTAGTTCACTTTGATACTTATGAAAGGCAACTTCTTATTGGATCTCTTGCTCTTTAAAAGGTAGTTAGGGTATATGAGATATCTTTCTATTACAAGGGGTGCTTTACTTCTACTATTTGGAAAAGACCACATCAAGGTGTAGTATGGCACAATTAAGTCCAGCTTCTCAGCCTACATTTTTAAATTTCAATCCTTAGAGGCAAGATATTCCGACTAGTCCTTGGAATTATGGGTTACAGGTCACGGGTACCAGACATCAATCGAATCTTCAAAATCAATCTTTGTATAATCCATGTCTACAAAAATAAATGAACTCATCCTAAACTAGTGAGTATCTCGTTGACAAGAAACACATTATTGGGGAGTTTCAATATTAACTTGTGACCAATAAGGGCTTATATATATACACTTCAATTACAAGGCCATTCACCTCTTTGTTCGTAAGGACTACTCAATTGTTCCTCTGCAACAATGGAGGGGCATAGTAACATTCGCCTAAAGACCTAATGGCCAAGATCTAAGAGTCAAGACCTAATAGCAAAGACTTGAGAGTCAAGACCCGATGGCTAAGACTTGAAGGCCAAGACCTGAGAGTTAAGATCTAATGGCCAAGACTTGAGAGTGAAGACATAAAGGCCAAGACCTGATGACCAAGACCTGGACTAAGTGAACAACCTGGTTCACCCCCTAAACGACCTAAATCACCTATACATACAAGACCTCAAGTAGCACTAAACGACCTTATTAGGTAGCACTAATATGGTGACCTGATTAGGAAGTACCAATATGGAAACCTAATTAGGCATCACTAATATGGAAACCTGATGAGGCAGTACTTATATGGAAACCTGAGTTTAGAATTAATAATGAGACCTAAGAAGAGGCTTAAGGGTTTACCCTTTGAAACAAGAATTAATAATGGGAATATACACTTAACAACCTGATAACCTCGCAACTAGGGGAGTTTGTATCAAGACATAACCAACATAAAGAGGTCGTTATCTATTAAAGAGCCTACTGAATCAAACTTCCTGTTCATAATGGCTTAACCACACAAGAATCAGGCAACGAAGTATTATTCCCTTAACTTCTCAAAATCAAGGGAATAAGGGAGTTAATTTTTGGTATTATTCAGATAATAGGTACGCTATCATAGCAACCTGAGGTATCTCACCAATAATAAGAGTAGCTCCTGGCTTAAGTAAATGACTTGGTACACCATTATAATGACCTATATCACCTTTGAATGTAAAACTTTAGGCATCATGTATATGATGACTTGTTAATATAACGCCTATGACAACATGATTTTATGTAAATTAATTATATTCTAGCAACTCGTACGCGAGTACCAAGTTATATAACCTCGACACTTATTTAATATGCACTATATATACCTCTTTAGGAGAAGAATAGAGGTCTCTCTAAAAATCACTAGAATACTATAGCACAATATTTTCTCCAAACTAATAGTATAATTAGATTCATGATTCCAATAAACGATTAAAGAACAATAAATATTTTTTATAGATACAGACGGGGAAGACATTTGTGTTGGAGTATAATCACTAATTAGATCATAACTATGCAGCTAGTTAAAGACACACACAGCTGTTTGTGTATGTGCACAAAGGCATTGTTTTAGTAATGTTGATTCTCACGGAACTACACTACTTTAGCTTAATTAATTTGTGTTCCCTCACAAAAACATAAGGGTTTAAAATATTAAAAAATTGGTTTTATTTTGTCATCTTCTTGTTTTAGTTTATTCTTCAATGATTTAGACTTTGGAAATGGATCCTTCTCTACCAAAGTCCCAAATATGCTATCCGCTACCCCCAACTCATCTCTGATATTAAATAATCAAAATGTTCCTAAAGAACCCAGTTTTTAAACCTATGATGAAAAAAAATTGAAATACAAAGTTGGGAAAATTTCTCGTGTCTTGCAAATTACAAATCACAAAATTGATGTTGATTATGATTATGATTATGCTGCTGAATTAACAAACTGAATATACCTTTAAGCCTTTTAAATACAATTACCTAATATCTTTATCAATACATACACACAATGTACACTGCATTCCCATAACTCAAAGAAGCTTGGTTAAATTCTAATAATGGAGATAACATGCCAACTCGAAAAGATTTCTTAAAAAAAGAAAAGAAAAAGAGTGGCATAGGTGATATTTTTTTCTAGCAAATTTTTTGATTCAATTTCTCCTCGTCCCACTCTTCAAGACTTCAACTATGGTAGCCTAAGAACACTCACTTTCACTCCTCTTCAAATTTGATCTAAGAACTTAAAATTCTCGGGACTAATTTTCTAGTGTTTGGTTGGTTTGTGTCTGATTTCTTTTCTTTCTTCATTGTTTTCTTCTCTAAATCATACCCTATATTCAATTTCATTGATCTACAAATGGAGTCTTGAAAATCAAGTTGGAAACCTTGATCTCACAATTGAAATTAGTAATTTCATTGAGAAGGAGTTCGAATCCAATCAACTTGCGATCACTATTCAGCTCATCTCACATAAGCCTGTAAATTTTGATACGTTACTTAGGATTGATCGAAGAGTTTGGACTAGAATGGTGATCTAGACAAGAAAGTTATTGATAAGTATACATACATTTTTTATTTTGAGGAAGAGCAAGAGCTAGAGTCAATGTTGAAGAGAGCTTCATGGAGTTTTAATAAGCCCTTGTAGTTCA
Source organism: Hippophae tibetana (assembly GCA_037013495.1). Lineage (NCBI taxonomy): Eukaryota > Viridiplantae > Streptophyta > Magnoliopsida > Rosales > Elaeagnaceae > Hippophae > Hippophae tibetana. Next base: position 122,348,097 of record CM072801.1, read on the forward strand.
AAGGTTATATCCAAGTATTTGGGTTTAGATTCAGAATCTGCCTATAGATTAGGGATTAAGGTAATGAGGCAATTATTTCTAAAATTGCTAAAAAAGTTAGTAATGTTTTTGAAATTGGTAAGTTCTTATTGTTTGATAGTTTTATGTGATCAATAAGGGTAGGTGTCATATTTGATTTGAATCAAACTCTTATTCACGAGACTTGGATAACTTTTAGGCATAGTAAAGTATGGGTGGAATTTAAGTTAGAGTGTTTGCCTTATTTTTTTTTTTTTTTTGTGGCAAGCTTTCCAAATCTCAATTTTATAATGAGGCCAAGGACATGTGTGTGGGATTTGGAAGGAAATATCCTAATTTTTGCGAATGGTTATGTGCAATGACAAACTTAAAAGTGCTTGATCATGTTAAATGGGGATGTCCTATGAAGAGGGTAAAAAAAATACCATAAGTAATGGTGCTCAATTTTTGGTGTTAAAAAAAATATGTTTATTTACCTTGTAAAAAAGATGAATATGTGTTTTTTTCTTAAAAGGGTTAAAAATAAGACTCCATGTATAAAGAAGGATTATGTCATATAATTAAACCTATTTAATATGAATATTATCTAGGACCTGTATTAATTAGGTAAAGGATGCAAGTTAATGAACAATAGACAAATAATATACCAAATACTACCAAAAAAATGAATGAAAAAATAAAATAACATTTTTAATAGTTTAAAAGTTTCATTTTCTTAAAAGTACCATAAAATTAATAATATATAAATTTCATTCTAGAAATTGTAACTGAAAACAGTATAGCTTTGGTACTTGAAACGAGAAGAGAAAAAAAATAGCATGTTCTGTTTTCCCTGAGATGATGGAGAGAAAGCATGCCACTATTTTCAAAGGTGTCCATCATTAAGATACATTTGAAAGAAAATTGTCAAAGCAATAGAAAAAGAACCTCACGAGAGAGAGAGAGAGGGAGGAGATTGGGGGAGGGGGGATTCCCTCCCTCCTTCCTAACCCCAAAAAGGAAATACCATTATGGATCAAATTTACGGTTCAAATTCAAATCATAATTCCAATTGCCTTTATCAAAATATTGGAGTTATCAAAAAACTTCAATGTGAAAAAAGAATTGAAGGCTAAAGAGTTACGGGTACTCGAAGCCCGTCATAGCTAAGTTGCACGTCAAGTCCCTCTGTCTCCATCAATCTCAAAAGATATGCATTCACCTTGTCATGATCCATCAGATGCATCATACCTTCACAGTGCAGTACAAGACATATTATTGTGTGATCACTTTTAATGTTATTGCAGTTTTCCTTCCCCCAAAGGAAGCTGGAGCATACCTGTGAACAAAGTTCTTTTTGGGCGAATTTTTTGTACTTCCTCCAAAGCCTGAAAAAGAAAATAAACAAGTCCTTTAACCCAATCCCTGAGTTTCATTACCAGGAGGAAAGAACTTACCCTTGGGAGTCCAAAATGTGTTGCAGAAGACCGATCTGGCCTTAAGGCATCCTGAAATATTGTGAGATACATAATCTCAGCCGGGAATAATTGCTAGCATGCAGTTCAAAGTTGTGTAAATTAAGAAGAACGTGAGCTGAAGTGTGTGTATGAGAGAGAGAAAGTAGGGAGGTACCAACACTAAGGTTTCACAGTTCTCTAGGAGTGGATAAGTTTCTTCAGGTATATCACTAACATCACTGCAGATGTGAGTAAACATTACCACCATAATTCTAATCGAAGACTACATATCACTTCTAGGTAGAAGTGTAAAAGTTTAAAGGAACCTTATACACTTGATAAAGATTACCTAATGTAACAAATATCGCCAAACCGGAAACCAAGGGAGCGATAACCAGGACCATGCCATACTGGTAATGGGGTAATCTGATAACACAATGAAAAAAAGCAGCAGCAAAGTCAGAACTATTCTGAATTCATATACAACATATAAGTTTACAACAAGTATAGTTATTTCTTAGTGCTTGCTCTAAGATATATGCGGTGGCCCGAATAGATCCTGGCTCTAGATGAATCATGAAATCTCTTTGCAATTATGCACAGTTCAAAGCAACCTAAACCATGAATGCCTAGCTTAAAAGGAACGACCTAATTAGGCCAAACTCAAAAAATCAGAAACTGTTCTATGTTCTTTCCATTAAGCAGTGGGGACATTTACAATACTTTACAAAATGAAGAATGAAGCCCCGTGTATTTAGAATTGAAAGAAGGAAAAAAAATGAATAAATAAAACCAAACAGAATGTGCCTGACCTTCAATCCATTTACTGTGAATGGTTCTTCATGTATGATATTGAATTGCAACTCTGAGACGGCAGCACCAGGTATGATCACACTAGTATCCACTAAATAGTAATGAGTCTTCTTCATCACCTGCATTTAGATGAAGTAATGTCCCGCCAAATGAAAATTACAAAATTAGTGATGTCAAACTACCAGCTTACCAGTAAAGAATAATAGTCAAGTTAACAATTGTTTCTAAATTGTAATTTATAAATTATCAGTTAAATCATCTAATGAAGTAGTTATGAATTTACTTGACCAATCAAGTAACAGAAAAAAATAAAATGATGTAAAAGTAGGTCAAACTTTGAACCTCAAAATCACGCCGAGCCACATAAATTGGAATGTTAGGCTGGACATTGTTCGTCCAATCACGGAGATCATCAAGACCTGGAAAAGAATTGAAAAGGAAACCTTGAGTTCTGCATTGGGAACACCAGCAATCAAAAATATTTTCATTAAAATATGAAGATCGAAGAATTTGGAAAATCATTTTTTGTCTGTCAAATACTTCTGAATAAAACTAAGAAAGTTCATGAAAGAGACCTCCGATGGCATCAGCATGGGAATGAGTAATTACAACTGCATCAACTGTTCTTATCCTGACAGAAAAACAATAAATTATAAAAAAGAGATACTACAGTCAGTGTAAAGCACAATAGACATGCATAAGCACCACCATTTTGAACATATTCAGAAAGTACTATGCAGGAATCTAGATCTTTAAAAAGCATCTGAAATTAGTTTCGTAACTTGAGCAATGGCAAGGTGGACTCCACAAAGCATCCTATAGTTATTCTATATTTCTAATCTCATTCAGAGAACAGAACTTACCAAACATCAACAAATAAAAGTTTTCTACATAAACTATTTTCATAGATCCTAGCTAGGTAAAAAATATATAATCTAATGGAAGTAGGAAAGGGCACAAAATTACAAGAACGATATCCAAGCATTACGAAGATAAATATGCACCCCAAGCTGAAAACAAATAGTAGATCTGCATTGGTTACTCACATACTATGTAAAATTGTAGATATGGTCTTTATGGAAACTCACATATAAAGAAGCCAAATGCTCTTAAAAAGCCGGGAAAGGGTCCATATTATACCCAATAAACTAAAGGATTATGAAGTAACCATTCAAGCCGACATTCTGATGATAGAGTATTTTATTCCTGACGTTAGCTCAGTTAATCCCTCAAAAAGTTTTAAACTAAATATATATATATACATGTGCAGATAAGAATTTAGGTGTGGTTGGAAGTAATTAAAATGGAAATGTAATTAAGTTTTCCTTATTCTGTTGTTTGGTTTACTTTCAAATGAAGAGGTAATGAAATTGCTTTACAACGATATCCGAAAAACTCATTCCACCAGTTTACCTATGGAATTCCACTGACACAAACAATAAATGAATGTGGCCCTCTATTAGCTGCTAGTTTTATATATTTCTATCATTTTTTTGTCTTTTTCCATTTGGGTTGAAATTTTTTAATTAAAAAACATAGGATATTATTGTAAAGTACATTACATTTCATTATATTTTAATTTTTAATTGCAAACCAAACATCACAATAGTAATTCATTCTTTCATTTCAATTGTCAAACCAAACAAAGTAATAGTAAAAATGCTTCATTTCCATTCAATTCTATTACTATTATCATTCCCATTACTTTTATATTCTGCAAATCAAACATGTCCTTACAGCAATAGTCAAACCCATCCAGCTCCACATTTGCTACCAATCAATTTCCAGATCATTTCTAGACAGATGATCAACATGAATAAACTATTTGAATCTGCTTGGAGAAAACTCGCATGATGAAGAGTAGATAATGGCCAAATAAAGTTAGGAGTTAGGCAAAAGAGAAAAGGACTAACCCATAGGTAGGAAACCATCGAAGAGCACTGTGGTAGAAAAACCTGTAAAATAAACGTAGTTTGATTAAAAAAATTAAAAACAACCTGTGGACCAAATGTTCTAGGAAAACTGTATTATGAGATAATCGCATAATAAAGACAAAGTATAATACCATAAAAGAAGCTAATCTTTCACTTACTTTCCAGCATCTATAAGAATGTTATGACTTCCAGATGACGTTGAAAACCGAATCACGATGCTTGTGTTAAGTCTCTTATTTCTGTTACCTGGTTCAGCAGCTTTTGAGCAGACCTACAAGAGTATTACACCATGCCATTTCTGTAAAAAATCATACTTGTGTTTGTTAAGAAAAATGTAAGTAGAGATCCAAACTTTCAGATTTGCAGGAAAATAACCACCTGACCAATTGGTTTGGTATCCATACCTCACATGTCTTTAGAGGATTTGTCAAGCAGCTTACACGGGGAATCCCTTCACTAGTCCCTGTGCCAATAAATATTATCTCTGATTGATCACTGGGTAACTCTTTTGCGCCATTCCCACTAGCAGATTCTATAAAGCATTACAAACAGTCACTACATAGCTTGTCAAAAATCAAAAGGAGAAAAAATGGGGAGAGGAAACCTTATACTCCACAAGCCCAAAAAGAATAAGAGTTTATATTAAGGATACTAGAACATAATAAACATCTTAATGAAACAAGGTCTTGCTAGTTCTCAATAGAAACTCAAACCAGCTTGAAAATGTAACCCACCTTTGCAAGAATATCAGCAACATTCTTAAAACTATAGAAGCATTCAACCGCATCGACAGCACGACTTGAAAATATAAATGTAGCTCAAAACTCCCATAATGCCTCTAGCATAACAGTGGTAGCAAAAAACTTGATAGACTCCTCCCACGAAAAAGAAATCCCTAATTCTATACAAGGAGCAATGCTTGTAAAATGTAGAGTAATAGACCATTATTGCTTCACTAGTTCTACTCATTCAGCCAACATCCCTGTGAAACTAATCATAAATGTAAGAGTTATACAACAACCTTCACTCCTGCTCAACCAATAATTAAGTTAGGGATCACCAGAAATTCGAAGGAAAGTGTTCATCGCCCCAAAAAAAAGAAGCAAATAAACAAATTGAAATCAGATCAGATCAAAGTGGAAGGTTACAAACTTATTCACGACTGTTCAGTGCAAATTTGCAGGGTTTAGAAATGCATACAAATGAAACGAAGTAAAAAACCCAATTACGAGCAAATGCGAGGACTACCTAGCAACAACTGAATCCATAAAATGGCCATCATCCCGGACACGAATTACGCTTACTTGTTTTCTAATTTCACTAACAAAAATGCGTATTTAATTCTAAAAAGACCCAGAAATGAATCATAAAGAACAAGTTGAGAACTCGTAAGAGAGAGCTTACTACTATGTTGAAGGCAAGCCTGGAAAATTCGTCTGAAGGGAGAGAACTCACGAAGGGGAAGTGAGATTGCAGGGTAGCTGATTGATATTTGGCGTCTGTAAGGTGCGAAATAGGCTAGTGAAGGAAAAGGGCGAACTGTGCCCCGAAATAGAACCATTGAAATAAGCTTCCAAAACTAATGGAAATGAAACGCCAGATGAAGGCTAAGCTGTTAGATTGGAGAAACGGTCTTTTGGGTTCATTTGGAAAAGTGTCTGCAAATTGTTGGCAAAAGATGACTGATGAGTGACGGTTACAACCGAAAGAATGAGGCTACCAAAATTTAGGTAACTTTTATAAAATTAAAAAAATTAAAAAATAACTTTTTGTTCTCTAATCCTATTTTATTTATAGAATGATTATTTTTATACTATTAAATTCTATTATATCATTTAATTAATTATTATGTAAGTTAATTAATTTAATTATAAAAAATACTTATATTTAAATAAAATAAGAATCTATCTATCTATACAGAGAAAAAAATATTTGAAGTAATTTTTATATAAAATGTATAAAAAATTGAATACCTTAAAACATGCTTACATATTAAAATATACTTCTACCAATGTATATGAATCATTTGATTGTTTTATGTATCAAATATTAAATATTTTTATTTATAAAAAAAATGTTAATATGCATTTCATTACTCTCAAATACTACATTATCACTTATCAATAATTTCTCTGGACTGTCCCTTAATATCCGAAATTAGCATTAACCGTTTTTAACTCAAACCTTAATATCTGAATGGCACAAAAATCAATTTTTAGAAGTCACTTTACATAATTTTTTTTTTAAAATGCATTTTGAAATTTTGGGTTTTTATAATGTTCGGTAAGCTGAAAGTAATAATTTAATAATTAAGTGACAAACATTTAAATATAATAACTTCCTCGTAAATAAAAACGGTTGGGAAGCTAACATTTTCAAAAATTTAATTTTTTTTAAATTAATTAATATTATTTTTATATATTTATTATTTTCTTATAAATATTAACTCTATATAAGATAAATAATATATTAATTCAAAAGTAAATAATGTGTTATTTTTTATTAATATCATTTATCATCTAAATTAATAAATTTCTTAATTTTTTTCATCACTTATTCTTCTAAAAATTTATTCTAAATTTCTTGATTTCTTTAACCACTTATTCTCCTTCTCTCTCACTCATACATTTAAATTTTTAAAAATATTTCTTCTTCTTTTTTACAATTTTTAAATTTTTCTCTCATTATTGATATTTATTACCGAGAAAATTAATTAATTTGTTAAATTCAAAAAGAAAAAATATTTTTACAATGTATTATACATAATTAAAAATTTATTTTTCAATATTCTTAACATAATTAAAAACTTTTACTTACATCATTCAAGAAATACAATATTTATATATAATAATTAAATAATTTATTAAATATAATTTTATACAAATTAATAATCTATAAATATTAATTTTAAAATAATTATTCTTAATTTTAATATTTTTATAAATTAGTTAAATTTATTAATTTTATTATTAAATCAACCTTAAATATTAAAAATAAAAGTATATGTTATTTTTATCATTAAATCATAATATGTAATTAAATTTAATTAAAATTGAGCCCTAAACTATTTATTGAAAATAAAAAATAAAAAGTGATTACTTTGTTACATTTTTTAAAATAAATAATTCATTTATCGTACTTGCTTTAATTTTATTTTTTTAATTTATAAAGTATATGTATATATTTTTAAATTTTATGTAAATTTATATTTTTTAAATTTTTATACTTTATAATATTTAAATAAAATAAGAATATAAAAAATTTATTTATATTTTAATATTATTGATTATTTAATATATTAATTTAAAATATATATATATATATAAATAATCCTAAAAAGTGTCATCCATTAATTTTTATCTTCAACTTAAATTAAAATTAAATATCATCTTTAATATTTTTTAAAAAATTAGATATTTATAACAAAAATAAAAATCTCAAATATATTATTTATACTTGTCCAACTCACTTTGCATGAACGAGGTGATGAATAGTGCAACTTGAAGTAATTTAAACTAATCTTATTTAAATTAATCTAATTTTAATTCAATTTAATTTTAGTTAGAATTAATAAAAACAAGTCAAAATTTAAATTAATATAAACGAGATGAGTCAAACTTATTTAAACTAGTCTAAATTATTAATTATATTTTTTTAGTTAATTAAACATATTAAAGTTTATTAGTTCAAATAACATTATATAAAACGTCAAAAAATATTAAAAATATTATTAAAATAATTAATCTTTAAAATAAATATCATCAAATTTTTTTCGTACAAAAATTAAAATATTGTCGTGTTTTAATGGAAACTCACAACGTGAACAAATATATGAATAAGATTAAATAAAGAATTTTTTTTAAATATGATCACATATATATAAATCTTTCTTATTGTATTCAAGTGAATCATACAATGATAATACAAATAAAACTTATTTTTTTGAGACGATACGAAGAAAAAAAACATATTTTTATTAACATAGAGTTGTTGCTTAAGAAGAATAAAATGTTATTGAAAGTATGACCGATGTTAAATAATTGACTGCTACCGAATTGTTAGAGTAGTAAGGAGTTGAGAGGGTGAGAATGAGTTTATTGGTAATTAAAAAAAATGTTTCTAATTTTAAAATTTTAACATAATGTATAAGTTATAATGTTTACGTATTATAGATTTTTTTTTTTAAAAACATTTCAAACTAACGATTTTATTCAAACCCAATCATCTTAACTCAATTTTTTTAATTATTTGAATTAGTTTAAATTTAATTCAATTTAAATTTTACTATCTAAATTCAATTTAATTATTATAATTAGGATGAAAATTATCATTCTTAATAAACATTATTATTACTATTACGAAGGTGGTACATTTCTTTACTTGAAATAGAGAAAGGAAGCCCAGAATCCCAGACTGTCGAGTCTAAGGGATAATATTGATCAAAGTAACACAAAAAATAGGAAATTTATATTTTCTCCAAAATTAGCATATAAAAACCAATTTATTTGACGACGCAACTTCATCAATAAATACATATAAAATCCATTTTATTTGAAATATCAATGTTATTATAATATAAATTGATAATTTACGGAAATATTTTATTTGACTAATAATTACAATATCATTATTTTTACTTGGATTTAATTATACAAATTTAACTTTATTTGACAATTATCTATTAATACTTGACAGTTGGCTAAGTAAACAAAAATAATACCTTCACGACATGTTGCAAAATATATAAAAATATAATTAATGAAATCAATTATTTGAATATAAAATTATATTATTATATAATATAAAAATAATATGATTATATATAAATTTAAATTATTTTGAAAATTTAACTTAATCTATTTGAATTTTCAATTATAAATTTATGTGTATTGATTTTTTTTTATCTCAAATTAAAAATAATATTTTTTATTTTAAAATATAAAATATAAAAATAAATTAAATATTAATTTAAATAAATTTTATAATAAAATTATTTTATTAAAATATTTATTATCAATTTATCTTATTATATAATACAATTTATTATTAAATAATATATAAATTAATTATAATATTATTCAATATAATTATATTTAACAACATGATCAATATTCAGTTACATATTCATGATTTCAGTTCACAAGGGGATTTAATTTATTTTTAATTAAAAAATATATTATTTATAAATATCAATATAATTAAATTATTATCTGTATACTGTATTTTTAAGTAAAAAAGTTATAAAATAAAAATAAGAGTAAATAAAAACTTATTTTATACATATAATTTTATAATTTTATAATTTTATAAATATTATAATTAAAATTTTCTTTATTAAAAATAAAATAAGACCGGTGATCCTTCCGCCATTGACTTTAGTTATGGCTATTCAACGTTAATCAGTCACAATTAACATATTGATATTGAGAAGAGAGGAAATAAACTTTATTTATTATTTTGGGTCTTTTTTTTTAAATAAATTTTTTAATTATTAAAATGTTTTTTTAAAAAATAAAAATTAGAAATTTTATGTCATGAACCAGATTAAAACATCAATAAAAATGTCTATATAGCCTTCACATATCTATTATAAAAGGGTGTATCTATATAAAAAAAATTAAAAATGTCAATATTTACAGTAAATTTTTCTTTACATATTTTACAAAAATAAAATTCATTGATTGATAATATCTTCTATGTATCTTTAAAACATTGGAATTTCTGTACAGATATTTTAATCCTTGGTCCCGAAAGTTTGTAATTACATTTAATAAAAATTATTGTAGATATGTTTCTTAATACTAGATATGGATCTCATATTATACTTTATACAATAAAAATACTTTGCCTTAGTTTAGTTTTTTACTAGTCTTTAAAATTCTTGTTTAATTCTTTCAATTAAATTCAATTCATTGAATTTGAATAGTATGTGAGGTCTTTATTGTTAAGAAATTTGGATAAAATGGTATAATCACAAATTCCCCTTCCCAAGATCTTCCTTAACAGAATATCAAATAACAGAGAAATAGATAATACACAACACAAGAATTATAGTGGAAACTTCAAATTAGAGAAAAACTACTTTCGTTGTCAAAAGACAACCAGAGAAAAATTCACTATGTGAAAAATTGTTACAACCACACTCTCAGTAATTTTCTCACACACCCAAAAGACAAGAGCAACTAGAAGCCCAAGAGAATTTTCCCACAAAATTCTCTCACTCAAGAACTTCTCATACAAGTTTTTCTCTATTTTTGGGATGATTAACAATGAAGAAATGAAGCCATATTTATAGCCTTCAAGTTCTCATTTCATATGCCAAACATTTCTTCATTCAACAAAATTAGGCTACCTAATTTTTCTATTCTTTATTCAAACAAGGTTAGCCACCTCCATCTTTGACAATTTGGTAAGCCACCTTCCATGAATTTTCTTCTAAATTAGGCACCTCCTATTTTGACTAACAAACCTAATATCATTTTTAATCAATCATAACATTTATAACCTTATTTGTGGAATAGTTTATCCTTATTTTAAAAGATGTTTCTATTTTTCTAATTTCATGATATATTTGGCTTACCATTACTATTAAGAGTTTTTTCATCAAACTCTTCTTTTAGTACAACCTTGGGTTGTTCTAATGTTCTTACTAAGGATATCATTCTTATTTTAATAAAATGATAAAGATTGATAAGTTTTCTTTTATGACAATCTATTATGGAATTAAAAAAATTTAAAAAGACTAGATGGTCATTTACTTTTATTATTTTCCTAAAATTTTCAATGGTTTTTTTTAATTTAGAAAAATAATTTAATTTTATTAAATTATTACTTTGGTAAATATTCAATCAATCCACAATAAAATAATTGATAAATAAACTTTGGATATGCTCCTTCAATAATATTGAATCTGTTACATATGATTTTTTTTCCTAATGTATAAATTTTTTCTATCGAGAAAATTTTCATGGTTTCAAGTAGATTCTTTCCTAATTTTCTTGCTAAATTATAAAGATTTAGCTATTAGTTTTGGTTTATGTTTCTTTATTTTTTCTTTGGGAATAAGATATATATCATCTATTTTTCTAAAGATTATTAGTCTTGGTTTTTTTTCTAACATTATCATCTTTCCTTTTGCGGTTGTTTGGTTTTAAGTGCTTGCATAGTTGCCTTCTAGGTTAGATACTACATCACTGGGTATGAGAAAGTTAAGGGTTTTGTAATTAGCAAAACTTTCTTTTACTTCAATCCTATTAGTGAATGATTTATGCATTATACCAAAGAATCAAGTTGTTTTTCTATTTTTTTTTGGCTTCTTATATATTCCTGGGGTTGGTTTATTGTATACAATATAATACTTTTTTTTCTTGACTCTTTTCTTTGAGTTCTTCTTCATCTGTTATATCAGACCATAAAACTTTTGAGGAGTTACCCTTTTTCTTTTGATTAATTATGAGATTTTATCCTCTTTCTTTGAGATTTTAATCTTTTTTTTATTGGAGTATTAGACTCTTCTTATTTTTCACATAAGAGTGACTTTTTCATATATAAAATCTTTAGTTAATCTTTTAGAACTTTTATTTTCTTTTTCTTGATTTTTGTATCAAGATTATACATCTTTCCTACAATTATAAAAATTGTTAGTAGGACTAATTCTCAAAACATCAACTAAAATATTTTTTCTTAGCCAATGTTCAACATCAAATTTGTAATAGTTACCATTCTTGTCATCTGATTAATCTGTTGTATTTGTAATCTCTTATAATATTAGTTCTCAAAAAATATCCAAATTTTTTATTGTATGTTCTAATAATAAATCTGGAAGATATTACACATATAGCAAACTTTTTATTACCTTTTTTAAAGCTAAATATTCATTTTTATTACTATAGTAGTTTAATTCAACTCCTTGAAAAACTCCTAAAGTAAACCTACATGATGTGTATTCAAATAAACAATCAATTTAAACATTTTTTTTAAATTGCTTAAAATGTCATTAATTAGTGTATAACAAATAAGGTATTTTCCCACAAAATATTTTGGAAACTAATTTCTATTTATTAAAAAAAAAGGTTTTGTTTTATAAACTGAAAATTAAATCTAACAACCGGAGATTAATAAAAACAAAAAAATGTAAAAATTATGATAAAGATTAAAAAAATAATTGTAGGATCATTCTCTACCTAGCATGTATTGTAAATCAACAAAATCATATCATATCATCTTATTCTTTGATTACACCAATCAGGGAAATTCACAAAAGTAAAAATCTTCACTTCTTTTTACAGATTCGTTGAATTAAAAAAACTCTTAGTCCAACTCTTTTTAATAAACAATCTAGAATAAGCTCTCTAAATTTAATCTATCAAAGTATTAATTTGATATAAGCTAAGTTTATTTATTTAGTTATGGATTTAATTAGTGGAATATCAACAAAAGTATGACAAATTAAAATTTTGTAAGCGATGAAGCACATAATCATATGTAAATAAAGTAATGCTTAAAATAAACATCAACATGAGGTTTTTAGGTGAAAACAACCTAAGTCACACTAATAATCTAATAGGAAAGTCATTGATCCATCGTACCACTTAATTATCTACTATGAAAAATAAGTATCCAGTTATAAGGCTAGGATTATAATTACCCACTGGTAATGCCCCCAAATAACCTACTTATAAATTGATACTTTCATCATAGTTTCTACTAGAAAGGCATTCGAATATGAGCCAACATTTTGAAAAACTCAATTCTTATGAGTTAATTAAACATGCATCGATGCCACCTGAAAAGTTAACACATAAACACAAGTGTAAGTATGTGTCCTAGAGAAGATTCAATAATGAACAATTCTAATTAGTTTATTTAAAAAATATATCAGATAAAACAAAAACAACTAGCAATTCTAGAACAATCAGTTAAAATCACAATATCACAATTATTATTGTAGGCTTGTTAATCCATCAAACATTATAAAAATATTTGATAAATTAACTTAATGAAAAAACATACGTGAAAACTTTTAGCAAAGCAAGAGATAATAAATAATGAAGAAAATAAGCAGAATTAAAGTCTATGCAGTTAGTTTCAATTGTGTGATTATGTTTATATTTAGAGAATGTTTTCAAACACTTTAGGTCAAAATAAAATTATCATTTTCTCTATAAAATCAGTTAAATGAGTTTAAAGACATAAGGATAATATACTAATAATTCAATCCAATTTGTATTAGAAATAGGTTTTTAATTCAAAGCCTTAGCTACTTGATCGATTGAGTGCATAGATCGATCGATCAAATATCCTCTCAATCGATCTAGTGTATCAATTAATTAATTCTAAAAAAATTCTTTGAGCTAGTCATTAATCTCTATCGATCAGTACTTGATCGGTCAAGAATTAATTCCTCGATCGATTGGTCATATAAATAATTAATTCAACAAGTAATTTAGCTTGATCTCTCTAGTCACTACTCAATTGATCGAATAGCTTATTTTTATATTATTTCTATGTGTCTAATACTCAATCTAATGTGAAAGGAAACATAAATATACTTGAGATGTGATTATTAAGGCTCGATAGTTTCTTTGGCTTGAAACATATTCTTCTAAGACACACCTAGAAACTAAAATTACAATTATATAGTTTGTTCATGTATATCACTAACACTCAAATAAACCTTACAATCTATTCATTTGACATATTCATGTAACAAAAACATATCTCTCACTACATAACACTCATAGGAAAATTAAATTTTTATATAGTGGTATTATCTTATGATTTGGTGGAACCATCTTTACTTGAATCTTGAAAGCTCATATTTACACTAAAAATCAAAAACATAAATACGCAAACAACTTATCTTAAAGGACTCATTATTCGTTATTTTAATGTATATAACAACATAAAAAGTGAAAAATATTCATAAAAATGAGTAATCATAAAATAGAAATTAAAAACATAACTCCCGTTTAGCTCTCATCTTTTTTGTAAATTTTCAATTAATGTTCCAAATTTTCTTCCCCTTTTTGTCTCAAAAATAAACAATATAATCATGAAGCATTGACAACAGGTTCAACAAGCAAGCAATGTATTTAATGACTAAAAAAAGTAGTACACATTCTTAAAAGTTCAATAGCTAAAATAATATATTTTTTTCAAAAAAATGAATAAACTCCCTTTTAAGTTCTACCACTCCTTTAATAAAATAGAATAAAACAATATATATATATATAATTTTTTTTAATTTTTAAATTGAGGGCAGTAGATTAACTTAACATGACTACAATAGTACACACAAATGATAAGATTAATTTTAATAAAAGTATAACTATTCATTAACAATATAAACATATATAGACAAAATACACAAACATAAAATTTACTTACCAAGTGAGAACTTTTAATCTATTTTTTTGTATTATCCTTTTGTATTATTTTTTGTACAAGAGATTGGTTATTTATTTTCATTTTGGATAACCAATTGTGACTCTTTCTTTTTATTTATACAAAGCTTTTGTATTTTGATTTTTTCTTTAATATTATTATCATTATTTTTTTAAAGAAATATGCACAAGCTAGTATACCTAGTATGATGACTTTCACATTAGTTGTGAGGTAACTCTCTCCCCTTGCTGCGGTAGCTTTTACACATCACATTAAGTAGTTCTCTTAAAATTTGGTATATTTCTACAACAACATTTTATACAGTGAAAGACAGAATTTGACCATAATTTTTATAATCAGGGTTATCTCATGCCTTAAAATCTCACATAATTAATTAAAAACTTCTAGCATGACATACTTATGTAGTCAATGAGTATGTGAGTAGATTAATGTCAACATTAATCACCATTTATGAAAAATATGTAAATGCATAAGTTAAAATGACTATTTTTATTGTATAGCAACTCAAAATAAATATTAATTGAGTATGTAATGATCATGTTAATGTTAAAACATATTTACTTCTTTCATTTTTACTTTTTATTATTACTTTTGAAACTAAGGAAAATAAAAAACAAACAAATTATAGATGTTCATCTAGAGTCAATTAAACACTCAAACAAATGCACCTAGGTAAAAGACAAAATTTGACCATAATTTTCATAGTTAGTGTTATCTCATGCCTTAAAATCTCACATAATTAATTATAAACTTCTAGCATGACATATTTACATAGTCAATAAGTATGTGAGTAGATTCATGTCAAAATTGATCACCATATATGAAAAATATGTAAATGCACAAGTTAAAATAACTATTTTTATAATGTATAGTAAATCAAAATAAATATTAATTGAGTATGTAATGACCATTTTAATGTTAAAGAATATTTACTTCTTTCATTTTTATTTTTTATTATTATTTTTGGAACTAAGGAAAATAAAAACAAACAAACAAATTATAGATGTGCATCTAGAGTCAATTAAACACTCAAACAAAAGCACTTAGGTGAAAGACAAAGTTTGACCATAATTTTCATAGTCAGGGTTATCTCATGCCTTAAAATCTCACATAATTAATTATAAACTTCTAGCATGACATACTTATGTAATCAATGAGTATATGATTAGATTCATGTCAACATTGATCACCATATATGAAACATATGTAAATGCACAAGTTAAAATAACTATTTTTATAATGTATAGCAAATCAAAATAAATATTAATTAAGTATGTAATGATCATGTTAATGTTAAAGCATATTTACTTCTTTCATTTTCATTTATTATTATTATTATTGAAACTAAGGAAAATAAAAACAAACAAACAAACTATAGATGTTCATCTAGAGTTAATTAAACACTCAAACAAAAGCACCTAGGTGAAACAATAACGAACGACGGTCAGGTGACTAGAAAGAGACAATCTTTCCTAACCTAAACTTTCTTCAATTTTGGTTTATTTATATCTTTGGGTTGGAAATCAATTACCTTAGTTATCATTGGCATATTCTTGTACTTGCCTTTAAATTTTCTATTTATCCTAAATAAAGATGCAACATGCATGGTAGGATAATGATAATTAGTCCTACAATCAAATGCATTGAATTCCACTTGCCTCTTTGAGCCAACAACTTTATGATTTTTAGTAGGATTTTTGAACATGTTACCATAATTTCTATTCATCCAAGATTATGATGCAATATACATAGATGGATTATGGTTATAAGTCATATTATATGAAGCATGGAAAATATTATAACATTTAGGAGGATTTATCAAAAATCTATATTTGGGCCTAATATAACATTTCTTAGCACAATGATGACATACATGTATAAACTTAAAAGATTTTCCAATCATAGGTGCAACTGTTCTTTGTGTATAATGGGTAACATAAGAAGTAGGGTTAGAAGGTCTTACAGATATAGTTTTCAATATTGAAGAAGTAGAACTATCATCCTTATAACCAATGTCATGTGTACCATGTAAGAAGGGCATGTTTGAAGATTTGAAAATTTTGGTTGATTTTGACGAAGATGGCTTAGTATGCTTATCTACATAACCTACCCTCTCTTGTCTCCAGTTTGCTTTCCATAGTTCAAAACTTTGTTCAACCTTTCAGTTCAAATTGTTAACCTCCTTACTGACTCCTTTGATTATTCAAGTTCATGTATAAGAGTATTGTTTTCCCATTTAAGATGTGCAAGACTTGAATCAAAACATTAATTAGCATGCTTAAATAATTCAATTTTTTTTTTTTTTTCTATAATTTTGAAATTTATTTCAATAAATTTAAGTTTGTAATTTAACTTAGCTACTTTCTTTTTGCATCTTACATAATCTATAAACACTACATCAATACTAGTGACATTAAATTGTTTGATTAGAAATTCATCAATACTTTCTTTAGCATCTGAATCAATATCAGACTTACTAGATTATCCACCAGTAGTTGTTGTAATCTAGTCAAAGTAAAATTATCATCTTGTCCATAAAATCAGTTAAATGAGTTTTAATGAATAAGAACAATATAGTAAAAATTTAATCCAATTCATTTTAAAAATAGGTTTTAAAATCAAAATATTTTCCTCTCAATCGATCTAATTAAGTGCTTGATAGATCGAGTACATAGTTTGATCGACCAAATGTACTCTCGGTCAATCTAGTGTATCAATTAATTAATTCTTAAAAAAATGAATTGATTTAGTGCTTGATCTATCGAGTATGAATTCCTCGATCAAGTCATATAAATAATAATTTCAATATGTGATATAGCTCAATCGATATCTAGTCACTATTCGATTGATCGAGTAGCCTATTTTCATATTGGTCCTAAGTGTCTAATATACGATCTAACATACACGTGAATAGATATATACTTGAGATGTGATTATTGAGGCTCGATAGTTCTTCGGTTTGAAAAATATTCTTCTAAGGCACACGTAGAAATTAAAATTATATGTTTCGTTGATAAATATTACAACACTCACATAAACCTTACAAAATAAAATTGGATCAAGGTTAAATACACAAACTCCGTTTAATTATCTTAAGCATTAATTATCACTAATTATTTAAATTTATTAAGCGAGTGTGTACTCAATCAACTAAATTGATTAATGTTGAATAAATTTAATTATTTAATTATATATTTAAATCATCAAATAAATTCATATAATAATTAAAACTAAGAATTAATATATAATTAAAAAGAGTAGTTGAATAGAATATTGTAGATCTTATTAAATATTACAATACATATCCAAGCTTTTAAAATCACTTATAATAAATTATAAAATTAATCATTTATGACAAACAATAAATTCAAAAAATTATTCATAAAAATAATAAAAGAAAGGGAAATAAATTTTAGAATTTTTTTTCTTTAATTCCTCTCTTCAATTCTTTTAATTACTTTTTGAATCTTATTCTTTTCAATTATTGCCTCTAACTTAATTCTATAATTTCTATAATCCTTTTCTGATTTTTTTTCTTAATTTTCATGCAATTATGATACTGCTTGCTTTATGGAATTCTATTTTGTATTTATATTGAAAAAATGGATATATTTTTGAATTGAATTAAGATCGGTGATAAATAAATTATATGCATAAAAATGGATATAGTGTTAAAATCATGCTAATGAAAAAAATAAATGATAACATGTGTCATCGGCTAAGAAAAGAGTGAATGATGCGAATGGAGTTGGAAACATTTTGGGTATTTTGTGTTAAGTGCATCCACATGTAAAATAAAAATCATAAAAAAATTCATAAATATCTTAGAAAATCCTAAAAAAATTAAAACATTATTATTTTTTTCAATAAATATAAAATAAATAATTTTAGCTCACTATAATTATAAAATATATATAAATATAAATGAATTAATATATAAAAATGTGTGTAAAATATCACTTATTTTTACACAAATATTTATTTTTATCATCCACTCTTATTTTTAATATGACTCTCCAATATTCATATGAATTATTTGTTTTTATTTTAATTTTATCATCTAGTCCTGAATGGTAAAGGGTTAGTGAATTTCTTACATGTGCTTTTACCTTTTTTACGTATTGAGTATTTTGAACAATCTATTTTCAAATATAATCTTTCTTAAGTTTTTCTTTTTAATGTTTTATTATTTCTGCTAATTTTCTAATATGTGCTTATGCATATGTCAAATATCTTGAAAATCTTTGTAATTGATTTTTGTTAGTGATGATATTGAATACTTGTATATTATTTAGCATATTAGGTTAAATGTGTTGTTTTTCATCTTCTATTTCAAGTCTTAAATACTTGATTTTTTTTATTGTGCTACTACTAACTTTTTCTCATACAATATTATTTCTTCTTTCTTACATTTTGTTAAGATTTTTAATATATCTAGATAATAATGATTGATATTATTCCTAAAGGTTAATATATTATCAATATAAACATAATACAAGGGGTGATATTCTTTAAAACTATTGTTCATATATCTTTGAAATATTTCTTGTTCCTGTTTTAATCCAAATGATACAATAGTCCATTAGAATTGTCCATGTGGACAACTAAAGGCTATGAATAATTGAGATTTTTTTATCTACTCTAATTTACTAGAATCCATTCTTGCAATCAAAACTAAAAAAATATTTTTTTCCTTTGATTAAGACTAATAACTCTTCATTGTTGAGGATAAAATATCTATCATTTATTGTTTCTTTATTTAATGATTTGAAATTTATCACAATTCTTTTTTTAATTGTCTTTTTTCAACTTCTTTTCCTACCAAAAATGTTGGGTTTAGCTGTGAACTAATGCTTTGTTGAATTACTCTTAGTTCTAAAAGTTCTTGAATTTGTTTACTGAATTCTTCTCAATCTTCTGAAGTATATAACATAGGTTTTACTCTTATAACATTATTAGGATCTTTTAGTTTTATACTTGCTTCGTATTCAACCTTATTAATATTTGGATCTTTTAATATTTTCTGATTATAAAATTTTATGTCATATTTATATTTTAATTTTGTTATATTTTCGAAATATGGTTTCTATTTTTTATATATCTCGTCACGTTTTTGCTTTTTAATTTGTACAATAAACTTTTCTGATGACACATTCTTGGCATTTCTAACATTTGAAATATATGTTGTTTTTCCTTCTAATGTTATTATACTTATCTTATTTATATATTGTGTAAATGATTGATATAAGTTTAAGAAGTTATTTATTATAAGAAATCAACACTCATTTTCTGTTAATATATAGTAAAGATATGAAAAATTTCTCCTTCTATTATAATATCAATATCCTTTATAACCTTGTTAAGGTTAATTGTTATATTATTTGTTATTCTTACTATTAAGTCCTTTGGGGTTGCAGTCCAAAATTCTTATAAAAATGCATATTTGTTTGCTACACATATACTGGCTCCAATATCTATGTAAACATGTAAATGGTATATATTATATCCTTTGAATTTCCATCATATTTTTATGTAAGTACTATTAATAATAGTTATGTTATATAGGTCATTCATCCTAAGATGTTTTCTCCTAATCTGTTTCTTCTTATTCTGTTTTACTCATTAAGTATATTAATTCTGTTTTGTCAATATATGATTATTCTATTGGTTTTAATTATAGGCTTGTTCTAGTATTTTAAAGTTCTTCTCATATACCTTTTGTTAACCTAGTAGGATATTTATTAGCATAATGACATTCATCATTACATATTAAACATCTACATGTTTTTATTAGCATAATTTTCTTTGTAAGGCTTTATACTACATACATACTTTCTTGCTATCTAAAAATTATTACTATCA
The DNA here is from genome assembly GCA_037013495.1 of Hippophae tibetana. Taxonomy (NCBI): domain Eukaryota; kingdom Viridiplantae; phylum Streptophyta; class Magnoliopsida; order Rosales; family Elaeagnaceae; genus Hippophae; species Hippophae tibetana. The sequence continues at coordinate 122,368,567 of CM072801.1, forward strand.
ACATATTTTAGAATTTCCTTTAGCATAATTATATTCATTTTTTTTATGTTGTAAAATTTTATCCAAGATTTTAGTTATTTTATTATTCCTCCCAAAGTATCTGGTACTCTTATAGTATTTTTATTTCTCCAACTTTCTTTAAGAGTTTTATATAGAGCTCTTGGTAACATTTGATAAAACATTTCTTAAATTTTTGTTGTTGTATTTTAGGTATCTTATGATAATACATTCCATATTCACATATAAAAAACTATATGTAGAACATATCATATATTTTCATATTTGTTAAATTCCATTAACATCATTTATTCTAGTTCAATTGTTTTAGTAATATTGTTTCCTCTATCTAAACCTATGAATTCTTTATATATTTCATTTACTACTTTATCTAAATATTGTCTTCATATTGTATAATCTCCTTGCATCGTAAGATATATATCATTTAGTAGATTATTAAATCATATTTTAACATTTTTAATCATTTTGTGATTTAATAATATTCTACTTATTATGGGTTTATACTAATAGTTGAAGATATGTGGATTAGTATACTCATTGCACTAACCTATTTATAATGTATTTTTTCTATCTTTGATACAATCTAGGTTTAGATAATCAATTTTATTATTATTTTCATGAAGTTTGAATTCTGATAGCATAGATCCTCTAGTACCCTAGTATAATACTTATTTCATTTTTGGTTGTTGTCTTCTCCTATTTGGAAGATTAGGTTCATCTGGTCTTTGTCTATTTCTTTTATTTATGTGAGAATCAAAAGTTTCTCCTTAAATTATTGGAACATTATTATGCTTATTTTCAAAATAATTTTAATTTTTTTTGGTTCATAATGGTTTCTTTGTCAATTAATAGTAGGTTATACTTTATTTTTGCATTGTAATATTAATGCTAATTTATTTATTACTTATTTCATAATAAGTTATATATTTCCTTGAAAATATTTTCCTTAATTTTGAAAATGATGATTCTTTGAACCCATCTCCTTTCTTAAGATTTAATATTATATTTTGTATTTTTCAAATTTGTTTTTACTAATTACCATTTTTTGTGAAAAATATCTTAAAATGTTTTGTGTTTCTATTTCTATTATTTTTTGGTTTCCTATTATTTCTTGATTTTCTATCATTTATATCATTTTTATGTATAAAAATTATTATTCATTTTCGTTAACTTTAATTTTAAATTGAGGGGCGTTTGTAATATTTTTGAAACTTCAAAGATATTTTATGATTTTTTTTAAAACTTGAGAAATATTATTGATATTATCTCATTTTAATCGTTAGCCATTTATTGACCTATTAGACATGTTAAAAAAAACTCCAAAAAAAAAAGAGTTAAAGATTCTAATTAATGTTATCAATTTTCTCATTTAATGTAAGAAATTATGGAAAAAGTTTTAATTTTTCACACATGCAAACCCAATCCAAAAAATATTTTTGCAGGATTAGGAGATTACATTCCACACCAATCAAATCTTCAATTTAAATTTTTATAATTTTATATAAAATTATATATTTATTTATTAATATTTGGTATTATACATGTAATAAGTATGCAACCTAGCAAGCTACGGTACCTTGTTATTATATGACGAGGTGATGAAGATCAAGACCTGATAAATATGGAACACTATATCGTAGAGCGACTTGGGTGATCAATTCAGAAACCTCAAATAAGACCTAATTAGTAAAAATTATATTGTATGTATTTTAATATGTATTATAATTGCTTGTATGATAGCTTCTATTAATATAACTCATACACTTGTCTAGATGTTATATATGTCTCTTTAATTTTCAATGAGGAGAATACACGATTTGTTCATTTTATCAATATTTTCTACTTACTAAAAATCACTAGAATATCTAACATAAAATTCTATCAAAATAATTAAAATACATTATATTTTTAATTATTTAACAACAATTAAAAATAATAATTTAATTATATCTATTATTTATATAATATATTTAATGTTTATTAAATATAATTTTAAATATATTTAATTTTCAAGAGGTTTACTAATTTAAAATACAAAATGTATATATCATCACAAGCAAGGGCCTTTTGAACTATATCATGTATCTCTTTTAAAGAGGACACATTCTTACCCTCCCTTTTACAAAATTTATACAATAGTATTTTTAATCAAAATTGATTAAAAATGAAACCATATTGTTTTGTTATTTGACTTATTTTCTATCTTCGATCAGATTTTTTTATCTATATACTATTGAGGTGAGTATATCCTATGACACTCAAATACGTATGGCCCACTTTATTGTTGGGTTTCTTCATTTTTCTAAATGCTACATGTCTTTCTCTTTAAAGGTTAATGCTGGTTTTAAGCAGGATTTTCTCAGTGAGGTGAAGTCTAACCCTTAAAGCGATCCAGGACGTCAACCTCATTTTTAATTTTAAAAAGTTTAAAGATATTAAGCATGAAAATAACAATAAAACATACAAAATTAATCATTATAAAGATTCCAACACTATTGTTCAAATGTAAATTTGGAGTTTTTAGAGGCATATAATAATAGAAGAAGTGCACGTAACAAGAAAAGAATGATAGTATTTAAATAATGTGTACAAAATATACTTTTATATTTAGTAGAAAAAAATAATAAAAAAAAAAGAAAAAATGTTACTTGCTTTGCAACTTAATAATTGTTAAAATTTAGAGGTGTCATGAAAGGAAAAGCAGGTGATTGATGAAGGAAAAATGAAGTAACTTTTTTCAAATGCAACTCAATCATTCGTTATTAATAGTGTTTGTTCATTATATTGATATTTTCTATCTTTTTTGTCTATAATTCTTTAATTTTTTTTAATTTTTAATAAAACTTGGTCGAGATTTTGAAGTTATATTTTCAATCCCCTCGAAGTATAAAAACCTTGTTAAGTATGTTTAGTTATTAAAAAATGTAAACTTTAATTTACCATATACGAGGTTATAGTCTAAAAAACAAATTAAGCGTGGGGCTCAAAATAACTTTTACGACAATGGTTAGTACTACTATGCTATTGAAATGAATGTCAGTTACATCATTAGCATTCAAGTACAATTTGAAATCAATGCAAATCCAATTTGAAATCAATGCAAATCCAATTTGAAATCAATGCAAATCATTAGCATTCAATAATACAATTTGCATTGATTATACGTGGTTGCAGTAAGAGTATATTTTTCTTTTTCTGGTATGCAAGATTGGAAGGGGTACTTTTTGTTTGATGTCTTATTTTATATGCTCAAAGTTCAGGTTTCCCTGAGTTAAACCTCTATAGAGTTCCATTGCCTCTCGAAGTAGGAATTCTTCCATTTCCTCAAAAATAAACCTAACACATTGTTAACAAACAATAATGGAATCTATTTTAATCACTTCATTGCTAAGTTTGTCTCTCTTGTGCTCTCTTTTGCAGGACATGCTGATATTATAATCAGTTGTTGATCTTGGCTTTTAAATTTTGTTTGTAGCTTTCTATGCAAAGGAAGATTGTTGTGATTTTGGTAATGCACTGTGGGTGAATCAATCTTCTTTCCTTTTCCAGTAAATACTAAATTTTCTTTTGATAAATTTAAATAGCAAAAAATGTCTTGATTTTAGGTAGCTTTTGAAGACAATTGAAAAGAAGGAATGTCCTCTTTGTATTTATCAAAAACTTTAATTCTTTCTAATAGAATTACTGAGGGGATCATATATCACATTTATGGGGAATCTTGTTAAAAATCAGATACATTACCTCTTTAAATTTTCATTTGCTCTGCAATCACTAATGATCTTAGTGATTTTTATTGAATTCTCTTTAAAATAGTTGAGGTTGCCTTCATAAATGCTACTAATTATCTTTGACAAAATTCAAGTTCCTACTTCTCATTTTTTACTGCTTTTTGGGTCCTTGCGCATGATATGCTAAATGGGTTAGATAGAAATCAGAGCTGACAAGAAATTCCATTAATAACTGACCGTTTTAAGTAAATCTAAAATCTTTGTAAATAGACTCAATCATTAGTTTCCAAACACGTGGAGAATGAAACCCTATACATAAATCGGTTAATAAAAGAAGCGTGGAGGATATCCCCCACCGCCTCTAGAGGCCCTTTTCGTGTACTATAAGAGGGGGAGGAGAGAAGGAAAAAGAGAAAAGGATTTACAGAATCTGGCATAAAGCAAACTTGGACGGTAGTCCTAATCGAAGGCCCTGTAGCCTCTTTAGAACGAAAAAGAGACATCCATCCTATTACGTAAGTTCCCTTTCCCCGGACACTCTACTGAGAAAGCTAAGAAATAAATTTTTTTAAATAAACGACTAGTTTTTAGGTTTAGTAACGAATGATTGAGGATTTCAAAGATCCAATCTTTTAGGTTGTTTAAGTAAGTTGGGTGACATATCGGCCATAGGAGTACTCCGGGATATAAATGCGGTATTCAAATTCTCCGGTTACACGATGAGAAAAAAACATTTGTTAACTCCTTATCTATCTAATAGTTTCTTCTATCTGTTACTTAAAAAAGATGAAAACCGGTAAGAAGTGCATCTTGCTTGGAAAGATCGTTGCCGAAGAAACGGATTGGCTAACCCGACACCCTAATAAAGGAAAAAAGGCATTTAAGACCATTTTCTCGAGCAAACCACCAGTCACATTTCGATGTCACTTATTAAAACGCCTTGATAAGAAGTCTAGGTTCTTTGAAAGAGCTGAAAGAAAATGAAAAAAAGGGCTTCTGCAATCAAGGAAATCAGAATAGGTGACAAATGCCACAAAAGAAACAGAATAGGCATCGATATTGGAAATATTACCACTCAAAGTCAGGAATCATGTCAAGGTTCTCAGAGAGATTTAGGTGACTTTTTAGTCATCTATTCAAATTCTATCTTCGACTTGAGTTAGCAGTGAAAGATATTATACTTTCTTTATCTAGTTCCCTTCTTGTTTGGGTGCATGATTACTAAATATAGTCAGTAATTCTGGGAAAAATTGAATTCTTTACGTAAAGAAACGCATGTTCCTCATCTAAAAGAGAGATGATCCATTCTATATTCTTAAGTTTACAATGCTACACTGTTGAAGGTTGTTATATATTGCTCCTTAGTGAGAAAATTAGAAAAGTCCCACATTGATTAGGAATGAAGATGGGTGTTGGTTTTGGGGCTATAAATAAAGCCCTCCTTCACCATTTGTAAACATCCCAAAATTTGTAAATATTCCTCTCTTTTGTAAGGGTAATTGATTAGCTCAATTTTGCCCAATTAGTTGTAATTTTGGAGTTCATCCAATTGGAGATAGTGGAAGTGGTCAACGACGCCCGAGGACCTAGGTAACATTTATATCGAATCTCGTTAAATTTCTGGTGTTATTATTTTTCTGCTTTAATATTTCTGTTTCAATATCTGTTTTAGTTTATTTTAGCATTATATTTCCAATAGCATTATTTTGTCGGGTTAGTTTGAGTTCTATTCATTTAAATCATAAGTGAATAGTTACTACTTAGAATAGGGAAAATATACCCGATTTTCCCAACAATTGGTATCAGAGCCGAAGGTTTTCTACCTAGGCATTTGTTTGTATTCCGTTTGTTTGCTATTGGAATATAGTTGCTAGTTGTTGTAATTTGAAGAAATGGCGGAAGAAAAATTTCTTTCAAACAAAGGTCAGTCATCCACGTCAAATAGAACTATGGTGATGAATGCAAGGTTCGAGGTGGAGAAGTTTGATGGAACCGGTCATTTCGGCATGTGGCAAGGCGAAGTTCTAGATGCTCTGTTTCAACAAGGTCTAGACATCGCTATTGAAGAAGAGAAACCAGATGGAGCAGATGAAGTAGAGTGGAAAAATATCAACCGATTGACATGTGGTACAATTCGTTCGTGTCTCTCAAGAGAACAAAAGTACACGTTCATGAAGGAGACATCCGCAAGTAAGTTGTGGAAGGCATTGGAGAACAAGTTCATGAAGAAGAGTGGACAGAATCGGCTCTATTTGAAGAAGAAGTTGTTCCGGTTTGAATACCTTCCAGGTACTACAATAAATGACCACATTACTGATTTTAATCAATTAGTAGCAGATTTGTTAAATATGGATGAAACTTTTAAAGATGAAGATTTAGCCTTGATGTTGTTAGCTTCCCTTCTTGATGAGTTTGATCATCTTATTACGAGCTTACTCATTGGGAAGGATAAAGTGTCTTTTGAGGAAGTTTGTACTGCTTTGTATAGTTATGAAATTAGAAAGAAAGATAAAAGAGAAAGCAGGAATGAAGCAGCAGAGGCATTGTCTGTAAGAGGACGTCCGCAAACACAACATAAAGGAAGGAGAGGTAGATCTCTATCAAAAGGAAGACTTGGTAAAAATGAATGTGCCTTTTGTCATGAGAAAGGTCATTGGAAGAAAAATTGTCCGAAGCTACAAAAGAAAGGAAAAGCTGTGCAATCTGATGCATGTGTAGCTGAAAGCAATTCAAATTCAGATTTTGCATTGGTTGGTTCGTCAACATCATCTCATCCTGGTGATTGGATTTTTGATTCAGCATGTACTTTCCATATGTCTCCTAACAAGGAGTGGTTCTTTAACTTTGAAGAACTAGACGGTGGAGTTGTTTTCATGGGTAATGTTTATCCATGCAAAGTTTTGGGAATCGGTACAATTCGTTTGAAGAATTAAGATGGCTCAACCAGGGTCTTGACAGATGTTCATTATGTTCCAGATATGAAGAAGAATCTCATTGCTGTGGGAGTCTTAGAATCAAAAGGCTTCACTGTGACCATACAAAATGGGGCATTGAAGGTTACTTCTAGAGCACTTGTGGCGATGAAAGGTGTTCGAAAGAATAACTTGTACTACTACCTTGGTAGTACGGTTATTGGGACAGCATCAGCAGCAGTTTCAGAGGAAGAAAGAGATTTAGAAACTACCAAGCTGTGGCATATGCGTTTGGGACATGCTGGTGAAAAAGCTTTGCAAATTCTAATAAAGCAAGGCCTGTTAAAAGGTGCGAGAATCGGCAATATGGAATTTTGTGAGCATTGTGTATTGGGGAAGCAGAAAAGAGTAAGCTTTGGCACTGCTCTCCATAATACAAAGGGCATTTTGGATTACATCCATACGGATGTATGGGGGCCAACAAGAACTCCATCCATGAGTGGCAAACATTATTATGTCACTTTCGTTGATGATTTTTCCAGAAGAGTTTGGGTGTATCTCATGAAGAAGAAGGATGAAGTGCTGGGAATTTTTCTCAAATGGAAGAAGATGATCGAGACTCAGACTAATAAAAAGATCAAGAGTCTGAGGTCTGATAATGGCACTGAGTACACAAACGATCCATTTATGAAAGTTTGTGAAGAAGAAGGGATAGTGCGACACTTCACTATTCGAAAAACACCACAACAAAACGGAGTTGCAGAACGTATGAACCGAACTTTGCTGGAGAAGGTTCGGTGTATGTTGTCAAATGCTGGTTTAGGCAAGCAGTATTGGGCTGAGGCTGTGACATATGCATGTCATCTCGTCAATCGTCTACCATCGTCTGCTATTGAAGGCAAAACACCTATGGAGGTATGGTCTGGAAAACCTGCTAGAGATTACGATTTCTTACATGTGTTTGGTTCAATTGCATACTACCATGTAACAGAATCAAAGTTGGACCCAAGAGCCAAGAAAGCCATTTTTTTGGGGATCCCTTCTAGTTCTAAGGGATATCGACTATGGTGCCTTGAAACGAAAAAGATAATCTTTAGCAGAGATGTTAACTTTGATGAATCTACCTTGTTGCAAAAGGTAACTAAGAAGATTGATGGCACTTTAGAGCAGGTGGAGCAAACTCCGAAACAAGTGGAGTTTGAAAGCAAAATTGTTAATCCAGTTAGTGAAGATAAGACAGAAGCTGATCCTCCATTGAGAGAAGATGAATCAGATGAAGAGGTTTTAACCCAAGAACCTCCACAACAACAAGAAGAAACTGCAGTTGATAGGCCACGACGACAAAATGTCAAGGTACCTGCTCGATACAAGGATTTTGAAGACCTACCTGCTCAATTTAAGAATACGGTAGCCTGTGCACTTTCAGTTGTGCATGATGATGTTCCTTCCATATATAAAGAAGCAATTAGAAGCCCTAAAGTTGAAAGATGGAAGGAAGCTATGGATGAAGAACTTCTGTCCCTTCATAAGAATAAAACATGGAAGTTGACACAACTACCTAAGGGCAAGAAGGCAATTGGATGCAAATGGGTGTATGCAAAGAAAGATGGATTTCCTAACAAAGATGGTATTCGCTACAAGGCAAGGTTGGTGGCTAAGGGCTACGCTCAGAAGGAGGGAATCGATTATAATGAGGTATTTTCTCCAGTTGTAAAACATTCTTCCATTAGAATTTTGTTGGCCTTGGTAGCACAGTTCGATTTGGAACTAGTTCAACTTGATGTGAAAACCGCATTTCTTCACGGTGACTTAGAAGAGGAGATCTATATGTCTCAGCCAGAAGGGTTTAATGTTGCTGGTAAAGAGAATTGGGTTTGTAAGCTGAACAAATCATTGTATGGATTGAAGCAATCTCCAAGGCAGTGGTACAAACGATTTGATCAGTTTATGTTGCAACAAAAGTATACCAGAAGCACACATGATCATTGTGTGTATTTTCGCAAGCTACAAAATGAGTCTTTCGTCTATCTCCTATTGTACGTCGATGATATGTTAATTGCATCGAAGAGCCAAGTAGAAATTGAAAAGTTGAAGGCTCAACTAAGTCAGGAGTTCGAGATGAAAGATTTGGGAGAAGCCAAGAAGATTCTCGGTATGGAGATAAGTAGAGACAGGAAGAAGGGGAAGCTTAGTTTGACCCAGAGTCAATATTTGAAGTGGATACTACAACGTTTTGGTATGAATGAACAGACAAAACCTGTAAGTACTCCACTAGTTCCTCAATTCAAGCTTAGTGCTCAATTATCTCCTAAGAATGATGCAGAACGAGAATATATGGCAAAGGTACCATATGCAAATGCAGTTGGTAGCTTGATGTATGCAATGGTGTGTACAAGACCTGACATTTCACATGCGGTTGGTGCTGTAAGCAGGTACATGCATGATCCTGGTAAAGGACATTGGTTGGCTGTGAAATGGATTCTACGGTATATTATAAATACTGTAGATGTTGGTTTAGTATTTCAGCAGGATAATACCATTGGTCAATGTGCAGTCGGATATTGTGATTCTGACTATGCAGGAGATTTAGATAAGCGTCGGTCAACTACTGGTTATGTGTTTACTCTTGCTAGAGCACCAGTCAGTTGGAAGTCTACCTTGTAGTCCACAGTTGCTTTGTCTACTACAGAGGCAGAGTATATGGCAGTTACAGAGGCTGTGAAGGAAGTTATTTGGTTACGAGGTTTGCTTGAAGACTTGGGAGTTGGTCAAAAACATATTAAGGTGTTTTGTGATAGTCAGAGTGCTATTCATTTAGCAAAGAACCAAGTCTACCATGCACGTACAAAGCACATTGACGTTCGTTATCATTTCGTGCGAGAGATTATTAAAGAAGGTGGAGTACTAGTTCAGAAGATTAGTACGACAGAGAATCTCACAGATATGATGACCAAGGTGGTAACAACAATCAAGTTCAAACATTGTCTGGACTTGATTAACATCCTACAGATCTGAATTGGCACTGGCGTCGTTGATCTAGCAATTGAAGAAATCATTTAAAACCACTAAGTCGCTAAGGTGGAGATTTGTTATATATTGCTCCTTAGTGAGAAAATTAGAAAAGTCCCACATTGATTAGGAATGAAGATGGGTGTTGGTTTTGGGGCTATAAATAAAGCCCTCCTTCACCATTTGTAAACATCCCAAAATTTGTAAATATTCCTCTCTTTTGTAAGGGTAATTGATTAGCTCAATTTTGCCCAATTAGTTATAATTTTGGAGTTCATCCAATTGGAGATAGTAGAAGTGGTCAACGACGCCCGAGGACCTAGGTAACATTTATACCGAACCTCGTTAAATTTCTGGTGTTATTATTTTTCTGCTTTAATATTTCTGTTTCAATATCTGTTTTAGTTTATTTTAGCATTATATTTCCAATAGCATTATTTTGTCGGGTTAGTTTGAGTTCTATTCATTTAAATTATAAGTGAATAGTTACTACTTAGAATAGGGAAAATATACCCGATTTTCCCAACAAAGGTCTTGAACACAGTAGTTTTATTCCTATATGTAGTTCTGTATAAGCAAATAAATGAACAGACTTATCCTTATTATCATTGTAGTAGCAACAGTCTCTCTTTGTTAACTTGTTTGTGAATGAAACAAAGGATGATTAGTGGAGTTGTATGTGTCATTTTTATGTCAAGATGAAAAGTTGAAGAGTCACCACATCCATTCTTCCCTCTTTTTCTGGCAGAGCCAACGTGATGAGTTGAAGGAAAAATATTTTGAGGATAGAGTAACATTGGAAGCTAGATACCAGAAGCTACCCTCTTTAAGCAAAGGTTCATACTTTTTAGATTTAACTTGACTGTACTTGTATATTGAGAACAAATCATGTCCAAAGTCTAATATATTTAGTTGAACTAGTTAAAGAAACTTGCTTTGCTTGTTAATTGTTATATTTTTAAATATTTATCTTTAATTTATGCAATAAAGATTTTTTTGAGATAAATAAACATTTAATAATACCTGTATTTGTTAATTGTAATCCAAGACACAAAATCATTTATTATTAAACCCTTTCTCTTTTCCTTTATATATATATCTTCATTTTCTTCTCTATTGAAGGACTGCTACCACAAGAGAGAAAATAGAGAAAACTACAAGTTATCGAATTAAAGAACGAGAAGGAAAAAAATTCAGCTACTCATTTTTTATTTTTCAATCAAGAAACCTTCATCTTTTCTTCTCAAATTTTGTAGAGTAGATTAGAAGAAAGACTATACACAGTAAGCTCATTTGTATGATAATATTTAATTAAATAACAAGTTTGTTAATTTATCTTGTTATATATTACCAGTAAATTAGATAAAGTTATTTTATGAATATATTTTGGATTTTGATATATCTTATGAAGCTCTCTCAATATTGGTGTACGTATCTTCATTTGATTATAAATGGTTTTTCCTCGGTGTGTCGTCGTCAATGGAAGAAATTTTTCACATTGAAAATTTAAACTACTTAAATCATTATATGTCATTTATATTCTTACTGGTTATTATTTTGCAATTACCCATAATTATATATTTATGCAACAAAAATTGGACTCAAACTTCGCTTCTACAAGTATTAATTTATAACAAATTGGTATCAGAGCCTTAGGTTATTCTGTTATTTATTGGAACTAATCAAGTTTGCTCGTTTGGATTTATTTTCCAACTTCTGATTATTTGATTGGTTTCATATTTTCTAGGTTATGCTTCTATTTATTTAATTTTTTTTTGTCATGGCAGTAAAATACGAAATATGAATTATTTCAGTCTATGGAAAAAAAAGATACGGATTGTATTAGTTAAAGAAGGACTCGTTAAGACACTTGAAGGCAAGGATAAATTGTTATAAAAATTGAGTGATGAAGAAAAAAGATACATTTTATGTAAGGTTGGTAATGAGAAATCTCTCGTTGAGTTATGGCTTAAATTTGAGAATTTGTATATGACCAAGTCTTTGACAAGTCGGTTATATTTGAAACACCGTTTGTATACATTCAGAATGTTAAAAGATATACCTTTACACAATCATCTTAATGAATTTACTAAAATTATTCATGATCTAAAAAAATGGTGATGTTAAAATTGATGATGAGGATTAGGCCTTAGTTCTATTATGTTCTTTACCTCATTCATTTGAACATTTTGTTGATACCATGCTATATGAGCAAGACACTATTTCTTTAAAGGATGTCAAAACAACTTTGAATTCCGGAGAGTTGAATAAAAATATGTCCATAAGAAATAATGATAATAGTAGTGGTTTATTTGTTAGAGGTAGAAATCAAGAAAAATACATAAGAAATAATAGAGGCATATCTAGATCCAAATCTAGAAAAAAGAAAAGATAAATGCAACTATTGTCGCCAAGAAGAGCACTGGAAAGTAAATTGTCCAAAACTCAAAGGTAAAGGAAAATCTACCACAACGTCTTCTATTACTAATGATGTTGTTGGTATAGTAGATAGTTCTGGTTTCGATGGTAAAAAAATTCTATCAGTAGCTATTGCTTCTCCTGGAGATGTTTGGATTCTTGATTCGGGTTACACTTACCATATGTGCCCTAGTAGGGACTGGTTTGCTTTTTATCAGTCTATTGATGAGGGTCTTGTCTTGAAGAGAAACAATCTGTCTTGTAAGGTTTTTGGTATTGGTATTATCCGAATCAAGATGCACGATGGAAGTATGTAGTTGATATCTTTGGGTACTCATGATTCATAAGGCTATAAGTATGTAGCTAAATGTGGAGTTTTAAGAGTTAGTAAGGGTGTTCTCATTGTTATTAAAGGGTCATTGTCGCATGGCCTCTATATGCTTCACGGTAGCACTGTTATTGACAGTGTTTCAATTTTGTCATCATCATATCAAGATTCAGGTGCTACTTGATTATGGCATATATGGTTAGGGCATATGAGTGAGGCAAGGATGTCTATTTTGAGCAAAAAAGATTTTCTTTATGGTTAGAAAACTGAGAAGCTTGTTCTGTGAGCATTATGTCTATGGAAAGCATCGTAGGGTCAAGTTGAGTACATTCATCCATAAAATGAAAGGTACTGTAGATTATATTCATTGATATCTTTGGGGTTCTTCTCGTGTTATATCTAAGGGTGGTGCCTGGTATATATGTCGACTTTTATTGATGAATTCTCTCGTCATGTTTTGGTATATTTTTTGAAGAATAAGAATGATACGTTCTCAAAATTTGTAAAATTAAGGTTTGTATAGAAAATCAAGCATTTGAGGATTGACAATGGTTTGAAATTTTTGTGAAAGTCAGTTTAATGAGTTATGTGAAAGAAATGGCATAGTGAGATACCGCATTGTGCGTCATACACCTCAACAAAATGGAAAGCATAATGTATGAATATGACTCTCTTAGAAAGAGCTCTTTGTATGCTCTTTCAAGCTGACTTGGATAAATCCTTTTGGGCTGAAGCTTGTAACCATGCCTCCTATTTGGTGAATCGGTCTTCATCAACTACAATTGAGTTTAAGACTCTATTTGAGGTATTCTTTGGTACTCTTGCTAATTATTCTATTTTGAAGGTTTTTGGTTGTCTTACTTATAATCATGTTAATGATGGTAAAATTAAGCCTAGGGCATTAAAATGCATATTTTTAGGGTATCCTTTTGGTGTAAAGGGTTATAGATTATGGTCTATTGAGCCCAATTCACCTAAATTTTTGATTAAGAGATGCTAAGTTTGATGAATTTTCCATGTTGGAAAAGAGGAAGTCTATTGTTATAGGTAAAGACCATAATGTTAGTGAGAAGGTAGAGCTTGAGAGTATAGCTCCTAGTCAAGTGCAAAAGGGCACTTCAGATCAACCATCTATGAATAAGATAAATGATTATGCTCATGATGCAGTAGAAGAGCAACATGATCAACCATATTGTATCTCTAAGGGTAAAGGAATAAGCGAGATTCGATGCTCTTAGAGGTACGTAGATTCAAACTTATTTTATTTTGCATTGTCTGTGACAGAGTCTATTAAAGTACATGAACCTTCTAGTTATCATAAAGCTATCACTTGTGATGAGTTTGTTCAATGGTTGGTTGCTATGAATGAAAAGATTGAATCACTTCATAAGAATCATACTTAGGAATTGGTGAAACTGTATAAGGGCCAAAATATTGTTGGAAAAAATGTGTCTTTAAGAAAAAGGAAGGTATATCTGAGGTTGAAGTAGCTAGGTTCAAGACACTTGTTATTGCAAAGAGTTATTATCAGAAAAAAAGGTATCAATTTCAATGAAGTATTTTCACCTGTTGTGAAACATATCTCTATTCGTGTGTTGCTTACTATGGTTGCATTATTTGACATGAAATTAGAACAAATGGATGTCAAGACAGCCTTTTTACATGGTAAGCTTAAGGAACAAATATATATGCATCAACCAAAGGGTTTTTTTTGTTACACGTAAGGAAGATCATGTTTGTTTATTGAAAAAGTCTTTATATAGGTTGAGGTAATCCCCTAGGCAGTGGTATAAATGGTTTGATTATTTTATGATTGATCATGGTTACTCTATGAGTGATTATGATAGTTATGTTTATCATAAAATATTCCATGATGATTCATTTGTCTATTTGTTTCTTTATGTTGATGACATGCTTATTGCTTCTAAGAATAAGTTTGAGATTCAGAAATTAAAGTCACAACTTAGTGGTATGTTTGTGATGAAAGATTTGGGTGTAGCAAAGAAAATTTTGGTCATGGAAATTTATAGGGATAGACAAGCAGACAAGCTTTATTTTACTCAAAAAGTTATATTGAAAAGGTTCTTGAACCCTTTGGTATGAAAGAGTCTAAACTTGTGAGTACGCTGTTAGCTATGCATTTCAGACTTTCTTTGAATTTTTCACCACGATAAGAAGAAGAAGAGCGGTATATGTCGTAGGGTCCATATGCTAGTGCCATTGGTAGTTTGATGTACGCTATGGTTTGTACTCGACCAGAGATTTCACATGCAGTTAGTGTTGTCAGTAGATATATGGGTAATCCCGGTAAGGGTCATTGGTAAATAGTGAAATGGATACTTTGGTATTTAAAAGGCACATCTAATTTTGGTTTGGTATATGATGAAAGTTTGAATACCATTTGTAGTGTCATTAGTTTTGTGGACTCCGATTATGTTGGTAATTTGGATAGAAAAAATCTCTCATGGGTTATGTCTTCACTCTTTCTCATTATGCCATTAGTTGGAATTATATTTTACAGTATACATTTGCTTTATCTACGATAAAGGTAGAATATATAGCAGCAATAGAAGTAGTGAAAGAAGTCATTTGGCTTAGTGGTTTAGTTTGTGATTTGGGTTTGAAGTATGATACTTTTGTTGTATTTTGTGATAATCAGAGTGCGATACACTTGACCAAGAATATTATGTATCATGAAAGAACCAAACATATTGATATCAGATATCACTTCGTTTATAACATTGTCTCTCATGGTGTTATTGTTGTCAATAAGATAGTCACTACAGAGAATCCAGCAGATATGTTAACCAAACCATTTTCATTTAATAAGTTCAAGCATTGTTTGGACTTAATTGGTGTTTTTAGAAGATAATCAACCTTTGGGGATTTTGACGACGGTTATTTGGTAAGTTGAGAAATTTCATATTTAAAGAATTTTGTTTTGTTTTGAGCTAAGGTGTAGATTTGTTAATTGTGACCCAAAACATTGAGGCACAAAATCATTTATTATTAAACCCTTCCCTTTTCCCTTTATATATATCTTCATTTCTTTCTCTACTCAAGGAGTGCTGATTTTTTTATTTTTCAATCAAGAAATCTCACATCTTTTCTCCTCAAATTTTACAGAACAGATTAGAAGAAAAGTCATATGCAATAAACTCATTTGTATGGTAATATTTGATAAAATAACAAGTTTGTTAATTTATCTTGATATATATTATCAGTAAATTAGATAGAGTTATTTTGTGGATGTATTTTGGATTTTGGTATATTTTATGAAACTCTCTAAATATTGATGTTTGTATCTCCATTTGATTATTGATGGATTTTTCTCGGCATGTCATCGTCAGTGGAGTCGACTTTTCACATTAAAAAATTTAAATCACTTAAATCATTGTGTGCCATATATTTTCTTACTGTTATTATTTTATTGTTACCCATAATTATATATTTATACAATCAAAATTAGACTCAAATTTCAATTCAACAAATACTAATTTATAACAGTATTCTTTATAAGTACTTTGGATAAGACAGAATTCGCATGTAATCACATTTTATGAAAACTCTATGTGATAAGAACATAAATATAACCATCTTAAATAAATAGATAATTGTTAATATTTTAGTTTATAACAATTTATTATTTAATTAATAACATTAAGTGTTTTAAATAAATTATACAATAACTCGAATCCATATTAATTAATACTCTAACTCTAAAATAAATGGATAAAATTGTTTAAAAATTTAAAATGTTTAATTTAAATTTTTATATATAATATTGATATATATACTTAAAAATGATTATTAATAATAGTTCTAACGTGTTTCCTATTCGTAGGACATACGTATGTTGTGTTGGCGTGTGTAGTAAGTGGCAGACAATAATGTTAGTGGAGTAGAAATGGCAGACAACAATGTATAATGGAGCTGAAAGTATGGATGTGCAGCTGTATTAGGGTTAGGGTTTTATATTCATTTTTCGTACTATACATAATGACTCTCTTGTAAAGAAAAGATTAGAACAGAGAAATACAGAAACTATTAACGGTAACAACAATAATTTGACATGGTATCAGAGCAGAGTTATTGGTTGTCCAAATGAAAGAATAAGTTACCTGCTACGTTGATTCTGTTCTCCTTTGGCTGATTTGGTGTGATATGCTCAACAGATTGTGTTAATATGTGGGTATTTGGCTGATTATTTGGTCGGGATTTGGGGTAGCCGTTCAAGCTGCTCGTTGGAGTCATCACAGTTCGTACGTTCCATTCTAGCTGCTGCTGTGGGGCAGCCGTACAATTCTTCAGCCCTATAATTCTGTAAAACAAAAAAAAAATTGCAATGATCAGATTGATGATGAGGATGGTTCCAAGTATCGACGAAAAACTGAGAGTAATAGAAGGAAAAAACCTAATGAAAGGCTATTGATGAGGGTGTTTTCTTGAAGGGAAACAATGTGTCCTGCAAGGTTTTTAGTATTGGTACTGTCTGAATTAAGATGCATGATGGTATTTTTAGGACTTTGAAAGATGTTCGTCATGTTCTAGATTTGAAAAAGAACTTGATATCTTTGGGTACTCTTGATTTACAAGGCTATAAGTATGTAGCAGAAGGTAGAGTTTTAAGAGTTAGTAATGGTACTCCATTTGTTATTAAAGGGAAATTATCACGTGGTCTCTATATGCTTTAGGGTAGCACTGTTATTAGTAATGTTTCACTTTCATCCTCATCAGATCAAGATTCATACACTACTCGATTATGAAATATGCGGCTAGGGCATATGAGTGAGGCATGGATGTCTATTTTAAGCAAACAGGATTTTCTTGGTGATTAGAAAACTAGGAAGTTTGATTTCTGTGAGCATTGTGTCTATGGAAAACATCACAGGGTCAAGTTTAGTACATCCATCCAAAAAACGAAAGTTACTATTGATTATAATCATTCAAATCTTTGGAGTCCTTCTTGTGTTGTGTCTAACGGTGGTGCCCGTGTATGTTGACTTTTATTGGTGACTTCTCCCGTTATGTTTGGGTGTATTTTCTGAAGAAAAAGAGTGATGAGTTCTCAAAATTTGTAAAATTCAAAGCTTGTATAGAAAATCAAACAGGCAAGAAAATCAAACATTTGAGGACTGACAATGGTTTGGAATTTTGTGAAAGAAATGGCATAGTAAGACACCATAATGTGCGTCATACACCACAACAAAATGGAGTAGCATAATGTATGAATAAGACTCTCTTAGAAAGAGCTTCTTGTATGCTCTTTCAAGCTGACTTGAATAAATCTTTTTGGACTGAAGCTTGTAACCATGCATGTTATTTGGTGAATCGATCTCCATCAACTGCAATTGAGTTAAAGACTTCATTTGAGGTATTCTTTAGTACTCTGCTAATTATTTTGATTTGAAAGCTTTTGGTTGTCCTACTTATGCTCATGCTAATGATGGTAAACTTGAGCCTAGAGCATTGAAATGCATATTTTTAAAGGTATCCTTCTGGGGTGAAGGGTTACAGATTATGATGTGGTGAATCCAAGTCATCTAAATTTTTGATTAGTAGAGATGTTAAGTTTGATAAATTTTCCATGTTGGAAAAGAAAAGAACGTCTATTATTGTAAGTAAAGACTACAGTGTTAGTTAGCAGGTGAAGCTTAAAAGTGGATCTCTTAGTCAAGTGTGATAAGGCACTTCAGATTAGCTATATGTGAATATGATAGATGATTATGCTCATGATATAGCAGAAGAGCAACATGAGCAACCATATAGTATCACTAAGGGTAAATGAATAAGAGAGTTTGATGCCCTCAGAGGTACGTAGATGCAGACTTAGTTTATTTTGCATTGTCTATGATAGACTCTATATAGGTGCATGAATGAAAAGATTGAATCACTTTATAAGAATCATGCTTGGGAATTGGTGAAACCGCCTAAGGGTAGAAGATTGTTGGAAACAAATAGGTCTTCAAGAAAAAGGAAGGTATACCCGAGGTTAAAGTAGCTAGGTTCAAAGCATATGTTATTGCAAAGGGTTATTGTCAGAAGAAAGGTATTAACTTCAATGAAGTATTTTCACTTGTTGTGAAATATAGCTCTATTCATGTGTTGCTTGCTATTGTTACATTGTTTGACATGGAATTAGAACAACTTGATGTCAAGACAACCTTCTTACATGGTAAGCTTGAAGAACAAATATATATGCATCAACCAGAGAGGTTTGGTTTTTCAGGTAAGAAATATCATGGTTGAAGTGATTCCCTAGACAGTGGTATAAACGATTTGATTCTTTTATGATTGATCATGGTTACTCTAGGAGTGATTATGATAGTTATGTTTATCATAAAATATTCCATGATGGTCTATCTGTCTATTTGTTGCTTTATGTTGATGACATGTTTATTGCTTCTGATAATAAGTCTGAGATTCAGAAATCAAAGTCTCAACTTAATGGTGAGTTTAAGATGAAAGATTTAGGTACAGTGAAGAAAATTTTAGGCATGGAAATTTACAGGAATAGACAAGCGAATAAGATTTATTTGACTCAAAGAAGTTATATTGAAAAGGTTCTTGAACGCTTTGGTATGAAATAGTTTAAACTTGTGATTACATCGTTAGCTGCGCATTTCATGCTTTCTTTGGATTTGTCACCATAGTTAGAAGAAGAAGAGTCGTACATGTCTTAGTTTCCATATGCTAGTGTCGTTGGTAGTTTGATGTATGCTATGGTTTGTACTCATCCAAACATTTCACATGTAGTTAGTGTTTTCAGTAGATATATGGATAATCTTGGTAAGGGTCATTGAAAAGCAGTGAAATGGATACTTTGATATTTGAAAGGCACATCTAATTTTGGTTTAGTATATGATGGAAGTTCTAATACCAGTAATAGTGTTATTGGTTATATGGACTCCAATTATCTTGGTGATTTGGATATAAGAATATATCTGACAGGTTATGTCTTCACTCTTTCTCATTGTGTTATTTATTGGAAGGCTATTTTATAGTCTACAGTTGCTATGTCTTTGACAGAGGTAGAATATATGGCATCACCAAAAGTAATGAAAGAAGACATTTAGCTTAGATGTTTGGTTGATACTTTTGTTGTATTTTATGTTAGTCAGGGTACGATACACTTGACCGAGAATACTATATATCATGAAAGAACCAAATATATTGATGTCAGATATCATTTTGTTCGTGACATTGTGTCTCAGGGTATTATTATTGTCAATAAGATAGTCACTACAAAAAATTCAACTGATATATTAACCAAACCATTTTCATTTTCAATAGATGATCACCCTTCGGGGCTTTGGATGACGATTATTTGATAATATGAAAATTTTCATATTTGAAAAACTTGTTCTTTGTTTTTAGCGTAGAGATTTGTTAAATTAACCCAAAACAATTTAGGCCCCAAAACCTATATATTAAATAAACCTTTGCCTCATATTGTACATATATATATATATATATGATGATCTTGCAGGGTAGGAAGATGAGCCAATAGAGTGACAGCACAAGTAGTTGTCGAATAGAAGTAAAAAAGGGAAATCAGCCCAAGGACAAGTTGTCAATTTCTATTGTCGTTGGTGTAGGTTTTTTCATTTGTATAGTAATATTTGATTTAATAGTAAGTTTATTAATTTATTTTTGTTGTATATTACTAGTAAATTAGAAAGAAATATTTTGGGTTATCTTTGATACATTTTGTGAATCTATCTTAATATTGATGTTTGTATCTCTATTTGATTATTAGTGATTTTTTCTTGTTATGATGTCGTTAGTGGAGTAAATTTTTCATATTGAAAAGTTTAAACACTTAATTTATTATATGTCATTTATTTTTCTTACTGCTTATTATTTTATTGTTACTCATATTATATATTTATACAATAAAATTAGACATAAAATTCGTTTTCGTTAATACTAATTTATAACATATATGATAATTTTCCTTTGATACAATTATGTGAGTGATTATATGTACTAACAGTATTGCATCACATAAGTTGTGATTTATCACAAATTTGTGATAAATAAATTTTTATTTTATTTGATATTTATTGTTAAAAGTCACACGCTTGTGTCTAGACGCTGGAGATTAAACAAGGGCCTAACCACACGAGTTTGAGAATAAAACACTAAAATGCTTAAATCGAGAGCCTAATTTTTCTCTTTCTGATTCTTCCCCTTCCAACTGTTGGTGTTGGTCTCTTTCATCTGGTTTTCTTTTTCTTTTTTGATTTGGTTTTTCTTCTTTTCCTCCTATTGTCTCTTCGTTTATCTCCTCGACTCATCTCTTTAATCATTGTTATGATTTTTTTATCATCTTTTCGGTCCTCTCTTTGTTCATATTTTTCGCTCATCTCTTTCGGTCATCACTTCGTGTTTTTCCTTTAATCATCTTTCTTCGTCGATCATCTCTCTATATATTTCCTTTTCTCATCAATATAATCGTTTGATTTCTCTATTTCTCTCTATTTATTCTTGCTTTAATTTTTTTTCCCTAAAATCTTGATTTTCTATTTCTATATTCATTGTATGTGCGATGGATTTAAGTAAGCGTGTGAATCATCTTGATTTAACCTTAGACATTGGTGATCTTATTGCAAAGAAAAGAGGTATTTCAGAGTTAGCGATTATAGTTAGTCTTTATTCTTAATTAGCACCCTATCAATTTAGAGGCTTTACGAGGAGTTCATCGCAAGAATTGGACCAAGATTGAGGGCTTAGACATGAAGGTTGTGGATTGTTGTACCTTTGTGTGTTATACTTTGAATACCTAGCCAAGATGAACTTGGTTTTGTAGAAGGCTCATTGGAGCTTTTGATAATATCCTCTTTATGTTGCAACGTCTCTTATCTGGATTCTCTATGTTTTTTTTTTTTTTTAATTTCGATATTTATTCTTTACTGTTTTAATACTTGAATAAATAAAATCTTATACCATAAATTTCAAAACATATATAGTATCATATTTAATTTTACATTATCACAATAAATATTCATCATTTTTACTTGAAGTTCATCATTTATTCTTAATTTGTTACAATAAATTTATCTTTTCAATTCTTAATTTATTACAATAAATTTATCTTTTAAAATAATATACACACGTACATATATGCTTGGAAACATATACATACATATATATTAAAAATAGAATTAATTAAGACGTTCACAAGTTATCTTATTAAAAGTATATAGGAAGGAAGGTAGTAAACGTCGTACATATAAGATGGTTAATAGTTATCTTATAAAAAATAATATGAGATGGTGACCGTCCTATAAGAATTTCTTATAAGAGCTACTAATCATTTTATATGTTTAATTCTTTTAGGATTCACAATTATAGAAATGTCCCTCGTATAAAGTAGAGTGATAGTCCTATTTTGTTGTTTTTATTGTAGTCAATGAAAATCTTATTTTGTTATTTTTGTTGTAATATGATTTTTATTTGAGTCCGTTTCTTTTTGAATAGTTTGTTTGTACCTGTTACTGTTTTTAATAAAGTTCCTATATTTTTTATAAAGTCTGAGGTAGGTATGTTACTGTTGCCAATACCAGAGAAGAGTTACTATGATAATCAATTTTGTTATATGCGGAAAGAAACGAAACACTTAAATGATAAAATGTAATCTTTATCATTTCAAGTGTTTTTTAAATAAGAATGTAAAATAATTATTATTGTATCTATAAAAACTCTTCTATAAGAAAGAAAAGTATAATAAATTTTAATCATATAATACAAATATTTGTCTTTTGAAGACCAAATGTAATCTTTATCGAACCGAATCAGACCTGACCAAATAATTTTATAATTCAAACAATCCAGTCCCGATTAAATTTTGTTTTCCCTAGTTTAAGATAATATTAATTTGTTAAAAATTAAAACTAAAAAATTAATCATTATTTGTTAAAAATATATTCAAGATAATTAGAGATGACAATTAATTACGTTAATTATTCAAAGACATTACTGCTAATTAATTCAAAATATAGGGAGCTAACTGAAGTAAAATAAAAACTAATAGATGTTATTGATAAGGGAGATTAAAAACAGAAAATATAATAATTGTTAATATAAATGGATAAAATAAAAAGATCATAAACGTTCATGTTAAAAGTTATATTTTTATGCTTGAGTGAAGAATCACCTTTTATAAGAAGATCATAACTGTGAAGTATTGAGATACATATCTCTTGATGGTTGTCTTGCTCAAGCTGTTGACTTGCAGTCCATAGTTTAGTGCATTCAGGACAATATATGGATAAACAGAGGAAATGAAATTTTGTAAATTTAAAAAAAATATATATATTAGCAAACTACTCATCATGTACATGAAAAATACTCTCCACAATGAAGATTGCAGTAACATGTATTTGTGTTTTGTTTAATTTTCAACCTTCTCCTCCATCGTCATCATCTTCCTCAACAAATTCCTCCTCTTCGTCTTCTTCTTCGTCGTCGTCAGCAGTTTCTTCTTCTTGCTCCATGTCATCATCACCAACAATAAAGCCACCAAGTGTTTCATCATCATCCACATTTTTTAGGTCTTCACCTGCATCATTAGTCTTCTTGCGTATAGATTTATCACTACCCTTCATATCCTTGCGAACTCTATCACGGTCCTTTGATCTTGCTGAATATTTTTCCTTTTGAACTTTCCTTAGATTCCCAACAAGCTCTCTATCATCTTCACTCTCACCCGTCCACTCATCATCCTCATTTTCTTCACTCTTTTTCCTCTTTCCCCTACCACCTCTTGTTTTTCTCTTTCCAAATTCCTCATCATCATCGCTTTCTTTGCTAGGTTCATCCAGTAACCAATCCCAATGCTTCACGTCACAGATCATACGCTTGGGATAGTGATCGAACTCATGCCCCATTACAACAAAACCAAACTCTGTGTATCCAAAAAGAAAGCAACTTAATCATCAGAAGCATAAAACTGATCAGTAAATGCATCAACTTAGACTCTTTAGTGCTACAAGCATGCATTTATTTGATCCAAACGGTTTAAAAGAATTAGATTATGTGTACTTTATTGATATGCATGATATCATCAAACCACAACTTAGCTGCTTTCAAGGAACAAGTCATAGACTTGCTCACAACCTGAACTATGAACTTCTTGAGTTGCCAATTCTTGAGGAACCAAAAACATTAGATGTCAAAACTCTAGAATTTACTTTCTAAAGTTTTTTCTCATCAACATTTCTAGCAAAGCACATAAATCACATTACTAAGTCATTCCTATTCCTTTTGCTTTTAGCAGCCAACCAAAACTCAAAGCAGTACGAAACCAAAATGAATTTTTTTATATTTTTGTTAGTTAGTCATTTTCCTCAAGTTTCTCATCAATCCAAGCACGCCGGGCTGGAGAAGGAAGAAAGAAAGAAATAAGAAGATAAAGACCAAACCTTTAACAGGGTCAATGCCTGAAAAATCAACATCCTCAATCTCAGACCCACTTTGGAAACACTCTGCCAACTTGCATACATCCTCCTCCAAAACCTTTTTGTCTACTTCATCAACCTCAATGTTTCTCAAAGTGAACCAAGTAGGTATCTTTCCCGACACACAGAACGAATCACCGGCCCCTAGTTCACCCTTTTCAAGCCTCCTAAAAACCCTAACTTCGCCATCTGTTCTGCTCCAAACCCAGATGGGGTTCTTCCCCAAAACTACAAATGAAACCTTGGCTTCTTTCTGAGCCGAGTTTGTTTGAACATCGAGCTCCACATGACGACGAGATACTGTTCTGTCGCTGGTATTGAACCCAAGTCCTCTTCCAAACACCGTCTTGTGACCATTGTTGAGCGCAAATTTTGCACCGCCTTCGCCTTCGATCTCCATCATTATCAAGTTCAGATATTTACGTTTTTGCCCATCTAAAGTTTTAAACAGAAACTGCTGGGTGCTGGCAGGTTAATCACACGTGCTATGCACTCGTAAATCGTGACTGTCAACCCATGGACATGGTTTAATTTTAAAATTGTTGTTTTTGATAAAAATAAAATAGGAATTATTGTTTTCTTAAAAAAAAATATTGTTTAGAACTTAGGGTAATGATTCAGATATAAACAATTCTAAAAAAAATTGCTTTTAAAAGAATCACATTATATATGCTAGAAAAAACATTATTTATCATAAAGCATTTCATAAAATGTGCTCCGAAAGTGTTTATGAAATAATCTTATGCTTGGTCTTAAAGCATTTTTCATTATGAAAAACGTTTTTAATGACTTAAACACACTGAGGTCGAAGAGATAAGAAATAAACTTTATCTACACTTTTATGATAGTTTTTTAAATAATAATTAAGAATTAAAATATATTTTTATATGCATATTTATGCTATATTTAATTATTATTTTCATTAAAGAAAGATAATGAGCAGATAATATGTCGAATATTTTTTTTCATAGGAAGGCCCGTAAGAATTAAATTTTGTTTGCTTAATTATCACAAATAGTTCGTAGTACACTACTACAAAAAGAAGAAATTAAAGCCGGTTCGCTGATGAACCGACTTTACGTTTAAAGTCGGTTCACGCGATGAATCGACTTTACGTTTAAAGTCGGTTCACGCGGTGAACCGACTTTAATTTTTTTTTAAAAAAAATTTATTCATTTTCAACCTTCGAGCAGAAAAAAAACCAAAACCAGTTTAGCAAATAGTTCAAATAATACAAATATTTGAAAAATAAAATATTAATTAATAACAGAAAAATTACCATGGTTTTGTTCTATTTTATTCAAGATCGTCATATTCTTCTCCTTATGTTATAATACAAACCTACATATATAATACAAAAATCTATACACATAAATAATAACACATAATAACAGAAAAAAAATATGAATAATAGGGGATCTAAAAGATTAGTTAGAGAGGAAGAAAACTCACTAACCGATGTTGAAAATGGTAGTTGTAGGTGGCCGGAAAATGAGAAAGAGTGGAGGAGAAGTGAAGGAGGAGGTTTTCGGATTTTTAGAGTTCTGCAACGCTGAAAATAGTTTCTGTCTGGAAAGAAAGAAGATAAAAGATTTATCCACACGTCAACCGACGATATGTTACGTGGATAGCGTCGGTTCTAGGTGTCAACCGACGCTATGCTACGTGGATAGCGTCGGTTCGCCACATCAATTGACGCTACGTCCAGGTGTAGCGTCGGTTCGCCACGTCAACCGACTCTACTGCGCTACGCTACGTAGTATGTTGTATATTTGTAAAAGTAGTTCAAGCCACTATCATATGGTTTAGAATAGTTAGCTCTCAAATTGAATTGTAATTCTTTTCTATGATCAGAATTGTATCTACTTAAAAAAATGATAATATAAGTTTTCATAATCTATTATATCATTAAATTTTAAATATAGAGATTAAAAAATATTTTTACTTTCATAACCTTAATAATTAAATATCAAAAATTAATATGATGCTATAATAAATTAAAACATGTATATTATCTTATATAAGAAAATTAAGCTATCACAAATATTCATTAGATTATGACAAATATTGTGAAATCTAGTAATTATCAATATATTCATGTATTTTTGTTCTAAATTTTTATACAATGGTTATTGTATTTGTACACTAAGAATCAGAGATAAATTAACCCTAACAATGCTGCACATATGGGTGCTGCTACACACTCATACTTCCTTGTTCCACTACCTCTATTTGTCTCCTCTACTACTCATGAGTGCTCAAAAAGCACTAAAATAACCATGATTTTATGCACATTAATTGATTAAAAATATATATATTTATATGTTTTATCATATATTTATATAAATTTGTCTTTTTCGGAATCACGGGTATTTTAATTGTTTTTCAGGTATTTTGGCTTAAAAACGCAATTTAAAAACTCAAAGAGGAATACTGGAAGCAATACATCACAAATATATTAATAAATAAATGGGGAAAGGTCAACAAATATGGAAAAATTGGACAAAATGGGTCCAAAAGGACAAAAATGTCAGAAAGGAGAAAATCGCGCGCGCCGCGCCCCAGCGCCCAGCTCCGCCCCAAGCTGTGCGGTACTGTTCATCTGCGAACTGTTCATCCGCGGTACTATTCATCCACGGCACTGTTCATCCGCGGTACTGTGCAGCCGCCCCCCGTCATGCTGACGTCATCAAATGACATCAGCAATCACTAATCCGCGTTTTTACATTTTTTTAACATTTTTTTCTCTACTTTTTCTCTCCATCCTCACCTATAAATACCCCCCTTCCCTTCACTTCAAAACACACCTTCAAAACCTCCAAATACATTCTTTTCTCTCTTTCTTTCTCTCTTTTCTTAGATTTTTAGTTTTTCTTATGTTTTCTTAGTTTTTAGCTTTTCTTAGTTAATTTCTCTTAGATTTAGAGTTCTTCCCTTTTTGGGAAGAACTAGTTATGTTTTTGTAATATTTTAGCTCTTTGATTCAATAAATGGGAGTGCAAATTCCGCTTGGAGGTTTTCCAACAACGGGAATAGCGTCGAAGTTCTGTAAGGCTTTTATTTTCTTTACAGTTATTTTTTATGCTTTATTCTTACATGTTATATTTAATTTGTCTGTGATTAAATTTAACTGTGTTGGCTGTTTATAATCATGATGTAATAATAACGTTGTTATGCTTGCGAAATATTAAATAGGTAAAAATCTCTAAAATGAATTGATTTTATTTTTATTCATGATTTTATATTAAGAATGTTAGAGAGAAATATATTATTTTTCATTACAAACTTAAACCTGAAAATTAGATTTTAAGGTTTAGTTATCCGGTCTGATTTAGAGTAGTGCTCTTTTATTTGATGGTACAATCGCCCGGTAGTTAGAGTGAAGCTCTATTTCAAAAGTTTTTATAAGAATTATTATCTGAAAATGTATTGACGACTTGTTTTCAGTAGTGGTTTTAAAACTTGAAAGTTAGTACTCGGATAACTAAATTCTTAGGTTTAATTTGGACACCTTGAATAAAGTTTAAACTGTCTAACCCCACCAAAGGTGGCATTTAAATGGTTGATTTTCAATCTCTTAGAAAAAGGAATTAATTTAATTAGGCAAATTAGTTATCAACCTCACCCATAGGTGTTAATTGATTTGTTTAGTTAACAAAGAATATCTAACCCCACCAAAGGTGGTATTCATACAAAAAAGGGAGAATCAATAAATATCAATTCATATCTTTAATAACCTAGATAATATGAGCAAGCATAATTAACTTAGTTATTATATCCATAAATACTCCGCCATTATAAATGATAAAATTTGCATGAATGTTTATTGAATCTATGTTTATTTCTATGTAAGTAGATTAAAAACACAAAAATCCCAAAATATCGTGACAGGATGTTTAGGATTTAATTTCGTTTTTAGAAGTTTGAATAATAAATTAAAAACCATATACATTCCTTCCTTAGATCGACCTTGGGAGTATACTTATCATTTTCTTCGAAATGATTTGTGCACTTGCGAGAGTTTTATAAATATTAAAACCAAAGTATAGGCAAGAATCGGCGATGCCGGTTTTCGCTCATCAACTACACACGCCAACACTCCTCTTCAAGTTAGTGCATATATGTCTCTTATGCCCAACTTGTCAAGTGAGTTGTAGAAGTTCTTTGTATACACAAATTTTGTGAGTATATCAGCCAATTGATCTTCTAATTTAACAAATGGAAGCTTAATAATTTTCTCTTCAAGATTCTATTTGATGAAGTTCTGATCTACTTCAACGTGCTTCGTGCGATCATGTTGAACTAGATTGTGGGAGATGGCAATGGCTACCTTGTTATCACAAAATAAGTTCATTTCAGAGTTAGGAGCAACATCAATCTCAGTTAGAAGTTTTTTCAACCAAAGGAGCTCACATATTCCCTTAACCATTCCTCGAAATCTAGCTTCAACGCTAGACAAGGCAACTACCTTTTGTTTCTTGCTTCTCCATGTAACAAGATTGCCTCCCATAAAAGTAAAATACCCAGCAGTAGATTTCATATCCTTGATATTTTTTACCCATTCTGAATTTGTATATCCAATGACTTCCAATTGACCATTCTTTGAAAACATAAGTCCTTTACCAAGGGAGGATTTTAAATAACGAAGTATTTGTATGATGACATCCATATGGTCTTCACTTGGGCAGTGTATGAACTGACTCACGACACTCACAGCATGAGTAATATCAGATCGAGTATGAGATAAATATATGAGTTTACCCATTAACCGTTGATATCTCTGTTTATCTACTAGTATTTGGTTCACATATTCTCCAAGTTTATGATTTTGGATCATTGGAATATCGACAGGTTTACAATCTAGTAATCTTGCCTCTACTAGTAGGTCTAGAGTATATTTCCTTTGGGAAAGACATATGCCTTGTTTTGATCTTGTTACCTCAATGCCTAAGAAGTATTTGAGCCCTCTCAAGTTCTTCATTTCAAACTCACTTGACAGTTGTTCTTGAAACTTAGATATTTCTTCTTTATCATCCCATATAATGATCATGTCGTCTACATAGACTATAAAGGCTGTTATTTTTCCCAATCGATGTTTTAGGAAAAGAGTGTGGTCAGAGTTACTTTGTCGAAACCCATATTTCCTCATTGTTGAACTCAACTTGCCAAACCATGCTCGAGGTGATTGTTTTAGTCCATACAATGCTCGTTGTAATCTACATGCAATTTTTTTTCCTAATGTAACAGTATATCCTAGTGGGATATCCATGTAAATCTCTTCTTCAAGGTCACCATCGAGGAAGGCATTTTTTACGTCAAGTTGGTACAATGACCAATCTAAATTTGCTATAAAAGATAACAAAACTCTAACAGTTTTTAGTTTAGCCACAGGTGATAAGGTTTCGTGATAATCTATACCATGTTTTTGTGTATACCCTTTTTCTACTAGCCTCGCCTTGTATCGATCAAATGACCCATCTTCTTTATACTTAATGGAGAAAATCCATTTACATCATACCATCTTCCTCCATTGAGGCAACTCACTTAACACTCATGTGTTATTCTTCTGCAATGCCTCAAATTATTCTTTTATAGCTTGAGCCTAGTTTGGATCAGATAGGGCTTCTTCAACACTACTTGGAATTTGACATGAGGAGAGTGTTTGTGCAAACGCTCTTATAAGTTCTGATAACCCTTGAGTAGATACATAATTGGCTATTGGATACTTAGATTGTCGTTCTTCTCTATCTGGAGAGTGTCTGAAAGGTAGAACATAACCAACAGATGTATCTATAGTATTAGTTTGTAAAGGTGTGATAGGATACCTTACTCATGAGCGAAAACCGGCATCACCGATTCTTGCCAATACTTTGGTTTTAATATTTATAAAACTCTCGCAAGTGCACGAATCATTTCGTAGAAAATGATAAGTATACTCCCAAGGTCGATCTAAGGAAGGAATGTATGTCGTTTTTAATTTATTATTTAAACTTTTAAAAACGAAATTAAATCCTAAACATCTTGTCACGATATTTTGGGTTTTTGTGTTTTAATCTACTTACATAAAAATAAACATAGATTCAATAAACATTTATGCAAATTTTATCTTTTATAATAGTGGAGTATTTATGGATATAATAACTAAGTTAATTATGCTTGCTCATATTATATAGGTTATTAAAGATATGAATTGATATTTATTGATTCTCCCTTTTTTGTATGAATACCACCTTTGGTGGGGTTAGATATTCTTTGTTAACTAAACAAATCAATTAACACTTATAGGTGAGGTTGATAACTAATTTGGTTCATTAAATTAATTCTTTTTTCTAAGAGATTGAAAATCAACCATTTAAATGCCACCTTTGGTGGGGTTAGACAGTTTAAACTTTATTCAAGGTGTCCAAATTAAACCTAAGAAGTTAGTTATCCGAGTACTAATTTTCAAGTTTTAAAACCACTACTGAAAACATGTTGTAAATACATTTTCAGATAATAATTCTTATAAAAACTTTTGAAATAGAGCTTCACTCTAACTACCGGGCGATTGTACCAACAAATAAAAGAGCACTACTCTAAATCAGACCGGATAACTAAACCTTAAAATCTAATTTTCAGGTTTAAGTTTGTAATGAAAAATAATATATTTCTCTCTAACATTCTTAATATAAAATCTTGAATAAAAACAAAATCAATTCATTTTAGAGATTTTCACCTATTTAATATTTCACACGCATAACAACGTTATTATTACATCATGTTTACTAACAGCCAACAGAGTTAAATTTAATCACAGACAAATTAAATATAACATGTAAGAATAAAGCATAAAAAATAACTCTAAAGAAAATAAAATCCTTATAGAACTTCGATGCTATTCCCGTTGTTGGAAAACCTCCAAGCGGAATTTGCACTCCCATTTATTAAATCAAAAAAGCTAATAAATTACAAAAACATAACTAGTTCTTCCCAAAAAGGGAAGAACTCTAAAACTAAGAGAAATTAACTAAGAAAAGCTAAAAACTAAGAAAAACTAAAAAAACTAAAAAATCTAAGAAGAGAGAGAAAGAAAGAATAGAGAAGTGTGTTTTGAGGTGTGTTTAGAAGTGAAGAGAATGAGGGTATTTATAGGTGAGGATTGGGAGAAAAAGTGAATGAAAAAATGTTAAAAAATTGTGAAAACGCGGAGTGCAATTGCTGAGGTCATTGATGACGTCAGCATGACGTCATTGTGGCGGATGCGCGCGAAAATGGGGCGAAATGGCAGCGGCGCACGCGGAGGGCAGCTGGGGCGTGCGCGGGAACAGTAACAACACGCTGGGGCATGTGCGGATCTGTAGCAAGGTGCGCTTTGATGCGTGCGGACGTGGGGCGTGCTGCACGCGCGGCTGGGCAGCGCGGCGGCACGATTTTCTACTTTTTGACATTTTTGACCCATTTTGTCCAATTTTTCCATATTTGTTGACCTTTACCCATTTATTTATTAATATATTTGTGATGTATTGCTTCCAGTATTCCTCTTTGAGTCTTTAAGTTACGTTTTTAAGGCAAAATACCTGAAAAACAATAAAAATACCTGTGATTCCGAAAAAGATAAATTTATATAAATATATGATAAAACATATAAATATATATATTTTTAATCAATTAATATGCATAAAATCATGGTAATTTTAGTGCTCTTTGAGCACTTATCACTTACCTCAGGAGTATTCTCAATAGGAGGATCATTGGGTACTAGATAGTGGAGGGGTGCATCAACCACTGCATCTTCTGGAGATTTAGTCACTAGTTTAGATTCAGGTACTGGCTCATCCATATTGTTGGCATTATCCGAGTATGTCGGATTGTTACTAATGTCTAACACTTGAACATCAAACCAATTTTGTTCTTCACCATAACTCTCCCCCTGAAGAGGGTAATTGGATACTGGTGATGGGAAAAAACATTCAGATTCTAGGAAAGTGACACTCATGGTAATGTAGGTTCTTTTAGTAATCGGATTGTAGCATCGGTATCCCTTTTTTTGTACATCATACCCCAAGAATACACATCGGACAACACATGGATCCAACTTAGATCGTTGATTTTTATGGATGTGGAAAAAAGCAACACATCCAAAAATTTGGGGCAGAAGCATCAAAATAATATGTAAGGGAACATGATCAAATAGTACCTTTAATGGAGTCTAAAATTGTAAGGTTTTGTGGGCATACAGTTCCAGAGATACATAGCTGTAGTAATAGCATAACTCTAGTATCTACAAGGCATATGTGCACTAATTAGTAAGGCTCGGGCAGTTTCTAAAATATGCATATTCTTCCTCTCTGCAGTCCTATTCTGTTGTGGGGTTTATGAACACGAGGTTTCATAGAGAATACCATGGTTGTCCAAGTATGTCTGAAATTGTTGATTTATATACTCCCCCCCATTATCAGACCTCGGGATCTTAATTTTTTCAAAACATTGTGTCTGAACTATAGTGTGAAACAAGTGAAATGTAGAAAATACTTCATTTTTATGTTTCAGAAGGTAAAGTCATGTCATTCATGTACAATCATCAACAAAAATTACAAACCAACGATGACCCGATGGCGTAGTAACCAGGGAAGGTCCTCAAACATCAAAATGTATTAAAGCAAAAGGAGTCATACTTTTATGCATGCTCATAGGATAAGATGCCCTATGCCTTTTTTCTAGGATACAAGTATCACATTTGAAATCCGAGTGTGTGACATTTGAAAACAAACTAGGTAGTAACCAAATATGTCGCTCCTTGTTACTAACTGTGTGTTGCATGTGATTAGTTTTTCTTAAACTGAGGTCTTCCACATAATATAAGCCACCTCTCTTAGTACCACACCCAATGATTTCCTTGGTGAGAATATCCTATAGAAGACAAAAGGTAGAATACATCAATACTACACAGTTAAGATCTAAAGTGACTTGATTTATAGACATTAGTCTGTGTGAAAGAGAGAGTACAAATAATGTATTATATAATGATAATGAAGGAGATAAAGTCATTGTTCTACCCCCTGTAACTAGATAAGTAACCCCATTGGTATTGGTAACACAGCTCTATCTCGGCTGGGTTGTATGAGAAAGATATTTTGAGTCAAATTTCATATGGTCTATAGCTCCAGTGTCGAGAATCCAATCCTTATTTTCATTATGAGTAGAGATGTGAAATGCTTTACTTGAAGTACATGGATCTTGGGAAGATTCGTCCTGAGGAATAAGGGATAATGATGCATTATTGGTAGCCATAGTAGCTTTCCCAGTGGTTTCCCGTTTCTTCCGTGCTTGAAGATCATTCCACCAATCTAGATACCCATGAAGTTTGAAGCAGTGTTCACGGGTATGTTTGGAGTTGCCACAATGAGTACATTTTATGTCAATAGAAGGTGGATTTCCCGTGGATTTCTTGCTACCCAAAGAAAGAGTTCCTGGTTTTGGTAGCATCGGATTATGGTGTCCCTTGATCCCTTTGAAAGCTATAACTGCTCCGGGAGTCATATCTGCACCCGTGATCATCACAGTCTGCTTGACCTTTTCCTTACGGACGAATCCATAGGTCTGCTTCATCGTAGGGAATGGTTTGATTTGAAGCACATCACTTCGAGTTTTATCTAGTCTCTCATCGAGTCCATCGAGGAAGGTATACACTCAATCTTCATGTACGATGGAGTTGTATTTTTGTATGTCATTTGCACACTCCATTGGGTTAGGAAGACGGAAATCAATTTCTCGTCACAACGCTTGAAGGTCATTGTAGTATTTTTCAATAGATCCACATGTTTGCTTCATACAAGTAACCCGACGACGAAGATCATATACTTGAGACGTATATGTCCCATCAAAGTAGGTTGTAGCAGTAGAATCCCAAACCTGTTTTGTAGTTGGGAATCAGATAAAATTGGCAATCAAGGAAGGGTCCATCGAATTGATCAACCAACCTTTGACAATGGCATTTTCCGTGCGCCATCTTCTAAATGAGGGGTCAGTTTATGAGGGTTGGGAAAATCCCCCATTAATATATCCCAGTTTGTCCTTGTCAGAGATATACATCTCCACCACCTGGGACCATAAGGCATAGTTGGATCCACCCAACTTGATACCAATGGGGGTAGTCGACGCTTCAATTGGCAACGGTTGTGAGGCGATCTGGGCTTTAGTCAAAACCTCAGTCATTTTTGTAGTCAAATCGTTGAGTATGGAATTGGTGGTTAAATCTATAGAGTCTGCTATGAAATCTATCAATATTTTTTTTCCTTTTTTCCATCGCGTGCACTAAATATATACCCTAGGTTTACACGATAACCTTTTCTTTTCTATTTGCATAGGCCTTCCTCACTAACTGTGGAGCGGTCCTATATGTCACTATGTTCCAAGTTTCACTAAGGTAGGAGAACGGTGTAGCTACCCACGGTGGCGTAGAGAGACTGTGACAGCTCCATGACCAACGAGAAATCTGTGACCCCAAACACAAATACAACGAACGTGACCTCAACGTCATTTATCGTTGTGTTTCAAGTTTTTTTTCCTTCTCTTTGGAGAGAGATATAGAGAGAACACATGTGATAGACTAAGATGAACATAAATAGAGAGAACACACTTAGCATCATTTATCACTGCATTTTGTTTCTTTTCAAAAAAATGATGGTGGAATCGGCCGTACCAACAAGCAATTGGCATTGAACCCAACCAGCTAGAATGGTACGGTTTCAATGAGTAAACCAGAACGGCCACTCTAGATCAAGCCAGTGTCGAGGAAATTAGATGGTAGGAGAACAAAAATCAAAATCAAATGGTAAGTGTAAACTAGAACGGTCACCCTAGAAATCAAAAATAAAAAATCAGATGGTAGGAGAACATAAATCAGCTTAGTAGGTAGCTATCATATTCCATTAGTCAACAATATATTGCTCTGATACCATGACAAATATTGTAAAATCTGGTAATTATCAATATATTCGTGTATTTCTGTTATGAATTTCTATACAATGGTTATTGTATTTGTACACTAGGAACCGGAGACAAACTAACCCTAATAGTGTTGCATACATGGGTGTTGTTGCACACCCATACTTCCCTGTGTCAACATGGGTGCTACTGCACACTCATATTTCCTTGCTCCACTACCTTTATTTCTCTACTCCATTACACACGCCAACAAATTATACTATTTGTATTATTTAATCATTTAGATTAAAAATAATGTCATTTAATCTATTGATTTTGTAAAAATAAGCAATTAAAAAAAATTTACTATAAAATAGTTTAAAAAATTAAAGAATAATAAAATTCAAATAAAAAATTATTTTAATATATTTAATTTTTAATAAAAATTAAAAATTAACAAAATATTAAAATAAAATAGTGACAATTAACGAATATTATAAAATAAAAAATTTGTGAATTTTTTTTATATTAATTGTGATCTTGGCATTGTTAAAGACCTATATCTTAATCACATTTAATCAATTAACTAAAAATAATAATATTTTAATAAAAAAATTATTAAAATAATATAATTTGTCTTTATTTAACTCTTTTTACAAAATTAATTGATTAAATGACACCATTTATAATTTTAAAAGACTGAATGACGTGTATTCGTCAGTATTATTCATTCACACCCAAGATCTTCTAAGACGAGCTACAATTAGCTTGTCCCTGTAGCTTTCTTTTTCAGTATTTTGGAGTTTAATCCTTCTTATTTTCTTCTTACCATTAAGACCCAATTTGTTAATTAGCTTGCTTGTATGAGATTGAGTCATGCTGAAGTGGTGGGTCTAAGTATCACAAATTGAAAACTAAGCCTCATCACCCCAAAAGTCTCCGATGTAGAAAGATTTTTCTTTTCACCTTATGAAGCTATCGTGAAATTCAGGTGGTATAGCTTGTTCCCAACAACACATAATATGCAAACCCTACCTTTTCTAGGCTGTTCCTTTTCATGTCGTACATGTTCATTGACAACAACTAATAAGCATAGTAGAGTTCACCATCTATTGGGGTTAACCTAAGAGAGATTAATGTCAAAGGTGTTGAGAACACGAGACACCGTTCTTGAAAATGGGCACCTAAGTTCTATCTTAAAAAGTGTCAAGTGGATCATCCACCACTCTATCAGAGGGTCAGGAGGTACCGTCATCATTCCCACACATAGTGGAACATCTAGTTCAATTTGATGCTTGTCTTTGGTTTGATAGGTGGGTTCACCCTTAATGTCACGTTTCTTTTTAGGACGAGGTATCTTTGCTACTATGATCATAGATATTTTGATATTGTGCACATGCCCTTGTGAAGACTATGAGGAGATAGAGCATGACCTAGATGAAATAAGGAGAGCTAAGACACTCTCATTAGTTTGAGCACTACTTGTTTTTGTTAGGTCCTTTGTTATGACATATTAGGGATACGAAAAGTCACTCAACTTGATCTGAACTTGGTTATGCACAAACTGAATCCTGAGATCCTTTTCACGGTGTCCCTATCCTTAAGGGAATACTTTTTGTACAATCTGGGAAGACATCATTGGAATATGTCAAGTGGACTATACTTTTTTCCTTTATTGGAAGACATTTTGAAGAGGAAAGAAATTACCTAACAAATGAATTAGTTTACAGGTCGGTTGTTGAGTGGACTTGATGATAAGTCGCAACAAAAATTGATTGAATTTTAAATAATGTATGAATTCAGCAGGTTGATTATGCATAATTATGATCTGAAAAGTCTTATAACAGGTTGAAATTCTCTTAAGGAAATTTGGTTAAATAAGAAGCAAAATGTGGTAGATAGTAAAAAACTTTTTACTATTTATAAAGGAATTTATAGTTATGTCAAGCAAGGGAAACAATTATAGAAGTTAGTAGAGAAGACGAAAGGTCTTATATTTAGTTGTAAAATATTTCCTTAAATTTTCAAAGTTTTAGTAATAAAGGAGTTAAGGTTTGGTATCCTACATATAACAGGTAGATAACTGTGATGACCTAGTACACCTTGCTTGTATAGAAGACATCATCTCAAGTAGCTCATGTATGGCGACTTAGTATGGTTAACTAATGGATTATTCCAACTACACGACCTTAGATGTATTATGTACCTAACAACTTACATAAATAGGACCTCACGTTCAAACGAGTAACAATCGATCAGATATAAGCATCGAGATCAAAAGACATGGTGGTAGTACTTGTTTCTACTCTACGTCCAAACAAGAGGTGTCCTGTGAAAACTGCTTATAATGACGTGATTCTAATCGTAAAATTATTATGTTTAAGTTAATTCTGACACTTTGAATAGAACGTTTACCAATATAATATTTATATTTATATTCTATGTGCTTGTATATACCTTATTGATGTTATAAATAAAGATCTGATTATTAGCTTTTCACTAGCATCTCTTTATAATCCCTAATATACTAATATTTCTCAAAACACATAGCTGAACTTTGTATATTTCCAGTTCAATCACTCACATTACGGTCACATGGGAGGCTTGTCCATTCTTTACATGCCAACTTTTATCGTAGGGAGAATTTTGATCCATGTAGTTTCACCTACAAGTCAATAGTGTTATGCTTGTGTGGAAAACATAATGAATTTCTTTAGCGCTTTTTTCCTTCTTCATTTTTTTTGGGATCAATATTTATTTAGCTTTTATTGGATAACATGGTATTTGACCTGTATCCAACTCCATTTAAGTGTTATAAATAATTATGGTTTATGATTTTTAAGGATTATAAGATAGATCTCATTTGAAGACTCGACTTTTAAGAAGATTTTCTTAGAAATGAATCACCTAAAAGAATAAAAGTTTGAAATGTCCTAGGTCATCTTTGATTCAACGGGTTTCAGTGACTCCTCTCTCTTTCTTCTCATATAGAGCTAGAAATATATATAGTTATACATCAGATTGGATATCCTCTGCACTTCACCAAGAGCAATAAATCTGCTTCAGACTGCGTGATCTTGTGTACTTTTGGAGTTTAGACACTTCTCTTCTTCTTCTTTTTCCATATTTCAATTGGGATTTGTAGTTTTGATAATTGATTATATTTATGTGTTCATTATTATAATATTTTCCCTAGGTGTGTCCATTATTTTAGTTCTTTAATCTCTATACTAAAATGTGGAGCAAATTCTTCCTATAACCCATTTGTGCATGGTTCAAAGATGCCACTTTATTGTTGTATCATTTTAAAGTAAAATTGTGTAACAAGGTTTTAGGAAAATTAGTTGATAATTATATATATTGTATTTGGGTTTTAAGGGTATTTTTATTTTGTTTAAATTTGGGTAGATAGAACAGTAATTTATTTTTTTTCAATTTAAATTAAATAAGATAAAAAATTGATTTTTTTAAAGAAGTTTAATCAAATTATTTTATTTCTTTAAAAGAAGAAGGTAAATATAGATTTATATTAAATTAAGTTTAATGGAATTACTTATAAATGTGTAAAAAACAAGGGATAAAATCATTCAAAACTAAAAATGACACATCATTCAAAACAAAAAATGACACATGTAAATATATATATTAATAAGATTTTTCTTTCAATTTAAATTTTAGAAGATAAAGAAATAATTTTTTTAAAGAAGAGTAATCCGATCATTTTTTCTTTTTCAAACAAATAAATATAAGTTTTATTGATAGAATTAAAATAAATTAAGCTTAATGCACACGGATTTTGTTACTCTTTTTTAGTTTATACGCATTCTTGAAATATTATAAAAATAAAAAATTATTTATTTTATATCATAAGATAATTTGTTTAAGAATATCATATAATAATAGAATATAAAAATTGTTGGTTAGTTCTAAAATTGTTCTTCGAAATGTATTAAGATTTGAAATTGTTGTTTTAAGTATTATAAATTTCATTATTTTCGTTAATATGTCAAATTAGTCCTAAGAGATTGATGTGTTAGATAATTCTTTTAAACTAATGATCATTCTATGAATAACATTTATGTTTTTTTATTGGTTAATATTAAAAGTTAATAAAGAAAAATAATATAAATAAGAGAATCATATCTTCTCCGTCTCTCTCATGTTTACCCTTATCTCATCGTCCGTCTCTGGCAGATCCATTTTTCCTATTTTTATCGCTCCCACTTTCTCTCACATTTTAATATTTATCTTACAAAGACATATCTATTAATAGTATTATTATGTTTGATCACTATAAAGAGTTGGAAGTTTGTGAAAGCAAGTTGTTAATTTTGATAAGATTGAGATAAAAAAAAACACAAAGCGATATATTTTCTTGAAGTTTTAGAAAGAAAAAAAATTAGAATAAATATTGTTAAAAATGAAGGGTGTGGTGGGTAGCTTCATAAAAGTAAGAGGAAAATGGAAGCTGGTGAAACTTAATTTATATTGCATATATGATTGAGAAAAATATCACATGATTATCACATGGTCTCTCCTATTAGTTTTTATTAAAATTTAAAAAATATGACTAATTCTAAATTATGAGATTTGAGATGTAAAAATTAAACTGATTTTGTAAGATAATTATGTGATATATAATATCTTTTATCTAATTAAAATGTGACATATAATTTTTATTAAATAAGGGTAAACATGAGACAAATTATTGATATTTTTAAAAAGTGTATTTTTTTTTAATTTTTATGTTATTTATAAGAGTATTATAAATAAAATATTGTTTTTAATAAAACCTAAATTTATCCTTAAAAAATTTAAATTTAAATAATTCTATTTAAAAATTATAAAGCTAAACTTACTCACTTGAAAAAAACTTAAGTTTACTTATTAAAAAATTACGAAATTATTTGGATCTTACTCCCCTAACAACTAGATGTATCCATGGTTCGGTCCAATCCGGTCTAGTTTTGAATAAATTTTTTTAATTAAATCGGACCGTTCATATAGTTCAAATCAAATCGGACCATTTGGTTATCTAAAATGTTATAATCAAATGATTTAGTCTGATCTAATTAACGATTTTGAACAATTAATAATACATAAATATAATTAAGTTTAATATGATATAGTCTAATATAATATAATCAAATGTGATGATCATTAATCATCATACATAGATAGATATTAATGTTAAATATATAAATAAATACATAAGAAGCACAAACGCCAACGTCTTATCTTGTAATGTTACAAAGCACACTTGTAAAATCTCATATCAATTGAACGAAGAATAAACTGTTTCAAAAAATGAACAATTAATTTAATAAATCATCTTGCTAACATGTTGAAAGTTATCAAGAATTCAAAATCAACAAAACCTAACCAAACCACGTATCCAATGAAGAATACCATCTGAATACTTTCCTTAAAAGCATCACATTTCACTTAATTGCATTCAAAATGATTGGTAAGAAAGCATAATTCAAGTAAAATACTGCATTTATCCAAATATTAAACCAAATAGCATCACTTGTTTCAGGAATAAGTAAAAGCCTTCAAATTTTAATCATCAAAACAAATGCAAATAAAATAAATGATTTCCTAAAAGTTCGTCAACAATTACATTGGAGCATAAAATAATAATAATAAATTATATTATCTGTTTGGTACGTGTCTTTCCAACCAAATTAGAGTCGTTCAAGATGGTATCAAATGTCATGGTCTGAATAGAAAACAAGAACTCAATTTCCTTCTCCTTAAGTTTGGTTTTAATAGGCTCCAATAATTAATACCTCGATAGCGCATTAGGATACTCTTCAGTCTCCCATCCTCGTCCACCATCTTTCCTTTTTTGCTCTTTTTGTTCGACTTGTTAACCTTAATGTCATTCACCATCGAATTGACAAACTCGACTAACTCTATCCTAATTCTACTTTGTTTTTTGTCAAAATCAACGTCAAAAATCTTTCGTAGACGGCTAGAATACATACGATAGATGTAGAAAAATAGGATGAATAAAATAAAATAGAATTAGAGTTAACCTGAAAAGAAAATATTTATATATACAATAAGTTATTTAATTTAAAAAAATTAATTATTTATTAAAATTAGATCAAATCATTTAAAAATCGGTTTTATATTATACATGCTCTACCAAAAAGTTTTATTTATGAAACTGTTTGATTTAGACTGACCGATTATTTGATATACACTTATTCGACCCGTTTTTGGAGATCATTGCTC
Source organism: Hippophae tibetana (assembly GCA_037013495.1). Taxonomy (NCBI): domain Eukaryota; kingdom Viridiplantae; phylum Streptophyta; class Magnoliopsida; order Rosales; family Elaeagnaceae; genus Hippophae; species Hippophae tibetana. The sequence continues at coordinate 122,409,590 of CM072801.1, forward strand.
ACGTCACAACTGCACTTGATTAATTTCTTTTGAGAAAGAAGCTAATACCAATAACTCATTGATAGATCGGATTAAAAACGACAACCTCTCCTAACAAACTCCGCTGAACTTACGTCGTTCTACTTTTAAGCACTGGTCAGAGTTTCGGAGAAATTAGGTCATAGTCCCATCGTTTTAAACTCCATTTTCTAGGGTTTAAGCAGAGTTGCTATCTTTCTTCAAAAATGGCGTCCAAAACCCTTATTCGATCCGGATCTTCTTTATTGAACCGATTATTGTCAAAGCCACGCCATATCCAGAATCTGAACTCGAGCTCCCCTTCTCTACCTCATGTCATTGAGATCACACCAAAGCTGTTTCCATCAGTTTCCAACTTCCAAACTTCCTATCAACTGCAGAAGAACGAAGACTCCGAATCTATAAAAAAAGTCGCCTCGGAGGGGTTTGTGTACCCATGTGGTCTCCCTTCTCTCCGGTTCTTCTTACCCGATGGTATTATGTCTCCCTCTGGTATTTGGTTTTTTTGTTGCTGGTATTCCTTTTGGGCGGCTGAAGTTCGGTATCTTTCAAACAACCGCTATTGAAATTATTTTAGAGTGCTAACTTGTGTGGAGTTTTTACTCCAATGATGTGCTACATTGAATTCTAGAATGAAAATCAACCTCATTGAGTTTGTTTAAGCTGTATGTAGAAATGACTGAATGAAATGTCTTTTCGATATGCTAATTTGTATTTTCAGTAATACCGAAAGATGTGCTTGAAATGACTTTAATTGACGATACAGTATTTTAGTATCGATTCACCTTACTAATTTGGTTGTATATACAGTCATGAGTTTTTGACACAATGGGTTTCCTTGCCGTTTCATGCTATAAGTAATTACTTAAACAAGTACATGTGTTTATTATAAAAGAAGATGTTTACATTCGTTTAGTTTTATCATCTTTGTGGTTGAAATGAACCTTTATCTCACTTGACTCTGTAATTGACGATTTTGATAAGTACTTCTTATGACTTATGGTACTTGTTGTTATTTGTTAAGAAACTACACAAGCAGTGTCGTCTGTGACCTGGTATTCATTTTTAGTCAATGTATTTCTTTGCAAAAATCATGTGTCCCCATAAACTTCTTTTATCAGCAACAATACCATGAGGTATGGGTAATTGTTGCTGGAAAAAACCTGTTCATTAGTTGCGTGGTTCTGAGCTTCAGGGAAGAAAAGCTTTTGTGGGTTCAGATCAAAGATTTAAATATTTTAGTCGTTAATGGCATTTTCCATATTTTTTGGTTTCTAAACTGTTTCGCCTATTCTTCAGGTGAAGATTCTACGTCACAAGAGCCAATGCTTCTATTCCCCAAAAGAACATTTCAACCTAGCACCATCCGGCGTAAGAGGAATCATGGATTCTTTGCCCGGTATATATCTCTCCCTATCCTTCATCTTTCAAACCAAAAAGAATAGCCTTTAAATTTTACTTAAATGTATTTGGCCTTCTCTTAAGTTGTGTTGTTACATTCTCCACATGCTGGTGCTTTTAAGATGCAAGTTTTGGATAATTTGAAGGAAAGAGGGAGTTGTGTCTTAGGTCATCTTTGAGAGTTGAGACAACTAGTGTGTATAACTTCCTTTCTTCCTTCTGGAGTACGTTTCATTTATGTTTTTCATTCTCATTGGCCATTTAGGGAGTTGTTGAACTTGACCCTATACCTTATGCATACATCAGAGCTGTGTTCAAAGTCAGATGAGCTAGAATGATTTAAATAGCCCATCTCAAATCAAATGTTTTTTGCCTATGATATTTCTCTCTATTTAAGTGTGTGGTGCTAGGTTGGAAAGGAGGATATTTTTGAAAATTTTATTTTGTGGTTCTCCATTTTTATTTCCTTGCTTTTCGATACTTGATTTTCCTTAAAGAGATTATAAAAATCTTTATATATTCGTGTACGACTTAATATGCCTGCTCAAAATCAACAGCAAGGCAACCAAAGGTGGCAGGAGAGTGATTGCTCGAAGAATTGCTAAAGGTCGGTCAAGAATTACAGCTTAGGATATCTTCCTCTGGCAAAGACTCGTTCTAGTTAAAAAGATTGAATTAATGTGTAGAAATTTGCCTTAGATCCCAGCAAGGAAGTTGGCAACTTAAAACATCTCTGTTGGTGTGACATAATTTACAAATGAAGTCCTTATAGGGCTTTGCTTATTCACCACATTATCATCTCTCTGTTATTGTTTTAATCAACTCTTATTCATCAGTGGCATAATCCTTCTTTCTTTCATGTAGATCCTGATTTTGGTGCTTCAAAATACTTTGAGTGAATTCTTTTTCTTGGTGATGATTCAATAAAATTTGTGGTTGTTGTTAGAGGAATACTTTAATATATCTTTGGATATAATAATCAAAGTTGAAATTGTTTTGGTTGAATAAATGGTCAGAAATTTTCGTTTCAAGCTTAGGCCTCATTTTCTATTCAACAATTTTCAATAACAATTTATAAATCCTTAATGTTCCTAAGAATAATCCAAAGTCAATGACACATTATCATTTGTTTTTTTGGGAAGTGGACGTGTTATCATATTGAAAATTATTTTATGATAGTTTATACAAGTAAAAAAAAACAAAAATAGGACCTAACCATTATGCTCACTTTATATATTTTTATGAAATTTTTTTTTTGACATACTATTTTATTTCAATTAAATACCGTTTAAATTATACGATGATTATATAAATTCGTTAAATATTGAAAATTATTTAATTAAATTATGTTCAATATTATTTAAGTGTTATTTTTATTATTATACGTTTTATGCATGTGATTTTTTTAATTTCTTGAGTTTTTATTACATTTATTATTTGTCAAAATCTTAATTTAGAATTATAAAATAAAAAATTTCAAAATTGTTTTGAAATTAAGTATGAATTTTCTATTTAAAATATAAACATAAAATTTATATATAACTAAAATTTTAGGCTTAATGAATGGACATAAAAACTGGGTGACTAATTCAAGGGAATATGAAGAATTGAAGATATTAAAAAAACAAAAAAATGAAAGCAAACTTTGAGAATACCATGAGGAAAATAAAATGGAAAAAAAGAAAAGAAAAAGAACACTCATATATATACCAAACTTCGGTGATTGTCGTTTGATGTATTTTTACTTTTTGCTTGGCCCAAACTACTAGTTTCAATAGTAAAGATTCACTTGAGAAAATAATTTACCTTAAATTAAATGGTATTTGAAAAATAAATACTAAAATATTAATATAAAAGCAGGGAATTGGAATGTGAGAGGAGAAGCAACATATAATTGTATGAATTGCACGAGTGAAAGCTCTTCGTGAAGATCTTTTAATATATAATTACAATAATCTTATAATTATAAAATTAAGTATAAAAATCTCATAATTTTTACAATATAAATACATTAATATTATAATTCTTAAATTAGACACAGAGATCCTATAATTTTTAAAATAAATATTTTAATTATATAATTTATGACTTAGTTATTATTAATCTTATTATAATAAAAAATAAATATTTTTATTCTTATAATTTATTAAAATTAGTATTTATAGTACATCAAAAATATTAAAAGTGAGCATTTATAATGTCTAACTTTCATGAATAATCAGATTATAAATATCTAATTCAAAAATTATAAATTTAAAATGCTTATTTGCACATAATAATAAAATTACTATGATATTTTAAAAAAAATATGAAATTTTTAATGTTTAATATAATAATTATGAGATTAAATTATTTAAATCAAATAATTATAAGAGAGCTAGTGATTTAGGTTTTCAACTAGGAGAGCGTGATTGAAAACCTTCTCTTCATCTCTCATCTACGATTTAAAATTTATTTTTCATCCTCACTTAAAATCCTTATATAGACATATTGGAAATTCTTAATGGTGATAAACGAGCACCTCAAATGGGAAACAAAGATCCATGTAATAATTTAAATATTATTTTTTATTTGTTATAATTTTTTTAAAAAAATTATTATAAAATAAAAATTATAATAGAAATAAATAATAAATACTTTGTAATAAGAAAAATAAAATTTTATATCAATAAACAATATTTACGTGAAATGAAAAAAAATATGATATATGTAACAATAAATACATAATCATTTTATTAAACAATATTGATAGTGTTGGCATGTGAATAATATGACAGACAACAAGGAGACAACAATGCAGGAATTATGGCAGATAATCAGCAGACAAGAATAATAATGGAAATTAATATTGTTATAATTTGTTTCCTTTCTGTTTCCTTTTGTATACAAATACTATACATTTGTACAAAAATATTAGAACAGAAATAATATGAAAATATATCTGATAATTATCAATAAACACAATTGTTGACATGGTATCAGAGCAAGGTATGGAATTACCTACTATGTTGTTTTCTGTTCTCAGACAATTTGATTTCTGATTTCTGGTGTGACCATTCTGGTTTACACTTACCTTCTTTTTTTATCTCTGATTTATGGTATGGCAATCCTGGTTTACTCGTAAAACTGTACCAATACTATTTCCTCGAAGAAAAATGAATCACAGAGATTAACAGTGTTGCACCGTAGAAGTGGTTCTGAAAAAAAAAATTACGTCAAGTTGGTGCAATGGCCAATCTAAATTTGCCGCAAGAGATAACAAGACTCTAACGGTTTTTAGTTTAGCCACAGGTGAGAAGGTTTCTTGATAATCTATCCCGTGTTTCTGTGTATATCCTTTTGCTACAAGTCTCGCCTTGTATCGATCAACTAACCCATCTGCTTTATATTTAATGAAGAAAATCCACTTGCATCCTACCATCTTCCTCCCTTGAGGCAACTCGCTTAACACCCATGTGTTATTCTTCTGCAATGCCTCAAATTCCTCTTTTATAGCTTGAGCCCATTTTGGATCAGATAAGGCTTCTTCAATGCTACTTGGAATTTGACACGAGAAGAGTGTTTGTGCAAATGCCCTGATAGGTTCTCATAACCTTTGAGTAGATACATAATTTGCTATTGGATACTTGGATTTTCGTTCTTCTCTTTCTGGGGAGTATCGATTTGGAGGTTTGTCTCGATTGTGTCTAAAAGGTAAAACATAACCAACAGATGTATTTATAGCATTAGTTTGTAAAGGTGTTCTAGAATAGCTTACCTAGAAGTATTCTCAGCAGGAGGATCATTGGGTACTAGGGAGTGGAGGGGTACATCAACCACTTCATCTTCTGGAGATTCAATTACTACTTCAGCTTCAGTTCTTGGAAGTTTAAACTCGAGTCTAGATACTGGCTCCTCCATATGATTGGCATGATCTGAGTATATTAGACTAGTGTCTAATATTTCAACATCAAGCCAATTTCGTTCTTCACCATAACTCTCCTCCTGAAGAGTGGAATTGGATACCGGTGATGGAAAAAACCATTCTGATTCGAGGAAAGTGGCATCCATGGTAATATAGGTTCTTTTAATAATTGGATCATAGCATCGGTAACCTTTTTTTTGGACGCCATATCCCAAGAATACACATCGGATAGCACATGGATCCAACTTAGTTCGTTGATTTTTATGGAGGTGGACAAAAGAAACACATCCAAAAATTCGGGGCAAAAGCATCAAAATAGTAGGCAAGGGAAAATGATCAGATAGCACTTTTAATGGAGCCTGAAATTGTAAGGTTTTTGTGGGCATACAATTCAGTAGATACACTGCTGTAGTAAGAGCATCACTCCAGTATTTATTAGGCATATGTGCACCGATTCGTAAGGCCCGAGCCGTTTCTAAAATATGCTGATTCTTCCTCTCCGCAGTCCCATTCTGTTGTGGGGTTTGTGAACACGAGGTTTCATGGAGAATACCATGGTTGTCCAAGTATGTCTGAAATTGTTGATTAACATACTCCCCTCCATTATCAGACCTAAGTAAACAGGTGAAATGTAGCAAATACTTCATCTTTGTGTTTGAGAAGGTAAAGCCATGTCATTCATGTACAATCATCAACAAAAATAACAAACCAACAATGACCCGATGACGTAATGACCGGGGAAGGTCCCCAAACATCAGAATGTACCAAAGCAAAAGAAGTCATACTTTTATTCATGCTCATAGGATAAGACGCCATATAACTTTTTGCTAGGATACAAGTATCACATTTGAAATCTGAATGTGTGATATTTGAAAATAAACTAGGAAGTAAGTGCTTTAAATACCCGAATGATGGATGCCCAAATCTACGATGACATAGCCAAATCTGTCGTTCCTTGTTACCAACAGTGTTTTGCATATGATTAGCTCTTCCTGAACTGAGGTCATCCACATAATATAGCCCTCATCTCCTAGTACCATGCCCAATGATCTCCTTGGTGAGAATATCCTGTATAAGGCAAAAAGTAGAATACATCAGTACTACACAGTTAAGATCTGAAGTGACCTGACTTACAGACATTAGTCGGTTTGACAGAGAGGGAACAAGTAAAGTATTAGATAATGATAACGAAGGAGATAAGGTCACTGTTCCAGCTCCTGTAACTGGAGAAGTGACCCCATTTACATTGGCAACACGACTCCGTCTTGGCTGAGTTGTATTGGAGAGATCGTTTGGATCAAATGTCATGTGATCTGTAGCTCTAGAGTCCAGAATCCAATCCTCCTTATCACTACGAGTAGAGATGTGAAATGCTTTACTTGAAATACCTGGATCTTGGGAAGATTCGGTCTGAGAAGTAAGGGATAGTGAGGCATTATTGGTAGCCACAGCGGCTCGCCCAGTGGTGTCCCGTTTCTTCCGTGCTTGAAGATCATTCCACCATTCTGGATACCCATGTAGTTTGAAGCAGTTTTCACGGGTGTGTTTGGATTTTCCGCAATGGCCACATTTCATGTCAAGAGATGGTGGATTTCCCGTGGATTTCTTGCTACCCAAGGAAGTTCCTGTTTTTGGTGGCACTAGATTATGGTGTCCCTTGACCCCTTTAAAAATCATAACTGCTCCGGGTGTCGTATCTACACATGTGATCATCACGGTCTACCTGACCTATTCCCTACGGACGAATCCAGAGGCTTGTTCCACCGTAGGGAATGGTTTGATCTGAAGCACATCACTTCGAGTTTTATCCAATCTATCATCAAGTTCATCGAGGAAGGTATACACTCGATCTTCCTGTATGATGGAGTTGTATTTTTTTATATCAATCACACACTCCATTGGATTAGGACGGCAGAAATAAATTTCACGCCACAACCCTTGAAGGTCATTGTAGTATTTTTCAATGGATCCACCCGCTTGCTTCGTACGCGTAACTTGACAGCGAAGATCATACACTTGAGACGTGTCTGTCCCATCATAGTAAGTGGTAGCCACCGAATCCCAAACCTATTTTGCAGTTGGGAATCGGATAAAATTTGCAATTAAGGAGGGGTCCATCGAATTGATCAACCATCCTTTGACAATGGCATTTTCAGTACGCCATCTCCTAAATGAGGGGTCGGTTTCAACCGGTTGAGGAAAGTCCCCATTAATATATCTCAGTTTATCTTTGCCAGAGATATACATATCCACCACCTGGGACCACAAGGCATAGTTGGATCCTCCCAACTTGATACTAATGGGAGCAGTCGACGCTTCAGTTGGCGAAGGTTGTGAGCTGATCTGAGCTTTAGTTAGAACTTCCGTCATTTTCGCCGTCAACTCTTCCAACATGAAATTGGTAGTTAAATCTCTAGATTCCGCCATGAAATCTAAAAAAAAATTCTTCCTTTTTTCCTTTTTTTTTTTACAAAACATCCACTATATAAATGAAAAAAAACAACTTGTAACCCTAACCCTAATTTCCCATTCTCGCACCAGGATATGGATATCCCACCAGGATATACTATTACAACAGGAAAAGAAACTGCATGTAGATTACAACGAGCATTGTATGGACTAAAAAAATCACCTCGAGCATGGTTTGGTAGGTTGAGTTCAGCAATGAAGAAATATGGGTTCCAACAAAGCAACTCTAATCATACTCTTTTCCTAAAACACCGATTGGGGAAGATAACAGCCCTTATAGTCTATGTAGACGACATGATCATTACAAGGGATGATAAAGAAGAAATCTCTAAGCTTCAAGAACAACTGTCAAATGAGTTTGAAATGAAGAATTTGGGAGGGCTTAAATACTTCTTAGGTATTGAGGTAACAAAATCAAAACAAGGCATATGTCTTTCCCAAAGGAAATATACTTTGGACCTACTGGCAGAGGCAGGACTACTAGATTGTAATCCTGTTGATATTCCAATGGTTCAAAATCATAAACTCGGAGAATATGTGGACCAAGTACTAGCAGATAAACAGAGATATCAACGGTTAGTAGGTAAACTCATATATTTATCTCATACTCGACCTGATATTGCTTATGCTGTGAGTGTTGTGAGTCAGTTCATGCACTGTCCAAGTGAAGACCATATGGATGCGATCATGCAAATACTTCGTTATTTAAAGTCCTCCCCTTGGAAAGGACTTATGTTTTCAAAGAATGGTCAATTAGAAGTCCTTGGATATACATATTCAGACTCGGCAGGGAATATGAGGGATAGGAAATCTACTGCTAGGTACTTCACTTTTGTGGAGAGCAATCTTGTTACATGGAGGAGCAAGAAACAAAAGGTAGTTGCCTTATCTAGTGTTGAAGCTGAATTTTGAGGAATGGTCAAGGAAATATGTGAGCTCCTGTGGTTGAAAAAATTTCTAACTGAGATTGGTGTTGCTCCTAACTCTGAAATGAACTTATTTTGTGATAACAAATCAGCCATTGCCATCTCTCACAATCCAGTTCAACATGATCGCACGAAGCACGTTGAAGTGGATCGGAACTTCATCAAACAGAATCTTGAAGAAAAGATTATTAAGCTTCCATTTGTTAAGTCAAAAGATCAATTGGCTTATATACTCACAAAATCTGTGTCTGCAAAGAACTTTTATAACTCATTTGACAAGTTGGGCATAAGAGACATATATGCACCACCTTGAGGGGGAGTGTTGGCATGTGAGTAATATGGCAGACAACAAGGAGACAACAATGCAGAAATTATGGCAGATAATCAGCAGACAAGAATAATAATGGAAATTAATATTGTTATAATATATTTTCTTTCGTATACAAATACTGTACATTTGTACAAAAATATTAGAACATAAATAATATGAAAATATATCTGATAATTATCAGTAAACACAATTGTTGACAGATAGAATCTTGTGATAAATTAATTTGAAATAATAATAATAAATTATGAAATTTTATATTTTTAAAGTTTACATAATTTTTATAAAAGAAAATTATTGACATTTTATAGAATAAAATACAACTTAAAAATAAAATATAAATATATAATACATTACTTATGATTAGCTTGATTAAAATGTAAATAAAAAAATAAAAATAAAAAATATTATTTTTTATATATTTATGAAAATAAAGTATATAAATTCAAAAAATAGAATAAATAATACAATCTTCATCTTTATCTCATCTTATATTATAAAATATAAATTCTCATCCTGTTTTTTACTTTTTATTTTATTATCTTCATCTCGATCTCTAATTCTCTAATCAAATAATCCCCTTAAAAATTTAAGGTGTTAGAGAGCATTTACAACCGTATTAGTGAGAGCTTCCTTATTAAGTCCAGGGAAGTTACACATGATGTTTACTATTAATTTTTCATTAAATAATATAGATAAACTGTTATTAAATACAAGTCATTTATTATTATATATAAATTATAATTTTAAAAATAATAATAATTAATTATGCTCTAAATTGAGAACTATTACAATTCTAAGATAAATACATTTAATATTTATTAATAACTAATGACATTATTATATAGCTTAACTCCAAATAATAAAATACAATCAACCATGCATAGCACTACGTAGGGATGTCCAAAAACTGGGTTGAATCGGTTTAAACTGAAAAATCGGTACGATCTGTATTAAGTAAAAATCGTTTTTCAAACGATCTAGTTCGGTTATAAAAAATTTAAATCGGTCAGATCGAATTGGACCGGTTTTAATAAATAATTAATTTTTTTTAATTAAGTAGCATATTGTATATATAAATATTTTCTTTTCGCATTAACACTAACCTTATTTCATTTTCATTCATCCTATTCCTCTGTGTCTACCGTTTGGGATTTGGTCGTCTACAAGACTCAAAAAAACCTTAACCAACCATCGTCGTCTCTAATAGCACCCAAGCACTCAACCATTCTCATGTCGCCTCCACCACTAGCCAGCCATCTCTCCTCGTGTTCTATCATCCATGGATAAAATAGGTATGTGGTCTACTGGTAGGAGTTTTTTTCCCTCAATTAGGATCCAATGCCTGAATAGCTTTTCTAAGAGAACTATAATCAATGTTATTGTCTGCATGGGAAAAAAGGTGTGATGGATACAAGCCATAAAGGTTTCATTCAATCTCTTCCTTTTTTGCTTTAAAAATAAAGATGAAATGGATTGTGTTGAAAGTGGAAGACCTTAGTTGTTTGATGATTGGCTTGGTTTTTTTTAGTTTATGAAAAGGGTTTTTTTGAGTTTATGAAATGCTTCCTCAAATGAGTTTTTGATAAAAAAAAAATTAGTTTATAATAGGGATTTTGGACACCCTTAATTTCTGTTTATCTCCTTCACTAGCTGTGAGAGCCAAAATTATCATTACATCATATTTGTCCATTTCTAATAATGCTTTGATTTATTAGTTTCAATTATTTTATTAAAAATGATAATAAATATCATTTTCAATTTCAATGTAATTACATATTCTCAACATCACTAATATTTTATTCATTCTTTAAGCCTCAATCGTGATTAAAATAACAAATACGCTTTCTATTTCAATATGCTTTCTGTTTAAATATTGAAAAATCATCTTCATTTTCAAAGTATTAACATAGGCTCAATAGAAAATAACATCTTTTTTTCATGTTTTTTCCCCTAATTTCTAATAAAAATCACGCATAAAATATCATGTGATTTCTGATTTCAGCCAATATTAACATACATGTTCTTTACTAGCAGAAAATATAACGTGTTATTTAAACTACATAATTGTATATAATTACGTTTGTTTCAATCTATTTATAATGAAATGGATAATGTTTTGTCTTATTTATATCATAATTTGTTCGTCCTTTATCTAATTAGTTATTTTAATTTTGAAATGATTTTTGATTAAGTACAAAAGGTAATATTTTAATATATTAAAAATATATACTGATATATATTCTATACATAGGTGATGGTTTACATGAGTTAAAATTCCTTTTTGCTTGAAAAAATTTGTAAAATTTTGATTTACAAATTCCGTTCCATTATCACTTCTAAAAGTTTTAATCTTTGCATCATATTGATTTTCTACAAAATTATAAAATTCTTGAAATTGAGAAAATACTTCACTTTTATTTTTTAACAAGTGTAACCATGTGGTTCTTGAAAAATCATCTATAAATATAACAAAGTATTTATAACCATTAAATAACTCAATTGGAGCAGGACCCCAAACATCAGAATGTATTAACTCAAAAAGTTTTTTGCTTTTACAATTGGATAAACTAAATGGTAACCTTGTGTGCTTTCCTAATTTGCAAATTTCACAACTACTACAATCTAGTTGTTTGAAATCAAAAATACATTTTAAAATCTTATCGGAAGGATGTCCAATTCTCTTATGCCAAAGAGTGCCTAATTCTTCTTCTTTTTTAATATTGAAGTTGCATTTTTCTTCACTCAGAATATAAAGCCCATTTTCTAGAAAACCTTCACCAATGATATTCTTCGTTATCAATTCCTGAAAAATCACATTTTTGGATGTAAATGTAATTTCACAATTTAAGTCTCGTGTGATTTTACTAATGGATAACAAGTTAGATGTACAATTATTCACATGCAAAACATTAGAAATTTTTCTTGAAAGGAGACTAATTGAACCATTTCCTAAAATTTTCATTTTTTTCACCATTTGCAACGATTACAAATTGTTTAGTCTCAATTTTTTTGTAATTATTGAGTAAGTTTTTATTTCCAGTTATGTGATCAGTTGAACCTGAATCAAGAATCCATTTGGAATTTAAAGAATTTTGAGTAAGGTTTGTAATCATACCAGAGGTTTTTTGAGATTTTCCTTGAAACATCATGGATAATTTTGTATACAATTGCCTCATTTGATCCATATTCACCTCACCTTTTATTTCTTTTTCACCCTCGTTTGTACTCATATCCTCTTTTTTCCTTTTGTGCAGAGTAACCCATTTTCTCTCTACTCTCTACCCGATTTTGTCGCTGATCTCCCCCTCTGACGAAGCCTCCACCTCGCCTTCCCTTTTGACGGAGATGAGGGTTGAAACACCAGCATTCCTCACGCTTTTGTCCTTCCTTCTTACAATAATCGCAGCGAGTGAGTGTTTGGTCTCCCCGACGTTCTGGCCTAGGGTTAGATCTGGTGACGAAAGCCTTGGCTTCGGGGTTGTCAAGTAGTTGAGTACCCATCACTATTCTTCTTGTCTCTTCTCTTTCAACCATCCCAACAACCTCATCAACAGATGACAGCTCACCCATGAGAAGAATTTGTGAGTGTACCCCCTCATAGCTTGAATCGAGCTTGGCGAGGAAGGTGAAAATTTCATCCTGCTCCTCTCTTCTTTTGATTTCATCAAGATCGGCTGTGAGAGGTCGATACACTCTAATCTCATCATTCTTTTTTTGGATTTGGTTGAATAGTTCGGTGACAGATTGATTTTGTTGTTGTAACTGTTGAAGTTCTTGTTGAAGTTGATAAATAAGAGAGTAATTTTTCTTCTTTCCGAACATTGTCTCGGCTTTAACCCACATATCTCGAGATGTATCTAGATATGTCATGAGATCAGAGATATGGGGTTCCATGGTTGTCAGTAACCAACTCGTGACTAGATTGTCACTCTTTCTCCATTCTGAAATTTCCTTTCTTTCTTCAACTGTTGGGTGTGTTGGATCTTCGGCTTTTGGTTTTGATTTCTCACCAGTAACATGCTCAAATTTGTCTCTGCCGATTAGACCAAAAGTCACTTGACATGCCCAAAGATGGTAATTTTTACCATTTAGCAGCACACATGTAAGTCTCTCTATATGTTGTGACATTTTCTAGATTTCTTGAACTTATACAGTTCTTGTTTGTGGGATTGATTTGGAGCAAGATCAAATCTGCTCTGATATCATGTTGATTTTCTCTGATTTTTGTTGAGAGAGTTATTGAATTGATTTTGGCTTAATGTCTAATGTTATATTTATACATTGAAAGGAAAAAACTAGCCGTTATTAAACTAGTCGTTATTAATCTAATTATTCTCAACACATTCTTCAAAGAAAATCTCACAATCATCACTGCTTATATTCGTCTTCTTTCACCAGGTTTTCAGTTTGACTATGTGTTTGATTGGACTATCTTGAAATATCAGCAATCCCAAATTGCCAATCCACCTGACCGTGCTATTGTAAGAACAAACATCTAGCTTTTTTACATGTTAGAAAAAAAAAATTAATTTCTTGCTTCATGTAATTGCCTTGTCAGGGTACTGGTGCGGGACCCAGCCTGGAGTGCCTCATGTTATTGCTATTGCTGATAGATAAACTGGTAAGTTTACTATCCTGATTGTTGTATGTATGTATTTAAGATATGTTTATTAGTTCAAACCATTGTTTTTTTGTTGCTATTTATTAGTCCAAACCTTTTTTACTTGGCCATTATAATCCATTACTTGATTGGTTTATTCTTGCCATTTCTGAATAGTTCGTTCTTACTCGTATTGAACATGTCTGTATGTTTTCATATGCCATGGATGTTTGTTTTTGGTATGTTATACATATTATTGCATCTGGAAATGAAAATAGACCCACAGATTGGTCTTCTTCAGATCCCTCTCGTAGGAAAAGCTCTGGACCTATTATAAATTCTGGAAGCTTGTCTCGACAAAAAAGTTCAGCTACAAATGATGCAGCTCTATCTAAATATGCTGTGGTGAGTGCTTTCTTTTGTATCTGTCGTTGGATTTCCTTTCTTGTTCACGTAAATTTTCTGCTATAATGACCACTTATTTCAGTCTAATATATTCTGATTGCCTTTTTCATTCAGACGTTTGATTAGCTATTTATGTTTACTATTTTACTGGGTTATGTAAATAAGTTTCGTTGATTTATTCTTCCTCTTGCATTAGAAAATTGAAGTTTTAAAGCAATTCAAGCATTTCACTTTGACTTGTTCATTCTTTTTAATTGCAGCTTGATAGTTATTTACGATTAATTATATCTTGCATTTTCTTCAACTTCATGCAGTTATCGAGCTCATACTTCTTGAGAGCAAGTGGATTAAGGAAAGCTGTTGTACCTAGCAGCCGTGGTGCTGTGATTGTGGGCAATGAATCCGATCCGTCTTGCCCTCAGATAACAGATGCAAGCCCTGGAGGACTTCGTAAAGTTTATAGTGGCCAAAGAAGCTCACCTGTTATGTCTTCAGAGCACAACCATATGTCAACTGGCAGAAACACATCCAACGTAAGGCACTTGGAGTCCACTCTAATAGTGAAGAAAGGGCACATTATTAATGCAATCATCAGCTGTTTTTCTGAGCCACTGTAAATTCAAAGAAGCATAAAAAAAGGGTAATTCATGCACCTGGAGTGGAATCTGTTTTGTATGTGTATGATGTTTGAGGAAAGCTGCAACAGTTTGGGGGGTTTGTTATCGTGAGAAGTATGCAATAATGGAGAGATCCTACAGAGGATGTGCTGCGGAAATGCTTTCCAAGGTAAAACTGCTATTGTTGGTACCCAAGTTTCACTTATACGTTTGTTCACCTTGCTTATCGATGTAAATGCATCAATCAAGTTAATGTCTGCTGTGACTAAAACACAAATAGGCACGATACCGTAGTATTGCAAGTGCTTTTAATATCAATATGCTTATGGAAGGTGGACATCTCAAGCTACATTTTGATCATTGGTGTTCAAAGCCTTGCTGTTTTTGGATGTCTTTGCATTTCTCTATGTTTTTGTAGTCATGAGTAGTAATGGTAGCATGTGTCGTGGGAACTAGTATTATTACCGAAGATTTTTATATTATCCCGAATGTAAAATCGCCTCTGCTATCGAAATGATAAATCCCCCTTCCGTTCTCACTCTCTCATCATTTGTTCATATTGGTAAAATAAACCATTAGTAATTTCATTATTATTTTTTAAAATAATTAGCTATTTAAATTAAATGCCTATTTTCATTCCCTAATGTTAATTCGTGAAATTTGTAAATTCGATTACGAGATCATGTCTGTGCGCAGAAATGATCACGTCATGTGCAAGTTGATTTTTTTTAAAGGTATGAATAAAAATATTTATGTTTTTGGATACATTGATAATTTAATTTTATAAAAAATTTAGGATATTGATAACGATAAAAATTCATATAAAAGTAAAAAAAATGAAAAATTATTTAAAAATATTAAAATTTTAGATTTTAATTTATAGAGAAAATTAAATAATAGTTTTCTTAATAAATTTATAGTTATATGTTAAATAAAATAGTAAGTAACTTGAGTGAAAATGAAATGTATAAATATTAAGAAATAATTTTATAATTACATTTAAATGGATATATTTTTTTAGTTCAAAGTAAATACAATCTTGATTTAAATATGATATATAGTTAATGAATTTAAATATAATGATTAAGATGAATGCGTTGCTTTTTATTTTTCATGTTTCTAATTCAATAATTTATAACATGTATATCCATATTATTTGAAAGATTAGTTTCATTCATATTCATATTAATGTTTATTAAAATATGTATATCCATATTATTTTAAAGATTAGTTTCATTCATATTCATATTAATGTTTATTAAAAACAAACTTACAATTATAATTTTTTAATTTAATTCTAACATATCATTTTATTTTTTATGATATCTTCTTATATATTTATTTTTAATAGCACTTATTCTTTGATCATAGTTCTATACCTATAGTCTTGTAATATGTGTCTATCTTCTAACTTTACAAGTGGATGAACTTGTTATATCTTTAACATATTAAGATGTGTATCTTCTAACTTTACAAATGGATGAACTTGTTATATCTTTAACATATTTTTATGTTCAGTCAATTTCCATCATCATGGAAAGAAAATCTTATAATATGTTTGTGATTCACTTAGTTTTATCATCAGTATTTATTCATGTCTCGTTTCAAATCATATAATTGAATCACACAAAATAGTAATTTGTCTAAAAAATATATAAAATAACTTTATTTGCTTACAATCTTTTATTAAAAATAAAAAATAAAAATTACAACATTCAATTTTTTTATAATATCATTGATAATATTCTATTTTTTTATAAAACTATACTTCATAAATTGATACTTTTATATCAAGATTAATATTCGTTAACGATAATATATTGATATTTTTTTAAATGATATTATATAATTATATTCACATAGAACCTTCGTATATTCAATATTATCCATAATATATCAACATATGTTTAGATTTTTTAATGTATATTTTTTAGAGAATTCTCATTTTTGTTGATACTTTCTTTCTTATTTGGGTTAAAGTTTGATAATTATTTTAATTAAATTTTAAATTTAAATTTATAAATTTTGAAATTAGGTATATTTAATAGCTCATTTTCAATTTTTATTTTCTAAATTTTGAAACTCATTTTTAGATTTTTTTTCCAAATTTTGAAATTCAAAAAAATATCAATTTTGAAATTAAATTTCTATTTTTTATTTATTGATATTAAAAATTAATAATAAAATTATATTATACTCAATTTTAATCAAAATTAATATAGATTTAAAATTTAATAAATATTTAACAAAAGTAAATTTAAAATTGAATTTTAGAGCTTAAAAAGTTAAAAATTGATTATTAAATAAACATATCTATTTTTTATTTTTTATTTTTTAAAATTGAAAGTAAAATTTGGTTGTTAAAACATTTTAATTTTTTTTGAGATAGAAAATCTAATTTTAAAAATAATGAATTAAAAATTAAAATGATTATCAATTCTCAAAAAAAATTTCTCTCTTTTACGATTCAAATTTATTCTTTAATTTTCATATCTTGTTTTGGAAAAAAAGTTAACCTTGAAATTTTTTAAAATTATATTAAATAACAGAAAAAATTATAATAATAAAACTAAAATTCAATAATATTAAATAGTATTAAATTTAATAAAATTAAATATTAAACGGGTTTAAATGATCGTAGTTTAATTTAAAATATCTAATTAAATAATATTTAATATAAATGATAAATTGAAATTTTGTTTTGTATTGTAAAAATATATAAAATATGGATAAAGTATTATATGGTTACAAATTTTGAAAGAATTATTTTTTCTTGTTTGGGTACGAATTTTGGCTAATTTAGAGAATAAGGTAGTAAAAGAGCGTCTTAATTCGAAGCTTTATGTAGCTGCCTACTCTTACTTTTTTTAACTTCGGCTTGTTATTCTACTTGAACTTTGCATCATAGTTTTTATATTTATTATTATGTTCAAATCCATAAAAATATAAAATTTATAATTTTTTTATATTAACTGGTGAAAAACCTGGAAAAATAAAAACCAACGGTTGTGCATAATTTTAGCACTAACAAACAACCATTAGAATTATTACTTGTTAGTAGTATTTTTTTTTTTAAGAAATATAATTAAACACAACATTCAAACGATAAAGGATGAAAATAAGGATAAGTCAAGCACATATTCTGTATTTTTATCGTTCCTCATTACACACAAATTAAGCATTATACAACAATTTAAACATGGATTGACAAGTGGTTTTGATGTTACAACTCATCGTTATGAACCTAATTTCAATCTTATTCATATAATATTTTATTTATTTAATAAAAATATATTTTAAAATCCCTTTTTCAATTTTATTTTTTTTACAATTTGATATGCAAATCAGAAGAAGTTACAATTTATAAACATAATTGAGTAGGGGGAAGATTAAAAAATAATACCAAATTAATCACCACCAGCCATGAACCACTTGAGTATAAGTATTCTTGATCCACCTGAAGCTCTTCCTCATAGACCCCTTCATTTTCGTTTCAACAGAATAAGCCTTATAACCAGCAACCCTCTTCTTCCTTTGCAATTCTGGATCGTTAAAGCTCCAAGTCTTTGAAGTGCTTTTCCCTTTTTTTATTTTGACTTCCTTAACTATTTGATTTGGATGTGAAGCATAATAATTGACACTGTATGATCTCATATCTTGCATGGTTGTTGGTGCTGCTCTGCCTCCATAATAGACTTCCATCTGCATCCTCCCTTCTCTGTATGACTTAGATCTGAAATCCTCCATTAGAATTTAATTTCGAAGCAGAACGCAAGAGTTTGAATGGTTCAATATTGGTGGTTGTGTGAGATGTTATAAATTAAAGAGGGAGTGAATGACTTTGTTGGCTTTTGGCCTTTTGTATTGGTGGTTGTTGATTATGACTGGGTATTTTTTTATTAATATTTTTTTATTTCTTCCTATCAAACTTGTTTGAAAACAATGAAATTTTTATCCGATATTTATTATAAAAAAGTTTGTTAATTTAAGAATTAAATTATTTATTTTTGTATAATTGTTGTAGCAATAGCAAAAGTGTGTGTAACAATAGCTTATGTTTTTTTTTTTCCTTTTATTAAGATGGTCTCTTATGACATTTCAAAGATGCTTAATAATGTGGTCTTCCATAAGATTGTTTATTTTATTTATTTATTTATTATTATTTTTTTGGGGGGGGAACAAAAGAGATTTTGTGGTTGTTTACTTTGACTAGCTTTTGTATAAACGTGGAATTATGGAAGTTGATTGTTAGTATCTTGCAAGTAATTTGAGAATGAATGCAGAATTACCAAACCTCGTAATTGCAATAATTGTTTTTTCAATGAATGCACTTGTATTGTATGTATATAAATTGCAAATAGTAGCTTTAATTCAAATTAAATTTACCATCTTTGAAGTTATATGTATAAATTTTATTTCCTTTTGGACTCTTTCAACATATTTTTTTTAAAAAAATAATGTGTAAAAAGAACGTATCATTTAAATAATGATACAAGTATAAACGAAAGTAATTGAGAATGTTATTAACAAATTTTTTAATTTATTTGTTTTAAAATTTTTCATATTTTTTTTAATTTAAAAATTTTAATTTCTAATAATCTATAATACTAATTCTCTTTTCTTTTATTTATAATTGTGTGTAGGGTATAAATAAAGATGTTTAAATTAATATATTTACATATATTAATATTTAATTTAAACATTAATAATTATGATATATATATATATATATATAATACTAAATATAAAATTTAAAGTATTTCTATTTATTAAGAGTAAATTAGATTGAATTTGTTTGAATTTTTGTTAAAAACTAACTCAACCCACACTTAGCAGACAACAATGCGTTAAATTTAACGCGAGATCGTTTATCCCACCAATACTGATCATACTGCGCCATTTTTTCAACAAATTAATTAAACACATAGTTAATTTTTTTATTAAATCTAATAAATTAAAATTAAATATATGATACAAAATTTTAAATTTTTTGTTACATATGATAAATTAAAATTAAGATTATTTTATTTTATAAAAAAATATTTTTTAGTATAATATTTGATATTATAAATTAAAAACGAATAAAAATTTAATATAACTTTTGATATAAAATTTAATGCACAGTGGCACATAGGATTGAAGATGTATAGTCTACTGTATGCATCCTTGTACGATAAATTTTTCTTCGGTAGTTATATTGTTTAAATGGTAACTATTATTTTTTCAAAAAAAATTTATTCATGATGATTTTATTTAATAATAATTTATAAATTAATTAAAAAATATATAATTTATAATTTATATATTTTTATTTTGATAATAACAAAAATTATTATGATGATATCATTATTTTATTTTTTTCCTCGTATTAAAAAAAGTGGTAACATTGATACAATTTAAATGTTATAATAATAATTCAAATTTTATCTAATAATAATAACATTAAAATAAAATCAATAACAAAAATAAAACAAGCATTTTATATGCTTTTATTTTAATAATAATAAAAGTAATTGTATTATTAAAAATACTCTTACATGTAGTTTGTCAGTTACATTTAAATTATTTTCTTTAAAAAAAAAGGTAGTCTAATCGTCTAATCATATTGGTTGAATGGATTTTTAAATAAATACTTCACTTTTAAATAACATTTAGGTTACGCTTAGTTTACATAATTAAATTAGAATCGGAATAGAGATGTGAATGAAATAGAATAGAATGGAAAAAAAAATTGTATGATTTGACTACTTAAATTAAAGAAGAAATCGATATTACAATGTTTGGTTTACAATTAGAATAAAATGAAAAATATTATATATTATTTTAATACTCTTATATATAATAAAATTTAAATAATATCATTTAATTATTATTTTTTCATCAGATAAAATAAATTATTAAAATCATTATTTTTTTAAATAATTATTACTTAAAGAGAAAATATATTATTAAAATTATTATTATTCTAAATAGAGTTTAGGGTTTTGAGGTTTGAGATTTAAGATTTAAGGATTTTGGATTTTGAGTTTAGGGTTTAGGATTATATCTATGGGTTAAGGTTTAGGGTTAAAATTATTATTTTTTCAAATATGATTTTGGGTTTTGGGTTGTATTTGTGGGTTAAAATTATTATTTTTCTAAATAAGTTTTAAGGTTTTGAGAGTTAGGGTTTTGGGTTTTAATATTTAAGATTTGAGATTTAAGATTTTAGAATTTGAGTTATATTTATGATTGGGGTAAAATTGGGATAAAATGAAAAAAAAAATTGAAATGAAATGGTATCATGATTTCTTATCCTTTAGAAATAAATTTCATTCCATTTTTATTTTTCTCGACTAAACATAAAAATAGAAATTCTTATTACATTCAACCAAACATATCATTAATGATTAAAAATAAACTTTTAAAAACTTAAACATTGAATGTATTTTTCATAATTTATTACAAAATTGAATGATCCTATTTCAATGTACTTGTAAACTACTAACAATAAACTTCACAAGTCATCCGAATTTTGAAACGAAAACGTACTTTTAGTTCTCAATTATTTTTTAAAAAATATCTAAATTTTCTAATCTTGAGAAGAAAAGTATCCAGGTGTCCAAATTAATGAAAGTGTGTTTTCGTAACAGGATAATGCTACTAGATTAGTGTCAGTAATTAAGTGAATTCTAAATTCACCAAATTCTAACTTCATTTAAAGATTAAATTATTAAAATTAAGGACATTATCGGTACTCATGAAATTTTGCATGGATTCTTGCCAAGGGAATACAGTGCATAAATAAATCCAATTATTCAATTAATTGCACTTTCTAAACCCCCTTAATATAATATATATTCATTTTTTTAACAATTAATTACACTTTTTAACCTCCTTAATAAATTTATTTATTTATTCATGTTGTAAAAATATATATATATTCTTATTAAAAAAAATAAAAATTAAAACCCTATATACAAAAACAAATATTATAACATGCAATTAAACATTTTAATACTTTTGGACAGAAGGAAAAAGTACTATAAAAACAATTTAGGCGGATACAGGAATTTAACTTAACATTGCAAAGCAAAAAATAATTGCATATTTAAACACCTTTCCTTCAGTATAATTGGCCTCTAAATAAAAAGGGGCCAAAAACAGAAGGCATGTAATCCATGAATTGTACAGTTATGAAGGAAAAAAAGATAGAGCTGATGATGATACAAATAAATAAACCAATCCAAATTTAACATATTTTTCATAAATATCTCAAGAAAGAAGAAACCTAATGGAAACAAAATTTGCAACAATAAAGCCCCACCACCGCAATACAATGAGGAACTTCACAAAGTTTCGATCGCAATGGAGCAATTTGAAGGACACATCGTCAACTGGTCAGATATATTTAATAACATTTAAGACACTGGAAGGGTAAAAAAAGGAAATAAGAAAACACATTAAACAGTACCATATATAATAAGAAAATACCATGTCTTAATAGACAAAAAATAACTGTTCAGAGAAGATCAGCAACATTTGCAGGCAGCTCCTCAATGACCACGTTATAAAACTTCTGAATGTCAGACAGCATTCTCTCATCATCCTTAGTCACAAAGTTTATGGCAACACCTTTCCTTCCAAACCGACCACTTCGACCAATACGATGAAGGTAATTTTCGGGTTGAGTCGGCAAATCATAATTTATAACAAGGGAAACTTGTTGCACATCAATACCACGAGCCAGGAGATCCGTAGTAATAAGAACACGAGATGAGCCAGAACGGAACTCCCTCATGATAATATCACGGGTATTCTGGTCCATGTCACCATGAGTGGCAGAGACAGTGTGATCACGGCTTCGCATTTTGTCAGTGAGCCAGTCAACTTTGCGCCGAGTGTTCACAAAAATGACACTTTGGGTGATTGCCAAAGTCTCGTAAAGATCACAAAGGGTTTCAAGCTTCCATTCTTCCTTGCCAACATCAACATAGAACTGTTTGATACCTTCAAGGGTGAGCTCATCACGTTTAACCAAGATCCTCACAGGCTTGTTCATAAATTTCCTTGTAATTTCAAGGGCTTCAGGAGGCATTGTAGCAGAGAATACACCAACCTGAATCTTCGATGGCAGAAGCTGGAAAATGTCATAGATCTGACCAGGTAACAAATGTTAGAACCTTTTAATAGTCAAAAATAAATTTTATAGCTAGATTCGTGGAAGATTTGTTAACATAATGCTTAAGGTGCATCCTCCCAAAATTGAACAGCTTAATAATAACATATAAATAGACTACAAAATATTCAAAAAATCGATCATTTATTAGAGAATGATTACTATGGATACACCATAAGGCTGAAAAGGAACAGCCTAATAATAACATATAAATATATAAATAGACTACAAAATATTCAAAAAATCGATCATTTATTAGAGAATGATTACTATGGATACACCATAAGGCTGAAAAGGAACATTTAAGATCTGTATATGAACAAGCATGAAGTACTGAACATTTAATTTCTTAAACCACTACATTTAATTATCTAGCTGAAAATTTTCATCAAGTTAAACTTTCTGAACGACAGTACATCTGAAAAATCTTTAAAATTCCTCTATGAAACAACAAACAACTCTGACTCCATGTGTTAGTAAGTGTAATAATACTATTATTGTGTACAACTACAATATGAATAACAAACCTGATCCTTGAAACCACGAGAAAGCATTTCATCAGCTTCATCTAATACAAACATCTTAATGTAATCTGGGCGCAGTGACTGTCTTCGCAACATGTCAAACACACGACCAGGAGTACCAACAACAACATGAACACCAGCTTGAAGAATGCGTTGATCCTCACGAACACTTGTACCACCAACACAAGCATGAACCTTAACACCAAGGTAATCACCAAGAGCTCTCATGACCTTTTCAATCTGTTGTGCCAGTTCTCTGGTGGGTGCCAAAACCAATGCCTGACATTGCACCAAACCATAATCGAGTTGCTGTAGAATACCAGAACAGAAAGTAGCAGTTTTCCCAGTTCCTGATTGAGCCTGCTGAATCACGTCAAGACCTTTGCAGAATGGAACAATTCCCCTCTGCTGAATGGCAGAAGGTTTCTCAAAACCTTCAGAACAAGATCAAAATGATAAACTTAGTATTTCTGGACAAGAGATAAGAATAAGAGTAAAAACCTAGTTCCTTACAAGTTGCTTGGTGAATGAGCTTATATTATTGTATAAGATGTAAGTATTGCAGGGAAGCCAAGTTTGAAATAGTTTTTGCGCTGAAAAAGTGGAAATGTACACATTTAGAATAAACAGATAGATCGAACCAAATTACCATATGCGTAAATGCCCCTGAGAAGATTTTCTTGCAATCCCATTGCATCAAAACTATCATGAACTTCATCATATGACGTGAAGAAATCTTGCGCATCAGTAGACAACCTACAAAATGATGCAACAGACAATTAAAAAATCAAGTTAAAACCATGCAGAGTGCATGAGAGATGAGAGTATTGTTGTAGCCTGAAAATATTTTAATAGAAAAAAAATGAACAAAAGAAACTTACAACTCGGTCATCTTAGCATCATAATGCTTGGTATCAAATTGCGTTCCCTCTGGAGCCTGACCAGCCATGACTGTACCAAATATATATATATATATATAGTTGTTAATTTCATGTAAGATACATGAATGAAACGATAAATTGATAATATTATAATTTGTCAAATTCTTGGGGTATATAGGACATAAGGAGGTCTAAATTTCTCTCGCTTTAATGTCAATAATGTCACAGAAGAGCCAAACTTGCAAACCAAAGGCAGAGGAGTGCATGTATTAAAGTCCTGTTTTTAATTTTTGGAGAAGACTTTATACATGGCAAATATCTTTAAGCAAGTCTGGATGTAAATCCTCCTGCAATCAGACACAAGTTTGCCACTCTCCTCCTAAGATTGGCACCTTCAAGTCCTTCATGCCACAAATATTTCACTGTAAACGCCAGATGTACTCATCACTCCCTTCCAACTCATGGGTATATGTTCGATTAAGCTCAATGCACAATCTTTCCAATGAATCGCATAAAAATAAATTCATTTATGAAGGGGAAAAATAGTCCTTCAACTACACATACAATTCGTCACCAAACAATATTCAGTTGTGATTTTTCACACCCATCAAAAAATACAGTATACTTTACAGAAAGACAGAACAACAAAGCCAACAGTTCCAAAAAAAATTTAACATGAACAACTTGCGACTAGCTAGGAAACTAATAGAGATGAGAATTAAACAAAAAGTCAATCTTAATTTATATGACACAGCTAATTCCTGGTATGCAAATCAGAAGTTCTCGAATCGACCAGCCAAAATAACATCAGAATCTTAATAGTAATTTATTGATTGCTTTCTAATTATTTCAACACAACTAATCAATTAAACCCAAATACGGCAAGAAAAAAATCTTAAATTTACATAAAAGATCAAACAGATCGAACTCAGATCCCAAACACAAAGGCATAATTTTTTTTAAAAAATAATAATAATCTTACGCCTGAAAACACACACAGACGATTTCAATATAGTGCAAATGTATTCTGATACATATATGGAAATAAATGAGAGAAAAAGACCTGATAGTGATAATGATTGCGGAGAGAGAGAAAATATTAGACTTTGTGGGAGCTTCTAAGAGAAAGCTAGGTTTCCCAAACTCCTCGGATCTGCGCCGTGGAGTTGAAGGGAGGCGAATGTCGAAAGAGGCAGTGTATATACTCCAAACATCTTCGTGTCCTTAGGTTATGTAACCCTTCCACTGCCAAAATATTTGGACGAAATTCTGATTTTGCCCTCGTAATTTCTATCTTATTTCTAGGGGCCTATACTTGGGAATAATTAAGAGGGTGCATTCCTTTCACATTTTGATTGATTTTAAAAGAGAGATAATTTTTTATAAATCTTGTATATTTTTGTAAATTTATATTTATTTTTTTAAAAAAATAAAATTAATTCATTAAAATTATAGTATATTCAATTACAAGATATTAATAAATGCAAATTGATAAATATAAACATTCTTTTTCATTATTCTCTTAATAGCTTTTACAATAATCTTCTTTTTTATAAGTTCTTATTTGTTTATCCGAATTATGCTTATCTATATTTTTATACCTTCCTTTAATCTACTCGAATTTACATATTTAATCCCTAAGTTATCAACAACTTTAATAAAAAAGTTAACAATTTTAGTCGATTAAAAAATATATCAAAAATTATACTAGAATAAGAGAAAATCCATCTTAACATAAATATCCTATAAAGTATGATGATTTTATTAAAGGTAAAAGGATAAAAAAATCTTACCTAAATAAGTAACAAACGAACTCTTATTAGATGAAATCTATATCTACCATTTATTATAGATTGAAAAAGAGAAAAATAGAAGAAGAAAAGATATGGTTAAGATTTTTTTTATTCTTTTCCGCTGTTATTTCATTTATATTATGAATAATTAAATTAATAATAGAGAATATTTAAGAAAAATAATAAAAATAATAAAAATAAATCCTTTCAAATATTTGAAATCTAGGAAAAAATAAGCACTAATTTTACTATGTATAATTAACTAAAAAAAAGTAAATTTATTTATCATCTATAACTCTTTCAATATATTTAAATTTTTATAAAAGTTTTAAAAATCATTGAATACTTATAAATTTTAAAACTTCCTTAAAAATGTCAATTGAATACATATTTTTAGTATGTTATGTTGTGTGATTATTTTTACAAAATTAAGATAAATCCTTCTTTCTTTATAAAAAAAATAGATAAAATAAATTTTTTTATATTAAAGTTGACTCACTCCTTATTTAAAAAAATGTGCAATTAATTTTCTATTTTTAAACTTATTATACCAAATTTCACATTATAATTATATATATATATATATATAAATTTATACTTTTCATATTTTTCCTAATCAAATCATTGTTTATTTCTTGTTATATACTAAGTGATATAAATAATTAAATGTGTAATATATTAATAACTATAAACTTACCAATTGTTAGAAGCGTAAATTGGGATGACGTCTCACTAACTTACGGTAAAACTTGTTACTTTTAACAACTCGTTATATATTATCTTTTTTTTTTTTGATAAGTTGAGATTATATAAGTTTTAATATATCATTTATTATAAATATTCATAAATGAGATAAATAAAACGTACAAAAATAATGAAAAATAAAACATAATTATTTATATGTGACAATTTATAGAAAAAATAATGTGATATTATGTTAAAGTGAGACATAATAAATCTACAATTTATATGAGATTAGATTAGATGATGAGATTTAAATGGAATGAAATAATTTTAAACTATGAGTTTATTAGGAACATTAAATCAAACATGAGATTTGATGTTACAATTAACTTTACATCTCAAGTGCATTGGATTGACATTAATGTTTAAGATAAAAAGTCATTGAAAAATAAAGAGATTAAAAATAAATGAATGGAAAGTCCAATAAGAACAAAAATAAATAAGCCCTTTTAAGAGAAATAAACTCACAAAAATACATTCTTAAATTTTTTTCCCATGTGTATTTACAGAGTTAGATGAGATTTTTACTATGTTTAATTACTCTTTTCCTTCATCTTCTATATATAGGCATATCACTCTTGTAATATTTTCTATGTATAATCAATACATGTTTTTCTTATTTTCATTCATTTCTTTTTATGGTATCAGAGGACAAGATTTTATGACATGAATTTTTTTTCTTTTTCTTCAAGCCTTATCAGTTGCTACCAAAAACAATGTCTCTTATCAGGATGTGGTTTTAACTCCCCCACCTAATCCATTGTATTCATCGTTGCAAGGATTAGCATTTGCATTAATGCCTTCCTTACCCCAAAATTATTTAGTTGTTTGGACTTGATTGTCTCTGATAACTGTATTTTATATAGTTATTTCCACCTATTTTATTAATTATAATTGTTATATTCTTAATGATTTTAGTTAATTTTTGATGAATAAATTAGTATTTACTGTTTTTTATATTTTTTAATAAAAATTAAATAATTTATATCGAAAACGTACTTAATTGCAAATTTGTGTCCAAAAATATAATTTCAAATAAAAGAGTGTTTAATTGCAATTTATAAAAGTCGAAAATATAATTTAAATTTAAATTGGGCTTAATTTTAATTATTAAAAGTTTAAAAATTTAATTTAAATTATAAAAGGCCTAAACTATAATTAAAGAAAGTTAAAAATGTAATTTGAAATAAATTTGTGGGTCAAAATATAATTAAGAAAGTATATTTTTTCTGCGCAGGTGAGAAGAACTACGCGTCATACACCACGCGCGAAACGTGGACCGTCTGATCAAAGAAGATACGGCTGAGATTCGCGCGTCCAGATCACACCCGACCAAATCGCATGGGCGTAGATTCTGTTTCACGCGGCTCGGTGCCCGAGTGGGGCCCACTAGCAGCGCAGACTGGCGTGTAGGGTGGGACCTATATGTCGGCTGCGTAGAATTTCCCTGAGGCGCATCGCTCACCGTTGGATCAGTTGAACGGTCCAGATTGAAGCACGTGGATCCAACTGTCGCGCACCGAGCTGCTCTTCGACAAAATCGCGTGCGTTGCGCTCCATCGTTTCTCCATGAGCTCGACATGCCCGTCCAATGAAACGCTACCACGTGTCTCTGAATTTCTCGCAGCCAATCACATGGTGACACGTGGCATGCGTAGAAGAAGAAAAAAAATTCAGAAACGCGCAGAATTGTTTTCACGCATGATGTGTTTTTTATTTCCCCTATTTATGTTTGTCCCCCACTAATATAAAAAAATAAAAATAAAAAGAATAATTGAAAAGTGGGGATATATGTTACGGGAAAAATTCATTTTGACGCGTTTTTGTTTTATTTTAGGGTTTTGTAGAATTTTCTTTTCTTGGTTTTTCATTTTTTAGAGCAGAGAGTTCTCTCTAAAAATTTTGAAGGATTTTTTAGTTCTCTCATTTTTCAATTATTCCCTCTTAAGAATTTTTCATTTTTCTTCTCTGCGTGTCTCTTTTACACGAAGAACATTTTATTTTGACATTTTTGTTGTGTATTATCTTAGGGAAATTACAGAGAAAGAGGTTGACGAAGAAGAAGGAAATGGAAGAAATTATTTTTCATTGAGGAATCGTGAAAGAGTTTCTCCTAACTCATTTTCTTTTAATTTTTGTTTCTCTGCAATGTTTTATTTTTGTGGTGTTGTAATTTTAATTTCTGCTATGAACTAATCTATTTGTTCTAGGATTGCAGTGTTACGTAAATTATGAAACTTGAATTAATTATTTTTGAATGATTTGTGGAACTGTTTTAAGTTGTTTATTTTACCTGCTTTAAATGCTTTTAATTATCGGAAGATTAATTAACTTATATGTGGCACTTAAATAAACTTGAAAAAGGAATTTTTGTGTGTTTCTCGGGATAAAATAACGTATATACATAAGGGATAGAAATATACTTTTATTGTATGTGTAACTTTTTGAGAACTCGGAACTTAATAAATCTGGTTGAAATTAATTCTCATAGGAATATAGTGAATCATTTTAACTGGATGTGTATGTATGGAGCTTGAAAGAGATATATGGATAAATTAGGAGTTCTTGGTTAATAACTTAAAACATGAGAGCATAAATCAAGAGAGAATAAAATATTCAAGTGAATTAATTTGGGTAAACTGCAATCCTAGAATTTTCATAAAAATTGTTAAAAAGAAACAAAATTATTGATTAAGTCAAACTACATAAAATTATTGATTGTTTGAATAAAATTAGGTTTAAATAATTTTAGTAATTAACAAGAGTTGGTAACATTTCTCTATGGGAACGATAATTTATTTATCATATTATTACTTGTGACCGTGTATACTTGCACGTTTTTTGTGTGTTTTAAAACACACAACAGTCTCATAAATCCTCAAGTACCTATTCCATCGTAGCTTCTTGATAAGAATTGTTTCCAATCTTACTTATTTTCATTGGAAGTGAATGAATTCACTCTTAAAGAGTTTGTTTTATGCCTCAATATCACCAACAATATTTGGTTTCTCATGCTTCGAGTAAATGCCAAAGATTAGTGGCTAGCGTTGGAAGATTCATTTTCGACAGGATCATAATCACAAATTCTTGATTTATGATCAATTTGTAGTGTCTATGATGACTTGATCATGTACATCCTTGGAGGTTTAAGCCATCGTTACACTATTTTCCTTGCATTTATGAATATGAATGAAACCATACCAAGTTTGAGTGATTTTTATAGCTATCTTGAAGCTTATAATCGAATGTTAATGAGATAGAATAGTCATTTGTTGATTCTAATTTGTAGGGAAATTTTGCCTCCAACAGATCTAGTCAATCAATTTCACGTTTTTTTCCTAGTAAGCAACCTACTTCTTCTAGTTCTTCTAATGTGAAGCAATCAAATTCTTCTTTGTCTCTTTCTCAGCTTATTCAACAAAAGGAAATAGATAATGGCAAGACAAAAGATAAGCAGTATAACATTCAAAGTAACAAGCCTTCTACTGGTATTGATCATAGTAATAATATATAAAAAGAGACTTGTTTGTTAGATTTGTAATAAGCTTGGACTTAGTGCTTTTACTTGTTATACTCTTCATGACATATTGAATGGAAAATTGCATTGTTCTACACTGGACAAACCAACATCGAGTTCTTCAAACATCGTTGCTACTAATGCTTCAACATTAAAAAGTCCTCATGATAATGTTTGGCTACTTGATACTAAAGGCAGTCACCACTTGACATCTAATACAAATAACATACCTCAATACATTCTTTACTTGGTTCATGATGATGCTACTCTTGAAAATGATAATCTTCTTATCTTTAGCATAGATTCTTCCAATCTTATCACTAGTAATCAATGTGTTTTATCTCTTGAAAATCTGTGACACACACTTGATGTCTCGACCAATTTACTTTCTATTACACAATTATATCAAGATAATAATATTTTTATTGAGTTTCATCCTTATTTCTTCTTCGTCAAGGATCAAAATTCAAGGAAGGTGCTTCTTTAGGGCTCTAGTGAATAAGGCATGTACAAAATAAAGGGATTTATCGATATTTCAATATCATCTTCTATGTCATTTGTGATACGTGCCTAAAATTCACGCATATATTGTGATTTATTGATTAAAAAAATGAATTAGGTTTTAATATTATATTTTAACCTAAGTATTTTATAAATTCTATTTTCGAAATCACGAGATATATTTTTATATATTTCAATTATTTTGGACTTAAAAAGTTTAAATGACAAAAGACCAATCAAATATCACAACTAGGGATATAATTATCATACAATTAAGGATCTAAATGCAAACATTTATAAAATACATCAACGATAGGTCAAAACATTAAAGTATCAAAATTAAGAGCATTCAACGACATGAGTATATGATGAGTGCTCAAAAAAAGCACTAAAATAACCATGATTTTATGTACATTAATTGATTAAAAATACATATATTTATATGTTTTATCATATATTTATATAAATTTGTCTTTTTCGGAATCACGGGTATTTTTATTGTTTTTCAGGTATTTTGGCTTAAAAACGCAATGTAAAGACTCAAAGAGGAATACTTGAAGCAATACATCACAAATATATTAATAAATAAGTGGGAAAAGGTCAACAAACATGGAAAAATTGGACAAAATGGGTCGAAAAGGTCAAAAATGTCAAAAAGATGGAAATCGCGCGCCGCAGCCCAGCCGCGCGCGCCCCAGCGCGCAGCCCCTTCGCGCGCCCAACGCGTTTTCGCCCCATTTTTCACGTGCAGCCGCCCCTGTGACGTCATGCTGACGTCATTAATGACATCAGCAATTCCAATACGCGTTTTTACATTTTTTAATATTTTTTTACTCATTTTTTCTCTCCATCCTCACCTATAAATACCCCCCTTCCCTTCACTTCAAATCACACCTTCAAAACACACTTCTCTCTTCTTTCTTTCTCTCATTTCTTAGTTTTTGAGTTTTCTTAAGTTTCTTTCTTAGTTTCTAAGCTTTTCTTAGTTTTTCTCTTAGTTTTTAGTTCAATTCTCTTAGGTTTAGAGTTCTTCTCTTTTTGAGAGGAACTTGTAATGTTTTTGTAATAATTTAGATTTTTGATTCAATAAATGGGAGTGCAAATTCCGCTTGGAGGTTTTCTAGCTACGGGAATAGCGTCGAAGTTCTGTAAGGATTTTATTTTCTTTACAGTTATTTTTATGCTTTATTCTTACATGTTATATTTAATTTGTCTGTGGTTAAATTTAACTATGCTGGCTGTTTAGTAAATATGATGTAATAATGACGTTGTTATGCTTGCGAAATATTAAATAGGTAAAAATCTCTAAAATGAATTGATTTTGTTTTTATTCAAGATTTTATATTAAGAATGTTAGAGAGAAATATATTATTTTTCATTACAAACTTAAACCTGAAAATTAGATTTTAAGGTTTAGTTATCCAGTCTAATTTAGAGTAGTGCTCTTTTATTTGTTGGTACAATCGCCCGGTAGTTAGAGTGAAACTCTATTTCAAAAGTTTTTATAAGAATTATTATGTGAAAATGTATTGAAAACATGTTTTCAATAGTGGTTTTAAAACTTGAAAGTTAGTACTCGAATAACTAAATTCTTAGGTTTAATTTGGACACCTTGAATAATGTTTAAATTGTCTAACCCCACCAAAGGTGGCATTTAAATGGTTCATTTTCAATCTCTTAGAAAAAGGAATTAATTTAATTAACCAAATTAGTTATCAACCCCACCCATAGGTGTTAATTGATTTGTTTAGTTAACAAATAATATCTAACCCCACCAAAGGTGGTATTCATATAAAAAAGAGAGAATCAATAAAATATCAATTTATATCTTTAATAACCTAGATAATATGAGCAAGCATAATTAATTTAGTTATTATATCCATAAATACTACGCTAATATAAATGACAAAATTTGCATGAATATTTATTGAATCTGTATATATGTTTATTTTTAGATAATTATTTATTGAATTTGTATCTATGTTTATTTTTATGTTATTAGATTATATTTAATTAATCTGTATATATGTTTATTTTATGTTATTAGATTAGGAACACACAAAAAAACCAAACTATCGTGACAGGATGTTTAGGATTTAATTTCGTTTTTTAAAAGTTTGAAAAATAAATTAAAAACCACATACATTCCTTCCTTAGATCGACCTTGTGATGTATTGCTTCAAGTATTCCTCTTTGAGTCTTTACATTGCGTTTTAAAGCCAAAATACCTGAAAAACAATAAAAATACCCGTGATTCCGAAAAAGACAAATTTATATAAATATATGTATTTTTAATCAATTAATGTACATAAAATCATGGTTATTTTAGTGCTTTTTTTGAGCACTCATCACAACCCCCAACCAGCTTCTTGCTAGTCCCTTAGCAAGAGAAGCGATAAAAGCTAAAAATTAAACTATCCTAAATCACTTTCGTGGATTGAAACGGTTGCATTTAGCCTATGCAACAAGCCGTTAAACCCCTAGGTTGCCCTAGTGGATGAGTTTGAGTCTCGTGAGGGTTTTCAGTAATGATACCCACAAACATTGAACTAAATGAAAAAATAAAAACAATCAAATCAAAAATTAAAATTACAACACAATCAAAAATTAATTTAAGAATAAAAGAAAACAACATATCACAAAAATATCTCATACTTTTTAATCTCCTTTAAGATCATAATTAAAATCTCAAGCATAAGTTATTTTAATCTCTTTAAACAATCATGATTTTATTACAATAATTAGTCAAAAATCATTTTCATATTTCATTTCAAAAATGTATCAATTTAATTTTACCCAATTTCAGTGTCATGAGTCAGAATTCGCTTCGACTCTATTCCTCACAAGTCAATACTCTCAAAGCACTGAATCCTATGGGTTCAAACACTCATACTAATTTATATGCGAAAGAGTTGATGTATAGAAATGAACTAATATGTTCGCATATGTATAAAGAATAAAGGCTCAAAGTGTTATTTTAACATTGATCTCATGAAAGGAATCGAATGTATAAATTATAAAGATATCATATACAAAAATTATTTTCATGCATAAATCAAACTCATTAAGAAAGAATTTCAAGATATATTCTTTTTACAAATGAAGAAATTGCAATGACTTTTTAGGGAATTACTTCCTATATCTTTCTTTTGTAATTAGCCTTTACTCACAACTTTGTAGGCAATGTGGGTCATAGTATGTAGATGATACTATATTTTTTATCTCTCTATTTTTTTTTCTGTAGATATTTTTCAATATATGTATTTTTTTAGAGAGTCAACCCATGTACAGATTGTACATTTTTTTGGATTTTGGTGAGTGGTTAATTTTGTGGCTTTTCTGTTTGATCTTGGTTTAGGTAACCCCAGATATGTCTTTTGTTTTTGTAGCAGTCATGCATAAATGAGATATAAGCATATACTATCAATTTCTACTCAAATCATTTAATCTAAGCAAAAATAATAATCAAAAATATATGATACTCTATTAAGATGAGAAAAAATTCATACATTCAATGCTAATACCTATAGAGATCATCTAAACTTTTTGAATAAATAAGAAATGTGTTTGGAGTAGAAAAAAATATATATTTCACTCTGAATAAAAGAAATTAGGCTCAAATTATATCTCACAAGGGTAGTCTCCACTAAAAAAAATTCATAGACACCGATTTTGGGTTTAATATAATTTCCACATTTTATCAAGAAATACTAGTTATGACAAAAACTAACTAATTATCAAAAATAATTACAAAATATTTCATGATATGTTTTCAAAAATTAATCTAACAGTACCAAAGACTTAACGATTTACTTAAATTTGACTTAAAGAAATGATAAATTTTTGTGAGAATTTTTTTTATTATGCATGGTAACTTTTCACCACCCCCAACCTAGAACTTACATTGTCCTCAATGTAACAACTGTAAATTAAAGATAAAGAGAAAAGAGGGGAAAGATTACCTATTTCTTGAGAATGTGTAAGTAGTAATGAAGAAATGCAGGTGCATCCATCATATTCATCATTAAAGTGTATACAGACAGATTGCTGTGAACTTCTAACATCTCAACAAATATTTTAGTTTTAACAATTTTAAAAATTATTCACATATAAGTAAACTAAAATAAACAATAAAATTAAGTAAATAAAACAAATAACAAAAAATTACCTAACATGATGGGTTGCCTCTCATCCAGCGCTTAGTTTAACGTCTTAGCAAGACGTATCTTTTTGGTGCTAAGGATTACTCAGCCAAATGCAATCTATTTCAGCAATGTTGTTTGGTTCTTCTAAATAAGGCTTGACACGATGGCCATTAACTTTGAACGTTTTTTGTGTCTTGGAGTCCAATAGTTCTACCACTCCATGTTCAAATACCTGAACTATTGTGAATGGTCCATCCCATCTTGATCTCAGCTTTCCTGGAAACAATCTCAAACGAGAGTTAAATAAAAGAACTTTCATTCCAGGGTGAAAAGTCTTATGAACTAGCCTCTTGTCATGATAGCGCTTAGTACGCTCTTTGTATAATTTGGCATTCTCATAAGCTTCATTTCTAATTTCTTCCAACTCATGAAGCTGGAGTAATCGTTTTTCACCTGCTTTATCTAAATCCATGTTTAGCTCTTTAATTGCCCAGTAAGCCTTGTGTTCAAGTTCAACTGGAAGGTGGCACGCTTTCCCAAAGATTAACCGGTAAGGGCTCATCCTAATAGGTGTTTTGTAAGCGGTGCGGTATGCCCATAAGGCATCATTTAACTTAAATGCCCAATCCTTCCTTGAAGGACGCACAGTGCGTTCCAGTATTCCCTTAATTTGCCTATTACTTACTTCCACTCAACCGGAAGTTTGAGGATGATATGGAGTAGCTACCTTATGTGTGATGTTGTACTTGTTTAGTACTCCATCAAAGAGTTTGTTACAAAAATGGCTACCTTCATCACTTATTATAGCTCTAGGCGTTCCGAACCTACTGAATATGAAATCTTTCAAGAATTTCACAACAACATTAGCATCATTGGTTTTGGTGGGGATAGCTTCTACCCACTTGGACACATAATCCACAGCAACCAAAATGTATTGAAAACCATTAGATGGGGGAAAAGGACCCATAAAGTCAATCCCCCATACATCAAAGAGTTCAACAACTAAATTAGATGTCAAAGGCATTTCATCTCTTTTGCTTATGTTTCCTGTTCTTTGACATCTATCACATTGTGCACAAAACATATGAGCATCTTTAAAAAGAGTGGGCCAAAAGAATCCAGACTGTAATATCTTACGGGCTGTCTTTTCACCTCCAAAATGACCCCCACAATGAAGTTCATGACAAAAAGTCAGAATGCTCTTATGTTCTTCTTCAGGTACACATCTCCGGATGACTTGATCTTGACCAATCTTGTATAAATAAGGGTCATCCCAGAAATAGTCCTTAATAGTTTTAAAAAA
Organism: Hippophae tibetana; assembly: GCA_037013495.1. NCBI lineage: Eukaryota > Viridiplantae > Streptophyta > Magnoliopsida > Rosales > Elaeagnaceae > Hippophae > Hippophae tibetana. The sequence goes on from CM072801.1 coordinate 122,445,827, forward strand.
CCTTTTCTTATCCTGATATGAAGTGTTAGGTCGCAAAACACCAGTGGCAAGATAGTTTACAATATCAGTATACCATGGGTTTGGACCTATGAAAAATAACTGTTTATCAGGAAAGGTTTCAACTATATTTTCATTACTCTCATCTTTAAGAGAATTGAAGTCAGAAATCAACCTAGACAAATGGTCAGCTACTAAGTTTTCACTGCCTTTCTTATCCTTGATTTCTAGGTCAAATTCTTGTAAGAGTAAGACCCACCTGATTAATCTTGGCTTGGCATTTGGTTTACTTAATAGGTATCTTAAAGCAGCATGATCAGAATGCACAATCACTTTAGATCCTACTAAATAAGACCGAAATTTGTCTAAAGAGAATACTATAGCCAAGAATTCCTTTTCAGTGGTGGTGTAATTCATCTGGGCATCATTGAGTGTTTTGCTAGCATAGTAGATGACATGTAAACGCTTATCCACTCTTTGTCCCAGGACTGCTCCTATTGCATAATCAGAAGCGTCACACATTATTTCAAAAGGTAAAGACCAATTTGGTGCCATAATAACAGGGGTAGATGTGAGTTTATCTTTCAAGGTATTAAAGGAAGTAAGGCAGTCATTGTTGAAATCAAAATCAGCATCTTTGGATAGCAAGTTACATAAGGGACGACTTATTTTACAGAAATCTTTAATAAATCGTCTGTAAAATCCTACATGCCCCAAGAAGCTTCTTATCCCCTTCACAGATGTAGGGGGAGGTAGTTTGGATATCAATTCAACTTTTTCCTTATCAACTTCAATACCCTTGTTTGAAATTATATGTCCTAAAACTATCCCTTGTTGAACCATAAAATGACTTTTCTCCCAACTAAGGGTTAGATTGCATTCAATGCATCTTTCTAAAACCAAAGTCAATTTATGTAAGCAATCATCAAATGAGTTCCCAAAGACAGAGAAATCGTCCATGAAAATCTCAATGAATTTTTCCACCATGTCCGAGAAAATGGATATCATGCATCTCTGGAACGTGGCAGGGGCATTGCATAACCCAAATGGCATTCTGCGAAAAGCAAATGTCCCAAAAGGACATGTAAATGTGGTCTTTTCCTGATCTTCTGGTGCTATGGGTACTTGATAATATCCAGACAGTCCATCCAAAAAACAGTAAAATTCGTGCCCAGCTAATCTTTCCAACATTTGATCAATGAATGGAAGAGGAAAGTGATCCTTTTTCGTATATAAATTTAGTTTCCTAAAATCTATACACATTCTCCATCCAGTGATTATTCTAGTGGGCACTAATTCACTTTTGTCATTCTTAACAACTGTTATCCCAGATTTCTTTGGTACCACATGCACTAGACTAACCCACTTACTATCTGCAATAGGATAGATAATCCCTTCTTCTAATAATTTAAGAATTTCCTTTTTAACTACCTCTTGCACGTTTGGGTTTAGTCTTCTTTGGGCCTCTCGTACAGGTTTAGCACCATCCTCCAAGTTGATCTTGTGCATACACATTGTTGGACTAATGCCTCTTATATCCCCTATACTCCAACCAATAGATTTCTTAAACTGTTTAAGCACTTTGATGAGTTCCTTTTCTTGTGGTTTGGTCAAGGTTGAAGAAATTATCACTGGATAAGTTTCTCCCTCTCCCAAAAACACATATTTTAAGTGCTCAGGTAAGTCTTTGAGTTCAAGTTCAGGTGGATTGGCCTCTTTAATAGATGAAGAACTGGGTAGATTTAAAAGTGTACTAGATTTTGTCATCACTTCATTATTGTCTAGTTGTTCAAGGTACCCCTTAATTTCTTCATCTAAATCTTCTTCAACCTTTTCAAGTGTAAGAACGGTTTCAAGCTTGTCTTCTATTCTGGTTTGGAAAAAGGTGTTTTGGACAAGATTATCCAAAGGATCAACATCGAATATTCCATCGATGGCAGAAATAGAAGGGAAAGGTGAAGAATCAAAAACTTTAAAATGAACAGTCTCTCCTAAGACTGTCATTGTCAAATTTCCATCTTGGACATCAATAATAGTTTTAGTAGTTGCCATAAATGGTCTACCAAGCAATATTGTGTGCTCTCTGTCCAATGCTGGATTTTCTTGCATATCCAGAACCACAAAGTCAATAGGTATTATCAGTTTGTCTACCTGTACCAAAACATCCTCAACTATTCCCTCTGGATATTTAAGAGATCTATCTGCAAGTTGAAGGGACATAGTTGTGGGTTTTAAATCCCCTAGGTTGAGCTGTAAGAATATAGAGTAGGGCATCAAATTTATACTAGCACCTAAATCAAGTATTGCTTTAGCAACCTTCCTATCCCCCATAGTTATGTTTATAATAAAACTTCCAGGGTCTTTCAACTTAGGGGGTAGTTTGTGCTGAAGTACAACGCTAGAAATTTCTGATACTACTACTCGTTCATTCAGTTCATACCTCCTTTTCTTAGTGTTCAACTCTTTGAAAAACTTGGCATATGAGGGCACATTCATGATCACTTCTAATAATGGTAAATTGATATTTACTTTAGAGAGCATATTAAAAAGATCATTGAATTGCTTATCTTGTTTGGACTCTTTTAACCGGTGGGGAAAAGGTACTTGTATCTGGTGTGGTTCTGTTGTCTTTTGAATTTTGGGGGTGTCAGATGACCCCCCAATGAGTTTTTCAGAAGGCTTGTTAAGTTTAACACTTGTTTCTCCTTTTTGCGAGATTAGAGTATCGCCTTCTCTGTTACCTGAAGTACAAGGTAGATTGTTAGAGATTTCAGGTAAACTGGTATTGACTACCTTACCACTTCGAAGGGTTCTAACATCCTTTGCTTGTTCTGGTTGACTGGGCAACTTTCCTGGTTCTTTCTTTTGCATTTGTTCAGCCAGTTGCCCAACTTTAGATTCAATTCTTTTAACCGAAGCCTCCATGGTGTTCAACCTTTGATTAGTCATCAATTGGTTGTCACGACTAACTTGAATAAAAGCATTCAAGCTATCTTCTAAGGTTGGTTTAAAAGATTGGCTTGGTGGGTAAGGGTGGTTGTTATCCGACCTTAGTGTTGGATATTGGGTGTAGGTTGGGTGATTATAGGTGTTTGGATGATACCTTTGAAAAGATTGGACTTCCTCTATGGCATCGACACTAGAATCACAAGTATTTGAACAATTATGAGTACCATGCCCAATTGAACAACACACTTCACATACCTCTTGATTTGAAATTTGGTGGGAAGTGAGGAATTTCACTTGTTTAGTCAATTCAGCAAGTTGCAAGGTTATCTCATTATCAGAGCCGACTTCATTGACCTTTGCTTTCCTTCTACCACCTCTTTGTTGGGAATTAGAACCCAATAGCTCATAGAGATTATAGGTTTCCTCTGTGGTCTTTTCTCCTACAGCACCTCCAGCAGCATTATCAACCATGTATTGACTCTGTAGTGTCAATCCATCATAAAAGAATTGGTTTTGTAGCTGTAATGGAAAGCTATGATTTTGACATTGAATGAAAAGGAGTTTGAATCGTTCCCAAGCTTCATGAAAGGGCTCTTCATACATTTGAGAAAATGTTGCTATCTTTGTTCTTAGATCAACAGTCTTTTGATGGGAATAGAACCTATCCATAAAAATTTCATAGACTGCCTCCCAAGTTTTAAGAGAACCTGACTGTAGAGTAATGAACCATGACCAAGCTTTATCTTTGAGAGTGTAAGGAAAACACCTCATCCTAAGTTGATCTTCATTAATTGCATGTAGTGGAAAGGTTTGGACAATAGCATAGAATTCTCGAATGAAATTTAAAGGGTCTTCATTAGGGATACCGTAAAAGGAAGGCAACAAAGAATAATGAATCTTTTTCAATTCATAATTCCTTGCAGCCTCTTGTAATTGGATACCGGAAGTTACATTGCCAATGATTGGCATTGTATATTCTTTCATCTTTTTCCGCCTATCTTCAGCATCTCTCATGGTTGTTTGTAGTTGAAAATGATCCTCCTCCTATTGTGTATCAACATTTTGCTCTTAGTAGATATTTTTATAACTTGATAAAACGTAAAGGCTTAAAGCAAAAAGGTGCAAGGAACCTAATTTTTTTTTAATTTAAATTTAAACTAATGGACACAATTTTTGAAACAAACAAATTTATTTCATTTGAATTTTTATTACACGCAAACTAAAACAAAGGAAAATACAATAATGGGTGACCTCCCATACAGGACTAAAATTTATCGTCTTCTAGTAAGACGTTGCTTGGAGATTGCAGAATGAAAAACTCAATGTCTCCTCTTCATTGAATTCATTTAAGTTTCAAATTAGTCTTTGCCTTTATGCAAATGTTCAACTAACTGTTCAACTTGAACTTCCACCTTTTTAATAGAAGCTTCCACAGAGTCCAACCGTTGATTGGTTTTAGATTGGTTATCCCTACAAACTTGAATAAAAGAATTCAAGTTGTCCTCCAGGGTTGGTTTATTGGGAATGCTTCTTGGAATAGGTGGGTGGAATTGCTGGCCTGCCTGGTTTGAGCTTTGAGTGAAAGGAGGGTTGTTTTGCCTCCAAGAGAAATTTGGATGACTTCTCCACCCAGGATTATAGGTATTTGAATTGGGGTCAAACCTTGGTCTCTGTTGATATGCTCCCAACACATTGACCTGTTCAGGTCCAGTTGTTTCTCCTTGATATGGACAGGCTTCAGTACCATGTCCCATGTTGCTATACAAACCATATTGATCATTATTGGTGTTGGTTTGTGTAGCGAGAAGGGCAACTTGCTTAGTCAGTTGAACAAGTTGTTGTTGAACTTCATTATTGGAGTCGATTTCATGAACTCCAGCTTTTCTCACTCGGGAGCTTTTCTGTTGGGAATTAGCACCCAACATCTCAAAGAGGTTATACGTCTCTGAGGCAGTCTTTTCTCCTATTGCTCCTCCTGCAGCGTTGTCGACAATGAACTGACATTGTTGTGTAAGTCCATCGTAAAAGAATTGGTTCTGCAACTGCAGGGGAAAGCTATGATGGGGACATTGAGTGAGAAACATTTTGAACCTATCCCAAGCTTCATGGAATGGTTCTCCATCCATCTGAGAGAAAGTAGCAATCTTTCCTCTCAACTCTGATGTTTTTTGATGGGAATAGAATTTTCCCATGAATTTATTGTAAATGTTACCCCATATCATCAGAGAACCTGGGGGAAGTGACATCAACCAAGCTTTGGCCTTATCCTTTAGATTGTAGGGAAAACATCTCATCCTAAGTTGATCCTCGTTTAGAATACCGAGGGGGAATGTTTGGACCGTAGCATAGAAATCTCTCATGAAAGAAAGAGAATCTTCATTAGGTAGCCCATAAAAGGAAGGAAGCATAGAAAAATGAATATTTTTAAGGTCATAATTCCGAGCAGCCTCTCCCAACTGGATAGCGGCAGTTGCCGTGCCAATCATCGATCTTGCAAACTCCTTCATCGTGGTTTCCCTAATATCTTGGTTTTCCTCCATTTCTTTTGGTTCTAGTAAAGGATTAAGACTTGGTTCTATGTTTGGCTCAAAAACAGGTTGATGGGTGGAATCCAGTTTTGTTGACACTTGTTTAAATTTATGAAAATTATTTACATATGGTGTAAGGGGGTTTCCTAAGGATCTCCTACCACGCATAGACTATTGTAAACGTAAATTTAAAACTCCTGTCAACAAAATAAAAAATTTAGAGAAAATTTACATGTTATTTAATACAAAGCACTAAACAAAACTAGTTAAACCCTAAAAAAGGAAAAAAAAATTATTATTTTTTTTTATTTTTATTTTTAATATTTTTTTTGATAACATAATTAGTATTAACCAAGAGTGCTCCCAGGAAAGAATGGTGGTGCAAACGGCTCCTTAAATACCATTCTCCTAGCCAGAGCAACGTTCCCAGGAAAGACTAGTGGCACAAAGGCTTCCAAGAATTAGTCTCCTAGACAGAACTCCCTTAGATTTTTACTTTTCATGTTATTTAGTTAATTAGGTATAAATTCAAGTAATGTTTTTTTTACTATTCATGAACGGTAATTTTATTTTACTATTCACGCTATATTATGTCTTATTAACTTAAAATTTTTGAAATTTAAGTTTTTGAATTTTTTTTTTTACTATTTATGAACGGTAAATTTTTTTACTTCAAATTTCAAATTTCTAAATTATTTTACAATTAAAAAAAATTATTATTATTTTTTTATTTTTATTTTTTTTATTTTTTTTATTATTTTTTATTTCTTATGAATTTTGAAATTTGATTATTGTTAAAATATCACAATTATTTACAGCACAAAAATGTTTTTAAAATTTTGATAAATAATTTAAAAACGCTATTCCTTCCCCGGCAACGGCGCCAAAAACTTGATGAGCGAAAACCGACATCGTCGATTCTTGCCAATACTTTGGTTTTAATATTTATAAAACTCTCGCAAGTGCACGAATCATTTCGAAGAAAATGATAAGTATACTCCCAAGGTCGATCTAAGGAAGGAATGTATGTGGTTTTTAATTTATTATTCAAACTTTTAAAAAACGAAATTAAATCCTAAACATCCTGTCACGATAGTTTGGTTTTTTTTTTTGTGTTCCTAATCTAATAACATAAAATAAACATATATACAGATTAATTAAATATAATCTAATAACATAAAAATAAACATAGATACAAATTCAATAAATAATTATCTAAAAATAAACATATATACAGATTCAATAAATATTCATGCAAATTTTGTCATTTATATTAGCGGAGTATTTATGGATATAATAACTAAATTAATTATGCTTGCTCATATTATCTAGGTTATTAAAGATATATATTGATATTTTATTGATTCTCTCTTTTTTATATGAATACCACCTTTGGTGGGGTTAGATATTCTTTGTTAACTAAACAAATCAATTAACACCTATGGGTGGGGTTGATAACTAATTTGGTTAATTAAATTAATTCATTTTTCTAAGAGATTGAAAATGAACCATTTAAATGCCACCTTTGGTGGGGTTAGACAATTTAAACATTATTCAAGGTGTCCAAATTAAACCTAAGAATTTAGTTATTCGAGTACTAACTTTCAAGTTTTAAAACCACTATTGAAAACATGTTGTCAATACATTTTCACATAATAATTCTTATAAAAACTTTTGAAATAGAGTTTCACTCTAACTACCGGGCGATTGTACCAACAAATAAAAGAGCACTACTCTAAATTAGACTGGATAACTAAACCTTAAAATCTAATTTTCAGGTTTAAGTTTGTAATGAAAAATAATATATTTCTCTCTAACATTCTTAATATAAAATCTTGAATAAAAACAAAATCAATTCATTTTAGAGATTTTTACCTATTTAATATTTCGCAAGCATAACAACGTCATTATTACATCATATTTACTAAACAGCCAGCATAGTTAAATTTAACCACAGACAAATTAAATATAACATGTAAGAATAAAGCATAAAAATAACTGTAAAGAAAATAAAATCCTTACAGAACTTCGACGCTATTCCCGTAGCTAGAAAACCTCCAAGCGGAATTTGCACTCCCATTTATTGAATCAAAAATCTAAATTATTACAAAAACATTACAAGTTCCTCTCAAAAAGAGAAGAACTCTAAACCTAAGAGAATTGAACTAAAAACTAAGAGAAAAACTAAGAAAAGCTTAGAAACTAAGAAAGAAACTTAAGAAAACTCAAAAACTAAGAAATGAGAGAAAGAAAGAAGAGAGAAGTGTGTTTTGAAGGTGTGATTTGAAGTGAAGGGAATGGGGGTATTTATAGGTGAGGATGGAGAGAAAAAATGAGTAAAAAAATGTTAAAAAAATATTAAAAAATGTAAAAACGCGTATTGGAATTGCTGATGTCATTAATGACGTCAACATGACGTCACAGGGCGGCTGCACGTGAAAAATGGGGCGAAAACGCGTTGGGCACGTGGAGGGGCTGCTGCTGGGCGCTGCGCGCAGCTCGGCGCGCGTGAACAGTGCTCGCGCGCTGGGGCGCGCGCGGCATGGGGCGCTGGGCTGCGACGTGCGATTTCCGTCTTTTTGACATTTTTGACCTTTTCGACCCATTTTGTCCAATTTTTCCATGTTTGTTGACCTTTTCCCACTTATTTATTAATATATTTGTGATGTATTGCTTCAAGTATTCCTCTTTGAGTCTTTACATTGCGTTTTTAAGCCAAAATACCTGAAAAACAATAAAAATACCCGTGATTCCGAAAAAGACAAATTTATATAAATATATGATAAAACATATAAATATATGTATTTTTAATCAATTAATGTATATAAAATCATGGTTATTTTAGTGCTTTTTTTTGAGCACTCATCAGTATATATGCGTCATGTCACAACACTCATGGGATGAATTTCAATAGAATTGGAATTATGGTAACACCGCGGCCCACAAACTCAGTTTTTCACTCCAACGCTTGATTTCAAGCTCAACTCTATCTAATCAATTCTAGATTTGTGTTAATAACATTTTAATTATTTTAAACTTTTTCAACTTTATCCTAACTACATTATAATCACATGTAAATCTTTTACTATAAATATGTAGTTAGGATTATCAACAAAATCAGCCATAGAATATACATATTGTATATACAAAATTTAGAGAAAATATAATTAAGTCTACAAAGAAAGATAATGCTAGAAGCAAGATATATATCCATTGACTCCCTGGTGCTTTCTTTCCTGGTGGAAGAGTCTTAATTACCTAAGTCTCATTGTCTTCAAGGGCTTGTATTTCCTTACCCATCACATCTCACCATCCCGAGTCTTTCATTGCTTCTTTAAAATGCATTGGCTCATGTGCCACTTTCACTGCTACAAGAAAACTCCTATGTCTCATAGAAAAACGTTCACAATTCACAAAATATATTATAGGATAAGGCGTACCTGAGGAAGATGAAGTAGCTAATGAATTCTCAGATGGACTTATTTTCCATATAATATGAGTAACAAAATCATGATACCATGTTGAAGGAGTTTTGGCTCATTTTCCTTGCCCTAGCTCACCGTCAACTTACATACCTTATTCCCTTACCGTATTCTCCAGCCCTTCATCGTGCACATCCTCATGTGCGGATTGCTGCACAGGCTACACCACAACATTAGACCCCCTCTCAATGCACATAACACATTCATTGACACCTTCATCTTCACTCCATGCCCTATCCTCATTGTTTGCCAGCATAGGAGTCACCACATTCCGTGGTTGGTTTGTCACAAAAGGAAATTATTTCTCAAAGAACTTCACATCCCTCGATACAAAGTACTCATGTGTTTCTAAATCATACAATTTCCAACATTTCTTCCCAAATGGATAGCCAATAAAGATACACTTATGACTCCTATTTGCAAATTTATCACCTTTGCGTCGTTGAATATGAGTATAACAAAGGCAACCAAATACACGAATAGCATCATAAGAAGGCACTTTCCCAAACAAAATTTCATATGATGATTTAGTCTTAAGTAAAGTATAGGGTGTTCTATTAATCAAGTGACATGCTGCCAACACACATTCTCCCCAAAATTTGATTGGTAAGTTCCCTTGAAATCTTAATGTTCTAGCCATATTAAAAATGTGTTAGTGTTTTCTATCAACCCTCCTATTTTGTTGTGGAGTCCCAATACAAGAAGTCTAAAAAATAATTCCATTATTTTGAAAATAAGCAGTCAAACAATTAAATTTGGTCCCATTGTCACTTCTCACACATTTTATCACTTGTTCAAATTATCGTTCAACCATAGTAACAAAGTTAAGAAACATAGATTCAACTTCAATTTTATTGCATAGTAAATATACCCAAACTCCTCTTGAAAAATCATCTACTGTTGTCAAAAAATAGGTAGTCCTCGAATTTATTCTCAAAATATATGCATAATAAACTCAAATTTTAGTCACAATAATATTAATATCGTAATAGTTACATATGTTATTCTTTTATTCTTTATGGTTGCAATTAAGTTCTTTTAGATATGATTCTTCAAGTATTGATCAGTTGAATCATTTTGAAGCTAAAATGCCTAAAAACAACAAAACATAACCGTGATTTCGAAAATATAGATTTTCTAAAATAATAATAAAATTATCTACATACAAATCTATTTTATACTAAAGAGAATATAAATCATGTTATTTTTTTGTGATTTTCAAGCACTTATCAACATTCCTACAATCTAAGGTTAAAAGGGTCGCTACAAGAAAATACAACAGAATTCACTTCTTTAAGTGAATCTGATACTAAATACAAAGGGATGGCAACAGTAGACTCAACACTGAAGGAAATAGCTGCACCTAACTTGGAGCAGCAACCCTTGTGCATTGTGTATCCAAACTTGGAGGTAGGATTTGAACTTAGATCTAGACTAATTCATCTTTTACTTACTTTCAGAGGCTTATTAAGAGAAGACCCAAATAAACACTTAAAAGAGTTTCATGTAGTATGCTCTACCATGAAAACTGATAGTACAAATGAATAACTCTATTATCTCCCTTCAGGTACTATCTTTATATGGTTTAACATAATAAAAAAAAATTAGAGAGGTATTTTTCATCTTCTATTGCCACAAAAATTATAAAAGAATTATGTGGCATGAGACAAATAAATGGGAAAACCATATATGAATATTGGAAAAGATTTAAGAGGTTATGTGCAAGCTATCCTCACTATTTAGTAAGTAAGCAATTGCTTTTCCAATATTTCTATTAACTATTAATACCCATAGAGACAAGGATGGTAGATGTTGTTAATGGTGGATCCTTGGTGGAAAAAAACTTCACTTGAGGTAAAAAAAAATTAATTGTAACTATAGCCACCAATTCTCAACAATTTGGCATTTATAGTAACCCACAAACAAAGGTAAATAAGGTAAGTACTAACCCTACTATTTAGTTTCAAGTTAACAATTTAATTGCTTTGATGCAATATTTAACTAAAGAACAGTTTAGGACTTGTGGCATATGTTCTTCAGTGGGACATCACATTGACATATGTTATACTATTCAAGATAATAATTTTAAGCAAGTCAATATTGTTGGAAAATTTCAACCACAAAGGCCCAAGTATGATCCCTACTCTAACACCTATAATGCAAGATGGAATGATTATCTAAATTTAAGCTATGCAAACAATAGGCTCACAACATACCTCAACAATCAACAATGTCCACCTGGCTTCCCAAATCCTAAGCCACCTCAGTAGTACCAACATCAACAACCACCTTAAAGTAATTATCTAGAGGATATGGTTCTTACTTTAGCTAATTATAATGCTAAAATATAGCATTATACAAAGTCTTCAATTCATAACCTAGAGACTCAGATGAGCTAATTATCCACAACTGTGAGAAAGATTGAAGCACAAGTGTCTGACAAACTCTCATCATAGATTGGGATCAATCCTAAGGAGTCAATTCTAGTGTTGTAAAAATTGGCAAGCAATAAGAAGGTCACAACTAAGACCTTTCAAGTGGTTTTAACTTGAGCTAAAGATTACATCTATTGGGCTAACGACATTAAACTAAGCACTAAATAGAAGACAACTCATGAATTTATTCTATTTTATCTTTAATTGAATTTTCATTTTTTTGCATTATGTTTATTGTTTATTTTTTTTAGTTTTTATTTTAAGCAAAATTGGAATTCTAAGGAAAAATTTAAAATTTTCATTGCACGTCATGACATGTGTTTGTGTCTGTCATGGGTCAATACCTTCGATTTTAAAAAAAGTGAGAATGTAAAATCTATTCATGTCGTGATATGATTTAAAGCATGTCGTGACACACTAGTTTGTGTTAGATTTTGGGAAATTATTTTTAGAATGCACTGTGGCCTGTGTACACAAAACCCCCACCCATGTGAGAAACCAAATCAAACCCCCACTTTTTGACAAAAATTTCAAAAATCCTAAAACCCACTCGCCATTATCTCACTTTTTCATATAAAAAATTCATTTTTTACCCAAAATTCACCATTCATCTTCTTAAATTTTTATATCTACATCAATACTAAAGCCTATTTAAGATCATTTTGCAAAGATTTCACATAAAAATAATATTTTTGGGATTTCATCATATCATCTTCAAGTAAGTGCATTAAATCCTCAAGTTTTATTTAGTTGATGTTGTGGTTAATTTTGTGGAAATAATTTTGGATAAAAAGTATGAATATTTTTGAATTTAAGGAAATGAATCTATATAGAGTGATAATTTTTTTTGTAGATTATTTTTATGTTTTTAAACTCTTGAATCAAAATATGGAACCAAAAATAAAAAGACATGGTGAAGAAATCTTGAGGCTTAAAAAATATTTGAAAAAGCTGCATAGGTGAACAAAAAATTTATTGTCGAAAGGGGTAATGATATTGTGAGAAAAGCTAATAATGATAGTGTCATGGTTAGGAGAGTTTTTGTACCCTTTAATACATCTACCATAAACTATTATTATGGTTTAATGGATGTATCTCAATGAGAATATGAGGCCTATTTAAAACACATAGAATATGAAGAAGTAATAGAAAGCTTAACACTAGGAGGAGGAGCAGAATGTGATATGCCAAATGGAGACATAAAAGATTTGATGCTAAAGAATTAACGAACATCTTCCATGTTTGACAATATTTCCTCTATTCTAAACTAAGCATTATAGTTCAATTAATAAAGAAAGGACTATATTACCATTCATAATCCAAACCTTTAAAAGCATGAATGCCAAACAATTATGAATCAAAGAATAAAATTATCGATGAATAATCCTTGAGTTAGTTATTTTTTCCCATAACTTATTATAGCACTTTTTGCTATAGCTCAGGTTAGAATGCATATTGATAATATTCTACTTCAACTTGGTGACCTATTAAACACGATATACATGACATCCCTTATAAGTGAAAATAAATCTTCCTAAGCCAACAAAGTAGCCTATTCTTTAAAGACATCTTAAAAGGATATGTTTGATAAGTACAAGAAAAGGTAGATAAAATGGAGACCTATCAGATACAATAGTAAGAGTGGCTCAATAGATGCATGTAGCACCAATCCAGTTATATGAATGTCATCTATGGGATGCAACTCGCTCAATCTAATTACGATTGTAGTAAGTTAAAAGGAGCACCAGAGTATCTGGGTGACAACTTTGTCTTTCAACCACTAGAAACCACTGAAGAAGACCCATTTGTACATATAGAGAGCTAGAGCTCCAAAATATCAATTATTCCTTTAATTTTCCAATTTATAGTTCGTTTTTTCATTCATTTTATTTTTATTTTCATTATTTCTTATTAGTATTCGATGTAAAATTTCTTTTATTTTGGAATTATGTCATGTATTTTATTGAACATCTTAACTTTCTTTGGGTGATGCATTATTTGTGAGGTACATTTTAATTCTCATTGCTCATCTCATCATCAACTTTAGTTGTAGCCTCTTGAACATTTGAGGTAGCAGTTAGAGGATCAATGACGTTGCTTGAAGCAAAGAAAGTAAGAAAGTTAGTTTCATCCTCATCATCACTACCAGTACTATTTGAAATAGTAATCTTAGCCTTTATAACACGTATATTCGTGTGTTTTTGTTTATGAAAATAATTGGAAAGAATGTGGCATGGCTACCCACATTTGAAGCATCTAATATTATTCATGTGATATTTTGCTAGGTTTCTTTGATTCGTTATCTAAGTCTTCGTTATATTTTATTGATTTCGAGTATTGAGAGTTTGAGTTGTCTTTTTAATCTCTCTAAAAGAGGTTTTTTTTTCTTTCTGAAGAATCCGGCAAGCAAAGTCATTTCTTCCCCACCAAGGTCAGAATCATAATAAACAATAGTGACTTTAGCTTATTCATTGGGATCATTTCCCTTAGTGGTCTTACGAGCTAAAAAAATTCCCTTTTCAGTAGCAATTTGATCTTGTCTTGACAATAAATGATGAATTTTAAAGACTTGCATATCATCAACTAATTCATTCTCTGTAAGCTCACCATACTTATACATTGATTTAAGAATGATAAATTTGGCATGAAACCGATAAGGTATACTGACAATGATCTTTTTAATTTGTTTTTCTTCAATGATAGGCCTACCCAAGTTGTACGAACAATTGATAATATTTGAGAATGATGCATAAATCTTGTCAAAAGTCTCATCCTATTGCATAATGCACTACTCAAAATCTCTACTCAATTTTAAAGTTCTGAATATCTTAACAGTAAAAGTTCCTTCATGAGTAGTTTTTAGAATGTCCCAAGCTTTCTTTGACGTTGTACAGCTTTGAATTCTTCGATATTCATCTGGCATAACAACCCTAATGATTGCATACAAGTCCTTGTTGTTCCATTTAGAATCCTTACTTTCTTCTTTAGTCCATTCGATCATGGGCTTTGGAATCATAGTATTATTGGGAAGGGTTTTGGTTGGATACATCCAGCCATTCTCGACAAGAAACCAAACACTATCTCCGGACCATAAAGAGGCCCTAATTTGAGATTTCCAATAGGCATAATTTAGCATATTGAACAACGGAAGCCTATCTAATAAGCACTTAATTGAGGTAAGGATGCGTGTGGAAAGTGAGTTAAAAGAATCAACACTGGAATGGTTAAGCCTAAATGGGTGATACATACTCCTTAAGGACTCATCTCTAACTCACAAAAATTAGAATAATAAGCACTTAAGCAGAGGAAATAGTAATATGGAAATCTTAAATAACTATAAAACTATTAGCACATATAAATAATTTAATAAGCAGAAATCAATAAATAGTAAAAGCTTTATAATTAGAGTTTAAGCTTTAATATATTAGAATATACACACCTTAAACTCAGATTGTACTAGCATAATAATAAACCATGCATAACAAGCGATATATCAATATAAAACCATATAGATACTATATTTATGTGGTAACATCCTTGGGTTGCTTATGACAACTACTCGATAGCAAATAATTCACTAAGCAATAAAACAATTGCAACTTTGAAAGAAATAAAACCATCAATACCTCTATCAGTAGGAACTTATATCTAAATTGCCTACAATAATTTGGTTCGTCACACAAACTTGAATTTCCTTCAAAGCCATCCAATGTGATGTGATCAAAAATCATAGACCAATAAAGTGAAGAGAATAATGCTATAAACTTTGAGAACCACCCTCAATCACGAGCCACCAATAATTAACCAAGGATACACAATCCATCAAAAATCAAAAATCATATTTAAGATATACATAATCAAATCACGTGTGCACATAACCAACGATTTGATAAATCAACTCAATCACAAACCTAAATACTCAATGTTGTGTCTAATACAGAAAACAAAATAGAGTGAAAAAACATAAGCTATACAATTCCCAGTACAGATTTTGGTAGAGTTTTGGTATTAAAATCATATGTGTGGAAAAGAAAAAAATGAGGATATTTATAAAAGGAAACCCAATGTTTGGACTACCTCGTCATGGTTCTCGCTGTGGACATCGCTAACCACCTTGCCAAGGGTATGGAAAGGGGTGTAGAAAGGCACCTTGTTAAGAGGTGTGTCGAGGTGCCAAAAATCATAATCTTTTATTTTAAAAATTGTCGAGTTATTTTCACAAATATTCGCACCCAAAATGAACCAAAATTTGGCACTCATGATCTAGTATGCATAATAAACAACCAACCCTGGTGCATGAAAAACATGCTTTCAATCACAATGTTCATAATTATGTACTTGTGTGCATTATTGATCCACAGTAATCAACATTATATAAAAAAAACATAAAATACTAAGTAAAAAAACAATAACGAATTTTGCATACGATAAACCAAAATATAAACATAGAGTTCAAACATACTTACAATATTGTATAATTTATTATTATATTAAATTTAAGTAATAATATAACTTTTTAATCATTTACTTCAAATAACCCCACACTAAAGTATTCATAATAATAATTAATAATTAAATAAAATTATTTATATAAAAAAAATATCTTTGACAATTCAAAGAGTTAAATATTTGTAATATTTTAAATCATTCATGAATATTACAACAAAAAGATTAAAACATTTATAACCTCCACTTAAATTAGGAATTGTGACGTAAACTAAAAATGAAAGTTTAATAGAAAATAAAATAAGGATTAAAAAAAATTGTGAGTTGCTTTGTTATATTTTTTTTAAATATATTTGGTGCATAATTTGCTACAATAATAGTAATAATTATTTCAAAAAAATATTATATAATAAAAATAAAAATAAAAATAAAAATATACTTGCGAGATTCAAAGAGTGAAATTATATATTTATTAGATATTATTAATGATTTTTACTATATAGTTTTAGTTTAATTATATGTTTAAGTGTAAATTCATAATTTATTGAATAAAATAAAAATTATATGATTATGTATAATTTTTGACCTATTAAGAGTTATAAGTTTAAATCGTATTAGATACTTAACTTAGTCTATTTAAATTTTTAATTATAAAATTACTTGTATTAACATACTCTTTCATTTCAAACTAAAAATATATATTTTATTTTCAAAACGTAATAAAATATAAAAATAAATTTAATATTTATTTAAATTAATTTTATAATGAAATTATTTAATAGTTATAAATTACATAAAAAATTATATATTTTTTAATATAAATTTTTTTATTAAAATATTTATCATAAATCTATCCGTCTATATTATAACACTATGTTTGTTAGCATTTGTGGTGCACCATGTCAAATAGTTAATTCTATTATAATTAATATATATAATTTTTTATGACAATTTGTATAATATAATTAGATAAATTTAATGATAAATATTTTTATTAAAATAATATATAATTTCTTTGATGTAGTTCCTTATATCAAAATAATTTTATTATAAAAAATTATTTAAAACAATATTTTATTTTTTTTACATTTATAGAATGCTTGTTCGAGAGTGTTAATGATTATGATTACATAATTTTTATATAGTCATATATTTGACTAAGAAATCAAAATATATCATATAATATGAAAATAATGTGATTATGTATAAATTTTATACCATTAAGAGAGTCATGATGATTCAATAAAATTCTTCCAAACTAATTATGAAAATTCTTTAAGTAAAAATCATTAGAGTGTCATTTTTTAATGAATAAATATAATCATAAAATTAAAAGTTTGTTTTTTTATCAAAATAAGCATAAATTCCATTTAAAAGAATAAGAATGTAGTTTAAAAACAATTAACTCATGTGTCTTAGTTTGTTATTTTATTTTAAATTAATTTTTTATTTATTTTTAAAATGTAAGATAATTATAAAAAATAAACTATTTTTATATGTAAAAAAATTGCATAAAACAAATTACATACTATTTTAAATATTAATTATTTATTAAAATATTTAACATTAATTTTATCCGATTATATTATAAAAATTAATTATAATATAATTAGTATAATTTATTCTAATTAAAACATTTTATTTATCCAATAAGATACATTAAATATGCTATTATAAAGTAAATTAAGTATCCTAATTATATAATTTTTTATGTACAATATAGTATGACTTCTGAGTTGAACATAGGAATTTATAAAAATTATATAGTTATAATTTTTATTAATGTGTAACACACATGTTGTATATTGATGAATTAAAATACAATTCAAACAATATAATATGATTATATCTATGGTGCATTAAACATGCTTTATTGTTAAAGGATAAATGGTAATGAAAATCAACTATTTTTAGTAAAAATATATTTTAATTTATTAATTATTCAATAAGATAGTAGAAAAATGTTATTTTCTTGAAAAAATCATTGGAAGATTTAGGCAAAAATACCGGAGGATAAATTGATATTTTGTAAATTTTTAATTTTCTTTTAGTGAATCTAATGAAAATAAATGTTAAAAAAATATTTTTTATTTACAATTACACCATATTTTATCTTTTTATAATGAATAATCTTAATGACATACTTTAATATTTAAATTATTTACTTATTAATTTAAATAATAAATTATTATTTTTTAAATATTTTTTTATTTATAATAAAAAATAAAATTTATAAAATGTTTATTCTTAACAATATGTTATAAATCTTTTCGTTTAAAAAAAAATAAAAAACTTATATTTTGAATTCCTAACAATCAGTAAATTAAAATATATTTTTATCAAAGTATCCAACTGCACCAATTTCAATATCCAAAATGGTAGGCGCGTACTCAACAGCACGCAGCCACGCAATGAGAACAAGGACGAGGTGGTTTTATATATGAAGATTACTTTTTCCACAACTCGCTGTACGGCAGCGTTTTTTACATGCTATTTTACCTTTTCATCCTTACTTATTTTTTCATTTCTGGAATGATAAATATGTTTTTAGTTTCTTTACGAAGCAAAAGATTTTGCACAAATTATATAATTTTTTATATTAAATGAATATGTATTAATTTTTTATATAATTTATAAGTTATTATATATACATTCTACGTGTACATTGTATATATTTTCAGTTTCTATTCTTTATACATAATTTTATACTATTTATATTAGATAAATATGTATAAATTTTCTGTATAATTTATAAATTGTTCGTACATTTTACTAAATGAATTTAATATAGATTTCTTAAATTAAAAATATCAATTATTAAATATATTTTAATATTTTAAATTATTTTATAAGATGTATATAAATTATACATATACCTAAGCTTTATAACTTTTTTATATTATTTGAAAGATATACATAAATTTATATTGATTTATATATAAAATATTTAAATTATTACATTAAATTAAAAATAAATTTTAAATTATATATATTACTAAATAGTAACAATTTAATGGTTAAGATTTTTCTTTAAAATATAATAAAAGTATATTGTAAGGTTTAAAAAACAAATTTAACAAAGATGAATTTTAAATTAGAAATATTATTAGATGATAACATTTTTATATTTTAAAATATAATTTTTTACACATTACATAAATATTTTAAAAATATATGATTATTTTATATGCAGTAAAAAAATTTAAAATAATTAATACACCTTACAAATTTATCGATATTAATTACCAAATCTCTAACTAAATCATCTAAACTATGACGAGATCACCGACAATAATTATTAGAAGTTTGATAATAAGGCAAAAAATCAAAAATATTCTCAAGGTTTAATAAATCTTCAAAAATACTCTCGAGGTTTTAAAAAACTCATAAATATCTTTGAAAACATAACGGAGGTTAAATATAATAGTTATCAAAAATACCCTTAAGGTTTAATTAAAAAAAAGATAAAATTTTCAAAATGGAATAAGAAATAATAAACCAAGAAACAATAGACAATGAAACATAAGACATTTCAGGATGTAAAGCAAAATTAAATCTCAAAGAATAAAATGGATTTAAAGATCCATCATTTTTATTAAGAAATTTATTTCCTAGAAAAAATATAATCTATTATGGCATAAGTAATAAAGAAATGAATATTAAGATTACAGATGCAAAAGGAAGATATAATATACTATTAATTGATAAAAAAACTATATTAAACAAGCTATCAAAAGTTTCTGATAAAGATAAAGAAAAAAATTTGGATATATCTATTTAGGAGGAATTTAAATACTAATAAAAGTTCATTTTAGAGAAGGAATAAATACATCAATAAAAATAACATTATTAGATAACAGAATAATAAATAAGCAAAATGTCTTATTAGGAATGATCCATGGTAATTTAGGATACCAAAAGTTAAAATTTACAACATATCCTAAATTTGTTATAAATATACATGATAAAAATCTAAATCAAGTATTAAGTATGACTTATGAATTTGAAAGAGGAGATTTAATG
The DNA here is from genome assembly GCA_037013495.1 of Hippophae tibetana. Lineage (NCBI taxonomy): Eukaryota > Viridiplantae > Streptophyta > Magnoliopsida > Rosales > Elaeagnaceae > Hippophae > Hippophae tibetana. Next base: position 122,465,687 of record CM072801.1, read on the forward strand.
AAAGAAGAAAATCATCCATTTTTAATACATTATTTAATAACATATTCTTTAACAAACAGTCATAATAGTTCAATCTATGGACAAAATGAATTTATAGAAATAGATAAAAAATTTAAAGAACTTGGACAAATAATAAAATAAAAAATACTAACAAACTTTGAAATACTAGAAGAATAGAAATTAGATATTAAAGAAAAACCCTTAATAACAGGAAGAAATAATAATGTTGTTCAAACTAATAGCATACAAAGATTTACTTTTATAGACCATGAAGAAGAAAATTCTAACCAAGAAGAATTTAAAAAACTAGAAAATGAAGTTAAAATAATGAAAACATTAGTTCATGATTGTATACTAGGAAAAAACCATGTTTAGAGATAAAATAAAAAATATGCATTTAGAGATAAATGGAAGGCTAGTAGGCGTAGCAAAAAATCAAGTAACATTATTTGAAATTATACAAATATTAACAGAGAAAATAGATTTAGTCCAAGAACCAAACACAAAATATTTACACGAAATAATAGATATACAAAAAGAATTACTAAAGGAAATAAAGGGATGTGTTTATAATAAACTACAACAAGATACACACAAGAAATTTTTAGAACTAAGAAAAGATGTATACAACATACATAAGAATAATGAAATAATAGGTTATAAATATGATCCTTTAGAAGGATTAAAAGAAGGACCACCAAGGAGATCAGATTCTTTGATTCCTAAAAATGAGAAAAAGAAAAATGAGGAACAATCTAAGAATAAAAAGATAATTCCAATTTAATGGAATATAGAAAAGAATTAGAAAGGAAATTCATGGACCTTAAAAATAGAAATATAGAAACATTGGTCAGTTTATTGACACTAACCAAGGAATAAATATAAGAATATTATAATGAAAATCTTCGTACTAACAAAAAAGAGAATGATATGACAATAATCAGTGAAACTGATTCTAAACCAGAAAATATGACCTCAAAAGATCATATGAAACCAATATCATTACCAATCCCTTACCAAGAAGAAACATCTGACCCACATAAAGGAGAAAGAAATAGGAAAAGAATAGAACAACCTGATACCACGTATAGAAGAAGACAACCACCTAAAATGGAGGAAGGGTTGCATTGGGGAACTAGAGGTAGTATTCCATCAGAGTTCAAGCTCCATGATAATTATAAATCTGAACTTCTAGATTTAGATTGTATAAGAGATAGAAAAAAACCTTAGATGAATGGGCTATTGGAATGAGTGTGCTCATACAGACTTCTCAAACTACCCAAACAAATCCTTCAACTTGTAGAATGCTTATAACATATAAAATGATAGGAAATGTAAAAGTTTGGTTTTCAAACTTAACAGATCAACAACATTTATTAATGCAAGAAAATGCTTCCACGGGAATAGAATACTTGGATACAATAATAAATGAAATATACAAAGAATTTATTAGAGAAGATAAAGGAAAAACTATCACTAAATCCAGTGAAAATGAAATCAATGAAGCTAAATGGCATCTAACAAATATGAAAATTTGTAACATGTGTTACATAGATTCTTTTATTTGTGCCAAGAAAGAAAAGAATATAAACAAATAAGAGGAAATGATAAAATTTGCTGTGATACAAAAGATTTTAGAATACCAGAGAAATATGGATGTAATGTAAAATCTTATAAACAAAAATATAAATATAAAAGATTTAAAAAATATAAATTTAGAAAACAAAATTTCCAAAAATATAAAAACAGATTCAATAGAGAAAACTACAAGAAAAGATATTTTAGAAGAAAGATTTATAAACCTTCTAAAAAAAGAATTATTGCCCTTTAGGAAAGAAAAAAATGCAAATGTTGGATCTGTAATGAGGAAGGACATTATGCTAATGAATGTCCAAGCAGACTTCAACATAAAAAAAGAATTTAAAAAGGAATTTTCACAAAAAACAAAAATCTTAGAAGAAGCTTTCAAAATGGATTAAGAACCAATCGAGAAATCTGATATAGATGATACTTATAAAAGGAGATACCATCTATGTTTCTAAAGTAAGAAAAACTTTAACAGTCTCAAACTCAACTTTTATACAACAACATAAAAAGCGAAATCGTGGTGAGATAGAAGACCAACAAAAACCTTATTTAGAAAATATTTCATTAGATATAGAAAAAAAACAAAACTCTTTTCTCAATGAGATACAGGAAGACAAAACCCTAACATGCATTAGAAGACTATTAAAAATAGTCGGTTCAGAAAATTTTTGGATCCAAAAATAAATAAATCTAAAACAATAGTTAACATAAAATTAAGAGATCCTACCAAGATCATAAGAGTAAAACCAATGATTTATACTCTAGAAGATATAATTGAATTTGGAAAAAAAATTCAATAACTTTTGGAATTAAAAGTCATAATACCAAGTATTTCACCTCACTCTAGTCCAGCATTCTTAGTTGAAAAAGAAGTAGAGAAAAGAAGAGGAAAAAAGAGAATGGTAATAAACTTTAAAACACTAAATAAAGACACCATTGATGATGGATATTTCATTCCAAAAAAGGAAGAAATACTATCTTTAATAAAAAGAAATAAATACTTCTCGAGTTTTGATTGTAAAAGTGGATTTTGACAAATAAGACTGGATAATGAATCCCAAAAATTAACAGTATTTAGTTGCCCCCAAGGTCAATTCCAATGGACAGTTATACTATTTGGATTAAAACAAACTCCAGGTATTTTTCAAAGATATATAGATAACATTTTTAAGAAATTACAAGATATTTGTTGTGTTTACATAGATGATATTTTGGTTTTCAGTAATAAATTAAATAAACATTATTTGGATATTATCAACATACTACAAGAATGTAGAAAAGAAGCATTGTACTCTCTGAAAAGAAAGCATTGCTTAACAAAAAATCAAATACTTAGGGTTGGAAATTGAAGATGGAAAACATAATCTACAACCTCATATACTAAATAACATTCAAGGTTTTCCTAATGAATTAAAAGATAAAGCAATTACAAAGATTTTTAGGATGTTTAACATATGCAGAAGCATATATCAAGAAACTTGTAGAAATGAGAAAATCATTACAAGTAAAATTGAAAAAAGATCATATTTGGAAATGGATAGAAGAAGATACTCTATATATGGATAAAGTAAAAGCAAAGGTAAAAAATTTATCAACTTTATACCATCCAAGACCAGATGATAAAATGATAATTGAAACAGATGCTTCACAAGAATATTGAGGAGCAGTTCTTAAAACAAGAGTAGATGACAAAGATAAATATCTTTGTAGATATACATTAGGATCTTTCCAAGGTTCAAAATTAAACTATCATAGTAATGAAAAAGAATATTTAGTTGTTAAAAAAGCCATTAAGAAATTTGCAATATATGTCATAAGCTCCAGATTCATTATTAGAACAAATAACAAGAATTTTGGTTATCTCTTAAGAACTAATATTGAAGGTGATTACAAACAAGGAAGACTAGTTAGATGGCAACAATGGTTCAACCATTACAATTTTGATATTAAACATCTTCCAGGATATAAAAATAGCTTAGCTGATGCTCTTACCAAAGAATTAGCACCTCTAACTATTTTTATGTTTTTAGGAATAGAACATCTTGATATCGAAATCAAGATAAAAGAAAAGGAGATAAAAATCCTACAAGAACAACTCGAGTTACTATATCTTGAGAAATCTCTTATGGAGTCAGGAAAGAAACAAGAAGAACTTAATTGTTCAAAACAACCTCTAGAGACCATATGCTCAAACAAGGAATCTCCATTAAAAAAGGAATAACCTAACAGTTCATAAAAAACTTCTGAAACCACAAAGCTCAATTGGGCAGATGAGGCAGAAAAAGAAGAATAGAAAAATGTTTATGTAATCTATAATGGCCCAAAACCAGGAATTTATAACAATCGGGCAGAAGCTAGAAAATCTATTCTAGGAATTAGTAGAGTAACTCATAGAGCCTTTACCAACAGAATAGAAGTTGAAGGTATTTATGCCAACTACAAAACACCAAAGCTAATAACTTCAAAGGAGATAGTAAGAAATTATTCTACAGCACTACAACAACAACCAATAGCTTCAAGCAGATTAACAAATCTTGGAAAGATAGCAAGGCCTCCAGTGCTATTTAGAAAAACATTTCCTCTAGAGACATCAAAAATAGTAAAACATTCAGTATTATTCAGGGAGACATCTCCTAAAACTACTCCAATCATTGAAGATGAAAAGGACCAATATAGAAACCTCGCCAAACTACAATGGTTAAGTATCTATAATTTGGCCAGAAAATCTACCCATGAATATATTGAAGATATGAAATTCTATACTACAGACAAGGAATTTCCTATAGGAAGTAAATTCAATATATTGGAAGGAGTTGATCCAATTTTTGTGTATAAAACATTTTATGCAGGATTAATAGAAACTATATATCCAAGAATTAATTTAAGTGAATTAAATTATTTCCAACAAATTTTAAAAGAGTAATCAAGAATTTTAGAAGAAAAATTAAAGCAGGTGATAAACTTGTTTATCTTAGATTTTTTAGTTCATTAATGGACTAGAACGAGGAAGGAAGTATTAGTCCCACCACTTCATCAAGATATGGATCTCCAACATAAATAAAGAGGTTTCCAAACCAAGGACACTTCCAGAAAAGGAATTCAACACAGAAGAACTCTGTGTATTAAGAGGACAAATGCTAACCCAAATTTACTATGAACTCAGGAAGATTGAAAATTCTATTGAGATTAAAGTAAATTATTCAACTAGTAAAGTCATCATCATTTCCCACAATAACATGACTCTGTCAGAAGAAGATGATGAAAAAATCACCAAATATGAAATCAATTTTAATTGCAACAACCTAGAAATTGGTCAATAAACAAGGAAGGTATTCTGCTTCTATGCCAGAAAATCCACCAAAGACCGCAAATGCATTCTTTGCATCAAAGACCAAGAAGATGAAGATGTGTCATCATTAACGTCATCAAAGGAATTGTCGGTAGAAAATGACAAAGAAAAATAGGAAAAGAAACTGTTGGCAGAAGATTACAAAAGAAATACAGATGTAGACCCTACATCTTAATCAGTAGCATGTGCCAAGGAAAAAAGTAATGGCTATCATTTAAAGTATAAAAGGAGATGAATTATTAGAAGAAAGGTAAAATAATAATTTTAGTCTTGTAAACATGGATTCCTTGTTCTATAAAAGAAACCCTTATTATCATTTCAATACACACACGAATACACAAAAATCCAGAGCTCTCTACTCTGAAACACTTTAGCATAGAAATCCTCTCTATCTATAAATCTCAAAACCAATAATCACTACTACAGAATATGAAATGTTTGTTGAAACATCCTTCGTCAACGGACTATGTTGCTATTGGAACGGTACAACAATTGAGCGATGATCGGATGATTCATAATCAATATTTTCCTAATCATTGGCGAATAGTAATTGATCAATCATTGTTTCATGATTGTCCACTACCTGTGCCTTCTGATGCTACCACAGTCCAAGAGGCGGTTGGACAGTATGTGGCTTGGCCGTCGATTCAAGTTGTTCTAAATTTTGACATGGTACTATTTTTTAACTTAAAAAATAACACTTGTTTACTACTACTATTTAATGTGATCTTATTGTTACTAAAAATACATATATGATACTTTTTTGGTAGTCTATTATACCAGAACTCTTAAATGCGGCACATTTAAGAGATACCAAGCAAGTATCTCGTGCTAAATCTATGACTAGTGGCCAATCATCGTGCACTAAGTCATTCAAGAAGAAGCCTTGGAAAAAGTATAGTCATACTTATGCGTTACAGTTCAGTAGAAATCTTGGCACTTTGATGACTATTATTGGGAGGGCATCTAGCATAAATGATGGATGGACTGTGCCACTTCCTATTGAAATTTCTGGTGTAGACATCGACCAAACTTATATATCGATCGAGTGCTTGTTGCAAATATTTGAATATCAAATGATCGATTTAAGTATAATTCAAGTGTGGACAAGGCGAGTCCTCAATCTAGTTAGTTTTCTTTTATTTATGCAGAACATATATAATTATATTTATATTATCTAATTATATATATACATATATAGGGCTTGCTATTATCGAATTCAACATAATCACTCATCACATTTAGCAATGTTCTATAATTCTTCATATGTCAATCAATATCAAGAGAAGGATGTTAGCATCAGAGCTAAACAATTATGTGATAGAGCATTAACGCTTAGCAGAAATCAAAAGTTGATAATCCCTTGGCCATTAAGGTTTGAACAAGGCCAAGATCATTGGATGTTGGTAATCATTGATATGTTCAATAATCATGCTTGGTACTGTGACTCATCTTCCATAGAACTGAGTAAAGATACAAAAGTAGTTGTTGAAATGTAAGAGTTATATTTAGTTACATATTAGTTTTTTCTATTATTTTTTGTAATATTTAATAAAAACTAATCGTTTTATACCTTGATAGGGCATGGAAGTTGTGGAACAAGTTTAGGGGCATTGTCCTTAAAAAATCTCATAAGCTTATATGGACAAAAGTTATGGTATGTACAATTCAATATTAATAATTTTATTAATTTTACAATTAAATAATAAGGATGTTCGAATATGAAAATTCATGTATACATGCACTTTTTTTGTAGGTTCCACAACAAAATAATGGAGTCATGTGTGGTTATTATGTCATGAAGTTTATGAGCGAAATCATCACAAATATCAAAATTCCAATTGATGATGTGGTAATATATTTTACCCATATACATACAAGTTTTAACATATTTGAGTTTGTTTTTGTAAATAAATGAAATCATATTCTTGTTTTGATTTTGAATACATGTAGTTCTTTGGTTGGAACAAGATGGGTTACGACCAGCAAATTTTTGATGATTTACGAGAGGAATGGGCAGAACACATGGTTCAAATTATATCATTGCAAGAAGAATCAGGAGAAGATTCTGATGATCTTGAATAGCATATGACAACATAACAGTAAATTTTTTAATGATTTGGCCTTCTATATCTATTCTTGTGTCTGAAATCACTTGGTTGATGATGATTAATCATATATATGCTCATGTATTTAGGGGAATGCATTGTTTATAAATATGAATTTATCTGGAATCTCTGCTAGTATTTTTAATGATATATAATGAGTTCTAAATGTACAAATCAGGTGTACGTCGGTCCGATTTGTTTCTTGATTTGTATGAGTTTTGGTGCATATGAACGTGTTCCATATGTTTAAGGGCACCAAAACTCACACAAGCTTAGCCAAGAAATCGAAGTTACATGCAATTGATTTCATATTTAGAGTTCATTATATATAGCATTAAAAAATAGTAGTAGAGATTTCAGATAACTTCATATATAGACAAATGATTAATAATGCTAATATGAGTTCATCGAATGTCGTTGTACGTGCTAATCTCTTTTTTACGGTAATATTTATAATGATTTAATTTCTTCATTCGTACGTCTGAAGTTTAGACTACTTTTTTGATGGATGTTTTACGTGCTCATGTATGTAGGAGAATATTTGTTATATGGATCATCTTTTTTTTGCCATAGTGCTTGTGAAGGCCAATCAAGATTCTAAGCCAACCAAGCTTACTCGATGGCATAATTTGACGACATTATTTTATTTATAATTGAAGTTATTTATATGCATTATTTGATTTTGTAATAAATTTAATTATTAAGTAATTAAATATATTTATATTGTTAATTATTTGTTGTATTATTATTTATATTTTAGTGTTTTTATGTTATTTATATATACTGTTATACGAAAAATAAAATTAAAAATTAAAACAAATAAAATGTAGAGTCGGTTCACGGCATGAACCGACTCTACATGTAAAGTCGATTCAGGCCGTGAACCGACTTTACAATTTAAGTCTCTGAATTTAAAGTCGGTTTAGAGAACCGACTTTAAATTTGTTTAAAGTCGGTTAAAAACCGACTTTTATACCCCTTTTTGTAGTAGTGAATGTTATACTCAGTAACTATGAGCAGCTAAGCACCCCTTTCAAGGTTCTTAGTTAGCCTTAAGTTGTAATAATTATTATGCTATGAACAAAATGGAGTTCAATTACTCTTCTTTAGTAAGCCAACTATTGGATTTCATTTATGTACGGATGCAGAAGGCTCACCATTGCTAGGAGGGCATTGAGGTTTGAGCAAAGCTGAGGTATAACATGTGTAACAAAAGAAAACGAATAGAAGGGAAGACCATGGTAGACCCATCAAATTCAGGTATAATAATTATAAATTTAAGCTAGTTAAGAATCTTGAATGTTTAAATATTTGCTTACAACAAAACATAATATTGTTAAAAAATGAACATGAAATTTATTTTTAGAAATAAACAACTAATAATTCCAATGGAAATCAAAGATAAAAAACTAATTCTATTAGAAACATTTGATAAAAGTTATCTCTATCATTTAAATGAATATTTTAAAAATGAAGACTATGAAACTTTCATTGAAAATTTTAAAATATTTAACACCTTATTATATATTTATACAGATTATATTAAAGCTATTACAAGCATCATAGACAATCTTGTTTTAAGGATATTAAAAGACTATTTTAGTCAAAAATATGTGAGAATAGAGGAAGAAGAATTCAACAACTTAATGTTTAGATATTACTTATTTAAAGATTATAAATACATTATATGTACACAAAAAAAACCTGATTATATACTACAAATATGACAAAATAATATACATTCAACACATGATTTATCAAGATAATACTCTATGAACATCGAATCATTAGTACATAAATTAGAATGATTAGATTTAACAAATGAAAGAGTAATTTTTAATTTTAAAAGACAATTAATAGATTCAGGATTAGAATTAAGCAACCAACATAATGAAGAACATAATATACTATGCAATTGTAATGAATATAGAAGAAAATTAGACTTATACAACAAAATAATAAGCTTTTTAGACAAATTATTACCTTCCATAAATAGACAAAGATCATTAACTAGCTCAATATTAACCCCCGATTAAAAAATTGTATCGATCCACAGAAATTAGTATGGGAGTTTAAGAATAGTAATCTAAATAGTAATGGACGGAAAATTAATATTATTAAGATATAAGAACATATTTGATATTTTATAAATCTTAAGAGTATAATTGAAGATATGCCAAACCTTAGGGGCATTTAAGATAATGTTCCTTGATAATAATGATAGGTACAATTAGACTTTCGACATGATATAATATTAATTTTATTTTATTAAAAATTAAATATAAGATAATTTTAATTTTTTATATATAATATATATTTTTAATTATTAAATATTATATTTTTACCTTTTTATTGTCAATAAATACCTACCTATAATCTTTAACCCACCACGTAATAGCTAAACCCAAATATAACCGCATTGTAACCTCACATAAGAATGAACAAAAAAACTGCGGGTTCGGTTATCCGCGGTTATTTGAACCTACAGTTCAATTTTTACCCGGTAAATTTCAAGGACGGGGACAATTTTGGGTAAAAACCGAACATGAAATAATAGGTACAGTTCAGTTATAGTTATACTAAAAACTGTACCCGTCCGTACACAAAATTAATTATATTTATTTAATTAATTTATATATTTAATAAATTAAATTATAAATAAAAACTAATTAATATTTTTCGGATTTTTTTTTCGATTTTTTTAATAACCATTCCGAATCGTTACTCGTGAGTAAAAAATCGTTCCTGAATCGTAATGATTTTTAGACGATTTCAAGTATAGATTTTATAATTCGGTTTGGGGACGATTATATCAAAAACCGTCGTATGCCCATCCCTACTCACATTCAATAATTCATAAATTCTTAATAAAAATAATAATTTAAAAATTTATAATTATAAAAATAATATTTTTTATTATTTAAAAAATTATAACATATAATTTTATTTTAAATATTATTTAAATTAAATTAAATCCCTTCAAATTTAATTATTATTAAATTTTATTGATATAAATTTTAAACATATTATTTATTTATTTATTATTATTATTTCTTTTGTAGTTATTACTAACAAGAATTATTAAACAAAAAAGGAAAAAAAAAAAAGTAAGAGAAGAAAGTCGAGTGCGATCTATGCCTCCAATTCCACGTTGAATCGTGGATCGGCGAAGTGAACCCTAAAGTCCAAATTTCCCACCTAACCAAGCAAAAGCAATAATCACTACTACATATCTGGTGTTTCTTTGTTGTACTTGATTTTCGCGTTAAAATTTTAATTTATTTTTTTCTTCTTTTTTGCGTTTATTTATTTATTTTACTTCGACGAAGAACTCCAGCAATGTCGTACGCATCTCAAATTATTAATCACTCGAAGAAGGTAACTACGCTACTTTTCCTATTTTTCCATCTATCGACTTTTTCTTTCTACCTTGGCATTTCGTTATAACTAAAATTCAGATTTCGAATATTAATCTTATTGTTGCTCCAGAAGTAATGAATAATTTCTCATTTGTTAGTTAGGTCATTGAAGCTTGCTGTTTTGTAATTTAAACAAATACCAAAAATAAGGGAAAACAAATTTCCGATTCAAAATGTTTGCTGAGTTTGAAATTTTGTTTGTTCAAATATGAGGTTGCTGCTTAAGTTGCCTTTCCTTTACTCACGTTGTTGAGGGAAGTTGTTTACTTAGTTGGTCATCAGATTATGCAAAGCTGAAATGATGATCGGGTAGGGCCTTCATATTCAGGGCGTGTTTTGTTTGAATTTAATTTCTCAATGTAAGTAGGTATTTTACTTTCCTTCGCCACCCCCAAATTTGCTTAAAACACTATGAAGGCCTTTGAAAAATTCTATTCATAACCTTATGGTTTGTTAATTTTCTACTGGAGAAATGATGTGTACGTGTATTCCATGACCTGTCAAAAATTATATTAATCAGATGCTCTTCTTTTTTCACATACTTCTTCATATTAGACATAGTTCCATTGGTAACTAACCGTTACTGTAGATGGTCTTAAATATTTCGCTCTTTGCAGTTAAGAAATGCCCCCAATTTGTTGCGAAATGAGCATGCTTTGTTGGTTCGTTGGTTTGCATGTGATGGTCAGTCAGCTGTTATTCGAAGAGATGGTATTATTTCTATGATTTTTGTTATATTTTTCAAAGTCAAATGTTATGCAGTGTTATCTGTGGATTCCTTGAAACTGTCCGTTCATGAGTTTTTTGGAAACGCTAATTTGAAGAAGAAATGATAGCTCATCAAATTTACAATGGTCAACATTGTCAGTGCCCCCATGTAGGAATAGAATTAGAATATGCTGGTTTTGAGCTGAGTCAGCTTACAATTGTTGTGAAGAAGTTTGGAGTAGCATCTGTCCTTAGAATTTAGAGGCTTTAGCTGCTATATCAGAATATTGAGATAAACTTTTCAAGCTTCTTTAAGGCAGCTGTGTCATATATGTTTATAACAGTTAATAAAGATTTAAAGATGTATACCTATAAATATATAAACCTTGTTTTTTTTTTAACTAATTTCATTTCTAACTCTCTAAAGGCATTAAAAATATGTTCAATTTTTGATATTGTTTGACCAAATTTATATTTTCATAAATATAGAGAATGAAATATTCATATTATTAAATAAAAGTTGAAAACATGCATTGAACATATTTATAACGTTTTAAAAATCCAAACATATGCTTGTGTCAAGGGAGGGGTTTAAAAATGAAACTCTATCTATTAAATGAGTTATCTTATGCACTGAAATCAATATATAATCACTTTGTACATTTTAAAGACTTCATCTTTTTTGCGTTAGATGAAGTGCTTAGTTGTATATGGTCTGTTACAATAGGCAGTCGGTGCTACTACTCTTTTAGCTTACCAACAATACTATCTCAATTGTCCCTTTTGGCAAAATTGCATTTTTTTTGTAAGAAACAGTAAATTATAATCATATATGTAATAACCACAAAAGTATAATGTAGACAGTAACCATTTACTAAAGGTATCACCAAGCTATACCAAATAATAGATCTAACACCTAAATAGGATATACTAGCTTCGTAGTTAAAACTTATAATAAACTGAGAATAATCATCTAATTCTTTAGAAACGAATGACCATGATGATGCTAAAAGCAAAACTTTCCACAAAATAATTGCTGACACTCTCACTATCATAAAAAACTTTCCTATTCCTCCCCATCCACAACACCCAAAAAAGGGCTACCATCCCACAGTTTCGCATTTATACATACTTGCAAATAATTATAGTTTTTTTACTTTTCAAGTATGTTTCCTCTTAAATACTTCCCTAGAAGTGTTGTTTAAAGAAACTTTTATTTCTATCTAGAGTTGCCGAAGATTCATTGTCATAGTTTTTTACCTTCAGAAAGAGGCAAAGTTACGAAGTTTTTCACCACTGTCTCTGTAAGTACAGTTCTTTATCATACCTCATCAATAGTAGTTGGAGTCTTTCATTTTAGGATCTTACATCTAATAGTTGTAAGTACATTCATTGCTTATCAATGATCTCAGAAATAAAAATCAGTTGTGAACTTGTGAAAGAATTAATATGCCTTATTTTGTAGATGTCATCATTTGGTACATATAAGAGAAGGAATGCCTTGTCCACCTCAATAAAATTGGGAAATTCAGTTGATGGATTGTTATACAACAAACAGATTTCTTGGTATGTTGTCTAGCATTTTTCTTTTGTGTAAAGTTCTTTTGATGATTGCTAACTTATGTTTCTATTGTATCAGTTCAGAGGTAGTCTCGAGGAGAGGCTTCTCATCTACTGCTGGTACTTATCATGACCTTTTTGCTCTTTGCTTTAATTTTGTAATGCAATTTGGGTGTTTTACATGTTGATGGATTATTCTTTTTGACAAAAAAATTGTTCCTTGGTCGTTTAATAAAATATATTAGTTGTGAATTGTGATACAATGTGATCTCGTTTTAGGAGTACCTTAAGGTATTGCCAATCAGTAGAGCAATAAGATATAAATACAGTGCTTCATTGATTCAAGCAACCACACTGTCATTGTCTCAAAACGTGAGCCATATAATTTTATTTTAGTGATGCATTTATAAGCCATTAACTGATTTTTATTCGTATTTGTTCCAATTTGATGTTCATTAATGGTCTCTTATTTGTTAGTGTTGTTTGTAATCATGCTTGACTTATTTAAGCCTAGAGGTGGAGTACATGCTCCAATTTGTTAGCCTTTTTCCCTCTAGTTCTAGTGATGAATGAGTAAATAGATGATTAGATGTATTTTCTTTAACCTTAGTGTATAGTTGTTTGTGTGCAAGCGTACAAACAGCACATGATTAGATGGTGCATACATGCATATAGTTGATCTTTAATTTGTAAACAATATATTTGGGATGAAATGATTCGTAGAGTTAATTTGTTCATCTTTAAAAAAATCTTGAATTTGGGTGAGGTATAGCTCATGATTCATTTAAGTTTAAGCCTTTGTACTGTATTTCAGACCTTCCTCCACACCAAGAGATAGGAATGCCGTCTCTTTCACCTACTATGACTGAGGTACATACCTTTCTGTTGCTAAATAGGAGATTGTTACTTCTGAAGTTAAACATTTATAAGATATCTTGTATGATATACAGGGTAATATTGCAAGATGGCTGAAGAAAGAGGGTGAAAAAGTTTCTCCTGGTGAAGTTCTCTGTGAAGTTGAAACTGTAAGTCTTCTACTATTTTTGCTTTATGTGCTTTTCTGACAAAAAGAATGACATTTGCTTTTCATTGTCAACTTTTCAAGGACAAAGCTACAGTTGAGATGGAATGCATGGAGGAAGGTTATCTTGCCAAGATTGTATGTGGTGATGGATCCAAAGAAATAAAAGTTGGTGAGGTAAATCATTTTGGTTGGCATATTTCTTGCATGATGTTTAAAAAGTGTTTCTTCTTTGAATTGTGTTTCCCCATCTTTGTTAATGGATCAGCAAGATGATAAATACAACTTGGCTGTGTCAAATATCCGTATGAAAACTTCCTATTTAAGAGGCTTTGCATCTGCTTTGTTTGAGCACAAAAATGATTCTTTTGTGCAGGTGATTGCCATAACTGTTGAAGATGAGGTGGATATTGCTAAGTTCAAAGATTATACACCTTCAACATCAGAAGCTGGTGCTGCTGCAGATAAAGGATCATCTGTCTCCACACCATCCATAAAAGAAGAGGTTAAAGAACCTGTTACTCCTCCAGAGCCAAAGGTCTCCAAGCCCAGTGCAGCTCCTTCAGCTGCAGATCGCATTTTTGCTAGTCCTCTTGCAAAAAACTTAGCTGAAGAGAACAATGTATGCCTTATGAATTTCATAACTAAAATTTATCTTTATCTATAAAAACTTCCGTAATTTTTGCTTGAATCTAGGTGCCACTCTCGAGTATCAAAGGAACAGGCTCAAATGGACAAATTGTTAAAGCTGATATTGAACATTATTTGGGTACTGTATCTAATTTTATAAAATGTTCCTTAATGTTATCATTTGATATTTGTTCATTCTTCCATTTACGTAGATGTATCTTTACTATTCTCAGTTCTCACTCTCTCAATACTCCACCTTTTTTCTCTTTCTTTCTCTAGCATCTTTATTTCCAAATTCTTGGATGACATCCTATGATAGTTAATTTACTGGTTGTGAACACTTTTATGGTAGCTTCTGGTGGTAAGCAAGTTCCAGTGGCAGCCTTCAAGTCTAAGGATGCTCCACCTGCAACATTAGACTACACTGATATTCCACATTCTCAGATACGAAAGGTAATTTTTTATATTATACTTATCTTAATCAGTCATCGTAATTCAAGCCTTGACCTTTATATGCAGTCAATGATGCTGGGATTCTATTAAGTCAATTCTACCTGTTTAAGCCTACATCTTGTATTTGCTTAACTTCTCACATCTTTCAAAGGCTCGTCTATACAAAAATGGTCTTTTAACTATTAGTTCTTATCTTGTCTTGTATTTCTGAGGCTATTTCCTGGTATAATTTTTACAGGTCACAGCTTCACGGTTATTACTCTCTAAGCAGACTATCCCTCACTACTATTTGACAGTAGATACATGTGTCGACAAACTTATGGAGTGAGTAATCTATGCTTGATTTTAAGAATTGAACCAATGTTAAGCATCATGAAATACAAAAATTATTGTTTTGTCATGCAGCCTGAGGGGCCAACTGAATGCATTACAAGAAGCATCAGGAGGGAAGCGGATATCTATAAATGATCTTGTAATTAAGGTCCTAATCTTCATCCTTGGATTTTTTTTGGCAACCCATTAAAAGTGGGGTATAAACTGTTTTACAAATGGGATTTGTGAGTTGTTTTGGTCTGTTGAAGTCAGATTTATAGGAGAAAGGTTGTTATGGCCATTAAATCTTACCATGTCATTTTTTTTCTCCCCTTTCCCTTACGAAGCAAAAGTTAATGTGAGAGATGAAAATAGTTGTTGCTTGTTCATTTTACTTAAGTTAATGTGAGATTAAAATAGTTGTTGCTTGCTCATTTTTACTTAAACATGCATAATATTGGTTTACTCTGAGTAATTGTGGTGCACGTGTACTAGAGATGTCACATTCCATCCCATGTCCCATTTAATAACCTAATAGGTTCATGGGTTAAAGTTGTCCCATTCTATTTAAATCTCATCTTATCTTATTTAAAGTTGTCCCTAATGGGTTCATGGTTATTATAGATAATCATATTTACTTTTTTCATTATTTTTATAATTCTACTTATCTCATTTAGGCCCATTTAGGACACGTGGGATATCCCATTATATATCATTTTATTATCATCTCAACCTACCAAAAAATAAGTGGGACAAGTTGTGATGGACTTACAAAATTCATGGTTATACTATGGGCTGATGAACATCTCATCCCAGTTGACATCTCTAACTTGTAGTGTCTAAGAAAGAGAATTCACCTTATATCACTTAAGTAGGGGTGTGCAAAAAAATCGATCATCCGACTAATCCGATCCGTTAATTTTTTGATGGTTTCGATCCGACCATCGGATCAGATTGGATGAAATTTTTTTCAATTCGTTAAATTCGAATCGGATGACAGATTTTACTATGTATCATCTAATTTGACCGAAAATACTTAAATATATATTTATATTTTATATATCATATTCTCATTGGTCATTCCTATATTAGTCATATTTTAAGGTTTCTTTTAATTCAAATAAGTTTATGTTATGTGAAAATTTAAATTTTTTATTCAAAAATATCAAAAATAGAGTTAATTAAGTTTATTGGTTGGATTGATCGGATTCAACCGATCCAATTTGAATAGGTTACGGATTGATCAGATTCAACCGATCCAATCCGAATAGATTACGGATCAGATTGCATTGGATTTGAAAGGTGATCGGATCGGTTGCGGATGAGGATGTTTAAATCCGATCGGATGGTCGGATCGGATCAGATGAGTATAAAATCAATGGTTTCGATCCGATGCACACCCCTATACTTAAGTGATTGTGAAATTTAAGTTTTTATTTGCTTACTAAGAATGAGTATGTCACCTTATACCCACTTGAATGATTTTGAAATAAAAAAAATTATTTGCTTTCTAAGAAGGAGAATGTCACCTTATACCCACTTAAATGATTTTGAAATTTAAATCTTTATTTGCTTAAGGGTTGATGGGGTAGATGTTCTGATATCATATTAGGAGGTAGATGATGGTTTCTTAAGTTTTTCTGTGGGATGATTATAGATCTTTTTCTTCTTTTCTCTTCTCTTTTCTCATTGCTTTTTGGGAATGCTTATGAAATTTTTAATGAGAAGACTCGAATCAAGATTGCTGAAGGAACCGGGTAATTTATTTGTTTTTCAAAGTTCAAACATAGCTTCACCAAAATTTAACCATTCCTGCAGGCTGCTGCTTTGGCTCTTCGAAAGGTTCCTCAGTGCAATAGTTCATGGACGGATGATTGTATTCGCCAGTAAGCATACATTCTTTACGAAAATTTTCAATTTATGTTGATATAAAACAGTTAACATTTTCCCATTTCTTTTGTAGGTTCCACAACGTGAACATTAATGTTGCTGTGCAGACAGACAATGGTCTCTATGTCCCTGTCATCCGGGTGAGTGACTGCCTTATTTCCTTAATTGTGGATGTGCTACACTTCCATCAATGGTTTGTCTTATTCAAAATCAAGTTTTAATTATCAGGATGCAGACAAGAAGGGTCTATCCAGGATTGGCGAGGAGGTCAAGCAGTTGGCCCAAAAAGCCAAAGAAAACAGTTTAAAACCTGAAGATTATGAGGTCACAGAAATGTTTGCTGATTATCTCTGGCTTTCATAATTGTTTTTTAATAACATATACTGGGCATTTTCTCTTTGCAGGGGGGGACATTTACAGTGTCAAATTTGGGTGGACCTTTTGGCATCAAGCAGTTCTGTGCCATTATAAATCCACCTCAGTCGGGTATTCTTGCTGTTGGATCAGGTAAGTCTAGCACTTATTCTTTTCTTAACTGAATGATTGTATTTATCTTTGTTTTGGTTAATGCATTGTTCCTTGTGTAGCTGAGAAGAGGGTTGTGCCTAGTTCTGGACCTGAGTTATATAAGTTGGCTTCGTTCATGTCTGTTACCCTAAGCTGCGATCATCGTGTAATTGATGGTATTCAAATCTGGCCATCCTTACATTATCTGAAATCGTTTAAGTAATTATATATTTTGACAAGCTAGATGTACTCATGACAATACTTACTGTGTACAGGTGCAATTGGTGCAGAGTGGCTGAAAGCATTCAAAGGTTATATTGAGAGTCCAGAGTCAATGTTGCTCTAAACTGAACTGTTTATGATTTTCCCTTGAAATAATTATTTTCCCTTGAAATAATTATTTTCTTGGCTTTATGGTCTGACAAGGGATCTGAATGCGATCCCGGGTATTTCCAGTTGCTTATTGGGCTGTTGTATTCACCATTACCTGCGACATTCTTAACCTCAGTGTTTACTGCATAGCCCTTTGGAATAAAAGGGTCAAATTGAGGCGTTGAAATTTGAACCAAATTTTGTTCACGTTGAGTGTCTCGTATTTGAGAGAGATTCTTTTGACTTCATTAGACTACTTTTTCGGACGATTCTATCATAATGGTGAGGCAAAAAAAAGTCAGGATTCAGGTACATTCCCTTGACATTCAACGCCTGGCAGCAGAACATTCTAAATTTCTATCAGAAGAGGATTGTGCATTGCCCTTTTCATTTGATTAGCTGTAGAGCTGCCTATGATTTTTGTATGAGCTTGTTGAATGGCTGCATCACGTTGCATACTGTGAAATTGTTACGTCGTGATTTTGGACAAATGGACAATGCAATGACATATTAAGAGGGGTCTAAAAGTTATTAAACAAAATTCAATAAATACGTTGTTCCAAAACGAGTATTAAATATCACCCCCAAAACGAGTATTAAGTTACAGATTTGCAAAGTTATTTGATATTATAAGGGGTTGCTGCGTGTTTGTCAATTGTTCTGTATGAGCGTGCTAAAACTATGGTGTTTGGGTTGTCATCTAGTACATTGGAAAGCCTATTCGGTTCTGTTAAATTTGTCAAAAAGAGTAGTAATTTGGTATTATAGTGCCTATGGGCTGGGCTTCTAAAAGAAAAACAATAAAGAATCAACAAAGTTATGTCAGATCTTCAGCCTGACGCTCTCCCTACTCATCCATCCGCCCATTTACATTAATAAATAATTTTAGTTTATCATTTGTAAGACAGGTCTCTTTTTTACTTCGAACCTTAGAGAGGTTACAAACTAATACAGTGTAAGGTTTAGGTTCTTATTGTTTTGATTTATAATTAAATGATTAGTTTTTATAATTTATAAATTTTTGTAAAAATAATTATTGATATATTTGATAATAATTTTGAAGGTAAATTTTTTTTGGTTATTATTTATGAATTTTATGTTTTTAATTATTATTTTTTAAATATTTATAAATATAAAAGTAACTTGATTTTTTTTTTAAATATTTGATGAAAATGAAAAACATTAAAATTAAAATATTATTTTTAAAAATTTATGAATCATTGTACATTTTGATAATAATTTATTAAAAAATTAAAAATTATTATTAAATATATTTTATCAAAAAATCATTTAAAAAAAATTAAAAATTAAAATAAAAAATTAAAATTTTTACGTAAAAAAAACTTAATAATTTAAAGAGTATAGCACGATTAAGATCTATGCAACATACATAATAAAAACAATTATGGAAATAAATAAATTAAAGTACAAGCAAATTGAAAAAGAAAAACAAAAAAAAATTGAATCTTATTGAAAGCATTTGTCAAACATCCTCTAGATACGGGAGAAAAATCTCATTTATGGACAATTGGAGACCATAAGAACATCAAACTGCACTAATTGGCAGCAAGTAATTAAGAAATCACAATAACTTAAAGATTAAAATCTAAATTTAAAGGATTTCACACAAATCCTTCCAAAGAAGAAACAAAACAACTAAAACAAACTATTGCAAAATAAAAATAAAAATAAAAATAAATGATAAAAATATACGAACATCATAACCCACCAGAGAGAGGATGCGAATGAGAGGACTTGCTTGGCTGTGGTTGCTGGTGGCGAGGAGAGGAAGAAGAGAAGGATCGAGTTCTCAAGGAGGATGACTTTTCTCTGTCTTTAAAGCTTCTGTGTTCTAAAGAAATGAAGAAAGATAAGAGGCGGTGGCGGTGGCGGCGGCTGCTGCTGTGGGTTAGGGGTTAGGATTCTCCTTTCTATCTTTAGTTTCAACTCACGAGCAAATGTTCTCACGGTCTCACCCCTAATTTGTATTTTACATTGTCTCTAATTTCTGTTGTATCAAAAGAAACTTTATATTGTACTCCAACTTTTTTCGAGTCTACAATGAGCCTTGAGTTCACAATGAAACTCACAATGAAACTCACAATAAACCTTAAGTTCAAGTAGATAGAATACATAATAAATTCGAATTAACACAAATGAATTCCATGTAGTCGGAAGAATCATATAAATGATCACATGATTAACTCTGATAACACTTTTGTAAGAAACTTGTAGTCTGATATCAAAATGTTAAACTAATAGGTGAAATAACTTAATCTATATAAATTCATAAATTACCTATGTATTTACCTATTTTTAACAATATATATAAGTTATCAAGAGTGAGTAACTTTATGCTTGAGGTGAGCAAAGTAACCAAAGATAGCTTTCTTTTGTTCTAAAATCTCTCTTCGACCTCCCACTTCCCATGTTAGCAACCTGTCTCATAAAAGTCATTGAGCTATAATAGGATTACATCTTTGCCTAAATAAAAATGGGTTAGGTATACTTGTAGTATTCCTATTGATATTCATTTGGTATCATAATGGTATCAATATTTAAAAATTAGTACCATTTCAGTTTAATTTTCTTATTAAATTGAGAATTTTAAATCATGTAACTTACGTGTGTCCAATAAATAGCAATTTTGAAATTAAGTTTTAAATACAATAACTTTGATTTAAAAAAATATTTTTTTTTGAAAATGTAATTAATACAAAACAAACCCATGCCCCTAGAAAAGAAAAAAAATCTTAAATCCTGTAAGTCCTTTTTCTCTGCTTCACGCGTAGAGAATCACCACCATTTCTCTCACTAATCTTGCCGCGTACGGGCTATTCATATTCAAATCGCTTTCGAGATTGACCAATGAATATTGCAGAGAATATATTCTTCTGCGATTTGGGGAAATGAGTAACATTGATGGGGAATTTGGATTTGTACTGCGTGGGAGTGGTCGATGCCCTAGCTATGGTAAGAGATTTTCTTCTTCTCAACGACTGTTTGACCGTTTTCATCTTATATATATGTTATGTGTGCTGAAAGGAATAAAATATTGATGTTTTGTTGGCTAGTAGGGCAGATTGTACCCCAATACGAAACATATTTATCTTTTTGAACTTTGTGGTCCATGGTGGGGGAGAAATGAGTAATTGTTTTTACACATGTTCTTGTCTGGTGGTGAATACAAAACTTTAAAGCTGAAATAAAGAAATGCATATTAAATTAATATAATGGCACCATGTGTAAGCTGATGTGTAAGTTGGATGTTGGAACTAGTCAAGCCAAGTAAAGATGAGGAAGACAGACAAAAGGCATAGTTAAACAATTTTTTATGACACTAGCAATTTTAGGGCATTTGCATGTTCTTGAATCTTATAAGTCACAGTACATACGCATCACTTGTTTGACTATTCAAGCCGTAAATGTCCAAATCATTAATTTGACAAATAGTAGGACTTAGTTATTTTTTTGTTCATATTTAGCTTTGCTGAATTTAGTAGTCTTTGGTGAAGCTGGAATGGAATCATAAAATAAAAAAAAGCATAAAGAATTAAATTAATATAATGGCACCAATCTTATTTAGTAAACACAAACTTAATGTTGATTTGTTTACACAACAAAAAATTTAAATTAATGTGATGCATGTGTTTTAATGTGTGTCATTAACTGGTCCATTGAGTGACTATTTTATATTGGTTATTCACAATGGTGGAGAGTTTGTAACTGAGAATGGAAAAAGAAAGTACAAAGGGGGTACAATTGAGTAGTGTGATCATTGCCTAGCAAATAATATGACTTTGTTGTGCACATTAAAGATGATGTGTTTAGACTTAGTTTGAGAATGTTAACATTTATTGGAGGACATCTAGGGTTAAAGGTGATAGACGGCTACATCAAATTATAACAGAAAATGATGTTAAAAGGGTGGGATTTATAATTCTAGTGAACTCCTTTAGAATAGTTGAAGTATATCTTGTAGGAGTATGATAAGGATAGTTATGATAAGAATGAAGAATAAGATGAAGATGAGGAAGAAGAGCATGACATACATGGAGAGTGTGCGATAGCAACAACCTCATGGTAGAGATACTTGTGAGATTTTAGGTACACCTAATGTTAGAGTCACCTGGATGAAGATTTTTGACTCAAATAGATAACTAAGATCTAAATGAAAAATGGAGATGCCAATCCATAAATTCTTTTCACGGGCTCTATACCAATTCGATCAAGTATGTCTCACAAATGTAAACTAAGAAAATAACAACGAAAATACAAAATAACATACTCAATTCAACACATTACGAAAACAATCAGTAGTAAGGAAAAAACAAATTACGATCAAAACACACTAGTGGCGGTATGTAGTATGCATAAATATATTAAACAACACACATTATGTGAAATAATCATATATACTGAAAAGCTTAAAGGATTTTCAATAACTTCAAGACTTCAGATGTAGAACATACTCAATAATGACGATTATACTCTCACAGCATGCAACACAAACATACATAGAAAATCATGATAAAGAGTCTGACACCTATAAGTAGATACAGACTCTTTAGAGACACTAACTTACATGCAAAAAAATGCAAAAACAATATAATTTAATCATAGATACATAACATCAGATATAATGAGGTAAACCCAATAGAAACCCTATCTATGTGGTAACATCCACAGATTATTTATGAAAATCATTCGGCAAAGAACAAATCCACTAAGTAATAAAAAAATTTCAATCCTGATAAAAATAAAATCATATTATCTCTATTAGTTGGGACCTCTGTCAGAATTGTCTATTACTGCCCTCATTTGTTGCCTCTATAACGAATTAGTTTGACACACGAATTCGACTATCTTCCAAAGCCAACACCACCCAAGTGGTGTGATGAGAAACCCAAGATCAGTAATGTGAAGTTAACGTAACTATTAACCTTGAGGACCACCCTCAATCACGAACTATTGAAATCGTAGTGGAAAACACTTCTACCATAAACCATAAATTGTTTACGTGTGACAGACAATCTCCTACATATTACACACAACTAACGATTTCGCAACTCAATCTCATAGTGTTGTGTCTTACATAGAAAACAATATAGTCTTAAGCTCAACACTAAAGCACCCTATTTTGCCCACAATAGTCAGTCGACACACAACCATACAGGCTCCTCATATAAATCTCACTTGTAAACACTGTCTTAAGTGCTCACCAATCAGGAACACAATTTTGCTTGCACAGTCACGAATCACTAGTACCTAACAACACTCAAGGTAATAGTGATCTGAAAATAAAAAGATGAGACATCTATTTGACAAAGCTCTGTTATATATATTTTTTGAATAAGAAAACAAGAAGATAAGGTGGTATTTATAGAAGTTACTTAAGCTCATAACCAACCTCACCACGACCATGTTAAGGGCGAGGCCCTTGGTGAACGACCTTGTTGAGGTGTCAAAAAATATATTTTTTCAACCTAAACATTATTGATTAATTTTCATAAATACTTGCATCGAAACCAAACCAAAAACATAAGCAACAATGTCAACTACCGAGTGTGAACATGTACACTAAAAATTAATCTCGTGTTATGTGTAAACATACAATCACAATGTTTTTAACTATGTGTGTGTGTGCATTACTAATTTGCAACAACTAACCTTATATAGAGAAAAACATAACATTGAATAAAATAAACAGACTTCATATTTTACACACGGGAAGCCAACTGATAGACATAAAGTACTATGGAAGTTACAATGGTGATGATAATGGGGTGGTGGAGCCATTGTGGTGATGATAGAGTTAACAAAAAGGATAATTATGATAACGAACTTATGTGTAACAATGATTTTTTTTTTTTTTTTTATAGATAACATAAAAGTTAATAATGTAGAATTCAATATTGGAATGATTTTTTCAAGTAAGCAAATACTTAAGAAGGTCATTAAGTACTATGAAATTAAACATGGGAGGGGATTGAAAAAGACTAAAAATAGCAAAGACTAATTAGAAATGATATGCATAAATAAGAATTGTGCATACCAGAAAAAATGTTGGGTTGAACACATTTCAAATTAGAAGGTTTCACAAGGAAGAGGAACATGCAAGTTATGGGGTTATGACATGAAATTTTATATCAGTAATAGTTTTGTGGCTGAGGAATTGGTTCATATTTTTAAAGATAATCCAACAATTAAGTGGAAAAAGGTACAATATTATGTTTGGTCCAAATAGGGGTGTCCATAAACCAAATCGGATCGGACCAAACCGTAAAACCGGACCAGACTGGACTGGACCGGACCAAACCGAATGATTTTACTAATCAAATAGTCCGATCCGATTTGTACTAATTTTAAACCGTTCGAACTGGACCGGACCGGTTTAATAATATATTAAAAATTTCACATTATTCTTCATTAAATTATAAAAAATTGGACCAAACCGTTTTATAAATCAAACGGTCTGGTCTGGTTTTTATTTCTTAAAACCGTTTCAAACGGTCCGATCCGGTCCAATCCATTCCGAGTAATATGAACGGTCCGATTTGGTTAATTTTTTTTTAGAAAAAACCGGACCAAACCGAATCATGGACACCCCTACCTGTATGTGTAGTTTTCAAAGATTATATATGTGCCTTGGTGCAATTAAAGAAGTATTTAAAAATTGATATAGAAGGTTCATTAGTATGGATGGATGCTTCTTAAGAGGTCCCCATAAGGGTCAATTACGTACTGCTATTGGTGCATATGTGTATAACAAAGTTTATCCAATAGCCTATGCTATTTGTGAAGGAGAGAACAAGGATACTTAGTCTTGGTTTGTTGGCATTTTGGAATTTGATTTGGACACTAAGTAAGGTGAAGGGTGGACATTTATTGCAAATGAGCATATAGGAATTGAATATGAATTGAAGACAAGGGTATCAAATATTGAGCGTAGAAATTATGGGTGGCATATATTACAAAATATGAAGAAGTATAATAAAAATGTAAATGTGTCATTGTGTGAGCAATTTTGGAGATGTGCAAGAGTAACCACCATTATTCAGTAAGAAGATGTAATGAACAAATTGAAAAAAAGGGGATGAAAGGGTTTATCATTGGTTGTTTAAAAAGGATAAACATACATGGTGTAAAGCCTTTTTCAAGTATGTATTAAACATTTCCTATAGTAATTTCAATTTTTAATAAATCTATTCATATTTATACTAATTGTAATTTAATTGTACAATGTGTGCATGTCATATCTTATGTAATATTCAAGAGAACAACTTGTGTGAATCTTTCAATAGTGATCTTATGGAAGTTGGAGGTAAATCAGTGTTTACTATGCTCGAAATGATTAGAGTATTAATTAAGATAGATGAGAAGCTAGAAAAGAAGTTAAAACATGACGTAGGGTTGTTGGCACAAGAAATTTTAATATTATTGAGGGTGCAAAAAAAAAAAAAATGAAGCAAGGGTCTACATTACCCACCACATTGGTGGAGGTTTTTGAAAAAAACGTTGAAACAAACTCATGTTGTTGCAGTTGATTTATATAACAGGACACGTGGGAAGAATTTGGGATATTAGAGGGATCCCTTGTTATCATGCAATGCGATGTATTCTCGAAAATGGAGATGACCCTATGGCATACATATATCATCTTTTCAAGAAGACAGCATATGAAATGTCATATCCCCAATAATATATACCGTAAGAAGTTCAGAATTTTGATAAACAAGTAATCAACCTGTTATTCATCCTTCAATTCCCAAGAACAAATGTGAGATCAAGGTCTAGTAGGTATAAGTCACTACAAGAGAAACATGAAAAGAGAAAGAAAAAGAAAAATAGGGATAGCAATACCAGATGGAGCTCTTCAACAACGGAGAAGTTTTTCAATTCCCAAGAGATATAGCATTTGTGGTAAACTTGGCCACAATCGTAAAAGTTGCCTTAAAAATCAAGAATTTTTAAACTTCAATTTTATATTATTTTGATATTTTTAATTTTCAATTAACATGTCAATGTAATACATTAGGGAGCAAATATTGTTGAGACATCAAACACCCAAACTGAGGCCCAAATTGACATCCAAGCTTCAGTCGAAGCAGAAATCCACTGTGAAGTCCAAGTTGAGGTCATGCCTCATATCCGATCTGAAATGCAATCTGAAAATCAACCGCTCATCAATATTCGCACCCAACAAAGCAAAATCAATAGTGAAGTACAATCTGAACAAGTTCAAAATCGATATGTCAAAAGAAGAGTTAGTAGAGTTATGCATAATGTCAAAGCGACAACACCCAAAAAATACAAAAAGCTATTTGATGTTTATACTGTTTTTAACTGTTTAATGTCTTTTAACTGGATGTACTGAACTGTAAACTGATTGATGTTCATACTCTTTTTGTGGTAGTAGCTTTTTTTACAGAGGTTGTTTGGAAATTTAACTGTGATATTCATGTAATGGAAATAGATGTAACCAGCAACACGGAACTGTTTTTTTTAAATGGTATTGTACAAGAACCATGATCTGGTTGTTTGAAATGTCACTAGAAATGTAAGTGTATGTTGTAGATTTTGTAGCTTTTATACATGTATTGATATGTTTGAAAACACACAAGTATATGTGATCAAATTGATGAAAATCTAGAACAATTATGTGTAAATTTGGGGCACAGGCCTTGGTACTATGCTTATGCCATGACACGAGGTGAATTTCATAATAGAAAACTACGTCCCGAGAGAATTGTGCCATAGCAAACCTGGACTCATGTTGTGGCGCGATGCCAAAGTTTGTGCCCACAATTTCACCCGAGAGTCACATGCCGCGGCACACTTGGACTCAAGCTGCGACGCACGATCTTTTTCCAGAATTTCATAGGGATTCGAGAGGGGTGTGCCTCAACACCACTTGACTCATGCCTCAATGCACTCTTTTTGCTCTAAAAAATGGCTTTTAGCTTTGTTTACTAGTATTTGTTTCTTAATACCTGTGTAGCACAAAACAAGCACATAAAACACATAAGCACAATAGATCAACTTA
Source organism: Hippophae tibetana (assembly GCA_037013495.1). NCBI lineage: Eukaryota > Viridiplantae > Streptophyta > Magnoliopsida > Rosales > Elaeagnaceae > Hippophae > Hippophae tibetana. Next base: position 122,492,649 of record CM072801.1, read on the forward strand.
AATATGCAGGAATTGTTACATAAATATATTGATAAAATGGAAACAGATAATGTATGTCGTGTATATTCAAAATTGTAATGATGTAAACTGTTTTGGTGGGTATATGATTTACAGGGATGTCAAACAGATGACAATTTATTTATATATCTATAAATTGTTAAAAGCTGCTCTACACTGTTACTATTTGTCTATATTTCTGTTTTGTAGTTTTTATACCACGACTTATATCTGTATGTTTGAAATGCTACTGGAACTGATTTATAAAACAATTTGAAGCTGTTTTTTTCTTGCTAAAAGGCAAGAAGTTGTAAAACATAAATATGTTGAAAAATTAAAATTAAAATATATTAAAATAACATCTTCAACAACATCAAAATCCACGTTCCAGTCAAAAAGGTAACTAAAATGTTCAAGCACTTCTTAAGTTCCTCATCATTAACATCTAATGTATCATCCTCTCTCCTAACCGTATCCAACAAACCATTAATCACCTCTGTATATCTTTCAGGAGCTGCCTCATCGTTCCACCTAAAGAACCACACCCATATCCAGCAACTCTACATGGTTTTTCATTTTCATAGGTGATGCTTCTCTGAAATCATATCCAAAAATGAAAATTTCACAGATCTGTTAAAAAAATCAAAACCTTACCTTATTGCACACAAATAATCTTCTACCAGGGTTTCTTGAGGTCCATAAAGTTATCATTATAGCAGTTTTTCCACATATACACTTCGTGACATTTATTTCAACATTCTTCTCATGTCTCGATGAAACAGAGCATAAAAAGAGAAGGGGGGAAAAATTGAATTTGTGCAGGGATGAAAGCTGATGGATTTGAGGTTATAAAGCTTGAGTTAATTGATTTTTTTTTTTACCGAAATGAATCCTATTTTTTACAACTTAAGTTTTTTTTTTATCCAACTGTAATAGGACAGGTAGGCTCAAATGTGGAGAGAAAGGAACAAGTTTGATAGGAATGGTAAGTATATAGTTAAAGTTACTATAAATATCCTTCACTTTTTAATTATTTAAATTTTGAACTAAAATGATATTATTTCTTAAATAGGTACCAAAAATGTAATAATTTTTTAATGTAAATACCTTTATAATATTAGTAAAAAAATATATATACTACCTTACCAAAAGTGTACCAAACCCAAAAAAAAGGCCGGTTCTTTTCAATTTTAGAACAGTGAAACTCTAGACACTTCTACTCTTATCTTCTTCTACATATCGTTTCTATGTATTTTTTGATAACATCTTAAATACTCAATCATTTACTTCGTAAATACCCTCGTATCTATTATAAAGAAATAACGTTCTCATTTCTCATTCTTTAATAAACAAAATTATAAAATATAAGATGACATACAAACTTAAGGAACGTGATTTGGTCACATCCAATTCCAACCTACAAAACCATATAACATATAAACTGCCTAGCCGTACCACCCTAAACAAAAACCATTACCATAACAAACATAAAAATGGAAGATGCAAATCTTAACCCCGATCCTGCAAACCGGATTCTTGTAGTATCAGAAAACCACACTCTTACATCGTCCACGACAGGTCCACACAATGAACTCATATCATCAGTCCTAGTGTTGTAATAAATGCTATAGAATGCAATTCTGGTCCTCTCAGCCTTGGAAGTGAAATTAAGACCAACTGCATGAAAGGTCGAGTTTGAATCTGGCGTGTAATGGACATTTTGCGCTTGATCGCCGGCGAAGGCCATGACTGCAAGGGGTTGCTTGCATTTGTCATCAGCATGGCCTAAAGCAAATGTCAAACTATATTGTTTGTTTGGTGAAGTTTCAACCATTTGAGAGATTATGCCTTCCTTGCCAGAAAGCAATTCAATAGCTCGTTTGCCTTGTGGGACACTGTAATGGAAGGAGTCAATGTACCTAACAGCCCTGTTTGATTCCACAATCCAACCTGGCAAGGAGGAAGTTTCTTCATCAAGGTTGGTGGGAAGCAATACACCTAGTGAAACATTACTGAACATCCAAGGCCCTTCTTCAAAGTCACCATTCACAACCGCATTATCTGCATTCAATTCAGATATTAGCCACAGGAAAGTCATTAGTAATGCTGATACAAATGCAAGTCCACAACATTAACCCCTATATCATCATTACTGTGATTTTTTTTTTATGATATATATATTAAAATCAACAATAATTTTTTTCTTACATCACAGTGGGTACATTTTCTCATTAATTTTGAAATGTTGTTAAAGACGACAATCAGCCTAAACTAAACAATGTAAAAACTTAAAATATAGTGTCTTCCCCTTACATTAAAACCATATATAAAATACATTATTTTTATTATTTAAAGAAAAATATAATTGTTTATTTTCATATAAATGAATGCTAACAACGTATGAGAGGGAAATTTAACTTAAAGTACCATAAAGAACAATTTTTAGTCATCAAGGAGTTCAACTAAAAGGGTGTTTTAGTAAAAACAAAAATATGTTCAACACAATTTTTAACTCATGAGAAAATGAAACAATTCATATGACATATGATGTTTTACAATAAAAATTTGTTAGTTTTTTGACAAATGTAAGGACAACATACATTTATAACGAACTTTAAAGTTGGATAGTAATTTTGTAATACTTTAAAGTTTAGGGGTATTTTTGTAACCACCATTATAATTTATCACTAAAAAAATCTATTAACCCTAGCTCTTATAAATATTACATAAGAATACAAAATGTGCATATTTGTAATTTTGCATTGTAGGTGCGTTAACTAAATAATAAATAAAGCATTTATTTACCTTTAGGACGATCAGGAGTAAAAAGCTTCTTAATAGCAATATCGTCAAGGATGGGACCACAAGTGGGGTCATCTTCCATGCCCGGATTCCTAAAAACCAACTGCACGTCGTCGTCTTCAGCCTGGAAAGCCCAAGCATATGGGTCCCATCCTTGCACATTGTACAATGTCTGTAGGTCTATAGTCTGTGATGCGGATGAAGGAAGCACCGATACGTTCAACGACTCCAACTGTGCACACGTACGAGACGCACTGAACGTAACGGAGAAAGAGGAGCCCTTCTCTACCTTTAGATCTTGGCTAATCTCTGCATCATTGCCCAATCTCACTGCGTGTTTACCTTGAGGTATGATGAGGATCATTCCACCCTGTTTTTGTCCAGATTCAACCAGCTCAACGGTGCCGTTTGATTTCCAACTTGGTATCATTGTAGCTCCATCCACTAAACCTGTTGCGCTCGGGAACCCCCCTGATGGGACTGTTTCGAAATCTCCATTTGGTAGTGGACCTATCAAAACACATACAATAATAAGCTTGCTTTTTATTAACGAGATAAAAGTGGTAAGATTTGCTAAAAATGTAAGACCCCACTTATTTATGTTTTGTTAGCAATTGAGATATCATTATAGAAATGACATTGATTACTTCATAAGTAATCACTAAAATTCAACTTCGGCATGTGCAAGGATTAAAGTGTTACTATTTGCAATAAATGTGACACTCAAGCGACATTATTACTATCACTCGACAAAAAAGATAATGAGGAGTAAGCACGTCATCTTACACTAAATAGAACCAGAATCGTCTCTCCAATTACTTCTTGAGGTGATATTTGCTCGCAAACGAATAACAAACACATAACGTTTTTTTAAAGTTGATAATATGTCCCTATCGTATTTAAAATTTTGAAATTATAGACAAGTATGTATTTATAAACGTTATGGACATACTTATAACATATATGTTTATAAATTTAAAATATGTTATGGATACGTTTTTAACTCTATAAACTTCATAGACATGTTTATTACAACAGACCCAATACCATATGGATATGAAATGTAATAATTAACCCAACAATTTGTTGTTAAGAATGTAAAATATGGTCTAGTAGGCATGTCCCAAAAATGTGGCGAATTGTGATCATGTTCATCATGTAAACAAGAATAAAGGTTGGCAATTAGTTTGGCAAATCTTGGAAGCTAACACAATACTCCAATATAAGATACCAAGCAATGAGAACTGATAATAAGATGTGAGAATCTGAATCGTTTCAAGTTTCAATTTAATTAAAATCTGTACTTATCTAAGAACAAGTTCGGCGTTTTAAGAAAAAGACAAAAGAAAATCACTTCGAAGCATTAAAAGATATTGAAAGAAAGAAAATCAAGTCTTTTGGATAGACCTTATCCATGCCACTGCCTCAAAAAATGAGAAATATCACAACCATTTAGCAACAACAAAACAAAAAATTCAAAATCATACAAAGAACAATTTTAGAAAATGAGGGTGTTAAAATTTTAGACCAAAGGAAGAAAAAATAATAAATAAATAAATATATATATATATATTTAAGTAAAAATGTTTTTTTATCATGCATACTTAAATCTACATTATACACATTATACATTAAAAAATAAATAATTAATTATAATTGATTTTAATAAAAAAATCAAGAAATTGCGACCCCTGTTTACTTGCATCTAAAATACGACAAACAATTTTGTGATGTTTGTGAAAAAGGACAACTCTAATCAAAACACAAGAATGATAAGCCAGCTGGCATTTTTAAGCGTGTGGGTCCATTTCACCGTAGTTATTTCCACACGGAATCTGACGGTCTCTCCCAAGCGCAAAAAGTGTGAAGCTTGGGATTATCAAAAAGTTGTTGCCTTAAAAAAGAATTAAAAAAAAAAAGTGTTGAATTTTACTGTTCACGGATTAAATGTGATTTTTATTACGAGCACACTTCGTTAAAGTAATTGGAAAATTAAATATCTTAAAAGTTTTAAGATTATTTTTAATTTTAATTTATAATTAAGTAATTAATTTTATAATTAATGATTCTTAATTTATAATTTTTACATAATAATTTTCAAGAAAAAAAAATCACCTATAATTTATTTAATAATACTTTCATGTTTTATAATCTTTTTTTTTTTGAAAAAACCTAAAAATTAATTTTTATTAATATTTTTTTATTTTTATTTTCTTGGAATACTTATACATGTAAAAATTATAACTTGATCTTAAAAAAGATATTATTTCAAAAGATTTATAAATCAATTTATTAAAAATGTGAAAATTAAATTTAAAACTCATTATAAAAATAACGTATTGAAAAATCACTAAAAACAATAAATCAAAAATATTATCAAAGTAAAAGAATAATTAATATCATTTTTATATATTTATCATTTTTCTACTAATTTTATGACACATACAAATTAAATAATTATAATTTTAACAATTAAAATTGTTATTATTTGAGCATAAAGTTTCACATTTTAATAACATGTTAGTTATTATTACTTTTTTAAAAATTTAAGATATTAAAAAAATATATAACATTATTTTTATACATCTATCAATTAACAAAATTTAATAATTTACTCAAATATCTTTATATTTAATAAATAAATGATAAATATATATGCAAATTTAACGAGGGAAAAAAATAAAAATAATAAGTACTATACACATTAGCTGGAATTGCGGGAAAGTAGTACGGCCAAGATTGTAAACTAGAGTAAAATAATTGCTTCAAAGCATAAATAAGCATTACACACACTTCGCAGTTCACACCATCATCTGATAATTATTTTTGGAAGCGTATGTCTACTTTTTATTAAATTGTGGAATGAGAATTTCAAATGGAGGGAAAATGTTCCCACAAAGGTAAAAGACACAACTGCACTCTCACTTGAAAAAGTATTATATCTCTCCACTATGCACTCTGAACAAGATATGTTTGTATTTTTTTTATAAAAATAATAATAATAAAACAAACTTGCTAATTATTATAAGGTAAGAAAAAGACTCTTTTTTCTTCACAAAAGGGCAAATAAATAAATTAATTAATATACCAAATTTGGTTTTCAATTAATTAAAAAAACAATGTATTGCATTGTTTCCTTGGATACGTAGGTGTTAGATCATATATGTGAGCTGATGTTATATCATAGCAACAAAGAGATAAGAATGAAAGATTTTAAACACCTAAATAATACTGAATGATGTAATTAATAGCAACAAAACAAAATGCATTTTCCTTATTTTAAATGCTAAAAGTGTGATAAAAGAGTGGTCACAAAATGAGTAGTCAATGAAGTGGGACATATAATTTTGAAGTTCTAAGACCTTAATCACCACTTTATCAAATTATAAACATAATTAAAAAAGACATTAGGCATCATTTAGGGGCCACTCAGTACTTTTTCAGCTTGCCCCTTAGTAGACTTTAATCAAACAATTTGAATTAATCATTGCTAAGAACCAAATGTTAAATTATCATAGGAAACCATTTAGATACAGTTTCATATTTTAGTAACAAAAGCTTCATTTTGATGAATTAATTATAAGAAATAAATAAATAGAAACACAAGCATTTATACTAGTGGAGTAAAAGAAACCATAAAAAAGTACTTGTATTAATTTATAACAGATTTATGATTTTCTTTTTTCTTTTTCCTATTCTTTGATGCATTGAATAAATAAGTTGTACCAATACCGTTAGCTCTTATTATGCTTCCATGTTGTGATAAATAATCAACATTATTTTCTCAGTATTAAATTAAATTATTTTATTTTTGTTGCTATATTATATAGTTTGCGTTACTACTGGGCCATTGTTGCTATATTTAATTTTCATATATAAAAGTTTAATTAAGTCTTATAAATTTTCAAGAAAATCATCCACAAAAATTGGTACTAATTATTTTTAAATTTATGAGCAGCACTTAAATATACATAACTTTATTACAATTATTAATATAATATATATATATATTTAATAATAAAATTATACCACATAATTATAATTTATTAAAAACTTGACGTAAATAAATTATAAGGATTTTGTTCTCTTTTCAAGAATTTCTTTTAAAAGCAAAGGGCCATACAAACCAGTCCATTTTCACACCTTACCATTTTGACGGAAGAGAGAACGATAATAAAAAGGCTTTATTCTTAGAAAGAAATGCACCATCTTTACACAGAAAAGTAAAATAAAATTTGCAATTGACTCCTCATCAATTTAATATTTACCGCTTAGACCTAAAATTCCATAGTTATTCTCCGTTTTCTTCTGAAACATTGCCAATCGTTCTCTAAATTTTAAATGAAACAACAAAACACAGCCTTGTCTCCATTGATGACCCAGGGAAAAAAATGCACAAGTTGACGATCATGGTGAAAAAATTCCAGAATCTAAAATAGCGATTCCATTCAAAAAATACCAAAATATAAATGCCCAAAGAATAATCCACAGATGATGGATGATGCTAATCCATTATATTCAAATCACATTGTAGAGAAGATTTGGAAAAATTAAAAAACCAAAACATTTCAAAATATTTGCGAATCTAGGGCGATGGTAAAGAAAAAAACTTGGGCAAACAGACCAGTTTCAAAATATCAGAACTTTCAAACACTGAAACTCAAAAGGGTACAATGAAAAAGAAAATGTAGATAAGGGCGAAGAAAAATGCGTACCATCTTCAGCTATGATATTAGTAGCCAAAAGAGCGCAAACCACAGCAAATACACAGACCCATTTGCATCTTCTGTTGCTCCCCACCATTTTTCTTTACTAAAACTATCTCTTTTTTTTTCTCTTTGCCTTTCCCTCACTCCCCTTCTCGCAAAGAAGTAATCTCACGATCTAGTTGCAATGTGTACTGAAGTTGTGACTTTATAGCTGCAGGTGAGAGAGAAGAGTGTGATGTGTTTTTTGTGTCCTTTTATCCATAAGATTCCAAAACTATCAATCAATGCTTTTCACTCAATTAACTGCTAAATTTTACATGCTTTATTTAAATGTTATTTTTAAAAAACAAATTAGTAATATTTTAAATGATAACTGATAAAGGATTTAAGTTTAATTAATTATATTATAATAATAAAATAAATGATTTATGGTAATAATAACAAAAAAACAAAAAAAGAAGTACTGAAATATAATAACCTTTCTACCATTTTTTCTTTTCTTTTCAAATAGCACCAACCCTTTTAAATCCCGCGTCTTAAGAAAGGGCTTTTGTCGTGGCTGGCTACTGACCCGAACTGGCCCACCGCCGCTTGGCAAACAATAATTTTGATAGAAAATCGCTAGTGGTTATTAAAAAGCAAGCAAACACACACAAACACAATCGTCATTTAGAAAGACATGCCTTCAAAATTATTAAAATTATAAAAACATAGTTCTTTTAACGAAAATAAAATAATAATTTAAGGGTTATAATTACTTATTTTTTTAAATTGAGCATTTCCTTTTATAATTTTATAAAACCTAAAGAGTTTTTACTGTAATTTTCTCACAATGTTTATTTTTGTGCAAAAAGTACTTATCTTTTTAAACACTTATGTACTAACTGTACATATGATAATATATACAATATTACTATCTTTTTAAACATTTTAGTTATTTGTCGGTGATAAATATGATAGTATATATAATAATACGTTAAAATTAATATATATATTTTTCGATATATATATATACATAAAAAATTATTCAAATTTTTTTAAAATTTTCTTTCAAAACTAACAAAAAATTTCAATAAATCTTTAAAAAAAATTTATTGTCTAATATTAAAAATGACATATTAAATAATGAAAATTTAATTTAAGTTTGATCGAAAGATATGTTAAAAAAATTGACTAATTTTTAATTAAAAATTATTTCATTAAATATTATCTATCAAAAAATACAATAACATGTATCATTTTATTATATTTAATGAAAAATTGGATGAAAAATTAATTTTATCATTATGATTTTTTTTACAAACAAATGGAATTAAAAATATTTTTTATAAATAGACTAAAGAACCTCTAAAACCTAGACAAAGAGATTTTTTTAACACTTTTTTCTTTTAAATAATGACAATTATTTTAAAATATAAATTACAAGATATATCATTATTTAAAATACAAGGACATTTTTATCTAAATTTATTTTAGATATGATTTAGATTCTTTTTACAGTATATATATATTAAAAAAAGTTAAACACTCTAACTAAAAAACATCTATAATATTAAGAAATTTATATTTATATCTTATTTTTTTCCTTCCAAAATTTAATAATTTTAATTAACTTAAACTTATGGTTAACTTTTTATTTATTAATTTATCATTATATAATATAAAATTTCAAAAAACATGTAGATTAAATGAATAGAAAAACTTAAAACAATATAAAAATTAACATACAATAAAAATGAAATTTACTAGTATTGATTATAATATAATACATGATAAAACAACTTTAAAAAGAGATTTTATTTATTCTAAAGAAAATTTTAGCAGTAGCAAATTATAATTAATAAAATAAAAAGATGTATACAAATTTTTTTCATTTAATATCTCTTAGTATTTGTGTGATCTTGTACATATAATAAAAATAATAATATTATCTATCATAAATTTATCATATCTTTATTAACATATTAGTTTTTAGAAAATTAAAAAAAATAATATACTTAAAGTCTATAATAACAAAAAAAAAAAAAATTCAATGATATTGAACGAAAACTAATTAAATGAAATTTAATATTGAATGTATCTAAATGTTCCAAACTTCTTTTAATAGAAAATATATAAACTAGACATAAGGATTACTCTTTATATGATTATAAATTCTAAAAGTACTATTTGTCTCCTTTGTTGTTATATACATTTCTATAGGTGTCAAATGATTTGAGCTAATTCACTGCTTAGGTTTTAACTCACTAATTTGAATTTATGTAAGCTATATTAAAATCATCTCACTTTTAAATGAGTTAGGTTGAGTAGCTTATGAGTGGGTTCATTTATTCTTTCAAACAATAAAACAAAATGAAAATTTAAAAAAATTAAAAATATTTATAATTTTATTTATAAAGAGAATTATTAGTATAAATATTACACTTTTATTATATTTTTGAAAAACAAGAAAAATAAATAAAAGTAGTAAATTTTATTGGAATATTCTATAAGTCATGTTATTTTTGTGTCTAAGTGTTGGCTTTTTGTATACAAAATATGGAGTATATTTTCTTTTGGTTATTGTAGATCATTAATTCATGCACACATATAGTTATATATGTTTTGTATGCAAGCATGTGTATATACACTATAGTGTTGGTTTTCATAATATACATGCTAGGTTGAAAGACATTATCACTTTGGTATTGGCATATTTTAGGTGCAGGTATTTATGAATTGTACTCAATATTTTTTAAAACAGAAAAATACTTTTTAGCATTTCATCAAGAACCTCGCTACCACCCTTGGCGAGGTAGTTGGCGAGATGTGCATTTTGAGCCTTATAAATACCCCTATTTTTTCTCTTCTCTTCATTTATTGTTTAAGAGCCGAAACTCTACCAGAGTTCACTTTAATATTTTTATCCATTTTTGAAACTATTTTGGAGAGCATACATTTGAGAGTGAATCATTTTTGCAGTTAGTTATTAAATTGTTTTCTATGTGAGTATATAGTTTGATTGTGTGTCTCTTATACGTGATTATATATTAATAGTGAACTATGTGTCTCATGAGGGTATGAATTGATACACTTTCATTTACTGATTATTGGTTACCAATCACATCACATTTAGTAGTGTTGGTTGTAGAGGATAGTCGATTCGAGTATTGAACCAAATAGTTGCGTAAAGGAGCAAGTAAAGAACAACAATAGGTAATTTAAATAGAGGTATTGGATGATAAAGGTAATAATGATTTTACTTTCTATTAGTGTTGTAATTTGTTTATTGTTTAGTGAATTATTTACTACCGAGTGATTGTTGTAAGTAATTAGAGGATGTTACCATATAGATATAGTCTCTAAAAGGGTTTACCTCATTATATCGAGTCTCATGCATGATATCTTATTGAGCTAGTATAATTTGAGTTTTTTTATGGATATGTCTCAAAATACTGAAGCATAAACTCTAATTAGAAAGCATTTATTATTTTAATGGCTTTTTTGCTTTGACATATAATATCTGTGATTCAATTATCCATTTTTTGATATTATATTATCTATGATTTTGCTGTGTGATTTATGTAAATATTTATTTCCTTGTTTGTGCGAGTTAGGGTCGAGTCCTTTAGGAGTCTATAACTTCTTATTCCGATCGTATACTAGGTTATGGACTTTTCAATTGGTATTAAAGTGGGTGCACCCTTTTGGCCTAAACGCCTCACGTGTTGTTTCTGTTTACTCCCTTTGTCATACACACTTTCTGATGGAGTCAAGAAATGAGTTAATATAGGTAGACCTCCACTTTTTAATGGGTTGAACTATCCCTATTGAAAATCATAAATGAAGGCCTTTTTGTAGTCCCAAAAAGACCAAATGTATTCCTTGTTGAGAATGGTTGGATGTATCCTACCAAAATCCTATTTGATAACACTATGATTCTAAACCTATGATTGAGTAGACCAAAGATGAGAGTAAGGAATCTGAATGGAATAGCAAGTGTCTTTATGCATTGATTAGAGTTATTTCTCCGTATGAATATCAATGTATTTAGAGTTGTACTTTTTTAAAACAAGCATGAGACATCTTGAAAACCACTAATGAAGGTACTTTAGTACAAAAATATCTAGGATTCTAAAGTTGAGCATAAATTTTGAACTCTTTATCATGTACAAGGATGAACCTTTGACAAATTCTATGCACACTTTTCCAACATTGCCAATTATTTCTACAACTTAGGTAGACCTAGTGAGGAAAAACAGATTGAGAAAATCATTGCTAGCTTACCCTATCAGTTTCATGCCAAAGTTACTATGCTTGAGTCCATGTATAATCCATGTGAACTTACTATTAATGATATAGTTGTGGTGACTTACAAGTCTTCGAACTGCATCACCTTTTACCAAGACAAGAGCATATTGCTTCTGAAAAGGAAAAAAAAGCTTACCCTTCAAGGATACTAATGAAAGTGAACCAATCAAATATGTATGTATCATAGATTATAATAATGACGATTTTGACCTTGATGAGGAGTAAATGACATTCCTTGCTCAAATATTTACCAAGTTCTTCAGGAAGAAGAAACCTTCTTTTGGGACTGTTAGGAGAGATACTTATAGTTCCCAAATCTCAAGATCTACTAGAGATGATTAAGACTCATAAAATGGTTCTGAGAAACCGAGTAAGGGGCACTTGAATAAAATAAAGTTCTTTGAATGTGGAAAGCAATGACACATTGTTGCTCAATGCTTTCAGAAACTAAAATAAACAAACAAATGTGCAATGAAAGCTGAAGTCACTATTTCGGACAATACCAGTAGTGATGATGAGGATGATATTAACTTTATGTCCTTCGTTGCCTCTAGTAATATGGTTGATCCTTTGATTACTACCTCAGAAATTCAAGAAGAGATCGTAAAGATGATGAAATCGAAGATGAAAAAGCTATATTGCTCAATTCTTACAATGCTTTACTCTTGGAACATATTTAGTTTGAAAAGGATAAGAAAGAAGCTATAGAGAGCCTTGATGAAAAAGAACGCGAGATCAGCGAGTTGAAGAAAAATATAGAGGAAATAAGTCCTCTACTTATGGATAACAATATGATCTCACAAATAAGTGTGAGTTCATTCAAAATAAATATGACGATTTATTAGAAAAAATTAATTCAAATAATGAGCAAGTAAAGAAACTTGAGGAACATTTGAAGGTTCCTACTTCGAGCAAAGCTACATAGTTATTTGTTTGTCCTAATCCCTCTGTTGTTCAACATGTTGAGATCAAAATATCTAGCTCACTCTCTTACAGAAAAGAAAGCTAAGGTTGAACAACTAAATGTGAAAGTTAGAGCTCTGAATAATTCTGCAGCATACCTTGAAAACTTCCTTAATGAAAAGAAAGGGTTGATTAAAGCTTTGAAAGACAAGTTAAGTGTCAGTGAGAAGGAACTAGCTCATTCTACCTCCGTTATCAACAAGTACAAAAACATTTGGAGACAAACGTAGCATTAATTATAATAAAGGGATTTCTACTTCAATAACAAGTATTGCTATGTTTATAAAATCAACCAATCAAGAGTCAAAGATGAAGTCTACTTCTAAAAAACCAAAAGGTAAGTAGGTTATGTCTTTTTAGCTTGTTTCTTCTAGCAAGATGAACCCTTTACCTAAGGCTAACACTTCCTGTCGCTCCAATAGTGGTTCACTACCTTTACGTATTGTCACTTCCACTTATCACCACTGCAGTGAACTTGAGAATTTGAGGCCACACTATGTTAAATTGATTTCTCATTCTCATTGAAAGTCATTGTGAGTGCTTCTTCTTCTTTTCTTTTGTGTTTTATTCTCCAGAGTCAAGGACTCTAGTTTCCCAACTCCGTTATCCTTACCTATCATCATTGTGGTGCTATTGGCTATATTATTAAGCAGTGTCTTATAGGGGTGTCCAAAAACCGAACTGAACTAGTTTAAACCGAACAGTTTCATATATGAAACGGTTTGATCTAGTTTGTATTAAGTAAAACCAAATTTCAAACGGTCCGATCCTGTTTGTATTAAGTAAAACGGATTTTCAAACGATTCAGTTCAGTTATAAAAAATTATAAACTAGTCGAACTAGTTTATAATAAATAATTAAAAACTTTTTAATTAAGCAACGTATATATAAATGGTAACTTTACCCTCTTTCATTTATCCTCTGTGACTACGAGTGCGAACCTTAGCCAACCGACTATAACAATACCCTTTAGACGATCCTTGAATGTTGTACATGAAACATGGTCCAAGTTAAGATGTCTTTGCTTTCTTCTTGCTTTTTCTGATATGGAACTATAGGTGAAACTACAATTTTTCTTTGTTTTTTTTTGGGAAGGTTTTTGGTTGAAATAAAGGATCTGCTACTTATGGATGATAGAGACGTCAGCCTGTCATTAGGAGACACATATACGAAAGTTACAAATGAGAAGAATGGATGTTCTTGGGAACAGTTTCAAGCCTATAAGGAGCTTAAGTTTTTGGGCTACATATTTAGAAAACATGGTGTTCCCTAGTCCCATAAGGAGTCAAGCAACAACTTTGAATGTATTTCTCCCAATAGTTCTCCTGAGGCTGGAGCACCAGATTTCTTGTCAAAAGATGAAAAGTCTATAATTAGAATGTTTAATGACATATGATTGAATGAAGCAAGGCATTTTTTCGATATTTATCTCTTAAAAGGGAAGTTTCGAAAGACTTCTCCTAGTGATCCAAGCTTTATGCTCTACATTACGAAGTATTTTTATGTTAAATGTAGATATTGAACAATGATCTTGGGTTTGAAAGAATCTTAGCCATAACAAAAATAATTTGATATAGTAGTTACCTATATACTCTTTCAATTTCATTTACTAATTGTTGTTTTGTCTTTTTCTTTTTTTATTTCTTTTTTGCCATTTATGGGTTACCCACCATCCAAAGCAAAAGTTGAATTCCTTGTAAGATCAAGTAGGCAAAGAATCCCTATGAAGTTTTTCCACGTGGATCAAGGAAGAGTCAACTTCTTTTCTTTTGACAAAATGGACCTACCTTCCCTCCCTTAAGAACAATGTTTGCTGTTGTAAGAGACGGTAAAATGTTATGACTAGTTCACACATCTGAGCATATATCTCAAATATTTGGAGATGAATGCTTGGGCCAATTGATAATTGATAATTATGGTTGTGCCCATTGAAATCTTATTTATTTTTATTTATTTATTAGCAAGTACCAATTTAGTGTTATTAATATAGCTTACATCAGTTTCAAAAATCTAGTAGCTATTGCCTCTAGTCTCATATTAAGAAGTAATTCTAAACTTAGATTCTCGACTTAGGTTTCCTATCATCTCTCTCATTGCACGTGAAGTGTTAGTAGTTTAAGTTCCAACTGTTGCAACAAAATCAACTTTTAGCATCAGAAGATGCATTCTTGATCCATTTAGGAGTTCTTTGAATCCTAAAATGGTAGAGATATTAGTATGTAGTCAAAATTGGTTCCATTCCTCCATTAATAATGACTATGTTGCCTTACTAGAATACAATGATGACCTAGATATTTATGAAGATGTTGATTTTATTTGATCATAGAGTTCATTAAAGACACTATATTGATCATTAATGATTAATAATGAACAAGTTTTAAATATTATTATCTAATGATATATTGTTGTTGATTGTGAGTTTGTATGTTTGTATTTGTTTAAATTTTTTGTGTAAATGAGATATTATGACTTCATTTCTTCATGTCTAATCCATTTTACTTTTGGATTTCGATAACAATTTATGTATTTATTTATGTATTTAACAATAATATTTATTTATGTATGATTATTGATGAGCATCACATTTGACTATATCCTATTATACTATATCATATTAAACTGTATAGTATTTATGTATTATTAATTGTTTCAAACCGTTAATCAAACAGTTCAGTTGCAACATTTTGGATAGCTAAACGGTTCAGTTTGGTCCAGTTTGAACATTATGAATGGTCCAGTTTGATTAATTTTTTTTACTCAAAATCGAACCAGACTGAACTAGGGATACCCCTAATGTCTTAGATATATAGGGAGTACATCTTGGAGTCCTCCACCTTGCTATCCCCTATCTCCTTTTTCTGGATGTAGTTACTGTAACTCATCTGAGCATGTTCTTATAGGCTACATTATGCACTTGAGGTACAAAGTAGAAAGAAATATATTTATCTCAAAAAGTCCACCTTACTTGGCTTATATGGATGACTCGACTGAATTTTCTAAAAAATATAAGCAAAATAGATCTTAAGTCCTATATACACTTCACGCTTATATGCATCAGAGACTATCTTTGAGTTATGTTGCCTTTCACAAATTCTTTAAATGGTGGGATGCATTTTGATCATATTTTTGGGTGATCTATTGGGGTTAAGTTGCTTAATTTCTTTCCAGTCTTTGTTTGTATTCTTTTTGTATGTAAACATATGTTTTTCTTATGCATGTATGTTTGACACATTTTCTTGTCTCTCTATCTCTTATTGTTTCATTGGCATAAACAATGTTAAATATCATATTTGTTACTTTACGTGGTGAACTGATCCTTTACTAATTCATTCACATGTGAGTTGCTTTGACATGCTCCTCATATGCGTCTGTCTTATATATTTCTTGCTTCTTCCATTATGATCCTTTGTATGCTTATCAAGTTACATAATCATCATGTAGAGTCAAAGTACTAGGGTTTTTCTTTCTGATGTCCTATCCCTCATATGCCATGTCATATAGATTGTATCTTACCTGTTTTTACTATATTTCTCTTTCATGTACCTAGTATGTTGTGTGTTAGTTTGTTGTATGTCTCATGTTGGTGTCAATTCTAATTTTTCATGATCTTACTTCTCTTGTGTTTTATGTGTCACTTTGGATAATTTTGAGGTGTTGTTTCATACATGTACCTTTGTATGTCTTACTATTATATTCTTTTCTAGTTTGCCTTATAGATCTGTATGTCATATGGTTTACTTACCTAACTTTAGGATTGTTGACATACTTGAAATACTTTATTGAAACTTGTGTGATTTGTTAGCACTTCTATTTGAAGTTGTTGTCCCTGTCCAAGCATGTCTTGTACTTTTGTGTTAGAACCCTTACATTTTTCACTTGCTTAGGTGTTTTAATAACATCCCTTGTTCTTTTTATTTCTATTAGGAATGTTCCTTAAGTTGTTCACTAGTTAGTCGGTTCTCTTCTTTCTCTCACTAACAATGATGCGAATTTTACTATTTGTCCCTTTTGAGGAACTTTCCACTTCTTCTTGAACCTTGATCTACTTTGAGACCTTTCTTGTCTTATCACTTATAAATTATTGTTATTGTGTTTTGTGAGGTTGGCGTTACTACTCTTTGTTATCCTATTACATATAAAATGAATTCTAAAGTGATCATGTTGATTTTTGTTTGGTATGCATTTGACCTGGATTGAAATATGAATTTTTTGACATGAGTATTTCTTGAGAGCATTTATGGCTAAATATTTCTTGTTCATTTCTCAGAATTATGTCTCTTCTTTACACTTGCTATATCTTTGTGAATTTATAAGATTATTGTTAAAAAATTTGTATGAATATCTTGCTTTAAAGGTTTGCATTTCTCTAACAAGCTTTAGAATTCACCTTTAGTATCTTTCGAGCTGAAATCCTAAGTGCTGCTAGGATGGAAAAAGAATTTAGGCCATCCTTGACTCGTTTAACCCTTTCGTGCTACCAAGCTTCTCATATCCTTAGTCTCTATTCTCAATGTCATTATATTATCCCTTCATTTCTTGCTTCTAAAGATTGGCTTCGCCAAAATATTTAGTCTTACTTACCTTCTACATTCTTTGTTGAGCTTGTCTATTCTAGATTCATCTGCTTTACCCATTTGGTTTCATTTAAAAAAGGGGGAAATAAGGGTGTTAAAGAAATGTTGAATATATATATATGGGGAAAATGGAGAAAAGAAAAAGGAAAAGAAGTATTGAGGTTTGTATGTCTAAAAACAAAGGAAGGAGGAAAGAAAAGAAAAGAAAAGAAAAAGTGGAATGATGAGTATGTTGAGGAAGTGTTGCATAAACATCTGGTTTATGTATTGTTGTTTCAACTTCATTGGTTGAAGTTTGAGATGTAAAGAGAAAAGAACCCCTATTTGAGGGTATAAATGTCTTGGGTTTTAATTAATCTTTTTGATTGGATCAACAAAAGTGTGTTCAAGCTTAAATGTCATCTCTTCTCTACCCTTACCTAAGCTGCTCATTACAATCTTTGAAAGACCTTTTGATTTCTTCTTGGCTGGCACGTACGTTAGTAAAAATGGACTAATTATGGGCATATGAAGCTTGATTCAACTTCAGTATATATTTCTATTTGTTTGGTTCACATAAGCATATCATGATGGTATATAGAGTGAACAAATTTTTCATATCACATGCATGGCATCAAAAATTTAGTCATACCTTTACATAAACAAATTATGGATTGATGGATATATGGATTTTTTTGTTGAATGTATTTCTTATCTTCTATGGATCCTTTAATTTTTTTAACATGCTTTATTTACTTCCTTCATTCTATATTTTGTGTTGAATAATGTGTATAGATTCCTTTGTGTTGGGGGGTTTGCAAGTAGAATGCATAACTCGTTGATTATATCACATGCATACTTTTAGGGGGAGTGGTGATGTGTTTGTTTTATTTCATGTTGTTTCTCCTATTTGTGAGTTTTTGTTATGCTACATGTTCATATGGTGCCTCATTCTATGTGAAGATTCACTGTATAAACCATTCATAATAGGACTATTAGTATGACATGTTGCATGCATTGTATGCAATCTCTTGTTTCACATGTCAACCTTTGTGTTTTCCTGCTTCTGCTTTCCTCTTGCTTGTCATTCATTGCCTAGTAACTATTGTTGGAATGCATGACATATGTTTTCTTTGGTAGATTAATATGTTTTCTATCTACACTTATCTTTGGTTTTCCATGCATTTAGTTTGTTGCATGTTGCAAGCTCATATCCTACTAATGTCTTTATGCTTTTTTGTGTCTTTTCCTCTTGAAACATGTGGTACCTATTAGTGTCTTTGCTTTAATATTATCTATTGCATTGTATTAGTGTTAGGATTATAACATATTTGTATGTCTTATCTATCTCATATAGGAGTATTCCTTTGAATTTTTGTGTTAAAAAGGAGAAGAAGTTTCTATGTATAACTATATGTTTTTTTTCCATGCTATGTGTTGCATAGGCTGTGAATGTAGGATTTCACTACCTATTGTTGTTTGACTTACATGCAACTAGAGAGAGTTTTGCATGGCGTCAAGGGGAGTTATGCATGTTTACTTATTTTGTGCCTATCATTGTATCACTGTGTAGGGGTAACACGATCACATATGGTTTGAATACACATTGTTTTTGCAAGATTTGTTCACGAGGTACGTGTTTGTTTTGTATGTGCAGGTTATAGGTATAGAGTGAAGTCTTCGTGCTTCTAGTACACTATGTTCAATGGTGTTGAGACACTCATGTTTTAGGGTGATAGAGATAGGATGAGTTCATACATAAAGATGGATGCACTTGGTGTAGGTGTCTTTTGGGTTTATGTGTGCGTTGTTGTGTTGCTCATGAGAATAAACAACTTTAGGACATCTTCATGATCATCTCATGTTTGAAAAGTGTCTGTACCTAGTTGTGTAGTGTTTTAACATGAAAGGTTAAATGAGGAGATTCTAAATCCCATTGTTGGTATGTTTGTGTGTTGACTTCTCGTGTACAAAATATATATTTGTTTTCTTTTTACTTTGTGTATTTTTCTTCCTTTATGTAAGGTTGGTTAATGCAGATTAATAATTCACACATGCACATAGTTAGGTGCACTTTGTATGTAAGCATGTTTACACGCACTACGAGGTTGGTTTTTGTAATATGTATGCTAGGTAGAGAGTTGTTAGTTTATGATGAGTGATAGTGCAAACGAATCAACATTGTCACTTGTGGTATTTGACGTGTTTCATATGTGGGTATTTATGGATTGTACTCAACATTTTTGAAAAAAAAACATAACTTTTTAGCATCTTGCCACCGCCATCACCATCACCTTTGGCAAGGTGGTTGGTGAGGTGTCCGACGAGATGGCCGACGAGGTGTGCATTTCCAGCTTTATAGATACCCCACTTTTTTCTCTTCTTTTTACCTATTGTTTAAGAGTTGAAATTATGTCAAAATTAACTCTCGGAATTTTATCTATTTTTGAAATTATTTTGGAAAGCATACATTTGAGAGTGGATTATTTTTTCAATTAGTTATCAAATATTTATCTGTATTAGTATGTTGTTTGACTGTGTGTCTCCCTTATGGAATTTGATATTAATAGTGGATTATGTGTCCCATGAGATTGTGAGTTGATTCACTTTTAGGTAATGATCATTGATTACGAATCACACCACATCAAGTGGTGTTGACTATAGAGAACAATCGAGTTCGAGTGTTGAACCAAACAGTTGCAAAAGTAGCAAGTGAAGAGAAACAACATGCAGTTTGGATGAAGGTCCTGGTATAATGGTTTAACTTTCTATTAGTGTTGCAACTTGTTTACTATTTAGTGAATCATTTGTTGGTGAATGGTTGTAATAAGCAATCCGAAGATGTTATCATATAGATATAGTCTCTTTATAGGTTTACCTTGTTATATTGAGTGTTATGTACGATCTCTTATTGTGCTAGTATAATTTGAGTTAGTTGTGTATAATTTTCAACATATTGAAGCATAAACTCTGATTAGAAAACATTTGTTTTTTTACTGTCATTTTTCTTTGATATATAACATTTGCTATTTAGTTATCTACTTTTTGATATTATACTATCTATGATTTCGCTGTGTGATTTGTATAAATGTTTATTTCTTTGTTTGTGCGAGTTAGAGTTGAATCCTTTAGAAGTCTATATCTCTTTACCCTAGTGGTATACCGGTCGTGTACGCGTTCATATTCCATAATAACATTCATGTAATTATAAAATGTTCTTATTAACAAAAACATTTTGTTAAATTAGTTCAAGTATTACTTATTAGCTTAATAAGCTAGTTTATTTGAGTTATAAGCAAGAGAAACTAAACTTTTTTAGTTAATGAATTCATTGAATCAATCTTAAATGAATTGAGTTGCTCATTTGGCTTATTATACACTCCTATGTGTTCAATCAGTGGAAAATTTAATATTTGTATAAGGAGGGGCATCATAAATAGTAAAATATAGTAATATTTATTTCGCAATTAATATTTGTTTTTAATTAAAAAAATAGTATGTTATTTTAATGAAAATATGTTAAATTATTGAGTTTGTATTGAGATATTGAGTATTAAGTCTAAAATTTAAAATCAAGATGAGATATAATTTTATTTTATGTATTGATTTATCTATTAATTTCATAAATATTATATCTAAAATTTTATTTAAAGTAGAACACGAATCATAAGTTTTTTTGTTTTTGTTTTTCTAGTAATGACATATCATGATTCAATGGTAAAAGGAATTCATGAAATAGGACAGAATTGGCTTTATCATATCCCTTCCACTAATGCAATTTATTAGCCAGTGATATAATTTAGTATAGTTGGCTTATGATTTGTATCTACTATAATTATGTATCTCATCTTATATTCCAAGTCACTTTTTAATCTAGTTATCAAGTGTAACTAGCATAAGTGTTATATAAATCTTTTTTGGGTAAGAACAACTTTCCGTTGGATAGTATGTTATGACCATATTACTGGTTCATCGGCCATAAAACATATACTCATCTTAAAAACATATACTCATCTTAAGTTAGTAGAGAAGGTATCACTTGTAAATTCGACGTTAAGATACATGGCCTCAAATTCTGAACCGTGCACCTCACTATCCAGTGAAGTGATAATACTCCATTGCGTTCAACCCACTATCAACTGATCTGCCTCATCATGGATTTAAGTGTTGTATTTGCATTAAGTTTTGTTAGATAAATTGAAAAGGTTCTGTTCACATTAGATTAGTAAAAGTTTGTAACAAACTCATGTCCTATATAAGGAATGCACATTGTAAACAAACAGTTGTTATTGGTCTTCTTGTTAACAAACAATAAACAGAAACATTTAAAAAAAAGGATATCTCAATTATTCTTTGCTTTCTCTTCTTCTCTTTCTTGTTCCTTTCAGGTTTTTTTTCTTTCTCCAATTTACACTCTGCGTTAGAGGCTTAGAGCTACTCACAAATGACCAAGAAGTTTCGACATGCTTCTTGTTTCATCTTGCTTGATACTGCATTCGGGATTTTAAGCTCGGTCACCTTTTTTGGCTACGTTGAAGTTCCATTTTCCACGTTAGGATTGTTTGTGATTCCCTGATTATACATAATGAGAGATATAGTTCAAAAGAGTTCTTCAGGGAGTTGAGAAATATTTAGAAGCATAATCTACGAGTGTTCTGTTAATATATCTAAGATATCAATTTAAAGAATAAAGATGAATAATAATCGTACTATAAATGCAAGTAACTTATCATAACACAAGTCAGAATTTGCATGCAGTAAAAAAAATAATCAGAATTCCCGATTAGCAACCGAAACAACTATAGAAACATTTTCAGAACATTTACAAATGTATATGATTACTTTTCAGGAATAACAAATTGTTAAGTAATTTCATAAATGTTTCAAAAAATGGTAAAATCAAAAGGAATGTCACTTTTAACCATGATCAATGAAACTCGTAAAGAATAACTCAAAATTTATGAGGTATAACATAAACGTAAAGAAACAATAACTTTAAAATTCAAATTCCTAGCATAAGCAAGTATATAGAGTGATTTATCAAATGAGTTGAACATTTATATTAGATTTTACTTTTTAACAAAATGGCTCTAGAAGTAATGTTATCACTATTATGCTAAAACATTATTTTATCGTGATAAGTTTGATCACAATACAGAATGTCAGTGGTAAACCTTTACATACTAGACTCATGCCTTCTCACATCAAGCTATGTCTTATCACAATTTTTTTTTTTTTTTTTACTAAAATCGTTCCAAAGTAATGTGGTAAGGCATCTTGTGGTGGTAAGCCTTATCACGATACGAATCTCAATACTAAGTCTTTTTACACTGAATAAATGCTTTCTCATATTAGGTTAATGCTTTAACACAAATTCCATTTTGTATCAAAATTGCTCCGTTGTAAGGCCTATCGCTATTATGATAAGCCCTATATTTGAGTGATAAAAAATGAAATATTACTGAAGTGATTTTAGGTAAATTTTTTTCAAGTATATCTTACTTGTGATTGTGGAGCCGAATAAAAATTTAGCATCTCTTTGCAACTGGACAGCTATTGTTCGTACCAACCTCCATCCCAAGATCTCTTAGTCGGTTCAGCTCCGGTAAAATAGTTGAGCTGAGGTCTGCCCTATCCTTCTTCCTTAGCTGACAGCAATGCAGAGCCAATTTGGCAAATGAAAGAGTCTCATCCATGGGCCAGCCAATCACTGTTGGATCTAGAATCTCTGAAAATGTACCATTTTCAATGGATTCTTCAACCTGGTAGGACAAGCCCATTGGAGGCTTGGCTGTAATAATTTGCAACAATATTATCCCTAATGCATATATGTCTGATTTCACACTCAACATGCCAGTTTGTTGATATTCAGGATCAATATAACAAAGTGTACCAGCTGCTGCTGTGTGACGACACTCTGTGACATTACCAGGTGAAGATGGTGGAACTAGCCGGGCTAGACCTACATCAGCAATCTTGCTTAGATAATTTCGATCCAACAGAATATTGGCTGGCTTGAGATCACGGTGCACTAGAGGTTCTGGTTTGGTCTGGTGAAGAAATAGAAGGGTAGTGGCTATTTCAGCTGCTATTTTGAATCGGACTCTCCAAGGGATAGGGGGAGTATCATCCAGCAGGAAGAGCCGGTCTTCCAAGCTTCCATATTCCATAAATTCATATACAAGACATCCATACTCTGGACAGGCACCTAATAAGAGAACCATGTGTGGATGTCTTATGCAGCTGAGAACTTCAATCTCTTGTCGGAATTGCCTATGCCCTTGTGATATATCTGGACGTAAGATCTTAATAGCCACAGGGGTGTGATCGAGCTCACCTTTATAAACAGGTCCATATCCACCTTCACCTATCTTATATGAATCGTTGAAGTAATCTGTTGCAACTTCAATATCTTGTATAGTGTACCTCCTATATTGAAGACCTAGATTATTGTGTTCCATGCCCATCATTGCCCTCTTCCTCTCTTCTTCCTCTTGCTTGGCTCTTTTTTCAGAAATTTTTCTCCAGCGGGCTTCCTTGCCTACTAGCCTCTGTGCGGTATGTGCTGCTTCTATTGCTGCCTTTGTCTTCTGCCTCTCCACCTCCACCAAAGCCATTGCAGATTCTTCTGCAACTCTTGCTTCCTCTAACTTATGTTCTTTTATTGCCCTCACTTGCTGAAGCTCTTTCGCCTAATATAAAATTGTACTCATTAATTTATAGGCTAAATACTAATTTATAGACCGACAAAAGATTAAATCTAGGCACAAGTGTGATCTTACCTTCTTTTTGGCTATAAAAGCTTCTCTGCACACTGAATTATATGCTTCCATGGTTTGCTTCAACTCAAGCTTTAATCTCTTCAGTTCAGCCTCCAAGGCCTAAGGCGAGCCATGCAATGAGCATCCAATTAGCCGTCATGTTACTAAGAAAATACTCAATATATTCACTAACCACTTCCAACAAACATTAGGAAAAGAAGGTTATAAGTATTGTTCATGCTTGAATAAATATATATTATTCATTTGGGAATTTAGAAAAATCAAGAAAGGCTAAACTCTTTGGCTGTACAAATGAAAAACTTTTTTAACAAGATGTACCTTAGTGGTTACCAATACTATAAGCATGCAACTAAATACAGATTCAAGTTGTCACAAAAAGGTCCAATAAGTACTTACGGTTGTTTGTGAACAAACGGAGTTCCTTGAACTCTCCAAGGCTGTGACAAAATCCACACTCCCAAAATCATTGGATTGGAAGTTTGTGTTCTCTGACATATCACTGGCATCTTGCGAGTCCCGGTAGGATGAAATTGTAGATACAAAACTGTCCATTGATAGTCTTGGTGAGTTGTTATTGGTTTTTATTGGCACGAACTCATTTCCTATTTCCAAAGACAACTTTTCAGATGCACAACCATTGGAACTCTCATGATTAGATCTGCAATAGCTGGGAAAAGTTAGAAGGTATACAACATAGGTTGCAAATTTGCATACTATAAGAATCTTTTAAATTCAATGTACTTATGCTCTTTGGTGAGTGTTTGCGTTCCACATTCCAGAACTAAAAAATGAAAGAGTTCAGTTAATGGTACACATTTCAATATATACCCATTATTTACAAAATCTGCATACGACCTAGATGTTTGGAGAATAAAGAATGAAGTTAAGAATGTGGGCATATAATATACCGTATGATTTCATCGGTATCTGGTGCATCATGAGCATGATTAGAGACCGGTATGTTTCGAGATCGCCTCTTGGGAGTAATTGTTTTACTTCTTGGTGGTGGATGTCGAGCAGCAGAACCAGCAGTATGAATTCTTCCTTTTGATACAACAAACACAGAACAGGTATCTGGTGCAGATTTGAGTAAGCAAGTTGGCACGTCTGGATCTCTGAATTTTCTGCATGTCGTAAAAGAACCATAAGTAGACATTACAAATCAAGAATCAGAAAGAACTAGTTACAAAATCTAGCATTTCAATTGTAGTATTTTTTTTCTGAAAAATATATAGAATGTATGTTAACAGGATGGGGTCTACAATAAGAGAGACAAGTATAGAGAAACCTGGCAAAAGCACTGCGATTAGAAGCACCAACAACCAAATTGACGATGGAGTTATCGGTAACAAAATCAACAAGAGCACTTGAAACATCAAGGTCATGAATGATGATTTCCTTGGCTGCAATCTGAAATACTCGTGACCAGAGTAAGCTCAACTTGATCTTACAATCTATCTTAAAGAGTCATATTAATATTTTTTTTTAAAACATATTAAAATGTTTTGGCAACTATATGTAAAGTTTTAACACCATACTCTGCCCTAGTTTTGATCAAGAAGTGCTTTTTTTTTTTTTTTGCTGTCAGTTGAAATGTTTTTACACAGTTCCAAAAATAGAAACAAATAGAACATAGAACATACATTAAATGGTTGAATTATTACGTACTGACCCCTTTTCGAGCACAATATCCTCTGTAAGGGAGGAATATGTGTTTCAACTCATCCTCAGTTGGTGGGCGACCTCCTTTATGGGAACCATCTACGACATCAACAAAAATCAATACAATTCGTACTTACTTGATGTCAAATTCTTAATAGAATATAATTGATCCATGTATGCCGATGCAATTAAATTAACTGTTTTAACATAGGAATTTTTTTTTAGAAAATAGAATTTCAATTAAAAGTTACTATCTATATAAAAAAATATCAATTTAAATACATCAAATAATTAAAATTGTTAAACTAAAACTAAAATTTTTTTAGTAGTCACGAAAAAAACCTTGAGTTTCTATATTTCCCGCTTGGATCAGCTATTTAGTTGTTGCAACTATATATTAATCATTTTTTAGAAAAAAAATAAAAAATTTATATCATATTTTAATATTCATGATATTCAAAATTACTAATCTACTTACAAATCTAAATTGTTAATTAAATATAAATTTTATAGAGATAAACATAACATAAATTATCATAAATAAAATATGAAAAAATTACTTTAAAGTTAGATTTAGGTGAAGAAATGTTTTTATTTAAAATAATTAATAAGAAGAATATAAATATAAACACGACAAATCTACGGAGAGAGGCTCCGACGATCTCTTTTAATAGAAAGCAAATTAACTTTTCGAAGGTTTAAAAGACAAAGAAAGAACAAAAGTGCTAAGTTTTCTAAAATATCTGGCTAAGTGTTTTGCAATACTTAAGCATACTATTTTAAAAAACCAAAAACAAACGTCTTATAGGCATTAATAAGAAACTTTTAAATTAGCCCAAAACTTAAATCAGTCTAAAGCCCAATAATAATATTATAACCCTTCTTCTTCTCCTTATACATATATTGTTTCATGGGAGAGTTTGTGTAGAATAGAGAGAAGTAGCCGCAAGATAGCTGAAACCAAAAGAAAAGGAAAAATCAGTAGTTACGTGAGAAGGCAAAAGAACTACAGCATCCTCTAGTTTCTTCAGGTTTGGTCTTCGTTGTTTTTGTTTTTCGGTCAGTTTTTCATCGTCCATTAGTAGCGGAGTTTTATTTATTCGACAATTTAGAGGAGAGTCAAAAATATGCAAATGTATTTTATCTTTATAATAATATTTGATTAAATAATAAGTTTATTAATTTATCTTATTATATATTATCAATAAATATATTTGGATTTTATTATATTTTGTGAAATTTTATGAATATTTGTATTTGTATCTCTATTTGATTATTAATAGATTTTTACTTATTATGTCGTCGTTAGTAGAGTAAATTTTTCATATTAAAAAATTAAATCACTTAAATTATTGTAAAATTGAACCACTAAAATCATTGTTTGTTATTTATTTTTCTCATTACTTATTGTTTTATTATTATCTATTATATAATTGTACAATTAAAATTGAATCCGATATTCGCTCTAATTTATAACATAAACTTAAATTATAATAGCCAAAAACGATTCATAGCATATGCATACATCAGTTTATATCTATACAATCCTATATTAATACATGTATTTTAATGCATGTATGAACTGGGTTTTGTGGAGATCATAGATGATGATGAAAAAGAAAAAGATACCTACGGTGATCCAAGCTTTGACGAAGAACGTGAACTAGGGTACAGATTGAAGCCTTCTTTTTTCCTAAGAGATGATCAACAGCCCATTTGACAGCATATTGGCTATTTCTATCAGTATCAATCGCAATTACTGTGGTTAATCCAGACTCGGATATTGATGATCTAGTCCTTAGCAATGCCATTAATTAATTAATATGGTAATGTAATTATTTACTATTAATTAATTTGTATGAAAAACACCACCGTCACGCCGCTTGCGATGCTCTACGACAATCACCACCGCCGCTACAACCACCTCGGTTCAGTGGCTGGAATGCACAAACAAAGAAAGAATAATAGAATGGAAATAGAAATGCTACACTAAACACAAAGTGTTTTCTCATGCATGCTTAAGTTTTGTATGGTTGTAACTTTTTTTCTTCTTCTAAATTTGGACCCAATTCTATGTACTCTTTGATGAAACAGTTATAACCGACCAAACATTTTCTTCTCCTGTTCTTGTTAACTTCAAAACTAATTTAAGAAATTTAATGGGGATTGTCTAGTTATATCCTGACTCGTTCTTCTATGACCATTATAAATTTATAGCTAATCTTACTGGTGTAAATTTACAAATAACAATGTCTGTTTTGGGATTCCAAGATTTTTTTATTAAAATTTAATTGAAAATTACACGTACCTAATTTATTAAAATAATAATAATAATTATTATTATTTATAAAAATTTAGCATACATTATGCTGTTGTTGTAAAGAAAAACAATAAAAAAAAATACCTTAAATTTTTTTAATAATAAAAATAACACAATTTTTATTTAATTTTTATTTTTTTTTTATTAAAAAATTCAACCCATCATTTTTAATTGGATAATATCTAATTGACTCTATCAAATTGAAGTATACTATTTAAATTCATTCAATGTCAAACTATGTCTAATTAGATCTCTTTAAATATTATTAAGATGCTATTTTTATTGTTATAAGTATTATAATGTTATTTATGCAATATTCCTATTTTAAATTACCTTGCAAGATTCCTAAATAAATTACAAAATAACAAAATAACAAAGAGACTAAGGACAAGAGTAATCATTATTTTAAAACATGTAGATAATTTTTTCAAAAATTTATAAAAAATATATATATAAGTAATCATTCCTAGAGATATACGAGGTTGTTAGTATATAAAAATAATGTTTATAATGTATATTAACAATATGTGATTTACATTTTTTTAGAGTTAATTTTATAGGATTGAGTAACTCATGTTACTTATACATTATATAAAATTAATATGGTATCAAAGTTTTAGTCCATTAATACGATAAGAAAAACGACAAATAGACCTAGAAACATGTGCTTTGTAAAAAATGAAAAATAAGTGACCTAAATAAAATTAAAATATAATAATATATTAAAAGTATAAATATTATATCAAATAAGCCACACTTCAAGAGATATTAATGCAGGGAGAGATTTACATTACTTGAAGTATGAATATATATATATATATATATATAACACAAAATCATTACAATATAATACAAATTACTTTTAGTTAGAATTAACTATTGATTTTTTTGTAATTATAAAGATAATAAATTTTATTATTATTATTTTTATTATAAATATATTGACTAAAAATAATTTAAATTTTTCATAATTTTTTTTGTTATGATTATAAGATAATAATAATTTTTATTATTTAATTTTTTTTATAATATTAAATAAATAGATTGATTAAAAATAATTTAATTTTTTTTATTATATACTCACATTTTTTTATAAATATTAAAATTTAAGTATTTTTTATTTTGATTATATAAAAATAAAATATAAAATAATGTTTGTGATACTTTCACTTAATTTATAAAGTAAGCATATTAATCTCTATAAAATAAATAATTAATTTAAAAATACAAAAAAAAAACAACATTGAAATTCACATATCAAAAAGTTTTATTAGTAAAAATATATAATAAAATTTATTATAAAAGATAATAAACATCAATATTATTAAAAATATTATTCGTCTTCAATAATATTTATTTGAGTCAAACTTTTACAAGAGAAAAAATCACGAATAAGATAACAATATTTTATATTAAAACATATTTAAGTTTTATTACTAGTTAGTACTTAATAGAAATAAAATTTATGTTCATATAAATAAATAGAAACAAATTATGTCTATTATGTTTTATATTTAATATTAATTAATATTAATGAAAAAATTATATTTAAAGTATATTAAGAAAAGAAAATATATTATAAAGAAAATCTATCACAAAAGGATATATTTTATTATGAGAAATTTATTTTTGAACAAAATTATGAAAACTTTAAACATATTAATTCTATAAATGTTTTATTAATTTTATTCTTATAAAATAATTTTACGGGAAATATATATATTTTTTAGTAAACTTAAATCATAATTTGATATATTGTCTCTCATTTTGTATCTATTATTTTTATTAATGGAATAAATATTTTTCTAAATTTGTTTCATAAATGTAAATCAAATTAAAAGATAAATCATGTTAAATTATCGATATTATTATTTTTAACTAATTTAAGTATATTGAGATAGTTGAACACTTTTAAAAGTAAATAAGAAACGTGTTTAGTGAGAGAAGAAGATAGGAAGATCCCATTTTATGCTGGTACGAGAGATAATAGGTAAAAAAAAAAAAATCACTGATAAGAATTATTTATAATAATATATCTAATCTCAATTTCATTAACATCATGTCCCAAATGTTAAAAACATATTTTAAAAAAAATGCAAACCTCACTAGTGATTTTTTCCCCAATCAACTCAGATTAATTAGGAGATATTAGTAACTAAAAGACTTCACACCATGCGAACCAAAAAATAGTAGCGGGGTCAGGGCGGCACAGAATTTGTATCTAATAGAATTTAATGAAATGTATATTTGAGAGAATATTATCTATATTTAATTATTTTCTTTTATAAAATGTAATAAGATAATAAGTAATCTTTATACAGTGTATAAACAATACATATCATCAAATTTTAAAAGGTTAATAATAAATAAATATATAAATAGTATGTAAATGTCTTTCTTAATTAACATGGGTACACATTTTTTATACAATAAAATATCCACCTTAAAATATGGTTTGTTTTATCTAACACTTTATATTTAAAATATTTTTATTATATTTAAATTCTAATTGAGTTATTTGTATTTCTTTCTTTTTAACGGATCTATGTACAAATGTATTTTGAAAATACCTATTTGTTTTTTTACGTTCGTTAATGATTGAATTTCTGATGCAAAAGTAAATTTAGTATAATATATAAACAACATGATATATCAAATTCTAAAAGTTTAACTTTAAAAGAAATTAATTCTCTTATTACTTATAAACTTGCACCTATACTAATTTTTTTGTTATTCAATAGAAGACACTTTTTTTATATACTTAGAGTTAATCAATAAAAGACATTTTTTCTTATATACTTAGACAATATTAGTACATTAATTTGAATGCATGTAAATTAAAGATTTCTCAAATATGTACACATGAGTAAATGGTCGAGCAAGAAATTTAATTTATCTGAATATCCAATAGAGTTGGTGGATAATATCATGAATAACATTAATGTAATAGATGTATAAAAATATTATTGATTATTTTTTTAATTGTTTAAGTTTTTTTAAGAGTTAGTTTCTAAATAACTTCTGTAAGGACTATGAATGTTGGCTATTTTCGTGGACAAAATATTTACTTGTAAATTTGTTTTTAGGCCTGCTATCAAGTTTATCAAGAAAAGCCGAACAAATGTTCAAGTTCCAGATATTCGTACTTCAGGTATGTTTTTTTATAACTACGACACATAGGTTTGCATTTATACATTTAATAATATATATTCATAAATCTAAAATTATTTTTTGGTGTTTAAATATTTTTTATGTGTCTTAATATTTTTAGGATATGATTTAAATAATTTTTTAATTAAGACTTTGAATAGGCCTTGAATAATGAAGCCCAAAATATTTAAATCCTAATGCTAATAGGTTATGTTTATCACTTATATATATATACATAGGGTTAGGGTTAAAAAATGGGTGGTGAATTAATTTTTGAAGTGAGCCGAACTATTGAGAAAATAAAAAAAAAACTGGCGGCCGAATAGTATAGCTGAATACTGTTATGAAAACATGTATTGATTGGATGAAAGGCTAAAGAAAAAAATGGGTGGCTATTAAGGTTTAAAGCTTGTAATTATACAACAAGTCAGAGATTGAATCAAGGAGGTCTGCGGGATTCATTTGAGTAATTAGGCAAAGGGATAATGAAAAAGGATAAACTTTGATCAGAGGGCATTTCAATAAGGGATATTAATTATTAGGTGATCCATAAGATTTTACAAACTAATAGTGCAGATCAAGGTTATTCAAGATGGTACTTACTTTTGATGCAGTTCGTCGGGAACATAAATCTTCTTAGTTGAAATTGAATAAAGGTAATGCTTTGATTTAATTTAAATTTTATTTTTATATTTATTAATCTAATTATTCATATTCATATAGCTTATTTTATGATTAAGATATTAGACATTTAAATATAATAATTTTATGAACAATTATGATTATTTGATTTAATTATTAAACTTTGAAGAAGCAATTTTCATTGAACTTGTGCTTAATATTTTTGCTCTAAGATTTAATAGTTGTTTTGATTTAAGTGATATATATTTTGAATCATCTAGTTAGTATTATTCATTGTTAAATCCATCCTAGAACACACACAGGTACTTGTGTTTTTGTGCTAACTATTCTGCAGTTGATTTGTGAACGATCTGATTGGCGAGGAGCTTATTGGAACGTTGGTCTGGAAATCGCTCACGCTAATATTAGAAACTGTGAAAATAGAGTAGGGGCTCGTAAGTAAAGTACATTGGGGCAGTATCCTAGGGAGGGTAGCATAAGACCGGGTTTGTACTTGAATATTTGATTTTCATACTGGAAAGTTAGGTGGTCCGGTGGACCGGTGGTTTTCCTCTTAGGTCATGTTTGTGGCCTAGGTTGTTTCCACCTAAAAATATCATGTGTCGTTATTTTATTTCCGCACTTATTTTTATACACGATTACATGTCTCGCCGCTTTGTTTAGGTTAGTAAATTATAAATTGATAAAAATTAAGAATAACCTATTCACCCCCCTCTAGGTTAATCAGGTCCATATTTTATAAACTTTTAACTTCTAACATCATATTAGAGTTGGAGATATTGTTTTCAAGACACTCAATAACTTTAATTATTAAAATTATAACTGTTTGATATGCATGATGCATAACCAATACTTATATAAAATGATACATGTATAAAATATTACTTATCATCATTCTCTAAATAACTTAAGTTTTTGAAATAGTTGATTTTCTAATATGTTTTAATATATCTAATAGATATATAAAAACAATGTTTGATTGTACCATACATAAGAAATTAATATATTTAAAATAAGAAATTAATATATTTAAAATTATTATGGCTTGATATAAAATGGGTAAAAAATGAAACATATTTTTGAAGGAGTCAGGTCAATGAGATTAGTAAAGGATTCACATTATTTGAATTGTGATGTTGCTTGACACTTTCAATTTTAGTTTTCTGTTCTATTCACATCTTAGATTTTTCCAAGGATGAAATGTACATGCATTGAGAGCAAGTGAATGATAACCTCATATAATATAACGACAAATTAATTTATTAGGAAAGATAAGTAAAGACACATCATATGAAATTTCTCTGTATATGCACTTTTAATTGTATTTTTATGTCCCATAAAAAATTATAAGCTTTATTATAGGTTTTTTTTCATGAAAAAAAAATTGCATTATTGTGAGAGCCAAGTCAATGAGCTACTAAACATTATTTATAAATGTATTAAATATATGTTAAATTTATTTTATATTTTTAACTTTTATATGTTTAAGGTATATTCTTAAAATTTATTTTATATAAAAAAATTGATAGAAGTCCTTTAGATTAGTTTATTTATATCATTCAATCTATTCATTAGATTATAAGAGATGATATTTAATCTTTTAATATTTTTAAAAAGGTCAATTATGAACAAACTAAAATATTATTTTAACGTTATCACATTAAAATGTTACCTAAAAACAATATTTTAATTTTTTTTAAGTTAAATGATTAAATGAAATGAATTATAATGTGAGAGATGAAATAGTATTTATGATCTAATATAAGAAAAATTATACCACTTCTCTGTATTTTATAATATATTAGCAAATAAATTTGAAAATTATAAACATATGTTAGGGATGTATCAAAAACTTGCATAAAGGAATCAAACAAAAAAGAAATTTAGAAAGGGTTACAAACTATACGAATAAAGATAATAGGTTGAATAATGACGACGATGATGATGTAATGATGACGATGATACGAGCATAATTTATTCAAGGTTGTTGAGCGCTCGAGTACATGCAAACGAGGAGAAGAGAAGGTTGTAGTGGGCACACGAGGTCCAGAATTGGTGGGCGAACAGGCACGTTAAACACGTGAGTAAGGGGGGATCATTACAATATAGGTAGGAATGTTAGAATTAGTTATTAAGATTCCATGTAATTCCAAATTCCTGTAAGGTTATATATAATCATAGTTAATCGAGGAATAAACGATCAAAAAATATATGAAATCAACTATTTTTATTATTATAGGTATTATGGTGTTATTTTATGCAATATTCCTATTTTACATTACCTTCAAGATAATTATTTATATTTTAATAATTTACTACTTAATTAATAACAATAAGATTCCTAAATAAATTACAAAATAACTAAAAGACTAAGTCCAATAGTAATCATTACTTTAAAACAATTAGATAATTTTTCTAAAATTTTATAAGAAATATATATAAGTAATCATTCCTAAGGATATACAAGGTTGTTAGCGTATAAAAAGAATGTTTATAATGTATATTAATAATATGAGATTTACATTTTTTTAGAGTTAATTTTATAGGATTGAATAACTCATGTTATTATACATTATATAAAATTAATATGATATTAAAGTTTTAGTCCATTGCGACGTGAAAAACGACAAATGGGTCTCAATAAAAGAAACATGTGCTTGATAAAAGAACAAAAAATAGGTGATATAAATAGAATTAAAATATAATAATATATTAAAAATATAAAATATTATATAAAAAAAAACCAACTTCAAGAGACGCATGGAGAGATTTACATTACTTGAAGTTTGAATATATATATATAACACAAAATCATTAGGATATAATACAAATTATTTTTAGATAGAATTAACTATTAAATTTTTTTTGTACTTATAAAGATAATGAATTTTTTTTATTTTTATTATAAATATATTGACTAAAAATAATTTATATTTTTCATAATTTTTTTTGTTATGATTATAAGATAATAATAATTTTTTATTATTGAATTTTTTTATAATATTAAATAAATAGATTGATTAAAAATAATTTAATTCTTTTATTATATACTCACATTTTTTTTTTCTAAATATTAAAATTTAAGTATTTTTTTATATAGTTTTTATTTCGATTATATAAAAATAAAATATAAAATTATGTTTGTGATACATACACTTAATTTATAAAGTAAGCATATTAATCTCTATAAAATAAATGATTAATTTAAAAATATAAAAAAAACAACATTGAAATTCACATATCCAAAAGTTTTATTAGCAAAAATATATAATAAAATTTATTATAAAGAATAATAAACATTAATATTATTGAAAATATTATTCGTCTCAGCCAAACTTTTATAAGAGAAAAAATCATTAATAAGATAACAATATTTTATATTAAAACATACTTAAGTTTTATTACTAAGTAGAATTTAATAGAAATAAAATTTATGTTCATATAAATAAATATAAACAAATTATGCGTATTATGCGTTATATTTAATATTAATTAATATTAATAAAATTATTATATTTAAAGTATATTAAGAAAAGTAAATACATTATAAAAAAATATATGGACATAAGTAAATATTTTATTATGAGAATTTTTTTTAACAAAATTATGAAAACTTTAAACATGTTAAATCTATAATTCTTATAAATAATTTTATGGGACAATAAACCTAGATCATAATCTAGAAAAAAAAGGTGCAATTACTACAGGGAAGAACATTAGAAAACAAATTATTCGAAACTCAAACGGAAATCTACCAAATCATCTTCTAATACTAATGACATTGTTAATGTTTATGGTTTTATTGGTGAAAATGTTTTATCAATATCTGTTAGATTTTATTGAAGATATTTGGATATTTTATTTGGATTATACTTAAAATATGTGCACTAATAGAGATTTGTTTATTTCTATCATTCTATAGGGTGTTGTCTTGATGTGAAAAAAAATGCATCATGTAAACTTATTGGTATTGATACTATTTAGATTAAGATGAAAAATGGTGTTTTAGGATTTTAAAAAATGTTCGTCATGTTCTAGATTTGAAAAAGAAATTAATATCTTTAGATACATTATTGTAATGGATGTATAAAAATATTATTGATTATTTTTCTAATTGTTTAAGTTTTTTTGAGAGTTAGTTTCTAAATATCTTTTAACATAATATTAGAGTTCTAAGATATTGTATTCAAGACACTTAATAACCCTAATTATTAGAATTATAATTGTTTAGTATGCATGATTCATAACAAATATTTGTACGGAATGATACATGTATAAAATATTAATGATCATTTTCTAAATAGCTTAAGTTTTTAGAATAGTTGATTTTCCAATATGTTTTAATATATCTAATAGATATATAAAAACAATGTTTGATTTTACCATACATAAGAAATTAATATATTTAAAATTATTATGGCTTGGTATAAAATGGGTAAAAAATGAAACACATTTTTGAAGGAGTCAGGTCAATGAGATAACTTACATAATGTTACCAGAATTATTAGGAAAGATTAGTAAAGGATTCACATTATTTGAATTGTGACGTTGCTTGGCACTTTCAATTTTAGTTTTCTGTTCTATTCACATCTTATATTTTTCCAAGGATGAAATGTACATGCATCGAGAGCAAGTGAATGAGAACCTCATATAATATAACGACAAATTAATTTATTAGGAAAGATAAGTAAAGACACATCATATGAAATTTCTCAGTATATGCACTTTTAATTGTATTTTTATGTCCCATAAAAAATTATAAGCTTTATTATAGGTTTTTTTTTCATGAAAAAAAAATTGCATTATTGTGAGAGCCAAGTCAATGAGCTACTAAACATTATTTATAAATGTATTAAATATATGTTAGATTTATTTTATATTTTTAACTTTTATATGTTTAAGGTATATTATTAAAATTTATTTTATATAAAAACAATTGATAGAAGTCCTTTAGATTAGTTTATTTATATCATTCTATCTATTCATTAGATTATAAGAGATGCTATTTAATCTTTTAATATATTTAAAAAGATTAATTATGAACAAATTAAAATATTATTTTAATGTTATCACATTAAAATGTTACCTAAAAACAATATTTTAATTAATTTTTTTTAAAATTAAATGATTAAATGAAATGAATTATAATATGAGAGATGAAATAGTATTTATGATCTAATATAAGAAAAATTATACCACCTCTCTGTATTTTATAATATATATATATTAGCAAATAAATTTGAAAATTATAAACATATGTTGGGATGTATCAAAAACTTGCATAAAGGAATCAAACAAAAAAGAAATTTAAAAAGGGTTACAAACCATACGAATAAAGATAATAGGTTGAATGATGATGACGACGATGATGGAATGATGACGATGATAAGAGCA
Organism: Hippophae tibetana; assembly: GCA_037013495.1. Taxonomy (NCBI): domain Eukaryota; kingdom Viridiplantae; phylum Streptophyta; class Magnoliopsida; order Rosales; family Elaeagnaceae; genus Hippophae; species Hippophae tibetana. Next base: position 122,529,913 of record CM072801.1, read on the forward strand.
TAATTTATTCAAGGTTGTTGAGCGCTCGAGTACAGGAAAACGAAGAGAAGAGAAGGTTGTAGTGGGTGCACGAGACACAAAGTTGGTGGGCAAACAAGCACATTAAACACGTGAGTAAGGGGGGACCATTACAATATAGTTAGGAATGTTAGAATTAGTTATTAAGATTCCATGTAATTCCAAATGCATGTAAGGCTATATATAGCTATAATTAATCGAGGAATAAACGATAAAAAAATATATGAAATCAACTATTTTTATTATTATAAGTATTATGGTGTTATTTTATGCAATATTCCTATTTTACATTAACTTGAAGATAATTATTTATATTTTAATAATTTACTACTTAATTGATAACAATAGGATTCCTAAATAAATTACAAAATAACTAAAAGACTAAGGACAATAGTAATCATTACTTTAAAACAGTTAGATAATATTTCCCAAATACTATTACAAAAAGGGGTATTAAAGTCTGTTAAAAATTGAATTTAAATTAAATGACTTAAAATTTAACGTCAGTTCAACGCGTGAACCGATTTAAATATATTTTTATAAAGTTTACTCATTTTTTATTATACTTAAAATAAAACATGTATTCGATCACTAAATAAGAGGAGAAAAAAAATCTATTTAAGAAATAGTTTAAATAATACAAATAATTGAAAAATAAAATATTAATTAATAGCAAAAAAATTACCATGGTGTATTCTTCTCTTGATGTTATAATACAAACCTATATATATAATACAAAAATTTATACACATAAATAACAACACATAATAACAGAAAAAATATGAATAATAAGTGCGTAGAATTAATATAAATACTTACAAGAGTAAATGAAGTGACAAAATAAAGAAAATGAAGAAAAATTGTGTTTTGTAAGTGAGAAATAGGTATAAAAAATTTGAGTATTTTGTTCAAAAAAATAGGGGATCTAAAAGATTAGTTAGAGAGAAAGAAAACCCACTAACTAGCGCTAGAAATGATGGTCGTATATGATCGGAAAATGAGAAAGAGTGGAGGAGAAATGAAGGAGGTTTTGAGTTTTTGAGAGTTATGTAGCGCTTGAAATAGTTTCTATTTGGGGGAAGAAAGAAAAAAAAAAGAATTTATCCACGTGTGTAGCATCGGTTCCAGGTGTCAACCGATGCTATGCTACGTGAATAGCATCGATTGACGTGATGTATCGACGCTATGTTATGTGGATAGCATCGATTCTACACCGACCTGACTTTAAATTCATTATAAGTCGATTTTTTTTCAAAAACTAACTTTACATATCGATTTAAATACCTGTTTTTGTAGTAGTGAAAATTTATAAGAAATATATATATATATATATATAAGTAATCGTTTCTAAGGATATACGAGGTTGTTAGTATATAAAAAGAATGTTTATAATGTATATTAGTAATATGAGATTTACATTCTTTTAGAGTTAATTTTATAGGATTGAGTAACTCATGTTACTTATACATTATATAAAATTTAAGTATTTTTTATATAGTTTTTATTTCGATTATATAAAAATAAAATATAAAATTATGTTTGTGATACATACACTTAATTTATAAAGTAAGCATATTAATCTCTATAAAATAAATGATTAATTTAAAAATATTAAAAAAACAACATTGAAATTCACAAATCAAAAAATTTTATTAGTAAAAATATATAATAGAATTTATTTTAAAGGATAATAAACATCAATATTATTGAAAATATTATTTATTTGACTCAAACTTTTACAAGAGAAAAAATCACGAATAAAATAACAATATTTTATATTAAAACATACTTAAGTTTTATTACTGCGTAGAACTTAATAGAAATAAAATTTATGTTTATATAAATAAATATAAATAAATTATGCGTATTATGTTTTATATTTAATATTAATAAAAAAAATTATATTTAAAGTATATTAAGAAAAGTAAATACATTATAAAGAAAATCTATGGACATAAGTATATATTTTATTAGGAGAATTTTTTTTAATAAAATTATGAAAAATTTAAACATGTTAATTCTATAATTCTTATAAAATAATTTTATAGGACAATAAACCTAGATCATAATTTAGAAAAAAAGGTGCAATTACTACCGCGAAGAACATTAGAAAATAAATTATTCGAAACTCAAACATACAAGGAAATCTACCGAATCATCTTTTAATACTAATGATATTGTTAACGTTTATGGTTTTATTAGTGAAAATATTTTATCAATATCTGTTAGATTTTTTTGAAGATGTTTGGATATTTTATTTAAGTTATACTTAACATATGTGCATTAATAGAGATTTTTCTATTTCTATCATTCTATTGATAGAGTGTTGTCTTGATTTGAAAAAAATGCATCATGTAAGCTTATTGGTATTGATACTATTTAGATTAAGATGAAAGATATTGTTTTAGGATTTTAAAAAATGTTTCATGTTCTAGATTTGAAAAAGAAATGAATATCTTTAGATACATTATTGTAATAGGTGTATAAAAATATTATTGATTATTTTTCTAATTGTTTAAGCGTTTTTGAGAATTAGTTTCTAAATATCTTCTAACATGATATTAGAGTTGAAGATATTGTGTTCAAAACACTCAATAACCTTAATTATTAGAATTGTAATCGTTGGTATGCATGATTCATAACAAATACTTGTGCGAAATAATATATGTATAAAATATTACTAATCATTCTCTAAATAGCTTAATTTTTTGAAATAGTTGATTTTCTAATATGTTTTAATATATCTAATAGATATATAAAAACAATGTTTGATTGTAACGTATATAAGAAATTAATATATTTAAAATTATTATGGCTTGGTATAAAATGTGTGAAAAATGAAACACATTTTTGATGGAGTCAGGTCAATGAGATAACTTACATAATATTACCAGAATTATTAGGAAAGATTAGTAAAGGATTCACATTATTTGAATTGTGATGTTTCTTGGCACTTTCAATCTTAGTTTTCTGTTTTAGTCACATCTTAGATTTTTCCAAGGATGAAATGTATATGCATTGAGAGCAAGTGAATGACAACCTCATATAATATATCAGCAAATAAATTTGAAAATTATAAACACATGATGGGGATGTATCAAACACTTGAATACAGGAACCAAACAAATAAAAAAATTTGGAGGGGTTAGAAACCATACGAATAAAGATATTAGGTTGAATAATGACGACGACGATGGAATGATGATGATGGCGATGGAATGATGGAAGCATAATCTATTATAAACTTGTATATATTCGTAACTGCTAGAGGTGTCTGCTCCAAACCCACAACAAATTTGCAGAGTTTATAAAGTAAATTAAAAAGATAAATTTCAGTCCGATGGAATTAAGCAACTTTGAAGAAAATCATGATGGAGTACAGAGACTTTATGAGGCTTCAATGGAGGGTTCAGTGACAAGCTTAATGTGTTTGCTCCAAAATGACCCACTTATTCTAAGTAAGACTTGCTTAACCTCTTTGGGTGAAACTCCTTTACATGTATCAGTTTTGCTTGGTCACCTTGATTTCACTCTCATACTACTTTCTCAAAAGCCCCAAGGACCTCAACTTGCTGCCGAGTTAGACTTCCTCAAAAGATCACCGCTTCACTTGGCTTCGGCTAAGGGACATGTTGAGATTGTTGAAGCACTTTTACAAGTAAATAAAGAAATGTGCTTAGTGAGAGATGAAGATGGGAAGATCCCACTTCATTATGCTGCCATGAGAGGACGCGTGGAGGTCATAAAGATACTTATTAATGCACAACCTGAGTCTATTTTTGTGGTGGTCCTTCCAGATTATGAAGAAACAGTACTACATTTGTGTATTCAATATAACCATTTGGAGGCACTGAAGCTACTTGTGGAATATGTTGGTTATGAGAATCACGAGTTTCTTAACTCAAAAGAGAGTCTTGGAGGCTATACCATTTTGCATCTTGCTGTTCTCCTAAAGCAACTTCAGGTAATTAAATTATTAAGGTTCATTTATAAGTGTTTCTCTTTTTTGTTGAAAGATATATATATATATATTAAGAAAACAAAAAGGGTTATGAGCATATGTTCTCGAGCACTTCTCTGTATAACAAGTCGTGTTACAATTACAATTATACTTTTCATATAACTTTTCATTCTGGTTCTTTTAATTAAACATATGTTCAAACTTTTAATAAAAAGTTGTTGGCTGCCGTCGGTATTATATGTAGAGCATAAAGTACCTGGTAACAATACCAGGGGTGAAAGCGGAAATGTCAAATGCCAAAGATAAGATGAATCTTACGGCCTTAAACATGGTTCAGCAGCTTCCAAAGTACTTGAAAGGCCTTAAAATCCAACAAACCTTCATGGAAGCAGGTATACTGATTCCTAATAATAATAATCATACAGTACTTGTTGATGAAACCAAATTAGCGGTACTTGAAAGTAGTACACATACTTCAAGGATTGAATTGCATGATGATGATCATAAGAAGAAGAGGACAAATTATATTTATTATTATTCAAATTTTTTTTTAAGAAAGTTATACAAATGGATTGATAATGGGGAGTACAATCGTAAGTGGTTGGAAAAGACAAGTGGTTCCATAATGATAGTAAGCACTGTGATTGCAACCATGTCGTTCCAAGCTGCAATCACTCCACCAGGTGGTCTTTGGCAAGAAACTACTACTAAAAATAATACTTCTTTTTTAAAAAATGATTGTAGCCTAAATGACCCGTGCCTTGTTGGAACAGCAGTGGCAGGTAATCTGAGGACAACTCAATATTCCTCGTTCTTAGCTTGCAACACCATCTCTTTTCTGACATCACTTAGTGTCATACTTTTACTTGTTAGTGGTGCTCCAGTTAAGAACAAATTTTGTATGTGGATTTTGGCTATAACCATGTGTATTGGTTTGACATTTTTGGTTGTTACTTTCATTCTCGCTATCTACTTGGTGAGCCCTAGTAATGCTAAGTATAACTTAATACCTATCCTTATAATGCCAATTTATATATGGTTGGTCTTGTTATGCGTGGTTGCACTTTTCCTTGTAATTCGTTTTTTCATTTGGGCTGTGAAGAAGCTGTGCCTTGTGTTGATCAAGTTTAGATGTATTGAAGTACCAGTCAATTAGAGATTATAATCTGGTTCCAGATGCAAAAAATAATTGATGATAATCCTCGACGTTGGTATTAACTTTAGATATTTCATTTTGTAATTTTTTATATATTCCGTTTGGTTTGTATTATGAAATCTATTTGTAAAATTTTATAAGTATAATCATTGTTATTTTTCTTTCAAATAATTTCTATCAAACAACATATTTAAAAAATACACTTAAAAAATAATTGAATCAATATTTGAGTAAAATATACCATTGTAATGATTATAAGTATAATGTGTCTTATCTTATCAGTTCACCTGTTAATATTATGTAATTTATAAAATTATATGTTATTAGCATTTTAAATGAATCAATGTGCAGCTAAGAAAAAAAAAAGGAAAATACTAAAAGAACTAATTGCCATCCCTCACAAAATAAAATTAGATAGATCGATTTTGCAAAAAAGAAAAAAAAGAAGACATGCGACTTAACAGAATTAAAATAAATAAAAATATAAAATGTTGTGCAAATGAATCAATATATTTAATAATTTAAAAACTTTGTTGCACTAAGACTAGTCATGTATCCCTTCAAGTCAAGCTTAAGTAAATCATCTTCCAACATGCTCTCCAAATAGTCTTTACTATTGCTTACATGTCTAAGAAAAAGTACTTGTGTTTCATCGTCATATAGATAACTACTCTTTCTATCATCTAAGGCCTCATGCCATATGTGGGTATCTTTCCTACTCATAGCATCTTTAGAAAGCACTAACTTCCCACGTAATACATAGGCGGAGTCTAACATCCCAAGAGCCACTTTTTAACAACGAACTCGATTTATTCTTATAGAGAAATCACCAAGTAGCATAGATGGTTCGAATGGTGCAATATTGATGACTATCTCAACATTATTTTGAAAATGTTCTTTATCATCACTAAGCCTCTCTTCTAATTGCCTATGCATCTCTACTAGATTTCTTTACATATATTCCAATAGGTCCACCTCACTACAAACTCATCTGACCAAATTAGGTAAGCTAATGGAATACTCAAAATTAACTTGTGTAAATATCACATCCTTTTCAAATGTTACATCCTAATGCACTTCTTACTATCATCATAGCAGAGCCTATAACCATCAACACCACTTGGATTATTCAAGAAAAAGAATTTTAGTACCCTATTTTCTAACTTTTCACATCCAACTCGTGCATAAGCAACTTAACCACTCTCATATGGTCGTATTTCATTGGACGTCCATTCCATACTTATTTGGGTACCTTAAAGTCTAGGTGCATTGACGGTCACCTATTAATAAGATACCATATAGAAATAAACTAACCCCAAAATCTTAAAGGGTAATTTGGCACTAGAAAGCATTCATTTAACTCTATTCAGAAGAGTTATTATTAACCTTACTACCAACCTGTTAATTGATTGATTGGCATTTTTTCCTGAACAAAATGATAGTCCAATTCAAAATGCTTAGTTCATGAATGAAATATGGGATTGAATGTAAGTGCTATAACATTAGTGTTATCACACCACAGAACAGACTTGTCTAAGCTGTCAATCTATAGTTCTTTAAGCATAATTTGCAATCATGTCACTTCAATAACCCTGGATGCAAGACACCTATACTCGGCTTCAGTGCTAAACCTTGCATTAGTTGGTTATTTCTTTGATAACCAAAGCATAGGGTTTTCACCTAAGAAAATATATAGGTCAGATGTTGACCTTTTAGTATCAACACATACAATCCAATCGACATCTTAAAATGCACACATATATAATATGTTTGAAGCTCTGTATCCTATCCTATAGTTTGATGTGCTAGCTAAATATCTCAAAATTCTTTTTGTTACGCAATAATGGGTGAGTAATTGGTGAATCATATATTGAAAAACTTTATTAATTGAAAATGTTATGTTTGGACGAGTTAGAGTGACTTATTGAAAGACATTGTCAATACTCCTGTCTAGTTTTGGATTATCATATGATTCAAAATTCTTTACAATTTACATATTCATGTGATCATGCCCCACATTTTACTAGTTTATATATGTATATATAAAAGGTATTGAAGTTTTATTTTTTTAGTTATATAAATTAAATATTATACAAATAAAATTTAAATTTAAAATCTCCAACATAAACTATAAGTTAATTTTATAATTCTTTGTTTGTCCAATATGAAATTAAGAAAGGAGTTAGGGAGTTAGCCCTACTAATTATGGCCGATATAGAATCTAAAGTTTATTGTAGATTTTTATGTGGCTTTTTCGAAACAAAAGTGGACGTATTGCCAGCATAAATGAAAAAAATCACATCATTTTTCAATATTTTGGTCAATATATTGATAAAATCAAAGGATAAACGCCGAAATATGTAAGAAATCGTTTTATTCATTAATATCAGCATGAATATGGGGATGTTGATTTCAATTTAGATGTTTTTTTCCTTAAATGTCGTAAGAATATCAGATATATTGTGAAAAATATTATAAGTAGTTTTGGTTAGAAAATTTACAATTGTTTTAGGAAGTTGCTCTTTTCAGAATTAAAAACACTAATTAATGTTAGAACAATAGAAAACTTTACTTAAAATTTTAATGCTCTAGAATTTTTAAAAATAAAAACATTGATATGACTTTAACAAAAATCGTTGTAGCAATAAGTTACATTTTTTTGAAATAGGAATAAATGCCTTATTATTTAATATATTCAAGTTAAGATTTGAATAATAACTTTATATTTTTTATTTTATAAACACTTGAATTATAATATATTTGAGTAAGCAAAAAAAGATGAAATTTGAGAAAAATTAAACATGTCTGTATGTTTGCATTACCTGTAACTTTATGTATTTCATACCCTCCACTTTTAAGTGTATATTTATATTTGTGAAATAAGGATTCTAATTATGTTTTATTATTGACATGTATATTATATATGTAATTTTAATTAATACATTCTTATTTATTTTAATATTTACCAAAATTTATAAAATATTTCTAAATTTTAACAACATTTTCGTACAATTGTATAATTCTTTAAATAATCAACAATTTTGATAGTTTTATAAAATTAAAATCTTAAATTTTTTATTAATATCCTTATTTTCATCCATGATATCTAAACTCAATATAATCAACTCGTAAAAGTATCAATAATATTTTTAAGATTTATATTTTTTTGTACAAATATCTTAATTTTAAAAAATATCATGAATAATTCTTGATTTTAATAGAGGTTTTTTTTTATAAAGAAAATGAATGGCTTTATATTTAATTAGAAATATGTATTACCAAAAAAGGTTGCTAGTCAAGCAAAGTAATTACATTATGAATATATAAACTAAAATTTGAAAGCCTATGATCAAAGTTATTTGTCCTTCTTGGACAATAAACACAATGAAAGAAACTAGTAAATGGAATAAAATGTTTTAGGTAGTCTATTATATGATCGCCGTAGCCAAATAATTTCTTAAACCGTTGACCAATTGAGTGGCTTGTAAACAATCCGACTCAAGACTTATCTTTTGAAAATCATTCTCCAGACAAAATCGAGGTCCAACCCACATCGCCCAAACCTCTGCAAAATATAGTCTCTTTTTTGTCAATTAATTCACCCATTACCTCCCCCTTCTAATTATGAATCGTAGAAAATAATACACTTATAAATAATTTTAAGAATAAAATTATTTTATTAAAATTAAAAATATATAAATATAAATTTTAAATAAATTAAAAAATAAAATTGAAGCTTGTGTAACGCAGATATATAATATTTTTAAGATAATTCTTTTCGTTTATTATGGTTATTTAAAAACGATAAAAATTTATTAAATAATAATAAATTTAAATTATAGTTTATTATTAAAGGAATTTTAAAGTTTCGAAACTATATTGAGGAAATCTAAATCTAGATAAATAAATAAATAAAATTTTTCATTTCTTTTCTCTTTCGTTCTGCATTCTTTTTTCTCTCTTTTTTTTTTCTCTTCTTCTCAGCTTCCTTTGTTTTCTTTTCTTTTTACTCTCTGTTTTTTCTTCTTCGTTTCGGCCTTCTACTTCTCTTTCCTTTCTAATCTTTTTTTCATTTGTATATTCTCATATATATATATATCATAAAGCCACCACTATTTAAGTAATTAAAGAATAATAAAAAATTAATTCTTTAAAGCAAAACGGAAACAGAAGAAGAAAAGAAACTTAACGAAAAAAAAACTGAAAAAGAAAGATTTAAAGAATTGAACGGTTACAAAAAATATGTAAAAGCTAACAATTCAATTTTTATTTAATTTTTCAACATTCACTCGTATGAATAAAAATTGATATAGATTTTAAACCAAATTTTGACATGAAAATAGAGTTTAACGGATCGAAACCTGGATAAGATAGTTATGTGTTACCCTTTAAATATTCTCCAGTGAAATTATATTTATCTTACTGACTGACTAATAGACGCGATATCCTTAAATTGTTCTTTCGTTTATGTAAGCGATGACATACTTCACACAAGAATCTCTCCTAACGCAATCAAGTTCTCACTATTATGTTCGTTTTGGCCATGAACATATGTCTAGCTCTATGAGAGTCTTTAAAGAATTAAGCCCTAGATAATTCTCTTTCAAAGCGGTCTCATTCCGTCCTCATATAGGTGATCTCTTATCTTTAAAAGTAATCTGCAAAAAGTAACCCGTATATTTCGCTCGACATTCTTTTCATAAGAATCATTAAAAGTCTTAACTTATCCTGTAACTTATGAGCATCACTATTTTTATCATAGGAATGGACTTGAGGGTAAACCCTCAGAGTAATCTCACTAAGTCTTTACAATTAGGTTGTTCTTTTGAACCTAGATCTTGGGATCTCTAGTTAAATAGGTTGTGTTTCTTTTCCAAATCCTTATTCATTCATGGGTTTCAGTCCCATTCCTCTCGTTGACTTATCAACTAACTCTCGATTTAACCCTTTAGTTAAGAGATCAACTATGTTATCCTTTGACTTCACATAGTCAATAGAGATAACCCCAGTTGAGAATAGTTATGTAATGGTATTATGTCTACGACGTATATGTCGAGACTTACCATTATACATATTGCCATGTGTCTTGTTAATATCATATTGACTATCACAATGAATGCATATTGCAAGTAAAGGCTTCACCCACTTAGGAATATCCTTTACAAAATTGCATAGCTATTCAGCTTCTTTGCCACATTTATCCAAAGCAATGAACTCATATTCCATCGTGGATCTAGCAATGCACATCTGTTTAGAGGACTTCCATGAAATAGTTGCACCACCCAGTATCAATACATATCTATTGGTAGATTTTAAGTCTTTCATGTCAGATATCCAATTTGCATCACTGTATCTTTCTAATACAGCTGAACATCTTGTGTAGTTCAGTCCATAGCTATATGTATATCTTAAATATCTAAGTAGTCTTGAAATACCATTCCAATGATCAGATCCTAGATTACTAGTATATCTACTTAGTTTACTTACATCGTAAGCTATGTATGGTATCGTACAAATCATCAAGTACATAAGACTTTCTATCACTCTAGAATATTCTAGTTGAGACACACTCTCACTTTTATTCTTAAATAGGTGTAGATTTATATCTACTATTGTTCTCACAAATCCAGAATCACCCTTGTTGAATTTCTCAAGTATTTTGTCAACGTAATGACATTGACTTAGAATGAGACCACTTGATATCCTTGATATCTTAATTCCCAGAATTACATCAACATGCCCCATGTCTTTCATATCAAATCTTATGTATAGGTACAACCACTTTTGCAAGACACCCTCACATTCACAAATATTTATAGGAAAATACCATTCTTTTAAATAGTTCATATGGTATCTTATGTGTTTTTTTTTCTAGGGTAACTTATTTAAAAGGTAGTTAGCGGAAAAAATAGCTTTCCCCCACAAGTTTCGTGGCAGCTTAGAACTTAATAGCATTGCATTCATCATTTCTTTCAAGGTACGATTCTAACGTCCATCTAGAATCCATACTTCTCAAGCAACAAACCTTTCAAGGTTCTTTCGAATCTGTAGCATGTATAATACATTCTTTAGAATCATCTCTTTCCCAGATGTCATCTTTAAGATCACTTTGCCTCACCATTATTCATAGAGGTTAGAAAGTTCCTCGTTCACAACTTCTCACCATTCTCAAACGGTGTCAAGTGAATAACTTATTATTTGAGCATACGTGACTAATAACACCACTGTAGATTTATTACTCTTTTGAGTTAGATCCAACAAATTCACATCAAAAAACAATTTCCAACATGAAAATATCATATATCACATTTGTTGTCATCTCAAAAAGAAATTAATACTTTTAGGTGTATTAATATCCAAAAAGAACCAAAATTAAATTTCAGAATATAAAAATAATTTTGAGATTTTAATTTAATATAATTAATCCAAAATTAATTAATTCAACTTAAAAATTAATTTTCTCAATATCGAAAATTTAATTTTCTTAGAACCCTATTCCGTTTCATATTTCAATGATATGAAACTCAATAATACATAATTTGTTATTTTTTTAGGGAAAATAAATCAATTTTAACAGATACAAAATTTGTTTATTTCATGTAATGAAATCAAATAATCTGTCAAAAAATATCAAATTTATCAATTATGAATTCACACTATTTTTTTATTTATGAAATTAAAATATTTCTAAAACCACAATTTGAAAAATACTAATTATTTAAAAGTTATAGACACATATTGGGAATGTATGAAAAACTTGAATAAAAGAACCAAACAAATAAAGAAATTAGGAGGGGTTAGAAACAAAACGAATATGGATAGTAGGTTGAATAATAATAAGGACGACGATGATGATATGATGATGATGGTAGCATAATCTATTATAAACTAGTATATATTCGTAGCTGCTAGAGGTGTCTGCTCAAGCCCCAACAAATTTGCAGAGTTTATAAAGTAAATTAAAAAGATATATTTCAGTACGATGGAATTAAGCAAATTTGAATAAAAACATGATGGAGTATATAGACTTTACGAGGCTTCAATGGAGGACAAATTATATTTATTATTATTAAAAAAAATATTAAAAAATTTAAGAAAGTTAGACAAATGGATTCATAATGGGAGTACAATGGTGAGTGGTTGGAAAAGACAAGGGGATGCGTAGTGATAGTAAGCACTGTGATTGCAACCATGTCATTCCAATCTGCAATCACTCCACCAGGTGGTCTTTGGCAAGAAACTACTCTTAAAAATAACATGTGACTTTGTTTTCCAACTCATGTAGGCCACCAAATAAAGAAAAATAAAAAAGGGTATTTAATATTCAACAATAAAGGCAGTCAATTTTTTTTGTCATTTGTTTACATACAATCTTGCGTGAAGGATGGAGCTTTAGCTCTATACAAACCTTTGCTTCAATCTCAATAGATGCATAGAAAAAAGAGTTGAGAAAAAAAGAAAATATAAAACCTTATTAAAAAAAATTCTTAGAGAATAAAATTGAAAGAGAGTCAATTTGTGAAGTTAAAATCAACAAATTGAAGATACATATTTATTGTATTTTTGTAAGAGATCCAATTAAAAGTGAAGTTTATAATCCCATTTTATTATAGTGGATGTTTTAAGTGACCTACGGGTCCTGTTGTTGTTACTTTCATTTACGAAGGTTTTTCCACGCAAAAATCTTTAATTTTATTTTTGTTCTATTTTGGTTTGGAAAGTTATCCTGGATGTGTGTAGAATTTACTTCTTTACAACCATCTATTTTTTCCAAAAAATTCTCAAAGGGCTTTTGGTATTCCTTCTATGAATTGTTATAAGGAACATCTATCCTTGCCTTGCCAAGGATGATTTTTATGTTCAATATTGGGTGATAATGTAGAAGTCAGAAATAATAGTAACGAGCTAACGAGCATGCACAAATTTAAGCAGTTCATCATTGAATGCTCGATGTAATTGCTTTTACAAAAAACAATTCAAGACGCAAAATAAACTGCTTTTCCAGTTTAGCAACAACAGCAAAAAAAATTAAATAATATTATTACTGAATCTAAGAGATGAATGGAAATTGAATTATATCTAAAGAAAAAATTACTATTAAATTTTTTTAAAAAATTACTATTGCTTTATGTTATGATTTTGTAGGTTTGCTTTAGGCACGAGCAACCCACGGGATGTTATCCAATCAAAAAATGAGTAAAAGAACAATAAAATAAAATAAACCGTAAACAACAATTACAAACGCAACCACACCATTATACGACAATGAACAAAGAAAACAATAAATCAATACACAAGATTTAACGTGGTTCTTTTTCAAAATAATGGAGTTTAAATCCACAACCTAAACACCCGAGCAATATTTCATTATAAATCAAAGAGGATTAGAACCAATGCTACTTAATAGCATTACAATCATCTATTCTCTTCTTTATACAAGCATTACCCAATCTCATTTAAGCCTTAATAATACCCTTACGCTTCACAGTCCTTAAATGGAGATATACTTATATTCTAATGTTTACAATGGATTGAATAGGAGAGAAAATACTTTAGAGAAGCTTAAACCCAAAGAGTTATCCAAGAACACCAAGCTTTCTTTCCTATCTTCAATGAAAAAAATCACTATTCCTCATTTGCCTCTCTTTCTCTCTAAGCTCTCCAAATCTTTTCTTGCTCTCCCAATTCTAGGGCACAAATGGGTGCTTATACAACCCTAGGTCATTTAACAAAATTCCCACTCAATTCCATGTCCCCATGTATAGATTCTTGTGCCTCTGTTCGTCATTTCGTGTGAAAATTTAAATACTCGATCGATCGAGCCTTTGCTTGATCAATCAACTTATTAAAATCAGGAATCAAAAAATTGGGTAGAAACTACTAGATCAATGCACGGTCAATTCTTGATAGATCGAACCCTATCTCGATCCTTTGAGTTAACTAGAATTCATTCAAAACTGTATTGGTTGATCAAGCATCCCATGGATTTACATCATAATATTACAATTCTCTACCTTGATTCCAATCCTTGGAAATAATCATTGCTTAATTGGATCCTTTACCACCTTTTAACTACCATGAATAGGTGGTAACCTCCACTAAGTAATACCACTTGTCCAAAGTAACAAGTTCAATATCAATTGAGTCTTCAACCATGTGATTTATCACTAATTCCACCTCAAAGTATTCTTCAATAGTCTCCCAAATCAACCATATCAACCATAAAGCTTCATTCATATCCACCAACCTAGTAATCCATCTTATCACAATAGAATACCAAGTCTTAATTAGTTGTACCATGATCTCATAACTTATTGAATCAAATACAATTATGAAGTTTAAAATCACACAACATATCAAACTTCACATAAAAAGTTGACCACAAATATGACCAATTCCAACCATACATTTAAGGTACTTCAATAGTATAATCATTGCATAAATTAAGTTTCTCACATAAAGCAAATCTATAAATTTTACCATCTCCATCTCCATATTCACATCAATATTAATAGGAGATAATGTAATAAAGAAGTCAAAGTGTTGAATTATGACACATTTTTGTTGTAAAAACGTCGTTGCTCTAACACTGGTCTCGTATCCTGTTGTCTGTTTTGCAGAACATAAAAACGTGCAAGCATACACGGTCACAAGTAATAATATTTGATAAGTAAGTTATCGTTCCCACGGAGATTTGTTACTACAGTTTGTTGAGTACTAAAATTATCTCTCTTTGATTTTATTCAAAACGATCGTTGATTGTAACAAATTTAAGAAAAGAGTTTAATAACAAAATAAAAGAAATCTAGGATTGCAATTTTTCACTAAATTGATCAACTCAACTCAAATCATATTATTTTCTTTTGATTTATATTTTTTAGTACATTTAATTTGTCAACCGAAAACTTCTAATTTTATTCATACATCTCTTCCGAGCTCCGTACAAACACACCTCGTTAAATTAATTCACTATATTCCTATGAGAATTAAATTCACCAAGATTCATTACGTTCTAAGTTCTCAAATGGCCACACATACAATTAGGGTATATTCCTATCCTTCATCATACATGTCATTCTATCTATGAGCAATATACACAAAAATGCCTCTTCCAAGTTTATTTATGCGCCACAGATCATTTGATAAAATTCGTAAATAATCAAAAACATTAAGCACAAAATAGAATAAACAACTCAAACGTCTTATAAATCGTTCAAAAATAATTAAAATAAAAGCATCATAAATTTAGATCAAATGCAACCCTAGAAAAATTAAATTACTTCATAAATTTAAAATAAAAATTACAACAGTTTCAGAAAAATAAGATGAAGAACACAGAAAATTAAAACATCACTTAGAACAAATATTTGGCACATGCAGAACACAACAAAAGCCAAAAAAATGGCTTCTGCGTGTTCTACAATCCAAAACCGAACAATACAAAAAATCACAAAAACTAAACTCTCCAAAACTTTCCAAATTTTTTTTTACTCTATCATCCTATCTCCTATTTATAGCTAAAAAAATACATCTAAAATATTACATTTTTTTAAAATAAACGTGTAAAAATTTGTATTGAAAAATAAAACTCACTCGTATCGATTTTCGATATTTAAAATGTTAATTAAAATCACACGTAGACAGAGGAGCCGTTCTGATTTTTAAATTCAAAGTGCATGCCACGTGTCAGCGTCTGATTCGCTGCAAGGATTTAATGCGGACATGTGGCAGCATTTCATTGGCTGCGGGAAACTGGCACATGATAGATTGTCGCACGAGAGACAACGGCTGCAACGCGGGCGTGATCCTACGCTTTTGTGCTCATCGTAACATGACACATGTCATCACATGATTGGTTGAAAAATATAGTGGGACACGTTGGCATCTTCTGATTCGAGGTAAGGATTAATGCGGACAATTGGGAGGATTTCATTCATTGAAGATTCGGTTGCACGCAGAGATCAGCGCACGAGATCAGAGGCGCGCGTAACGTGGAGGGATAGTGGCTGGACGCGTCAGACACGTGGGTCCCACCTGCATGCCAGCCTGCGCGGCAGGTGGGCCCCACTCGGGCGCCGAGCCGTGTGAAAAATAGATACCTTCACCCATGCAAGTTGGTCGGGTGTGGTAGAGACGTGCAGATCGTCGCCGTTTCTTCGCTGATCGGATGGTCCATGTTTCACGCGTGGTGTAGGGCGCGTGGTTTCTTCTCACCTGTGCAGAAATTTAAACTTTAAGTAATTGCATTTTGACCCACAAACTTAATTCAAATTACATTTTCAACTTTCTTTAATTACAGTTAAGCCCTTTTCTAATTTAAATTAAATTTTTAAACTTTTAATAATTAAAATTAAGCCTGATTTTAATTTAAATTATATTTTCGACTTTTATAAATTGCAATTAAACACTCTTTTATTTGAAATTATATTTTTGGACACAAATTTGCAATTAAGTACGTTTTCAATACAAATGATTTAATTTTCTTAAAATATATAAAAAACAGTAAATACTAATTTATTATACTAAAATTAACTAAAAACATTAAGAATATAACAATTATAATTAATAAAATAGATGAAAATAACTATATAAAATACAGTTATCATATCCCATCAAGTCAAGCTCAAGTAAACCATCTTTCAACATGCTTTCCAAACAATCTTCACTATTGCTTACATGTCTAAGAATAAGTACTGGTGCTTCATTGTCATATAGATAACTCTTTTGTCATCTAAGGCCTCATGTCATATGTGGATATCCTCCTTACATATAGCATCTTCAGAAATCACTAACTTCCCACATAATACATAGGTAAGGTCTAACATCCCAAAAGCCTTTTTTTCCAAAATGAACTCGATTTCTTCCTATAGAGAAATCACCAAGTAGCACAAATGATTCGACTAGTGAAGTGTCGATTACTATCTCAGTATCATTTTGAAAATGTTCTTTATCATCATTAAGTGTCTCTTTTGATTGCCTATGCATATCTACCACATTTCTTTACACACATTCCAATAGCTCTACCTCATTACAAATTCATTTGGCCAGACTTGGTAAGCTAATGGAATACTTGAAACTGACTTATGTAAATATCACATCATCTTTAACTGTTACATCCTATTGATAATGCACTTCTTACTATCATCACACCCGAGCTTGTAACCATCAACACCACTTGGATTACCTAAGAAAAAGAATTTTAGTACCATATTTTCTAACTTCTCACATCCAACCCATGAATAAGAAACTTAACCACCTTCATATGGTCGTACTTCTTTAGGTACCTTAAAGTCTAGAGGCATTGACAGTCTCCTATTAATAAGATACCCTACTATAGAAATAACCTAACACTAAAATCTTAGAGGTAATTTGACACTAGAAAAAATTCATTTAAATCTCTTCAGAAGAGTTATTATTAACCTTCCTACCAACCTAAACTATTGAGGAATCTAAAAAAAAACTTCTACACAAACCGACAAAGGCTTCATAAAAAATATTCCAAACCACGTTCTTTCATAAGGTTCATCATCTTCATCCTAGTTTGGTTCTCAACCCATTCTTCAAATTTCTCTAAAGTTTCATCTCTACTTTTCAGTAAATATACCCAAATTTTCCTAAGGTCACTGCTAAAATAGTGATCTTTGGCCTCAAAAATTTAGCCTTGGTTTTTAAAAAACCCGAGGCTATAGGGTTTTCACCATAGTCTAATAAAAACCGAGACTATAGTGTATATAGATAACATCAATTTTTATCAGTAATCGTGACCATAAGTTATACTACAAAAATTACTTAAATATAAAAAAAACTTATATAGTCACAATTATTAAATGACAGTGATCTAATTAAAATAATACAGTTTCTAGTGTTTTTAAAATCAAAATAAAATAATATATTGTGTAGTTATTCTTTTAAAAAATACAATAATTACTTTAAAAAATTTCATTTCTCCATTAATTTAATTTTATGTATTTTTTCTCTTTTACACCACATACTAAATTTCTCTATCAATTTTTTCCTTTTTTTCTCTTTTTTTTTTCTTTTTTCCTTTTCTCCCCCTCGCCCTTATGCTGGATATCATTTTAGGGTTTTTGCATTGGATTCAGAATTCACCCTCTCTATCACTCTATGTGTATGGTCATGCCCTTCTCTACGTGTTGTCGTCCTCATCTCTACTGTCTCATCGTTCTTATCTCTACCGTCTCACCTTCCTTATCTATATTATTAAGATTGGAAAGGTTCGGGCTCCAACCCATATTATATCCACCATCTTAGATGATAGACTTATTTATCAAATCTAACAATTTTTTATTGAATTGGTCTAATGTTTAATTTTGCTTTTGTAAAATGGACATATTTATTTCTTCCTTCATCATCCTTTCAATAAAGGAAATGATCAACTAAGTTTTGGAAATTTTTGTTTGTTAAAAAGATCAAGAGTCATGACAATAGAGATAAGAGAATGGAGTTGTTACAGAAATTTGCACACACACATTTCCCTTTAGTCAAGTATATGGAATATGATGTTCAAGTTGAAACCTATACCCTTTCAAAGGAAAATAATTTGGTCCTTAATATAGATGGTGCTATTGGGTACTTTTTTTTTGGACTTGCTTGCTGGTAGTGGAATGTTCACCAAACAAGAAATCAATGAGATTTGAGATTGGCTATCTTAATGGACTTTTTATGTTGGCCGGCTCCATTGGTCTGATTGGGTGAGTTGGATAATACTTAATTTCTCTTATCCAAATATTTATGGATTATGTTTCTATGTTAGAAATTATGTTACATGCAAATCTTTGATAAAGACTCATCAATAGTAATTTCATGACTATATAGCCTATTAGTATTTATCTTCAACCATATAGGCTTATGATTTATGTGGTCCTTAATGGTCATCTTCACTGATAAAATAACCTTGCAAGGACTAGGGACAATGTAGTTAGTTTCATATGTTTAGCTTGGCCATGAGGGTAAAATAACTAGTTGTGGGTTCTCTCTTTCCTTTGTTTGGACATGGTGGGTGGAGGGTGGGTGACAGTAGAAAGAACTGTAGGGACTAGAATATATATTTCCATTTGACTAATTTTTCTACATTGAAACATGCAGGCACACCTTCGACTAGAGAAGATTAAAGAAACCACTATACCATCACCTATGGGAAGATGTTCTTTACACCAAGTGAGAATCTCAAGATCGCTACTTGAATGTTTTATCCTTTAAAATTTATACTTCTAGTCTCTATTCTCTTGGTACAATACTGCTATAATGGGTATAGTTCTAAATGGATTGGGTGGCTCATCATTCTTGTGTGGAGGGAATAAGAGTCAGGCCTTGTTATTTGCTGGTATCAGAACTAGAATTAATGGTGATGGTGTTCCTCGTAGGAGGTTGTTTATAGTAGCTGCAATTGCCAAAGCCAAGAAATATTGGATCCTTGCTATTAAAGGTAGTGGCAACTTCATCAACTCCGAACGATTGGATGACTAGTAAGTATCTCTGAAAAAATATATATAATCACAGTTTTAAATATATATGCTTCACAATTTTTGAATATATTGGCTTCTTTATTTAAAAAGATGGGCTATGCTTGACGACATAATTAGCTTATGTTAATAAGGATTTTTATAAGGTGGTGGGATGTAGAATCGTTGGTAGTCTTATTCTGTGGACGATGCATGGAACTTCGATTTAAGGTCTTTTGTGTGCTGAATGTTTGCCTATTATGTGTACAGATGGTGTTGGAATAAATCCCCAGTAGAGTGCAGATACCTCATAAGTATGTCATAACTTTTATAGGTTGTGCAAATATGTCATGCTAATAGTTTTATTTCCATCTTTTCTATTTTTTAGTTTTGAAAATTACTTTGATATTGAAAGAACGTTAAGTTCCTCGTATGGCTACTTAAACAATTGGAAGATAATTACTTAATTCATAATTTTTTTTATAATTATTTATTTTTAAAGATTCTTTCAGTTTCAGCATGTAACTAGGAATCTTTTGAAGGTGTGAGCAGTTTTTAGTTGCCCATAGAGGAGTTTCCAGTTTTTTTTATAAAAAACTATTTTCTTGCATGCTATTTGTTATGGCTTAGATGGATTTGTGGCTCTGTTGCTTTGTGGGAGCTTAAGGGCTATTTGATTTCTATTTACCATGACATGGTAACTCAATGTTACATGAAGATACCAAAAATCCAAAATATGAGCACACATAGTGATATCTGATTGTCCATTGAGGCTCAGTATAAATTATTTTGGTGTTAATTGTGATAGATCTACATTGAGTTACTGACGATATCCACTAAAATTATTTCTCAAACTGAGTTACTAAGAAAGTTTGAGTTTATTTTGGTGCTAATTGTGATAGATCTACATTGAAAGTAATGTTTGTATATATAATGTATTCATGAGGGTATCGTGAGTAGAATCTTTGGTATTAAGCATGGAAAGTAGAGTTCTTATGTTGAGAATATATTACATAGGAATATAGTTGTGGATTCCCATATGTAAAATGTAAACCTACTCTTTTATGGGTTTCATTGCTATCTCTATATGTCATGGAAAGTTGGTTGAATATGTGTGTGTATATGTATATTGTTCAACTCAAAAGGAGAACTAGAATTACAAACCTTACAATTTTCATTGGACATATCTGTAAGAAAACTAGGATAAAATTAGCTTGCATCATGAATAGGTTTGCCTTTGATCTTGAGACATACCTTTCAATGAGTTTGTGAACCATGCACTCACAAAATCCATGAAGGCAAGGTAGTAGGATACATTTTTAGTTCAAAAATGTGATGAAAGCTTTTCATTATTCTTTTCAAGAATTTTTTAAATGCCTTGCTATATGTCACATGGTGCTTCCTGAAGGTGATGAATGATTGGAGAAAATAATCCATCATGCTTCATCATCTGATGAAGCTTCTTTTGTCATAGCTATAAAGAACTTTGGCTTCTTCTTCTATAGGTTTTCCATTTTCATTTGGCTATTTGTAATATTTTAAAAGTTTTTTCTGTGATTCTATGGGTTTTTTGAATGAGTATAATTGCATTTTTGTTTATTAATTTAAATGAGTAGAATCACATTTTGTTACATGTTGATGTTGTTTATTAATGTCACGTGTACTTCTTTTCGAGAAAATAGGCCGTTGTTAATGATGGTAAAAACAACAATACAAACTATGAAGGTATGAAGTCAATACATAGTTTATCTATCCATTCAATGTATCTTTTGTGTTATACTGTTGTTTCTTACTTTAAATACTTGTGAATAATTCCTAAAGCTAATATGCAAACATTTCCACCAGCTAATGGAGTGGATAAGAAATATGGTAGCTATCAAACTATAGGAAGTTCAAGCAGTATTATATTTATCACTAGTTACCTTATTTGGTAACAACATGCAAAACGAAGTTTATGCTGCTGCTTTTCATTCTCTTAGGTGGCATTTGGTTCACAGAATGGAATCAGAATCAAAATCAGAATCATAATGGAAAGAAAACAATGTTGTTTGGTTTGATCACTGGAATCAAAGAAGAAATGAGTATTAAAGTGTTTGGTTTGCCATTGGAATAGAATAGAAAAAATTGTAAATTACCTTAATACCTCTATATTCAGACAAATTTAAATAATATCATTTAATTATTATTTTTTCGTCAGACAAAATACATTATTGAAATCATTATTTTTCTAAATAATTATTACTTAAAAAGAAAATATATTATAAAAATTATTATCTTTCTAAATAAGGTTTAGGGTTTTGAGGTTTGGGATTTGGGATTTAGGGATTTAAGGTTATATTTGTGGGTTAAGGTTTAGGGTTAAAATTATTAATTTTCTAAATAGGGTTTAGGGTTTTAGGATTTGGGATTTGGGATTTAGGGTTTAAGGTTTTAGGATTTAGGATTTGGGGTTTAGGGTTTGGGGTTTAAGGTTTGGGGTTTAGGGTTTAGGAATTTGGGATTTAGGGTTTAGGGTTTAGAGGTTTGGGATTTGGGGTTAAGGGTTTTGGGATTTAGGGTTTAGGGTTTTAGGTTTAGGGATTTGGGTTTAGGGTTTATGGTTTATAGTTTAGGGTTTTGGGATTTGGGATTTGAGTTTAGGATTATATTTAGAGTTGAGGTAAAATTGGAAAAAAAATTGAGATGGGAATGAAATCATGATTCCTAAAGGAGGGAGAAGGAATTGTAATTCCTTCTCCTTTAGGAATCGATTCCATTCTTGACTATTTTTTCAGGTCAACCAAACACACAAATGGAAGGAATCAATTCTGATTCCTTTCCATTCCCTCAAAACAAACACAACATTAGTCTTTCTTTTTGCATGGAACGGGTTGGGCCTACTGTAGACTCATATAATGTTTCTAGTTCTGTCGATGTTCACAAAATTGTACAAATGTTAGTAGGGCAAGGTAGGCAAAATTCAGTGGCTATTCTAGATGTTTTTATGCCATATCCTTCTTTGAATGGTATATATCTGCATGACATTACATATTAGTTCTCAGCTTTTACTAATGTGATTGATAAACTATTCATAATTATATACAGGGAAACATATTGAGCAAACATGATTAAGGAACTTGTAAATTCTAACACCAGAGATAATCGAGAATGTTGATGGCTTAGAGTCAGTTGAATCCGTTATTGTCCATGAAACTTTTGGCTGAAGTAATCTCTATTCTCTTCAGAGTAGTTTATATTGCCTTTCTGATTTGGCCATAGAGCATCCAGTTATTTCTTGTAATGTTAAGGTTGCTAGTTTTGAAAGCATTTTCTTTTAAGGGCTATATGCATAAAGCATAAATACATAGTTGCAACTTGAACATGCAGAAGTTTCCAAACCATTAATGGACATCTTGTTTGAAAGGTATACCTTATTTTTCATAAGTACTTTTCCTAACTTTAGATATTTGTATAACTTTTGTTTCTTTTCTGAAGGAGGTCACAATGCTTCATTAGTTGAAGTAAAAGATACAATTGAAGCATGTTATAAAAAGGCAACATCAAGACCATTGTTTTTCCACCTTTCTTATTTCTTATTTATCTTGGAGATGTTTCTTGTTTTGCTCACTAGTTCTTTTCTTCTCTTGACTAGTGATGATATGAATGTTGTTTATGATATCTTTTGAGGCAACAATTTGCAGTTTGTTGTCAATTTGATCTCCCTTGAGGCACATCTTTGTCTTTTTGACCTATGATATCCTTTGAGGTCATCCTTTTCATCTCCCATGTTAGTTTTTGTGTTTCGTGAGATTGATTGTTTCTCTCTCTTACTAGCTTGTTTCTCTTGTGTGAATTTATGAACTACACTTATCTTAACTTGCTTAGTATTCTTCCATGCTTCTATATTATTTTTGTTCTACTTTGTGTAGATGCTTTTATTTTGGGAGAGTTTTGAGAGTATAGGTTGCATAATGTCTTTACTACCAGACATACATACATTTAAGGAGAGAGGTTGGTGTTAAATGGATGATGTTAGGGAGAGTGTTATGTTTGTTTTGCATCATTAGTATTTGTATTATTTATGAGTTTTTATTTTGCTTATATGTTAGTGTGATGATTTTCTATCCTTTGTTCTTTGTGACATAACTTCACATAAACCATGCATAAATGGGACAATTAGTATGACATATTGCATGCTTTGTATGCAATATCTTATTTCACTTGTTATCCTATGTGTTTACTAGTTTTCTTTGTATAGTAAGTAATTGCATATTTCTTGCATGTAGTTGATTGCTTGGCATTTGCTGCTTAGATGCATGACGCGTATTTTCTTTGGTAGACTAAGATGTCTTTCCTTCTGTGTGTGCATAGTATGAGGTGAGGTTACAAGATCAAATCTACTCATATGTCACTGGGCTAAGAAAGTTGAGCCACTAGAAGTATGTCAACTTTGAAGATAATTGGACTCCTAGTCAACTTATTCTTACTGATTTATTGGCACATTTATGTGGCATTTGTGTTTGAATGCCCATCTGGTCGATGTGTTTTAAGCATATTATGAAATACCTTATGCTTCCCTCTATCTATATGTATATATATATATATACACACACACACACACACACATATGTACACATTGAACTCCTAGTCAACTTCTTACTGATTTATTGGCACATTTATGTTTGACTTCCCATCCGATCAATGTGTTGTAAGTGTATTATGAAATCCCTTATGCCTCCTCTCTTTATAAGTATATGTATATGTATATGTATATGTATATATGTATGTATATATATGTGTGTGTACACACACACACACATATGATCCGTGCTATGTTTTGTTTCAATAAGATGCATGGCACATATTATCTTTGGTAGACTAAGATGTCTTTCCTTATGTGTGTACATAGTATGAAGTGAGATTGTAGGATCAAATCTACTCTGGTGTTAGTGGTTAAGAAAGTTGAGCCACTAGAAGTATGTCGACTAGGAAGATAATTAGACTCCTAGTCAACTTCTTCTTATTGATTTATTGGCACATTTGTGTGGCATTTTTGTGTATGTATGTATGTATGTATGTATGTATGTATGTATGTATGTATATATGTATGTATGTATGTATGTATGTATGTATGTATGTATGTATGTATGTATGTATGTATGTGTGTGTGTACACACACACACATCTAGGCTTTGTGCTATGTTTCACTTCAAAGAGATTTTTTTGTCTACACTTCTCTTGGTTTATCTATGCATTTAATCTTGGTGTTATTTTCTATCTGTTTTGTATGAATGCATGTGTTAATCCTTATTGTGTTTGCTATAATCTTTTCTACTATGTCATATGAGTGTTAGGTTTATTGCATTTTTGTTTGACTTCTCTCCTTCATATAGGGATATGGCATGTTGTATACTATGTATGTGTTTGGTTCAACTTTCCATGTTAAAAGGGGAAAAAATTATGCACAACTTGTATTTGTTTGTTCCTTGTATTTTTTTTATTAACATGATATTTATTGTTTAGGATGATGAGTGTAGTTTGCACTGCATCTAAGTTACCTGGTATGCATACAATTTGGGAGAGTATTTCATATATTCTAGGAACGTCTGTATGTTTATGCTACATGTTTACTATGCTTAGCATATCAATGTTTATCTATGTATGCGTAACACGATAATATATGGAAAGACTACATATTATTTCTACATGATACGTTCACGGGATATGTGTTTATTTCATGTGTGCAGGTTATAGATGTAGATTGACACCTTCAAGTTTAAAGAGTATATCGAGATCTTCGAGTTTCTAACTTGTAGAGTGCAGAGGCATTGTGAACCTTGTGTTTCAAACTAACAAAATGGTGAAGAGTTAATCCAAAAGATGGATGGATCGCACAAGATGGATGCACTTGGATTAGGTGTATTTCTCTGGATATAAGGTGTGAATCAATAATTTTTTCATAGGAACAAACATCTTTAGGTCATCTTCATAATCATTTTCATGATTGATATGCATCTATACTTAGTTATGCAATGTTTTGACATGAAATGTCAAAGGGAAAGATTGTAAGTCCTATAGTCCTTTATGTATTTATTGGCTTCCCATGTGCAAAACACAGAGTTTATTTATTTTACTTAGTATATTTATATTTTTCTATATAAGGTTGGTTATTGACGATCAATAATGCACACATGCATATAGCCAGTTACACTTTGTATGCCTACCTTTTCACTGTTAAGTTTCATATGTGGATATTTATGAAATTACTCAATAATTTTTGAAAAAAATAGAACTTTTGGATGCCTCATTGGACTCATCACCAGGGGGTTGACAATAGTGATCGATGAGACCATCAAAAAGGTACCCCGTGAGCTTGAGTTTTGGCTATAAAGACCCAATTCTTTGGGCTTTGTAATGAGAAAATTGTAGCAAAGTTCTATCAAATTGGCATCTTTTTTTATAATTTCATATCACTATTACCTTGACTATGGTTCGCTATTAGTGATTCGTGACTAAATGAGAAAACCATGCTTTTGAGTGATGAGTACTCAAGGTGGTGTTTCTAGTGGATTTTGGGCAAGGTGAATATAATTTTTTGTATCACAAATCTCTTTAAGCGTATTTAAATGATTGTGATATGTTTGAACGAGAGTAAAATAACATTCTTTGACTGTGATTGGCTAAGGCAATTTTACTGGTATGGAGTGAGAATACTATGCTTTTAGGATTGTTGAGTGTTCCAAAGACAATGATTATGGATGATTGTGGTTGAGTGTATTCACACATTTTTTGTTTGTGGTTCATGATTGAGCATATTTTCCACGATTAGATGTTCACTATTAGGTTCACATTATTGATCTTTGATTAATTGTCACATTACTTTGTATGGTTTTGGTTTTGGAGGAAAGTTAAGTTCGTGTGTCGGACTGGGTTATTATAGAGGCAACAATCGAGGGCATTAATAGGCAATTAGGGTAGAGGTCTAAACTGATAGATGTATTTATGTTTATATTTCTATCAAGTTATATTTGTTTATTATTTTTTGTGGATTGTTTGTTATCGAGTGATTGTCATAAGAAACTCAAGGATGTTACCACATAGGCAGGTTTTATATGGTTTTATCTCGTTATATCTATTGTTATGGATGATATGCTTTTGTGTTAATATAATTTGAGTTGCTATCATGTATGTACCAATATACTTGATTTAGACTTTGATTAAAAAGTCTTTTTTGCTTTATGTTGCGACATGCTTTCTTGCCTTTCCTCGTTGCTTCTATCGCTTTCTTTTTATGGCCTTTGCTTTATATGCTTGCAAGTTTGTTATGAGTCTCTAAGGAGTCAATATCTTCTTAACTTGGTTATATATTGGTGTTGGACTATTTCTTTTGGTATGCTGTGAGAGTATAATAATCATATACCGAATATGTTCTCATATATGAAGTCTTGAATGATTGAAAATCATTTCTGCTTTTCAAATTTATTTTCCTATTTCATATGTAGTATGCTATTTGACCTAGTTAATTATACATACTGTTAGTTTGGACAGGAGCTTGTGAGGTATACATCATTCGTGTGTTTAACGTATATTGTTGTTTCTTATATGTTGGTTATTTTTGTAATGTGTTGTATTAAACATGTTATTTTATTCTTTTGCTGTACTATTTGATTAATTTACATTATCATGTCTGCTTGATCGAGTTAGAATAAAGCTCGCGAAAAGATTCCTTAAGTTAGTATTTCTATTCCTTGTTTAGATCTCATATGACTATTTGAATCCAAAGAATAATTAATATTTATGCAATTGTTTTCGAGAACGAAACTCTAAAAACAAATATGATTAATCTGAAGTGGAAAAGAGGCACAACCTAAAACATTCTGGAAAACAAAGGTAGAAGCAATGTCTTACATCATTCATATTATCAAATCAAACCTCTTGTTTGATTATTAAAATAATATTGATTATTTTTAATTAGTTATTTTTTATTTAATTAAAGAATTAATTGAAATTATTTATAATTGAATGAATTAAATGATATAATCTTAGATAGCTTTTTGTTACCACATCCAAACTTTTATTTATTAGGCCCTTATCTAAGAGAAAACATATATTAACAGATTAAAAATGTTAAATAAATTAATTATTTTATCCGATCTCATGTCACGTTTATTATTTTTAATGAATTAATGAGTTAAAATTATTTAATTCTATCTCATCAAAACCCATTTAAAGTTATTTATAATGGATTCATAATTATTATAAACAAAGTTATCTTATTTTATCTTGTAACATGGGATCATAATGATTATTATAAATAAATATATTTTATTTTACATATTTTATAATTTTATTTATTAGACTCATTAAAAATAATTACACCCCAAAAAAAATAAATGCGATAAAATAAAATTTACTTACAAACTTAGATTTTCCATCCTAATTAACACATCTATGGCCTGATCCCTTGGCCCGGTCCTGCCAGACCCGGCCCGGCATGGCACTGAATTGCTTTACAACAACGCATGCTGTCAAGACGAAGTACTAGCTGGACCTAACACACGTGGTTTTAAACAAGTTATCTTAAATTGCTGTGGATGATTCTAGTAATGGCTGATCAAAGTTGTTGCGAGATGTTGCTATTGAAGCTTTGACTGTATAAGTCGTGCTATGTCGCAACTAGAAATGGGGAAATTGGCTGTTGCAAGCTTTGGAAAGCAAGGAAATTAAGAATAAAGAGGAATACATGTATACAGATAAAGAAAAGTGGCAAAAAAAAAAAAAAAAGATGGTAAGAGAGAGAGAGAGAGATTTGCTTAACGTACATTTATGATTATTCTGTTGTGACTTTGCTCGACAAAAAGAAAAAAAAAAGAAAGAAAGAAGGGACGAATACATGATTATATAAGATCAAAGCTAATTACATAAGTGCTACTTCTATAGGAGAAAGCAAATAAAAGCATTACATACATAGCAGCTAAGCGTATCTGCTTCCAACACATCATCTATAATACAATCAATAAAGCAAATAAGATAGAAGGAAAGATAATAAAAGTGCATAAATTAAAATAAAAATATATAAAAATTTATTATTTTTTATATTATAAGTTTATTAATTATAAAAAGTATATTAAAAATTTAAAATTTTAAAAAATATAAGAAATAAAATAAGTAAATACATATATATGTATTTTTAATTGATATATATTCTTAAATGAATTATTATATATTTAAATCTATTTAAACTTATATATTTATAAAATATATCACTTTTTTTAAATTTAATATTTCTTATAAACATTTTATTAATATCAAAGCTAATTACAGTATATAAGTGCTACTTATGGAGGAGAAAGCAAATAAAAGCATTACATACGCGTAGCAGCTAAACGTGTCTGCTTCCAACACATCATCTTTAGTACAATCAATAAAGCAAATAGGTTAGGAGGAGGGTAATAGAAGTATATTAATTAACAAAAAATATATAAAAATTTATTATTTTTTATAGTATTATAAGTTTATTAATTATAAAAAAAATAAAAAAAATATAAAAAATAGAACATGTAAACATATATCTATATATATTTTCAATTAATATGTGTTTTTAAATTATTGTTTAATAGGAGTTATAATTAATTTAAGAAATATATAGTAACTAAAAAATATGTATATATATATATATATATTTAGTGTTTTATTTTTTATATATTTTTTAAATTTTAATATATTTTTTATAATTAATGAAATTATAATAATACATCATAAAATTAATTAATTTTTTATATCATTATCTATCATTATCCAATAATATATATATACTTTTATTATTTAATTTTGATGGAAATAATTAAGCAAACATGAATAGGAAAATAAAACGATGGATATAAAGGCTTTATGATTATTTAATGGAGATGACTCATAGCGTATAAAAATGAGTATTTTATATTAATAAATAAATATGTTAATGTAGTGTTTATAAATCATAAGATATTAAAGTTAGTTTTTTAGGATTTTATATTTTATATTATTTATACGTTATATAAAATTTATATGGTATAAAAACTTAAGTCTATCAATAGTTTAAGTAAAAAAGCAAATGAACATAAAAAAAAATACATATATAATATAAAAAGAAAAAAAACATATGATTTAAATAAAATCATAATATAATATAAATAATTGTAACAAGCGACTCACATTTTGACTCAAAATATTTATGTATAAAATAAATGTACCATATTTATAAGTAAAGATACTAATTCAGTGGGATAACGAATTCTTTTTAGATAAATTCTATTAGTTACTTAGTTTAAAAATATTATTAATTAAATTAAAAAATTTCAAGAATAAAATAAAAAATTAAAAAAATCAACCCTTCTTCTTCTTTATCTCTCTCTTTCTGCCTCTCTCTCTTCCATTTACTCTTTCTCTCTTTTCATCCTTTCTCTTTCATTTATATTCTCTCTCTTACTCGTTATTTCTCTCTCTTAATTTTATTTTTTTTATTTTTTATTAATAAATAATGATGAGTAAAGAGAAAGAATAATAGAAAGATGGAGAGGTAGAAAGGAAAAGAAAAATAAATGGATTGTTTTTTTAATAATAAAATATACAATTTTTATTTTATTTATTATGAAATTTAACTTAATTAATATTTTTAAATTATATGATTAATAGAATTCACTTAAAAATTGCAAAATTAAAATATATAAACCACATAATTACTTAACTAAAATGTAAAATTTAATTATCTTCTTTTAAGATTAAGTTTTTAATATTGAATTACTTATATTATTTATTTATTATACAAAATTTATAATTAAAATTTTAAAGTTTTTGATACAAAATGACTCACTTATTTCAAATGAGTATTATTTTTACCACAATAAAAGAAACACTTCCATGATATATATATAATCAACATCATGCACAACAAATCAACGTAATTTTTCTTTGATAATGTGAAACAAAGGAGCTAGCCCTACTAATTGTGGATATAAAACCTACATTTTAGATTAATCTTTTGCTTTTCCAAAGCAAAAGTGGACGTATTGCGAGGTAATACACGAATCAAATATTTTTTATTTTAAAATATACAATGATATATTGTTTTAAATTAATAAAATTAAAAATTAATGAAATTTATTTCTTAAAAATAAATATTGAATAACAAATACATAAAGAAGGAAGAATTCACATCATGAGAATTGATGAGACAAAAATAGTAGTGGGGCCAGGGCGGCTTAGACCACAGTGAAGTTTAACGTGTACTGATTTTCAACCAATCCAAAAATAACACTCCAGCGATTAAAACGGATAACTGTTGATGTTCTAAATCGTAAATTATGAATACATACAACCGACTGGAAAATTGGGCTCGAATTTCGGGGGATATCTGATTATACGAAGAATTGAGTTACAGTATCTGTTGGATATATCAATTAACTTTAAATTTTTTAACATTTTTATATCTCAATTAAAATTTATATCCCAATTTTTTTTACATTAATCTTTTTTCAACATATTATATTTATCTTTATTAAATATAACGTATTATATTTATTTTTATTTTATTTTTAGATGTAAAATGTTATGCACAAAATTTAATGAACATCACAAACACAGGTAATTATAATATAAGATAATTTAAAAAAATATATAAATAATGTTTGTGGTAATTAGAAGAGAAACCATTATTTACAAATCCTATTTATAATTTGTGCAATTTTGCTCTCGCAATTAATAATTGGGGAGTGTTGAATTGGTACGTAAAGTTAAATTGGGCAAAATTTTGTGTAGATTAGTTTGTTAAATAAGAAGTACCTTTTCATTCTTTTAATTTTAAGTTTGTTTAAGAAATTGATGAACTATGTGCAAATTGAAAGAACACTAACTAATATTGAAGAATAATAATTGAAATTGATGGAGAGGGAAAGAAGATGATGAATAGTGCATTAACTTTTTTTTATTACTTGTAATTGTATTTTTCGATCATGAATTACAATCTTTGCTTTGTATTTATACTACATTTATGCATTCATCACAAATGGGTATTCAAATCAATCAAAAACTAACAGAAAATGAAGTTACAATTGTCTGCTTAACAATTACACCAAAGTTCTCTGCATAGACTTTGTAGTTGCTCATAACCTTTGCAAGTTACTGAAGAATGTTGCTATACTTGCCAGCTTAGTGATATCATTTGGTACCAACTTTGCTTAGGTTTCCATGCTTATTATTTTCGTCGTGCTCATCCAATATTTCAACATCTATGATAGTGTCAACATCTCCTCTCAAACTTAACGGTATGCGAGTGACACTAAGTTTACTCCTAAAGTTGATGAATTGAGCCGTGGGTAGAACCTTAGTTAGCATATCATCCTTTTGATCAAAGGAATGAACAAATTGAACTGTTAATTGATTGGTTGACACTTTTTCCTAAACAAAATGATAGTCTAATTCAAAATACTTGGTTCGTGAGTGAAATATGGGATTGTCATATATTAACAAACTTTATTAACTGAAAATGTTATGTTTGGACGAGTTAGAGTGACATATTGAAGGGTATCGACAATGCTCCTGTATAGTGCAACCCAGTCTAAATCTGAAAATGTACATATATATGATATGGTTGAAGTTTTGTATTACATCCCATAATCTGATGATTTTTTTTGTTGCGAGTCAATGGGTGAGTAGTGAATGAGCCATATATTGACAAAATTTATTAACTAAAAATGCTTTGTTTGGATGATTTAGAGTGACATATTGAAGGGTATTGACAATACTCCTATACAGGCTTGGATTATCATATGATTCACTGTCTGTAGTTGATAATTATGTTGTTGTAACCATGGATGATTTAGCTGGTTTGACATCATATATCTTGGCTTTAGTTAGTAAACTCTTTATGTATTTGGACTATCTTAATAGCAGATTACCATTGAGTAAGTAAATGAATTCAATTCTCAAAAACTAGTGTAAGATTCCATATTTTTAAGGGCAAATTCATCATTAAGCAGCTTGATAAACTCATCAATTTTCTCTGTATGTGATCCAATTACAATGATATCATCCACATATATTGACACATACATCCTGTAGGATTTGTTGATTAAATGAAACAAGGAATCATCATGTTTGGATTTAGAAAATACAAGCTACAGTAAGGTAGAAATTAGCTTGTTAAACTAAGCTCTAGGTACCTGTTTTAAGCTATATATTGATTTTTGCAGTTTGCATACAAATTCAGGATGATTTTTGTCAACAAACCTAGGCACTTATTGCATATACACTTCCTATGTGATAGTTCCATTTAGGAAATCATTGTTTATGCCTAATTGTCGTGTAGACCAGTGAATGGTAGGAGTTATTGTCAAGATTATTCTCATAGTTCCAAGCTTGACAATTGGGTTAAAGGCTTCTAAGAAATAGAAGCCATCCACTTGAAGAAATACTTTGGCCATTACTCGTGCTTTCAATTTGTCTAAAGTTCCATCAGAGAGCTGTTTTACTTGAAAGAGCCATTTGTTATCAATGATTTTCTTTCTTTGGGAGATGGAACTAATATCCAAGTATTATTCTTGGTTAGGGCATCAAATTCACTTTTCATAGCTACAAACTAACCCTTATCTTTGAGTGAATCTTTTATATTTATGGGAATAGGCATATTTTGAGCTGCAAACATGGCTTTGGATTTTTTTTATGCCAACCTTAAGTCTTGCAATCATTAGGTGTATACTTTGATGAGAAAATTTATTCTGATTTGTATTTTCATGAGAGATAGGTTGGTTAGATCATGATGAGCTACTAGTGACATATTGGTGCTAGGTGACATGTTGTTAGTAGATATGGTATTATCATGGTGATTTATTAATAAACTATTAAGTAATTAAATATAGTTTATGTCAAGTTGATTGTCACCTATTTGTCTGCTATTCATTATGGTAATACTAGGTGTTGTATGAATTGTGGTAAGAGTGGTTTGAATTTGGTTAGTGTACTTGATAAAGTAGGTAGAGGTTGAGCAAATGGGAATTTGTTTTCATCAAATATTTCACATTGAAATTATGACCTTTCCACTCAATATCAAGCATTTGTAACTTTTGTGCACATGACTATCACCAAGAAATGTACAAGGTTTAGTTTTGAAGTCAAACTTATGGTTATAATAGTATTTCATGTGTGAAAAATACATGCACCTAAACACCCTTAATGATAGATAGTCAAGTGGATGCTTAGTGTGCATTTCAAAGATACTTTTAAAGCCAAGCATTATTATAAGTATCCTATTGATTAGATAGGTGGTTGCATAGAAAGCTTCATCCCACAACTTTAATGGCATATTACTTTGAGCTAGTAAAGTTAATCCCAACTCAGCTATGTGACTATGCTTCGTCTGTATTAGGCCATTTTATTGTGCTATGTAAGCATTACTACAAAATTGATATATGATCTCAGTTTTTAACCGTGATAGTATATCTATGACCAATGTTATAAAAATTGAGACCTAAATAGGAGAGACCATAGACTCTTATGGTCTCGGTTTTTAACTGAAGCTATAGACATACCATTTGGGCATGATCTTTTATATGACCAAGGCTATAGACATATCATTTGGTCATGATTTTATACAAAACTAAGGTCGTAGACATACCATTTGGTCATGGTCTTATAAAACACTAAGGCCATAGACGTACCATTTGGTTACAGTCTTTAAAAGACTAATATTATAGACATACATTTGGTCACGGTTTTATAAAATACCAAGGCCATAGAGATACTATTTGACCACTTTCTTTAAAAGACTGAAGCCATAGACATAAATTTGGTCTCGGTTTTTTATAAAACCGTGACCAAATGGTATGTATATTGTCTCCGCTACATTTAAACCATGAACATATACTTCTCAATTAACCCCATTTTTCAATATAAATTACAATATTAAAATTCATATAATATTAAAATTATTAGTGCAATTAAATTTGAGATTTTATATACTAAAACATAATAAGTATTATTAGCTAGCTAATTAAAGTGTTCCGAAATATAAAATACATGCAAAAAAAAATTTCAATAACAATATTAATCAAATTGTCTACAATCTAAATCGAGCTAACAAAAAAAGTAAATAAAATGGTATAGATGGTCTAAGTTTTTCCCACTCATTTCGCATCTAATCAATTTCACCATTGATGTAAGTTCCTTCATGATTAAACTACAATGTACAAATTTAAATTATTGTTAGCTAGCCAACTATTTTGATATGATTAGTCATAGCCAATAATCTAAGTGGTATCATTGAGATCCTAAACAAAAATAACTTACATAGTGTGATAAATCAGCATCCATGTTCACAAAAAATTTCTAGAGGCTTAACTTGAAATTTGCTTAATCTGAAATTGTAAAAGAACCTTACCTAGAGGACCACACATGAGCATGCAACTATAAGAAATCTAACATGCATAGGAAATAAATTCACAAAAAATTCACACAAAATTAGTATTATAACTAAATAATGAAGGACAAAAAAGCACAAGTGCAATATATGTTCTTATAGTCAATGTTGCCAATATCATGTCTTTTTCTCATTTAGAAACTTCATTGAGCTAGTCATTGTAAATAATCCTAATCATTTTTTTTTCCTAACACATATATCTAAATAAATCATTTTTGATTCCCTTTTTCCAATTGGGTTGCATTGATTATCAAATTCAATTGTAACTTTTTTTATGAACTTTAATTTAGCAATTTTCTTTATCTTTGCTATACCTATTTTCTTTTGACATCATAGTGGTGGAAGAGTGATATTTAGGATGAACATAATATTTTGTCAAAGCAATATATGATGCTGTAAAAATTACACCAACTCAATGATTTCCATCTGGTCCATTGTAATAAGAACACAACATCACAGATGAAACTTGCACAAGCAGCAAAAATATTGGCATTGAGTTGATTGGTTGGTGAAGAAAAAGCTGTAGAAGACACCAAGAAAATATGTACATGCATCCAATTATAGAGGTAGAATTCCTAAACTCCGAAAGCATGGGTATGCTTTGAAATTCATCAGAATCAAAAGTTGAGATGTGGTAGATATTATTAGTGTTTGCTTTGTTAGGGGGTATTTTTGCACTCTTAGAAAGAAATATTGCACTTAAAGGGCCTAAGCCATGGTAAAGTCATAAAAGTACCTAATGTTCTGATGCTTAGAATTGCAAATATTATTAGCCCTGATGACTCTATGAAAATAGAGTCATTAGTGCACTTTTTTTTACTTAATATTTACTTCTTTTATTCAATAAATAGTATTTTTATGGCCAAAAATATTAAAATGTCAAATTTTAATGAAAATGGATGAAAATATAATTTTTGAAATATTTATGGATTTTTTAATGTAGAACTAATCAAGAGCTACCACGTGGCATGCCATGTAGGCAAAGGAGTTGATTGAGTAAGCCATATAGATGCATGCAAGCACAGAGAGCGAATCACGTTACGCCACGTGTGAAGGGATGAATGTGTGCCACATGTCAAGACGACATTCAATTCGAGTTTGGAAGTTGGTCAACACATCATGCCACGTGTCGCTATGCCATTGCTCCGCGCGTTCATCCCATGCACCACGCCATCCATTTGCACTAATCACGTCACACCGCGTGTCGATGACTCAACAAGAATTGACTCTAACCGATCTCCTCTGCCACGCATCGCTTCCTGATTCGACCAGTGAATTTCCCTTGCCACGTGTCACGCTGTGATTGATTGGAAGTGTTAGTTTTGCTTGTTTTGATTGTAGCCCTTGATCTGAAGCTGAATTGATGGTCAAGATCACATATGATCAATATTTAAGCCCCTAATCACCCCATAAACCCTAATGGACCATCATTAGCATAATTTTGGTCAATATTTAGAGCTAAAAAGAGAGAAAAGAGAGAATATTTCAAGAAAGTACATAGTTTTTGTGAAGATTTAAGAGAAGATTAATTCTACAATTCAAGAGATTGATTGTATTTATTCTTCTACTCTTTTCTTTATCAATTTTTATGTCTTTCTTTATGAAAAATATGAGTTTTATGAACACAATTATGTGTAATTAATTTATTAATTTAGGAATCTTATGAACCCAATTTTTACCATGTGATCTAATATTTTACCCTAATTCTAATTATAATTTAATTATATTATTTAATCTGGTTTGTATGCTATTAATTGGTTGACCAATAATTTATCTATAGAGACAATTAAATAGATTTGAGAGAATTATTTAATTGTTTGTCTTGATTAAATAACATGCATAGTTTCTAGGCATAAATGTATAATTCTTATGCATGTGATCGATAGTGGATAAACTTAATGAGTAGTATACAATTTAATTGGCATGAAAGTGTGATTAAATTAATTACTATATGATGCGTAGTTTACTTGAGAGAGGAATACATGACATGTTAGATTCAATTGAATATGTAATTAATTGATAATTATTTTGGAGAATATTAGCGATTCACATGTTTAGAAAATTGGGGGATTAAGTATTCATAGATATTTCTCATATATATTTTTAGTTACCAAATTTGATTTAATTAATTGTCACTATTTACTTTTAGTTATTTTAATTTTGCTTCCTTAAAATATAAAAAAACATAAAAGTTTAATTTTTATTTTTTTTAGTTTTAAAAACTAGTTTCTAATAAAATAATCTCCCTATGAATGATATTTTCTTATCATTATATTACTTGTTGTGAAATGTATACTTGCATATTCATTGCATATACTTCATGTGTGGCGATCAAGCACCAATGAGGTAGAACAGTAAGTGGATGGTCTAGAGATGTTATGCTGATGTTTCATGAGGTGTTGCATAAACAAGAACCCAAACGTGATAAAGTAAAATCCAATGACAAGAGTAAAACTTCTACTGAATCCCAAATATAGAGAAATAAAGCTCAAAGTCACCACTAGGAGGCCTGATATTAGTTGAAGTGATCTTACATAGTCATTTCTAGCCTACTGAATCCACTTAGACACATTCGGAATGTAAGTCCAATTTACACCTTCTTGATGCCAACCTCCCAATATCCTTCCAAAAATAATAAGCACAAAGATAGTAATCACTTGAATGCCAATTTTCTTATTTTTTTCCCTTAACCTACTCTTCCCCACATGAGATACCATACAACTTTACACAACAACAATAAATTCAATGTGGAATTAACAAAATGCCATATGTAATGTTAATCCTATTGGGCACAATGGGAAAAAAATAAAATAAATTCAATAGAGTAAAATAACGACACCAACAATTGAATTCACTCTTTAATTTGGGATAAGTCCACGGGACAAACTCTGAAAAATATTTCTTCCACTAATAAAATTAATGGGTACACAAGTGTTTCCCAAACTCACTATTTTGTCACTCCTCTTTTAGAAAAATATCCCAATATTTACCTAAGATATTCTCTCTCACTTTCTTATACACACAATACTATTTTTCTTCAAAGTAAATTGTTCCTTTAGCTTTGCTTTGCTTCTCTTATTTTGGTGTGTTGATGTATCTCTAAGGCAAAGACATTGCCTATTTATAGGCAAAATTTCCTATCAATATTAGATGTATTTGTCAAATGAGATTGCACCTACTATTTATGGTTGCACCTAACCTAACATTTGTTGTTACACCAACCATTTTTTATTCTCTTCCTCTTCTATATGGGACGGACCTAAAAATATCCCCTTCACGACTACATAAAGGGCTCCACCAATCCAATAGCTAAATGAAAATATTCAAAATTCTGTCTTGGAAGAATTTTTTCAACATGTTTGATCCATTTTCTTCTGTACAGATCTTTTCAAGCTATAATAGCTTCTTTTCCATTACATCCCTAATACAATGACATCTCACATTAATATGTTTTGATCTCGAATAAAATGAGGCATTATTTCCAAGATGGAAAACACTTTAACTCATAAGATGACTGGTAACTGTCTTGTTGCAACCCAAGTTCTTTCAAGAACTTTTTCATCCATAGAAAATCTTTACATGCTTCTGTAATTGACAATGCAACACATTTTTGAAACTTTGATTGGCATGACATAACTCCCCCTACAAATGTAATCAGGTAACCTGAAATGGATTTTCTAGAATCCACATTGCCAATCATATCTGCATCTGTTTGGCATATTTTGGCAGAACCTCAAAGATACCTGAAAATCCATTTCACTGGAGCCTAATTTTCCTTTCTAGGATTTGAAAGGAATCTACTTATAATTCCAACTACATGAGCGATATCTAGTTGTGTACAAACCATGACATACATTAGACTTCCAACTACTAAAGCATATGGAACATTTTCCATCTTTTCATTCTCTTTGTCTGTAGAAGGGCTCTGCCTAGAACTTAGCTTAAAATGATTAGCAAGAGGACAACTAATCACTTTAACCTTATCCATATAAAATATCCGAAGTACTTTCTTAATGTACTTCTCCCGTGACAACCACAATTTCTTGGTGTCTCTGTATCTAATAATACTTATGCCAAAAATCTACTTTGTTGACCCTAAGTCTTTCATGAAAAAAAACTTACTCAATTATTTTTTCAAGTTGTTAATTCTGGAAATATTCCGACCAACAATCAACATATCATCCATACATAAAGAAAAATAATAATGAAATCATCATAAGATAATTTCTACACAAAACACAATGGTCTGAAGTAATATTTTTGTAGCCTTGCTCCCCCATAATAGACTCAAACTTTTTGTACCATTGTCTCGGTATCCATTTAAGCCATAGAGGATTTTATTCAATTTGCAAACATAATCCTCTTTTCACTTTTTCTTGAAACCCTTTGGTTGCTCCATGTATATCTCTTTTTCCAAGTCACCATGTAGAATGCCCGTTTTTACATCCATTTGCTTAACCTCTAAGTTAAGACTTGCTGCTAAACCCCGCACAATACGGATGGATGTCATTTTCACAACTGGAGATAAAATCTCATCAAAGTCAACACCTTTTCTTTGGATGAATTCCTTGACAACCAACTTAGCTTTGTATCATGGAGTGGAACTATGTCATTTATGCTTCACCCTGAACACCCATTTATTTTTCAAAGCCCTCTCCCCTTTGGGTAGCTTCATCAACACAAAAGTTTTGTTCTCATGTAAGGAAGTATCTCATTTTGCATGGCTTCAATCCATTTTTGTTTTGATTCATCATCCATGGCTTCTTCATAACTCTCAGGTTCTCCCCTATCAGTGAAATTTACATACTCATTTAAAGGATATGAGGTAGAGGGTCATCTCACTCTATCACTTCTTTTCAATGGAACAAGAGAAGCTATAAGTGTTGGTATTGGATGATGAATATCATCATTTCCCTCATCTTCAAAACCAACTTCTATGGGAGCATCATCTTCATCAGGTGGATAAACCTGGTCTTCATCTCCAACTTATCTTGGCACTAATGTTGGAGGAATTAATTCCAAATATGATGAGTCATCATTGGAATTAGGAATATCTTTCTTCATTTTGATAATATCTTCAATGGTCTCATCTTTAACAAATATAGCATCATCGCTCCTGACAAGTCTCTTTGCAACTGGATGGTGAAATCTATAGCCAAATTGATCTTGACCATCGCCAATAAAAATACACTATCTGGTTTTGGCATCAAGTTTGGATCTCTCATCCTTAGGGATATGAAAAATGCTTTTCAGCCAAAAACCAACATATGATTATAGGAAACATCCTTTCCTGGCAAAAATTTATCTAGAACATCCATCTTATGAGGAGTACAGGATGAAAGATTCAACACATTTGCAACTGTGAGTATGGCTTCACCCCAAAAGGTTTTAGGAAATTTTGCATGTGAGAGTAGACATTTGACTCTCTCCATTAAATTTTCGTTCATCCTCTCAGCTAAGCCATTCAACTACAGTGTCTTTAGAGGTGTCATCTGATGTTGAATACCATGCCTTTTGCAGTAAGCATGGAAATGTCCTATCTATTCTCCACCATTGTCTGTTCAGATGCACTTCAGCTTCTTCCCAGTCTATCTCTCAACTAAAGCATGAAATTATTTGAAGACATCTAGCACCTTATTCTTTGTCTTTAGAAGATATACCCATATCTTCCTTAAATGATCATCAATGAAATTCACAAAGTATTGAGCACCACCAAGTGACTTTCGCATTGGTCCACACAAATTTGAATGAATCAGATCTAAAATATTATTCATTCTGGAAGGAAGGGAAGTCTTGAAAGAAACTCTGTTTTTCTTTCCTACTAGACAATCAACACATTTTTCCAAATGTATTTCATCCATTCCGGGAAGTATCTTCTTCCTGGCTAGACTTGTTATACCTTTTTCACTCATGTGATTGATTCTCCTATTCTATAATTCATCTGCTATGTCTTTCTCCATGGAATTTACTATATCAATGAAGAGCTTCACTTGCATTATATATAGAGTTGTATGCTTCTCACCTCTAGCCATTACTAAGGAACCTTTTATAAGTTTCCATTTTTCATAAATGAAAGAGCTACAATATCCTTCATTTGCAAGTTTGCATACAGAGATTAAACTCATGCGCATATATGAAATATGCTTGACATCCTTCAAAAATAGTCTGGTTCCATTCTCTCTTTCCAAGTAAACATTTCCTCTGCCAACAACCTTTGACATGCCTTCATTTCCCATTCTAACAACACCAAAACTTCCAGGTGTGTATGATGAGAAAAACTCTCTACGCGATATAGCATGAATTGTAGCACCACTATCAATCACTCAGTTGGTCTCATGTGATGCAAGATTTACAAAATCTTCATCATAAATGATATTGAACTCATCTATGGTATTTGTTTGCTCATCATCACTACTGTCATCTTTCTTCACTGCTTTGCCTTTTTTGTTTCCTGTTCCTTCTTGAACATACTGTAAAATTTCTTGATACCCTTCCTTTTACAATGATGTCATTCAATATTGGAAAATTTGTTTGATTTGGCTATACTCTTGCTTATGGGTTTTTGTTCTCTGTACTGTCTTCTTTCTCTAGACTCTGTGATAAGGGCTTGTGCTTCTGAATCTTTCTCTCTGTTATGTTTCTCATATGATAAGAAGGCTTCTACAACGACTTCAAACTCCATCTTGTCTTTTGCATAAGTTATAGTTGTTGTGATATGATTATATGATGAGAGTAGTGATGCCAGCAACATCACAACTTTCTCTTCATCGCCGAAACTCACATTAAATCTTGCTAAGTGAGAAAGCTTGTTGTTGAAATTGCTAACATGTTGCATCATGCTCACATTATCTTCCTTCCTCATCTAATATAGCTCTTTCCACAAATAAAATTTATTGGCAAGGTTCTTTGACATGTACACATTTTCTAGAGTCTCCCATGTTTCTTTAGTAGTCTTGCAATTTTTTGATTCAATATTTTACAAGACATTGTCTGAGAGATTTAGACGGATTGTACTAGTTGCAATCACATCTATTTCCTCCCCCTAATTCTCAATGCCAGTTCCTGCCTTCTTTTCTTTTCCCAAAAACTCCTTATGGACCTTCTGTTGAATGAAAATATCTTTCATCCTCCTTTGCCATAAAGAGAAATTATTATTGCCATTAAATTTCTCAATATCTACCTTCTGGCTTGACATTTTTTTCTCGCTATGTTTCTTTTTCTGCAAATAAATACACCTTGGACCTAATAAAATCTTTTTTGATGTGACAAATCAGTCTATGTTGTAATCACAAAGCATATTAAGAATTTTACTAAACCAATTCTGATACCAATTGTTGGACACAACGGGTAAAAATAAAATAAATTCAATAGAGTAAAATAATGACTCCGACAATTTAACGTGGTTCACCCTTTAATTTGGGCTAAGTCCACGTGACAAAATCTGAAAAATATTTCTTCCACTAATAAAATTAATGGGTACAAAGTGAGAGACAATACAAAAAATTGAGATAAACCCAAAATAGTGTCACACAAGTGTTTTCCAAACTCACTATTTTGTCACTCCCCTTTTAAAAAAATATCCCAATATTTTTTTAAGATATTCTCTCTCACTTTTTTACACACGCAACACTATTTTTCTTCAAAGGAAATTATTCCTTTGGCTTTGTTTTGCTTATCTTCTTTTGGTGTGTTGATGTATCTCTAAGGTAAAGACATTACCTATTTATAGGCAAAATTGCCTATCAATATTAGATGTATTTGTCAAATGAGATTGAACCTAACATTTGTAGTTGCATCTAACATTTTTTTATTTTTTTCTATTTCATGTAGGAGGGACCTACACATCCTTCACAAAAGAACTTTAACTCATACATAGGATATAGATCAATATGACACCCATAGCAAAGGCCTCATATAAAATCCAAGTATGCATGGTATTCACTATGACAAAAAAGCATTGCTTCCCTCCACTGTAAACTTCTTTGTATATAACATATACGAGGCTAAGCAACAATAGACAAGATAGAACCATTGCAACAACTCCAAAACCAAGTTGATTGATAGGTTGCTAAAATATGACAAAATTGTAGCACATTTTCAATATCGAGTAAGTAGCAAATAATATCGGAAATCTCATAAAAAACCAACGACGTACTCGACATATAAGAAAAAATGTTTTAAAACTAAGAACTGGCCAAAAGTATCTTACATTAGTCAATCTGCGTGATAGCCACTCATTTGCACTCCTTAGAAACTCATAGTATAGTGCAACTATGTTACTATATTCTTCCCTATGATTCGTCCTATAATCATAATTCACAAAACCATGCTAGTATTAGTGAAATCCTTCATGGTTTATTGTTTCTAGATTACTTTAATAGATATTCTCTTCCGGCTGTACCTTTTCTCCCTTAGAAATCCAGGAATTGTGAAAAAATGTAGCATTCATATATAAGTAACAAGATTATTATATGTCAAATGGTATTAAATTCTTATATGTACTAAATTATTTTACGTCCCCCAACCACTTTTCTTTGGACAAAATTATTATATGTACTAAATACTCAAAATAGACTGCTAATGATGGTTTTATAATTGAAAAAGATTAGTTTTGCTGCGCTTTGGATGTCAAATGGTATTGATCAAGAGATGAAAAGGAACATAAATGAAACCCCAAGGATTCTAAGAGGACAACTGAACCTAAATTATAGTGGAAAACATTCTTGTAGTTTAACAATTCCTAGCCCCTATTTATGTTGAGAAAAAAAATACAATGTAAAAGCATATCATGCAATAGCATTTTATTGAAGGAAAAACATACAAAAAATTCAAAATGACAAAAACCTCACACGGTCTAGACTTATAGGAAGGGGACGGTCGGGAACTGGCAGAGGCACCAAGTTGAGTTAGAGGTGGGCGAGAAGTAATGGATCTAGTTGATAAAGAAGCTCAAGAATCTGGGAGTTGGGTATATGAAACTAGGGTTGGGAAGAAACAAATAGGGGTATAGTGGAATTGGGTATGGTTGAAGGTGGGTTACGATGAAGGAAAAGAAACTACTGGCTGCACAGGGAAATAAGAGGTTGTGGGATAGGAGGAAAAGAAAAAGAGAAGATTAGATTGGGCGAGATGGGAAAGAAAAAGCCAGCGTGAGTGAGAAAAAAATAAAAAAAATTTGATAGAGAATTTTGGTGTGGTGTAAAAGAGAGAAAATACATGAAATTAAATTAAAAGAGAAATGGACAAATTGTAAAGTAATTTTTGTAAATGAAAAATACACACAATATATTATTTAATTTTGATTTTAAAAAAGATTGAGAACTCTATTATTTTAATTAGATCACGATTATTTAATATCTGTAACTATATAAGTTTTTTTATATTTAAGTAATTTTCATAGTTTAACTCATGGTCACGGTTACTGATAAAACCGAGGTTATATGTATATACTATGGTCATGAATTTTTTTAGACCATGACCAAAACCCTATGATCTTGATTTTTAAAATACTAAGGCTAACTTTTTGAGACTAAAGATCATTATTTTTGTAGTGAAGGGCGTGACACTTGCCGTTGAATACCATACCTAGTTAGGTTATGATTCAATGAATCAAAGTCACCACCTCCATCTTATTGTAATATTTTTTATTTTGTTTCCATGAGACATTTTAGCTTGGTTTTGAACATAAG
Organism: Hippophae tibetana; assembly: GCA_037013495.1. Classification (NCBI taxonomy): domain Eukaryota; kingdom Viridiplantae; phylum Streptophyta; class Magnoliopsida; order Rosales; family Elaeagnaceae; genus Hippophae; species Hippophae tibetana. Next base: position 122,574,629 of record CM072801.1, read on the forward strand.
AAGGCTTGTTCCACACTACATTTTTCTTTTAAGAAATAAATGCAGACGTAGCTTGTGCATTCATCAAAAGATACTACGTACCAATGAAAACCATTGAAAGAAAGCATATGAGAAGGCCCCATACATTTGTATATACAACATACAAAGGAGCATAACTTTTATTCATTAAATTTTCCCATTTGGCATGCAATACACACATCAAATTGATCACTAATATGTGTAATTGGACTTTTTTGACAACTCTTAAGAACATCATTTACAATTTTAGCATTTGGATGCTCCAAAAGTTTATACCACAATTTGAAATCATAATTTACATTAGTTTTTATTAGCATGAGCTATAGAGGTACTTTGTAGTTGGACTTGGAAGGCTTCACTGCTAGATTTTGTAGGATTTTTATCACTTTTTATGTTCAAGTTCAACTAAAATTAATATAGTCTCTTATTAACCTTCCTTGGCAACAACAGATGATCCTGAGTTTTGTTGTGTAGTCACTACTACAAAAAGAGGTATATAAGTCGATGTGTAAAGTCGGTTTTTGGAAAAAACCGACTTTTAATGAATTTAAAGTCGGTTATCCACGTCAACCGATGCTACATCACGTGGATAGCATCGGTTGTCCACGTAATATATTCCCTCTCGGCTCATTTTGTACGCAAATTCCAGTTTTCTTCCTCTCTCATTTCCTCACTCAGAACCATTTTCTCCCAAAATCTTAACCGTGCACCACCTTCATTCTACATTTCCGGCCACCTCCGTCCACCATTTGAACGTCCGTTTGTAAGTTATATTTCTCTTCTCACATTATCTGTCAGTTCTTTTTTTTAGCAAAATATTAAAATCTGTTTATGGGTATTTTCTGTTATTACTTATAGCCAAAATCAATCTGAATCTGTGCTAATTTTATCAGTGTGTAATTGTAATTCGTTAATTAGGAACAACCTCTCAAATTGCGAATTTTTATTCGTTAATTAAAAACCTAAGATCTCGTCAACTAAATATTTGCAACATGTTTGGGCAGTTTCTTTGTGAAAATGTATGGATAGCCAAAACGGACAACACCTAAAAAATATGTTTGACTTAGTTTATGCAAAATGCAGCTAGCTTATTATTCGATCAATTTGTTTTATATTTTGTATAAATTTTTGATTTAGTTATGTTTTTTTGTTTGCTTGTAATAATAATGTTTGACTTATTAATTGCATGTATTCAATAATATCTGAAATGTTGTGTGGGTTTGCGTGGATAAATTTATTTATACGTATAATTAATATTACTTTTTAATTATGATATAGTAACATGCTTAGAAATTAGAATCAACCACGTGATTGGTTTTTATATATATATTCATGAAACATGTTGCTTATTTTTTAATTTGTATATAAATGGTTTTGTAAAATGATTAAAATGATAACTGTTTTGCATTATGTATGTTTTGATATATATTCTAATAATTAGGAAATTTATATATAATAATACATAATTAAGTAATATGTTTAATTAATGTCATTAATAGAAAATGGACAAATCTTGGATGTCAAAGTGTAGAATTGAGCAAGACTATATTTCTGGAGTTGAAAGTTTCATGGAATTTGCTTGTAGAACAAGTAATACTGGAAGTAGTATGATTCGATGCACATGCGTTAAATGTAAAAATGAGCGATTTCATGAATTTGATAAGGTTAAGTATCACCTTATCCGTAATGGTATTCTATTGAGCTATAAATGTTGGTATTATCATGGAGAAAATATTGATAATACTCATGGGGAAAACTATAATAAGAATATGAGTGGATTACATACATCATATCATAATGTACAGACAAAAAATATTCATGATGTTAACATTATTGATCTCAGGACCGAAACAACCCGGTGTTGATATTGATGTATATTTGCAGCCTGTGATAGATGATTTAAAGACGTTGTGGAATGATGGTGTAAATGTTTACGATGCATATAAAGAAGAATAATTTAACTTGAAGAGGGTCCTTTTATGGACAATTAATGATTTTCTTGCCTATGGAAACTTATCAGGACATGCAACAAAAGGTTACAAGGGATGTCCTATATGTAGTGATGGAACTTCTCAAAGTATCTTGTTCACGGACGAAAGATGTCTTATACAAGACATAGGAGATTTTTGCCATCTGGACACAAGTTTAGATACCAAAATAAACCGTTCGATGGTAAAGAAGATCATGATCATGCAACTCGACCTTTGCGAGGTATTGAGATATTAAGGCAATTTAATGGGATGACATTCAAACGATATGGAAAGATGAAAAAAACTCACCAAGTCTAGGAAACGAAGGAGGTCAACTAATGAAATTGGTGAAAATGAAAAAGATTTTGAACCGAATGGTTGTTGGAAAAAATCAATATTTTGGGAATTGCCTTATTGGAAAGACCTACACATTCGTCACATCTTAGATGTCATGCACATTGAGAAGAATGTATGTGAAAGCTTGATTGGCACTATACTTAATATACCTGGAAAAACAAAGGATGGCATTAAAGCAAGATTGGATTTAAAGAAACTAGGCATACGACCTGAATTGGAACCAAGGGTGAAAAATGATAAGAATCGAACATACTTGCCACCAGCATCATATACAATGTCAACAAAAGAGAAGGATGTGTTTTGTAAATGTTTGGAAGGTGTGAAAGTTCCTGATGGTTACTCATCCAACTTAAGAAATTTTGTTCTATCACCGATAAGAGACTGTATGGATTGAAATCACATGACTGTCATATCTTAATGCAACAGTTATTACCAGTTGCTATTAGATCAATTCTTCCAAAACATGTTCGAATATCAATAATTCGGCTTTGTTCATTCTTCAATACAATATGCAAGAAATCTATATCAATTGGCGAGTTAAATTCTTTACAGAAAGAAATTGTAGAAACTTTGTGTCTAAATGAAAAATATTTTCCTCCTTCTTTCTTCGATATAATGATTCACTTATGTGTTCATTTAGTTCGAGAGGTTCAATTATGTGATCCTACTTACTTAAGGTGGATGTATCCTTTTGAAAGATTTATGCAAGTCCTTAAAGGATATGTAAATAATAGATATAGACCTGAAGGATGCATGGTGGAATGCTACATTGCTGAAGAGGCCATTGAGTTTTGTTCTGAATACTTTAGTGGTTGCACTGAAATTGGGAATCCTATGCACAAGTTGTTCTTAGAACGTCACATGATCCAAGTAGGTAACTCTATGCTTGGTGGAAGTAAGAAATTATTTATTGATCACACTCGATGGGAAAAAGCACACCGAATCATTTTAGTAAATAATAACGAGGCACAACCGTACATAGAGTAAGTGATGTTCATTGTTTCATCTTTTATTTAACTATTAATGATGATAAATAACCTAATATATATTTAATAACGTTACAGGATGCATTTAAAATTATTGAAGATCGATCCTCGTTATAAAAAAAAAGGAGGAGAAAAATGGTTGTATGATGAACATAAGCAAGAACTTATTAATTGGTTTCGCAACCACGTAAGTGTCACAAACAAAAAATCATGCATGTATCTTCCTATATATATTCAATGTTTTAAAACTTTGCTCTAAACACATTTCGTGTTTTTGTATACATAGATTCGAGATGAAATCAAGAAACCCAATCATAAAATATCAGAAAGTTTACAATGGCTTGCACATGGCCCAAAATTCAATGTCAAATCATTTCATAGTTTCACAATAAATGGATCGAGGTTTACGACTCAAGCTAGGGACAAATTCCGAGTAAATCAAAATAGTGGGGTGAAGATGGTTGCACAAACTATGCAATTTTCCAGTTCAAAAGATGCTAATCCTGTACTTTCTGATAGAACATATTATGGTATAATACAAGAGATTTGGGAATTGGATTATGAGGTCTTCCATGAGATAGTATTCTTGTGTGATTGGGTCGAAGATGTTATCAATGTTGGATATAAAATAGATGATTTTGGATTTACCCTTGTAAATTTATCCAGGATAAGTCACACAGATGATCCTTTCACGTTAGCACTTCATGCAAAGCAAGTATTTTACGTGAGCGATCAAATTGATCCAATATGGTCTGTTGTGTTAACGCCTCCACAAAAAGAGTTTTACCATTGTGATGTTGTAGAAGATGATGACTCTATGCTTGATACATTAACCAATATTAGTAATTTCTCAAATAAATTGCCTAATGTACGTGATAATCTAATTGATGATGATGATTCTTCGACATGGACTCGTAGTGATTGTGAAGGAATATATGTATACGATCAACAACCTAATTAAACATAATGTATGTTCTATATTGTTGTAATAACTCTTGTATATATGTGTGTTTCTAAAATTGTCAATTAATTTATATTTCTCCACTTTTTGCAGATATTTCATGGATATTCAGCTTGTAGATCCAAATGATCCATTGGGGTATTTGAAAAGAAAGGGTTGGGCGAATATACCTGATGCTCCACTTAACCCAGATGATAGAATACCCATTAAATTTAATGCTACTGGTAATCCACTAGGGGGAAATGGTCAACAATTGAAATCTTCTATTGGTCGACTGGCAAAGTCCAGTAAACCAATCAATATAAATCATTGGTCTGAGGTTGCCGATGCAGAAAAGTTCAAAATATGGATAACCATTTATGTAAGTCTCTTATATTTTATAATTAATATATATATTATATTAGGTGTATTATATCTAATCTTTTGTACTGTGTTTTTACAGAATCGTTACAAAGTCGATGGCAATTGGCAGGGCAAGTGTTATAAGATTGCAAATAAGGCGTGGAAGGAATACAAGACTTCTAGATTGGCGAAAAATTATGTGTTTCCATATTTGGAAACACTTGATGAGAATGTGATATACAAAATCCTTGAAGGACACCCCTGGATTACACCTCAAGTTTGGAAAGACTTTGTAGATTATAGACGTTCAGAAGAATTTCAAATTATTAGAGAAGATCATCAGAATGTCCAAATGCATAACATTCTTCCTAACCGTACTGGGAGGTCTTCAAATCCTGAAGTTAGATTTCGAATGGTATTATTAATTTGTCTTAATTTTATAAATATTTTTATATTAATTTTTCTCAATTTAATTTCATGTCATTGTTAATAAAATTTTCCTAATTTATGTAGGAAGCTGAATTGGGTAGACCTGTTACCCGAATGGAATTGTACATAGAAACAAAGACTCCCAAAACGAAGAATGCAAGACCGATGAGTCAACGAGGAGAAGAACAATTAAATAAGTTGGTTAGTAATTTCGGTTGATAAAAAGTCTAACTGATACTTAATAATTGATGTAATAATGAATGATATGTTTGTGTGCTTTATTATTTGTAGAGAGTTGTTCAAGAAAAAATATACAGGGGTGAAATAATCGAAGAGCCTGGGAGAGATGCTTTATATCATGCAATCGGACGCGAGCATCCTGGTCGTGTTAGGGGAGGTATCCAATATGATGGTGCTATGGAGTATTTTAAAATTCCAAAACATAAGCCTCAGACTGTAAGTAAGGAGAAATACACTAAAATTGAAGAAGAATTCAACTCCTTTAAGGCCTCCGTGATGGGTGAGATTGCCACTCTAAAAGAACATCAATCACAACAACTGTCAACCATGGCATCATGCTACAACCAGGGCATGCCATATTGGCCAAGCATGCAACCATCCATGTCAGGCATACCACCTTCCATTCCAGGCATGCCACAATCCATGCCATCCACACAATCTCATTGTGCTCAAACTACATCCATTATGGGATATAGCCATCCTATTGGTCCTCATTATATGTCAGGAATGCACATGAAATCAAGTAGTGGTTCATTTTCTCCAATGCAATCTGCACATTCTTACCATAAATCAAGCCAAGATGAACATATTGGTGAGAATGTACATCCAATAGCTACCCCACATGAGATTCCTCCTCTATTTGATGAATCATATGTGGTAAGATTTTAATTTTTAAATTCTTATTATATGTTTTATTTTTTATATATAACACTTAATTTTTTTACAGAATATGAAATGTTTGTTGAAACATCCTTCGTCAACAGACTATGTTGCTATTGGAACGGTACAACAATTGAGCGATGATCAGATGATTCATAATCAATATTTGCCTAATCATTGGCGAATAGTAATTGATCAATCATTGTTTCATGATTGTCCACTACCTGTGCCTTCTGATGCTACCACAGTCCAAGAGGCGGTTGGACAGTATGTGGCTTGGCCGTCGATTCAAGTTGTTCTAAATTTTGAAATGGTACTATTTTTTAACTTAAAAAATAACACTTGTTTACTACTATTATTTAATGTGATCTTATTGTTACTAAAAATACATATATGATACTTTTTTGGTAGTCTATTATACCAGAACTCTTAAATGCGGCACATTTAAGAAATACCAAGCAAGTATCTCGTGCTAAATCTATGACTAGTGGCTAATCATCGTGCACCAAGTCATTCAAGAAGAAGCCTTGGAAAAAGTATAGTCATACTTATGCGTTACAGTTCAGTAGAAATCTTGGCACTTTGATGACTATTGTTGGGAGGGCATCTAGCATAAATGATGGATGGACTGTGTCACTTCCTATTGAAATTTCTGGTGTAGACATCGGCCAAACTTATATATCGATCGAGTGCTTGTTGCAAATATTTGAATATCAAATGATCGATTTAAGTATAATTCAAGTGTGGAAAAGGTGAGTCCTCAATCTAGTTAATTTTTTTTTATTTATGCAGAACATATATAATTATATTTATATTACCTAATTATATATATACATATATAGGGCTTGCTATTATCGACTTCAACATAATCACTCATCACATTTAGCAATGTTCTATGATTCTTCATATGTCAATCAATATCAAGAGAAGGATGTTAGCATCAGAGCTAAACAATTATGTGATAGAGCATTAACGCTTAGCAAAAATCAAAAGTTGATAATCCCTTGGCCATTAAGGTTCGAACAAGGCCAAGATCATTGGATGTTGGTAATCATTGATATGTTCAATAATCATGCTTGGTACTGTGACTCAGCTTCCATAGAACTGAGTAAAGATACAAAAGCAGTTGTTGAAATGTAAGAGTTATATTTAGTTACATATTAGTTTTTTCTATTATTTTTTGTAATATTTAATAAAAACTAATCGTTTTATACCTTGATAGGGCATGGAAGTTGTGGAACAAGTTTAGAGGCATTGTCCTTAAAAAATCTCATAAGCTTATATGGACAAAAGTTATGGTATGTACAATTCAATATTAATAATTTTATTAATTTTATAATTAAATAATAAGGATGTTCGAATATGAAAATTCATGTATACATGCACTTTTTTTTGTAGGTTCCACAACAAAATAATGGAGTCATGTGTGGTTATTATGTCATGAAGTTTATGAGCGAAATCATCACAAATACCAAAATTCCAATTGATGATGTGGTAATATATTTTACCCATATACATACAAGTTTTAACATATTTGAGTTTGTTTTTGTAAATAAATGAAATCATATTCTTATTTTGATTTTGAATACATGTAGTTCTTTGGTTGGAACAAGACGGGTTACGGCCAGCAAATTTTTGATGATTTACGAGAGGAATGGGCAGAACACATGGTTCAAATTATATCATCGCAAGAAGAATCAGGAGAAGATTCTGATGATCTTGAATAGCATATGACAACATAACAGTAAATTTTTTAATGATTTGGCCTTCTATATCTATTCCTGTGTCTGAAATCACTTGTTTGATGATGATTAATCATATATATGCTCATGTATTTAGGGGAATGCATTGTTTATAAATATGAATTTATCTGGAATCTCTGCTAGTATTTTTAATGATATAATGAGTTCTAAATGTACAAATCAGGTGTATCTCGGTCCGATTTGTTTCTTGGTTTGTATGAATTTTGGTGCATATGAACGTGTTCCATATGTTTAAGGGCACCAAAACTCACACAAGCTTAGCCAAGTAAGAAATCAAAGTTACATGCAATTGATTGCATATTTAGAGTTCATTATATATAACATTAAAAAATAGTAGTAGAGATTCCAGATAACTTCATATATAGACAAATGATTAATAATGCTAATATGAGTTCATCGAATGTCGTTGTACGTGGTAATCTCTTTTTTATGGTAATATTTATAATGATTTAATTTCTTCATTCGTATGTCTGAGGTTTAGACTATTTTTTTTATGGATGTTTTACGTGCTCATGTATGTAGGAGAATATTTGTTATATGGATCAGCTTTTTTTTTTTTTGCCATAATGCTTGTGAAGGCCAATCAAGATTCTAAGCCAATCAAGCTTACTCGATGGCATAATTTGACGACATTATTTTATTTGTAATTGAAGTTATTTATATGCATTATTTATTTTTGTAATAAATTTAATTATTAAGTAATTAAATATATTTATATTGTTAATTATTTGTTGTATTATTATTTATATTTTAGTGTTTTATGTTATTTATATATACTGTTATACGAAAAATAAAATTAAAAATTAAAACAAATAAAATGTAGAGTCGGTTCAGGGCATGAACCGACTCTACACGTAAAGTCGGTTCAGGCCGTGAACCGACTCTACACGTAAAGTCGGTTCAGGCCGTGAACCGACTTTACATTTTAAGTCTCTGAATTTAAAGTTGGTTAAAAACCGACTTTTATGCCTATTTATGTAGTAGCGAGAAATTATTTGGGGGAAACAATTATAAGCTGATTTCTAACAGAAGATCTAGGAGTGTAACTATAGAATCATACAGGAAGCTTTGGACATCTCAATTGCGAGCTCGCTTGTTACTGCATGATAGACACTTGTTATGTTGCTTACTGTGCTCGGCTCTTGCTGGGCTTATCTTCGCACACTTCCCATGGAACCACTTCTCACAAATGTCACAGCAAATCCTGAATTCATCTGACTCATAATTTTCACCACATGCGCCACACAAGGTTTCTCCCTTGTCATCCTTGGACTGTGATGGTTGAGATTCTGATTCATGCTGTTTTTTGTCATCCAAAAATAACAAGGTTTATTTGACAAGAATAACATATTAATATAAACAGTTAACAACCAAGACTAGGTAATAATAGATAAGCACTTCATCCCAAAAATCCCAAAAACGTTTAATCATAATAGATAATAGTGAAACCACTAAGGTTCAAGTATGATTTTTTGAGTAAAATTTAGAATACATAACTCTAAACTTACTAATATTATATTCAAATTAGTAAATAAACTACTTTTATTATATCCATAATAAAAGAAACTATAACATTTTTCAAAGATCACTCATAATTTAAAGAGAAATACAAACATTCAAATAGAAAACTCTTAACTCACACTTAAACTAAGAATACAAAAAATTATTTGATTTGAAGGGATATTTAACTCAAATATAAGGAAGGTTATTTATAATACTCACTATACAATCTATATCATACAAATATAAAACTAAGAAATAATTCTAAGTATATATTATTATCACATTTTATAAACTTCTTCTTTTTACGTCTTAAGATTTTCTCTTTAAAAAAACTTTCTAAAACATTTGAGAAATTTCCATTGTATTAGGCTTAAATAAAATGGATTGAACTTTTATTTTACTTACGCTTTATAACGGGTTGGGGTTGATCTTCAACGTGATTTACAAATAGAAAACACATGCATGATAAATCACTTACAGCTTTGAGGTTTGACTGGGATTTCTTTCCTGGAGAATTATTCTTTACTTGTTCCTCTGGAGCGCCTGTCACTACTTCAAGTATTGTTGGCAGATCATGTATCATATTAAAAAGTCGATTCCTATATCACAAACAGATGAAGACAAATGATTGAATGAATAGAATCAATCAGTAAAATGGTTAATTGAATATTACATTTATCACCAATTCATCAATACATCTGGAATCATTACATGTTATTTTTCTTTTAATTTTTAGCAAACTGTATTTAGTGTGATTCAAAATTGTGCCTTAAAACGGGAAAGGGGTGAACACATAACACATAGTCACACTAACTTGGCTTAAATATTAAAAACACTATAAAGGAAGATGGTAGTACCTGTCGTTCTTATCAAACCCAAATATCGCAGCAAAATAGAAGGCAACAGAAAGTAACCATGTATCACTGTGAAGAGAAATGAGAGAGAACCACCGATTTTTATTCATGTTATCTCTTGGGAAGTTAATACCAAGTGTAGGTTCTGGCAAGTCAGGGGGAATTTCCCCATTATGAATGTTCACTTCCCATTGCCCGTTAGGAAAACCGTACAAGCATAGGTTGTCTTTATCTGCATATGCAAAAATAACTCATGTTGAGAAAAAGACCAAAGCAAGAACAACATAAACTATGTGTAGCACACTTATAACTTCTTTTTTTTAATTTTTTGATAAGCAATAGCAAATTTACTCCGCAAAAAGGCTTATTTTCAATGTAGCGCGCTGTCAGAAGCAGAAATGAAAATAATACCTTATATTGTAAATAATCAATGTTGAAAATGCAAAAGCTAATTTAAACTATTCATTAATATCTAAAACATAGAGATACAAGTTACCAGGATGACATCGTTCAAAAAATTCTTCGGCATCTGCTACGTACAACACAAGTAAAAGTCATCAAGCACAGCTCAAAAATTTCAAACTACTAACGCAACAACAAAAAAAAAAAAAATCAAAGGCATCTAACTAAGAATGAATGAGAAAAAAAAAAGTGAGTTTGATTATCCATTTTTATCGGATAAATTTCAAAGATGGGTACGATTTTGAGTAAAACCAAACATAAACCAACGGTTAGTATCCGAAATTAATTATATTTATTTAATTAATTTATATATTTTTAAATTAAATTATATATTAATTAATAATTATGATTTATTGATTTTTTGGATAGGTATATAAAAAGTTTTTAAAAAATTAAAAAAAATAGTTTTTTTCAAGTATTTTTTAATAATTGTCCCGAACTATTACCCGCGAGTAAAAAACTATCCCTGAATTATAACGATTTTTTGACGATTTTGATTACAAATTTTATAATTCCATTCAAAGACATTTATATTAATAACCAAACCCACTTACATCTCTACATCTAACAATGGTAGATTATTATTAAAAAGCGGTGTTTCGTTTCTTTTATTTATGTATCTCAAAAAATAATTCACTTAAAAAAATTTAATAACACATAAATTTAATTATATTTTTGCACTCATATTTCTATATAATATCATGTATCATATTATAATACAAAAGTTATTCATTTTTTAGATAATATTAAATAATATCATAACATAAAAAAATAAGAGTAAAGAAATGTGCACAAACTTACTAATATTTTATTTGATACCTATAAAAAAAATATTATTAATTATTTTTAGTGTATATTTCTCTTTAATCTTCCTTTTTCTATCCACCTCATGTTGAATTTTTTTTTCCAAAATAAAAATACTCAACTTACATTTTATTAACCTCAATATTATTAAGTAATCACATATTTTAAAAATAATTAATAATTTATCCTTCAAAGACACGAAATAAAGAAAATATTTTCTACACTTCAATTAAATAGCTATGATTTTAACCAAGAAATTATTATACGAAACAGTGTCACCATGTAGGAGTGTTGATTTAAAGACACGTTCCCATGGTTCAAATATCCCCTCTCGTTATAGAAAGCAACTCTCTCTCCAAAGTTTAGCTTTTTCTTATCTTCAATAAAATTTATCTCTTAGTTTTCAAATTAATAAGCAATATTCTTTCTCAATTCTTATTTTCTCTCTCCACACAAGTCATTACAAAGACAAACAAACCGAGTGTTTCACATATTAGTTTCCAGTTTTGAATTCAAGGAAAATAAAGGAAAAGTGCTAAGTATTTTCCATTTAATCTCTTCTCATCTCCATCGGTTCTCAAACATTACATGGATTAAATTGTTTTTAAGAGAAGTATATTGATTGTTTTCAGTTTACCTTTTCAACAATTAAAAAAACATTAAATTATTATTATTATTATTATATATAATAACAATAATCGAAAGGGTTCGATGCAAGATTTTCAATAATTATGACTTTTTTTCCCTTCATTTTCTTCCAGGACTCCTATTTACCAAATATTTACCATAGGATATAGTATCAGATACTTTCTTCATGTTTCTATAAGGTTTCTGAGAAACCAAACAGGAAGTAATTAGAGTGTAGAAGAAAAGAGAATATGGAAAGACGAACCAATTTGGAAACTTCAAGAATTTTTTTTTCTTTTTCATTTGAACCTTCAAGACCTTTCTAACACGTAAGATAATTTTCTTGGTATTCTTGAAAACCAAATAATTTTCTTGGTATTCACAAGTTTTAGAGAATTTTCCTTTCAGGGACTCCGAAGACACCAAAGGAGAAGAAACCCATTAAAGAAGAAAAGAAAAGAAAAATGAGAAACCTGTAGTGAGAGCTTTGATTAAAGCAGTTCTACGACCCTTGAAATCGTTGAAAACATCTACGACAGTGTGAGGATTATTGTAATGTTGTGCTTCTCCACCACCTCCTTCCATTGCTTTTGTCTCACTATGTTACTGTTTCACAAGAAAACCGACTCCAAAGTCAAAACTCTACGATTGACAAAGGAAACAAATTCGTGTAATTGTGTGCAAAACGACTAAGAGTTCATATGTGTGTGAATAGTATTTTCAATTTTCCCACGGGCTGGGGTAGTCCATAAAAGTTTACACGTTTCATCGATGGATAAAATATCTTTGTGTCATGGGGTAATAGAGTAAACTCTTCTTTACAAAAATATAATATTATAATTAAAAAATATATTTTATTTATAATTTAATTATATTTATAATTGCATACTCTATTTTCACATATCTTTCACTAAAATAACCATTTAATGTACTTGAAATATGATAGTCTATAATACTTATAATAACTTTAATATAATCTGTATAGATATCTAATAAGGTGTTAAATTTTTTAAAATTTTCAAAATAAGTTTCATAATCTTCATTTTTAAAATATTCATTCAAATGATACAGATAACTTTTATCAAATGTTTCTAATAGAATTAGATTTGTATCTTTGATTTCCATTGGAATTATTAGTTGTTTATTTCTAAAAATAATTTTCATTTCCTTATTTTAACAATATTATGTCTTACTGTAAGCAAATATTTAAATATTTAAGATTCTTAACTCGCTTAAATTTATAATTATTATACCTGAATTTGATAGGTCCACCACGATCTTCCATTCTATTCGTCTACTTTTGTTACACCTGTTATGCCTTAGCTTTACTCAAACCTCAACGCCCTTTTGGAAATTATGAGTCTTCTACATCTGTACATAAATGGTGTCCAATAGTTGACTTACTAAAGAAGAGTAACTCAACTAAATTTTATTCATAGAATAATAATTATTACAACTTAAAGCCAAATAAGAACCTTGAAAGGGTACTTAATCGCTCATAATTACTGGATATAACATTATTGGTTTTGAGATTTCTAGATAGAGAGGTTTTCTATGTTAGAGTGTTTTAGAGTAGAGAGCTTTGGATTTCTGTGTGTTTGTATCCTTCTTGAAATGATAATAAAGGTTCCTTTTATAGAATAAGAAATCTTTTTTTATCAGACTAAAATTATTATTTTACCCTTGTTTTAATAATTCATCTGCTTTTCTACTTTAAAGGATAACCACTACTTTTTTCCTTGGCACATGCTGCCGACTAAGATGTAGGGTCTACATCTTTATTTCTTTTGTAGTCTTCTGTCGATAGTTTCTTTTCTTATTTTTCTTTGTAATTTTCTGTCGACAGTTCCTTTGATGACGTTGATTATTACGTATCTTCATCTTTTCCGTCTTTGATGCAGAGAATGCATTTGTGGTCTTTGGTGGCTTTTCTGGCATAGAAGTAGAATATCTTCTTTGTTTCTCGACCAACTTCTAGGTTGTTGCAATTAAAATTGGTTTCATATTTGATGATTTTTTCACCACCTTCTTCTGACAAGGCCATGCTGCTGTGAGAAATAATGATAACTTTACTAGTTGAATAATTTACTTTAATCTCAGTAAAATTATCAATCTTCATAAGTTCATAGTAAATTTGGCTTAGCATTTAATCTCTCAATACATAGAGTTCTTCTGTGTTGAATTCCTTTTCTGAAAGTGTCATTGGTTTGGGAACTTCTCTGTTTGTGTTAGAAAGTCCTATCTTGATGAAATAGTAGGGATTAATACTTCCTTCCTCATTATAGTCCATTAATGAATTGAAAAATCTGAGATAAACAAGTTTATCACCTGCTTTAATTTTTCTTCTGAAATTCTTGATTTCTCTTTTAAAAAATTTTGGAAAATAATTTAATTTACTTAAATTAATTCTTAGATATATATTTTCTATTAATCTTGCATAAAATTCTTTATACACAAATATTGGATCAACTCTTTCCAATATATTGAATTTTCTCCCTGTAGAAAATTCCTTGTCTGTAGTATTGAAGTTCATATCTTCAATATGTTCGTAGGTAGATTTTCTGGCCAAATTATAGAGACTCAACCATTGTGGTTTGATGAGGTTTCTATATTGGTCTTTTTCATCTTCAATGATTGAAGTAGTTCTAGAAGATGTCTCCTTAAATAGTACTGAATGCTTTATTATTTTTGATGTCTTTGGAGGAGATGTTTCTCTAAATATCATTAGAGGCCTTGCTATCTTTCCAAGATTTGTCAATATGCTTGGAGCTGTTGGTTGCTATTGTAGTACTACAGAATAATTTCTTACTATCTCCTGTAGAGTTATTAGTTTTGGTGTTTTGTAATTGGCATAACTATCTTTAGCTCATATCTTATTGGTGAAGGCTCTATGAGTTACTCCACTAATTCTTAGAATAGATTTGCTAGCTTCTTCCCAATTGTTATAAATTCCTGGTTTTGGGCCATTATAGACCACATAAACCTTTTTTTGTTCATTTTTTTCTGCCTCATCTACCCAATTGAGCTTTGTGGTTTCAGAAGTTTTTTTGTGAACTAGTAGGTTCTTCCTTTTTCAATGAAAGTTCCTTGTTTGAGCTTCTGATCTCTAGAGGTTATTTTGACTAATTAAGTTCTTCCTGTTTCTTTCCTATCCCCATAAGAGATTTCTCGAGATATAGCAGCTCGAATTGTTCCTATAGGATTTTTATCTCATTTTCCTTTATCTTGATTTTGATATCAAGATGTTCCATTACTAAAAGCATAAATATATTTAAAGGTACTAATTCTCTGGTAAGAGCATCAACTAAGCTATTTTTATGTCCTAGAAGATGTTTAACATCAAAATTGTAATGGTTGAACCATTGTTGCCATCTAACTAGTGTTCCTTATTTGTAATCACTTGTAATATTAGTTCTTAAGAAATAACCAAAATTCTTGTTATATGTTCTAGCAATGAATCTGGAGCTTATGACATATATTGCAAATTTCTTAATAGCTTTTTTAACACCTAAATATTATTTTTCATTACTATGGTAATTTAATTCTGAACCTTGGCAAGATCCTAATGTATATCTACAAAGATATTCATCTTTGTCATCTAGTCTTGCTTTAATAATTGCTCCCTAATATTCTTATGAAGCATCTGTTCCAATTATTATCTTATCATCTGGTCCTAGATGGTATAAAGTTGGTAAAGTTTTTACCTTTTCTTTTACTCTATCCATATATAGAGTATCTATATCTGTCCATTTCTAGATATGATATTTTTCAATTTTTCCTATAATGGTTTTCTTATTTCTGCAAGTTTCTTGGTGTATGCATGTTAAACATCCTAAAAATCTTTGTAATTGGTTTTATCTTTTAATTCACTAGGAAAACTTTGAATATTATTTAGTATATGAGGTTGTATATTATATTTTTCATCTTCAATTTCCAACCTTAAGTATTTAATTTTTTGTTGAGCAAGTATTGCTTTCTTTCAAAGAGTACAATGTCTTCTCTTCTACATTCTTGTAAAATATTGATAATATCCAAATAATGTTTATTTAATTCATTATTGAAAACCAAAATATCATCTATGTAAAAACAACAAATATCTTATAATTTCTTAAAAATGTTATCCATATATCTTTGAAAAATACTTGGAGCTTGTTTTAATCCAAATGGTATAACTGTTCATTGGAATTGTCCTCGGGGGAAACTAAATGCTGTTAATTTTTAGGATTCTTCATCCAGTCTTATTTTCCAAAATCCTTTTTTGTAATCCAAACTCGAAAAGTATTTCTTTCCTTTTATTAATGATAGTAGTTTTTCCTTTTTTGGAATGAAGTATCCATCGTCAATGATTTATTTATTCAATGCTTTAAAGTTTATTACCATTCTCTTTTTTCCTCTTCTTTTCTCAGCTTCTTTTTCAACTAAAAATGCTGGACTAGAGTAAGGTGAATTACTTGGTATTATGACTTTTAATTCTAAAAGTTCTTGAATATTTTTTCCAAATTCAATCCTATCTTCTAGAGTATAAATCATTGGTTTTACTCTTATGATCATTTTGTTAGGATCTCTTAATTTTATGTTGACTATTGTTTTGATTTATTTATTTTTGGATCCAAAGGATTTTCTGAACTCACTATTTTTAATAGTTTTCTAATGCCTATAATAGGCTTTGTCTTCTTGTATTTTGATTGAGAAAATAATTTTGTTTTTCTTCTATATCTAATGAAATATTTTCTAAATAAGGTTTTTGTTAGTCTTCTATCTCACCATGTTTTTGCTTTTTATGTTATTGCATAAAAGTTGGGTTTGAGACAGTTAAAGCTTTTCTTACTTTAGAAACATATATGGTATCTCCTTCTAAGATTGTGAAACTTATTTTGTCGTAATGTTGTGTGAAAGTTTGATACAAGTTTAAGAAATTATTTCATATTAACAAATCTACTCCTATTTTTTATTGATATATGGTAAGAATATGAAAGTTTTCTCCTTCTATCATTATATCAGTATCTTTTAATACCTTATTGAGTTTTATTATAGTATTATTATTAGCAATTCTTATAATTAAATCTTTTGGTGTTTGTTTCCAGGTGTCTTCTGAAAATACATATCTACTGGATACACATATACTAGCTCATGTATCTATATATGCATGTAAATGATAAGTGTTATAGCCTTTAAATTTTAGTCTTACTTTAATATAAGTACTATTTGGATTTGTAATACTATACAAATTATTCATTTTTAATTTTTTTTATTAAACATATGTTTACATTTTCACTTATTTTCATTTGTTTGCTTTTATTTATTTTTATTGGTTTATGAATTTTAGGTCTAATTTTAAATTTTTCTTACAAAATTATTATGTTTTTTAGTTAATTTAAAGAAAATAATTGAATCATTTCATTTTTAGATTAATTTCTTGAACATATCATGGAGTAATGTGATAATCATATAATTTTATCATAGTTTGTATTTTATGATAAAATGATAAACCCAAAATTAGTGTTTATAAATCAAATGGTGGAGACTACATTGTATGAATACTTTGAACCAATATCTTTCCATTCTGAATGATAATATTTTTCTACTCCTTTAAATATTGTTTTTATTAATTTAAATTATAGATGATCTCTACCAATTTTGCATTAAATATTAGGATTTTTACATCTAATAGAGTGACATATATTTATTTTATTACTTAAATTGAATGACTTAAGTAGAAATTGAAAGTATATGTCATTTTTCATTCATGCATAACTTTCAAAAAAGAGAGAGACATATATGGGGTTATCTAAGTCAATACAAAAGAAAACCAAATTTAGCCACTCATCAAATCATATAAAATATGTACAAACTATACATGAGTTCTTTCTCTAAAAAAATAAACAAAATATCTCTAAAAAAGAGAGAAAGAAAAAAAAGAAGATAAAAATGAAAAATATAAATTAAATACTATGACCCAAAAATTCTACAAATTTGTGAGAAATGACTAAATAAAAAAAATATAAGAAATAAATCCCCTAAAACTCATTGCATTTTCTTCATCTCTAAAAGGCATATAATTTGACATTTTTATGTGAAGATTTTGATTGATGCGTGAGGAAAATATTTTATTTCTTTATAAATCATTTCATTCTATTCATTTCATGAGATTAATATTATGCACTACTTTGAGCTTTTTCTTCTTTAAATATATGCAAACATATTAATTCATTTCTTTACATAAATTCTATTCGTATGTACCTTTGAATGAGTGCTTGAATCCTAGGATCAGTGTGATTTTAAAAGTATGACTTGTGAGGTTTAGAGTTAAAGCAATTCAGATTTCAAACACTTAAATTGAGTAAATTAATATTGGTGGATTTTTTATGTGGGATATGAATATGATTTTTAACTAATTGTTATAATAAACTATAAATATTTTTGATGTTAAAATAACTTGTATTTTAGATTTTAATTGTGAACTTAAAAGATATTAAAAGCAAGAAAATTTTTTCTATGTTATTTTGTTATGCTTTATACCAAATTTTATACCTTTTTAAAATTTTAGTTTTTTATTTATTTATTATTTATTTTTTTTTTCTAAAGTTTTTGCATTTTAGTTTGATATTTGTGGGTATCATCTTTGAAAGCCCCCATGAGACTTAAATTCGTTTGGTAGGAAAATCTAGAAGTTTAAAAGACTTGTTATACATGCTAAATGTAATCATGTCAATCTTCGAAAATGGTTTAAGATAATTTAATTTTGTTTTAGTTTTTAGTTTTACCCTTTCTTTGTTAAAGACTAATAAGAAACTAGTTGGAGGTTGTGATGAGTACTTAAAAGTACTAATAACTTGATTTTATGCATTTTATATGTTAAAATAGATTTATATTAGCATATCTTTATCATTATTTTAGAAAATATTTTTTTTCAAAATCACGAACATATTGTGTTGTTTTTCAATTATTTATAGTTTCCAATTTGACTCAAATGATAAACACCTGAGGAATAGTACCTAGAATCACTCGTTTGTAAGCTTGAAAATAATATATGTAAGCTTTACATATGTTCCAAACTTAATGTAAAGGGTGTAAAATAAAAGAGATTCTAGAAATGCAGAAACATGTAGGTCAAGGTGATCATTTATGTGTGCTACAACATGAGACTTGTGAATCATTACTTCAATGCATTATAGACTGAATAATAATGTGGTCTAAAAGAAATGCATACCATGATGTATGACTATATAATCCACATTTTCCTCCTTTTTCAGCATTTTCTAGCCTATAAAAGGGACATCTTCCCTTCATAACAAATCATCCCTTATCATCCCTCGGCTTCTTAGTTTTTCTCTTTTCTAGATTCTAAGTTTTTATAATTTTTCTTTAAGTTCTTCTCTCAACTTAAAAGTTGAACAAATTTTAGTTTATGTAGTATTTTTCTTTCAATAAGCAATATTCACAAATATGTTTGGAGCTTTTTCAGATACAAAAAAAAACACTGAAACTTTGTATTTAGAAGGATACGCTTGAAATAAAAATTTTAAATGTATTTTTCTTATTTTCAAATTAATTTTATGTGTTATTCTGAATGTTATATTTAATTTACTTATCATTTATTAAATAAATATTTCTAACTGAAAATACAATATGATATTAGTAATATTATTATATTTTTGAAATATTAATGTTGGTCCAATATTTTCATAAAATGAATTAAGTTTTATTTCTTTATTCAAGTTTTATAAAGTTTGTTATAGAAAAATATATTAACGAAATATTTTTGGTAATAAATTTAAAATATGAAAGTTAGATTTATGATTTGATTATCTGAATTTGATTTAGAGTCAACTCTTCAATTTTTGATTTGATCGTTTGCATCTTTAGAGTACTCTATTTCAAAAAAAAAATTATAAGAATTACTATTTAAATATATATATTGAAAATATATATTTTATAATAGTTTTAAAATCTAAAAGTTGGTTCTTAGATACATCAACACTTTAATCTAACTTTGACACCTTGAATGAGAGTTTAAATTATTGGTCCGACTAAAGGTGACAATTAAATGACTTGTTAATTTCTTATAAAAAAGCATAATTTAATTAAAATTTAAATTGTCGGCCCGATTGAAGGTGGTAAATTAAAGTTTAATTAATAAAAATTTGATTCTTATCCTAGGATATTTTCCAACAAAAATGATAATAATTAATAATCTTAATTTATATTTTTAATAACTAAAATAATATTATGCAAGCATGATTAACTAATTAATTTATTCCATAAATTCTCTATTGAGATTGAAATGTTATTTTCCCTGATTTTTATTAAATTTATCTTTTATTTTATGTTTTATTTTTAGATATTTCAAAATCCAAACTTTATAACAGAATATTTAAGATTAATTTTTTATTTTAAATTTTTATTTATTTATTTAAAAATTGTGTAATTCATATTTAGACCGACCTTACAAGTATACTTTTCATTTCTTATACAACAATTTGTGTTCTTATGACCTATTTTAAAATATACAAAATTTCGTATAAGGTTTTTGTGCATCAAATCCCTTACATTTTGTAAAATTTATAAAATTTATCAAAGAATAATACATTTTCCTATTTACTTAATATTTTGATAGTTTTATGATATAAATTTAACTTTTCACTCAATATTTTGATCATTTTTATGATAAAATATCATACTAAAAAGTCAATTTTTTATTTTTTATTTATTAATAAAATAAAATATTGAAAAAATAATTTTATTTTATTAGTATGAATGGGACAGTAAAGGAAAAAGATTAAAATAAATGTTAACAATAATCAATAAACAATAAACAATATGAATGAAACCTACAGAACGAAATCAAATAACATCAATAGTAAAAAGAAGCTATTACCAAAAAAAAAAAAAAACGCTGAACTTAATAATAACTGCAAGACATATTGATGAATAAATTATATATATTCAAATAACATGAACAGCTGCAATAGCTCCTTTTTATTTCTTTGGTTAAAATGAGAAATTTCATCGGCTAATAACCAACATATAAGATCGAAAGTTTGTCTAATTATATACATCGTATAAATTATACGAAAACAACTCTATGTATATATAGTCTAATATCTTAATTATTAATTTGAACAATTTAAATATTCTTTTATGATACATTGGACATCAAGTAAGACAGAGAAAGGAATAGTAATATGAATCCATAATGATTTTTAATCACACGTAAAACTAATTTATTTGTCACGTTCAATAAACCTTATTTTGTACAAAAAACTTCCGACGATACACCCAAAATCATAGAATCTACAAGTGAAGCTTTAGCTGTCCAATGACTTCTTAATATCTATCACGAATAGTCCATAAGATGCTTCAATTATGAAATTGGAAGCACAATTAGATTTTCCTTTCTCTCTAACCAATGACGAAATATTTTCATCTTTTAAACACTTTGTTTATCCTTATACTTGGTTTACTGAAATATAATAAAATCAAATTGATTCATTTCAATTTTATGTTTGATTGAACTGAAAAGTAGAAATTTAATAAAATCGATTCTTAAAAGAGAAAAAATCATCTCAATTTTTTTTAATTTTATCTCAACTCCAAATATAATACTAAACCTTACGCCCTAAACATTAAACCCCAAATCTCAAATCCTAAACCTCAAAACTCTAAACCTATATGAAAAAATAATAGTTTTAATAATATATTTTATTTTTAAGTAATAATTATTTTAAAAATTAATAATTTCAATAATTTATTTTATCTGATAAAAAAAATAATACTTAAATGATATTATTTAAATTTTACTAAATATATGAGTATTAAGATAATATACAATGTTTTGCATTCTATTTTAATTCTAAATCAAATATTGTAATATTTCTTCTTTGATTTTAATGGTCAAACGAAATAAAAATATTTAATTTACGTCTCAATTTATTCCATGAAACGACACCTATATGTTATTGCACATAAAAGAGCTTCTTGTGTTTACTTGCAAAGCTATCAAACATAACACAACGTTGAGAAAACACAACTGCTCAACATTTAATAGTGCATTCATAGTGTTAAGTTATATTTGATATTGTAATTCACTTATACTTCACTTGTACTACACTTGTATTATTTCACTTGTACTACACTTCCACTATTTCACTTGTACTATTTCACTTGTACTACACTTACTATTTCACTTGTACTTCACTTACTATTTCACTTGTACTTCACTTACTATTTCACTTGTACTACACTTGTTACAACTCTATAAATAGAGTTCTCTATGTACATTCTAAAACACACCAACACAACATTAAATCATTCTTTCTTCTTATCTCTCTATACTCTTCACATGGAATCAGAGCCTGTCATATACTTCTAAAATTTCTATCAAAATTTCGCCTTTCTTCATCACAGCCAACCCAGCTCACCCTAACTCGGTTCACTCCAACCCGGCTCACCTCAACTCGGCTCACTCCAACCTAGCTCACCTCAACCTGGTTCCAGGCTTGTTTTCAACTCCCCTTTTCATTTTTAAGGATATCTCATTTATACTATTTCTATATATTTGCTTTATATTTACTCCATTATTTTGTTAAAATGGACCAAAATGATGTCCCAAAACCAATCTCTACCACCCTTGATGATACTAACTACCCAGCCTGGGCACAAGCAATGAAAAGTTTCTTGAAAGGACACAAGCTATGGCGTTTCATAACTGGTGATATCTCTATACCCATCCAAGAAACAATTGAAAACAACTCCTTATTTGCTGACCGCCTTGAAGATTGGGAGAGTAAACACCATCAAATTATTACATGGTTCCATAACACCACCTTACCCTCCATCCATGGTGAATTTGGGCATTTTGACACTGCCAAAGAAGTTTGGGAATTTCTTCTGGCTCGTTTCACTACAACAGATTTGACCAACCAATATCAACTTCTAACAACTCTTCATACCAAACGCAAAAAGGGCTGATCAAACCATTAACCAGTTTCTCTCTGAAATGCATACTATTTGGGATCAACTCGCTCTCTTTGAACCAACTTGGATGAACAAGATTGATGCTGAGATGTTTGCAACTTACCGTAATCATCAACGTCTTGTTATTTTTCCCATGGCTCTCCATGATCGATTTGAACCTGTTCGGGCTTCCTTACTCCATCGGAGTCCTTTCCCATCCTTAATTAGATACTATTGTGACCGAGCTTCGCTCTAAAGAAACTCGGATGGGGGTTTTCAAAGTTCATCATACAGATTTTGTTCTTGCCACCCCCTTTTATCGCCCTAAAGAAGGTTCAAAAGAGGACTTCAAACATCAAGGCTGCACCTACTGTCACAACCCTAATCATGAGCTTCTTACATGTCCCATTTGGGTATGTATATATTGTCACAAGAAGGGTCCAGGACACTTTAACATAGATTGATTTCGGAATCCCTCTCAACATGGTTCAGGTAAAAATAATAACTCATCTATCACTGCTGCTGTTTCTGAGGATAATCATGACAAATTTACCTTCTCTATTGCCTTGTCTCTCACATCAGGTAAATCTTTATGGTATTTTGATTCTACTTGTTGTAACCATATGACTCATGATACTCACATCTTCTCTCCCACACAATCTTCCATCTCCAAACCTTTAATTCAAACTGCCAATGGTTCACATATGCATGTTAATGCTGTAGGACAAGTTTTCACATCTTCTATATCACTTTCTGACACCTTTCATATTCCCAACCTTACTCTAAATCTTATCTCTGTTGGTCAATTATGTGAACTTGGTCTTACTATTACTTTTTCCTCTTCTGGTTGTCATGTGCAGGATCCACAGACAGGACAGATCCTTGGGATAGGCCGTAAGGTTGGACGATTATTTGAACTTATCGACCTTCATCTACCCAATTCTCCTCATACTTCCGTTGCTGCTTCTACTACTCCTATCAACCTATGGCATGCTCGTCTAGACCATACGTCTATAGGACGTCTTCGTCCCTTAGCATCTTTTGGTAAACTAGGATCTGTTTATATTTCTGATAATGTAAAATGTTTGCCTTGTCAATTGGGAAAACAACCTGCTTTATGTTTTAATAAAAGTGATTCTACTTCTGTCTCCCCTTTTGACTTAATTCATTCTGATGTTTGGGGTCCATCCCCACATCCTACTATGGGGGGATGTGTTTACTTTGTCATTTTTATTGATGATTATTCAAGATTCACATGGATTTTTCTCATGAAACATAGATCTGAATTACCCAAAATTTATTATGATTTTTCCCAAATGGTTAAAACCCAATTTTCTCAAAATATCAAAGTACTTAGAGCTGATAATGCTATGGAATATAAAGAAACAAAGTTTTTAAATTTTCTTCGACAAAATGGGACTCTTTCTCAATATTCTTGTCCTAGCACATCTCAACAAAATGGAAGAGCTGAGTGAAAACACAGACATATTCTTAATACTGTTCGCACTCTCCTCATTTCTAGTTCTTGTCCTGAACGCTTTTGGGATGAAGCAGCTCTTACACTTGTTTATACCATCAATCGTGTTCCCATTCCTATTATTCATAACCAATCCCCTTATGAGTGTCTCTATAGTACTTCTCCATCTTATGAACTGATCAAAGTGTTTGGTTATGCCTGTTTTGTTCTTCTTCACCCTCATGAACGCAATAAATTAGAACCTCGTGCTCGCCTTTGTTGTTTCTTAGGGTATGGAATAGAACACAAAGGTTATCATTGTTGGGACCTTATCTCTAAACGATTGCGCATCTCTCGTCATGTCATCTTTTGGGAACATAAAATGTTTTCCTCTATTTCCTCATTTCATGTCTCATCTCCTACATCACTCTCATTTTTAATGATCTAACTATTGATTTATTTCCCCTTGACATTGCTCCATTACCCTCACCATCGTCTACTACGGCTTCTCCTGATGTGTATGCTCCTTCTGTTGATCCTACCATAACAACATCTTCTGAAGACCAACTACCTGATTGTCCAGAGTCATCACTTTGTTGTTCTACTCGTGTAAGTAGTCTTCCTTTTCATCTTCATGATTACCAATGTTTCTCTACTATTTTGTCTCATTATGAACCCCAAAACTATAGAGAAGCTAGTTCTAACCCTCATTGGCAGTAAGCTATGATAGATGAATTACAGGCATTAACAAAAGCACATACATGGGATCTTGTTGATCTTCCATCTAATAAATCTTTGATTGGTTGTAAGTGGATTTTCAAAATCAAAACTCATTCATATGGGTCTATGGAACGATATAAAGCTCGTCTGGTTGCAAAGGGTTTTACACAGGAATATGGAATCGACTATGAAGAAACGTTTTCACATGTAGCTTGCCTCACCTCTGTTCGAAGTATCATTGTTTTTGTTGCTGCCCGAAATTGGAACATGTTTCAAATGGATGTCAAAAATGCTTTTCTCAATGGAGACATAACTGAGAAAGTTTATATGAAACCTCCTCCTGGATACACTCATTCACCTCATCAAGTATGCAGACTTCATCGTGCTCTATATGGCCTTAAACAAGCTGCTCGGGCTTGGTTTGCTAAATTCAGCTCTACACTTACTGAATTTGGTTTCACTTCCAGTTCTTATGACTCTGGTCTCTTTATTCGGAAGACTTCCACTGGTGTAACACTTCTACTCCTTTATGTAGATGATATGATCATAATAGGGAATAACTCTAATTGAATTATTGATCTCAAGCAGTTTCTGAGCCATCAATTTGAAATGAAAGACCTTGGTCGTCTCCACTACTTCTTGGGCCTAGAATTCTCATCTGATTCTCAAGGATATTATCTCTCTCAAGCAAAGTACTCATCTGATATTCTTAATCGGGCTGGCCTTACTGATTGCAAAACTGCATCAACACCTCTAGAAACCAATGTCAAACTTACTCCATTGGATGGTATTATTCTCTCAGATGCCACATTATACAGACAACTAGTAGGCAGTCTTGTTTATCTCACAGTCACTCGTCCTGACATTGCCTATGTTGTTCATCTGGTTAGTCAATTCATGTCTGCTCCACGGTCTACCCATTATATTGCGGTTCTTCGCATTCTCCGCTACATCAAAGGCACCATGTTTCATGGTCTCCACTTCTCAAACAAGTCTAATCTTCTTTTTTCCGCCTACTCTGATCCTGATTGGGCAGGTGACCTAACTGATCGTTGCTCTACTATTGGATATTGTTTCTTTCTTGGAAACTCTCTCATATCTTGGCGAACCAAGAAACAATCCCTCACTTCTCGATCCAGCACTGAAGCTGAATATCGTGCTCTTACTGACACCACTCAAGAACTTCTTTGGCTTCGTTGGTTACTTGCTGATATGGGTGTTCTCCAATCAACTGCAACAATCCTATATTGTGACAATCAGAGTGCTATTCAGATTGCTCACAATAATGTATTTCATGAACGAACAAAACATATCGAGATTGATTGTCATTTTGTTCGTCAACATGTTCTTCAAGATACTGTTTGTCTCAAATCAATATCCTCCACAGATCAAACAGTTGACATCTTCACTAAATCTCATCTATTAGGCAGATTTCAAGAATTAGTTTCCAAACTCAAGTTGATTGTTTTTCTTCCTCTTTGAGTTTGAGGGGGGATGTTAAGTTATATTTGATATTGTAATTCACTTATACTTCACTTGTACTACACTTGTATTATTTCACTTGTACTACACTTGTACTACACTTACTATTTCACTTATACTATACTTGTACTATTTCACTTGTACTATACTTGTACTATTTCACTTGTACTATACTTATACTATTTCACTTGTACTATTTCACTTGTACTACACTTACTATTTCACTTGTACTACATTTACTATTTCACTTGTATTACACTTGTTACAACTCTATAAATAGAGTTCTCTATGTATATTCTAAAACACATTAATACAACATTAAATCATTATTTCTTCTTATCTCTCTATACTCTTCACACATAGCATCCCACGATATCACGGAAGGCTCACCACAAATTTCAGTAAATAAATCGAGAAAAAAACTTCTGTGAGAACAAACCTAACAGACACATTTGGCCACAAAACCAACAAAACTGAATCACAATCCACCAAATAGATGAAACTCACTGAGAGATATGATTCCAATAAGATCAAACTCATGGAAAGAAACGAGACAATACAGAGAACTACATGAAAATAGAGCATAATCACAATAGGAAGATCGAAATCTTAAACAGAAATGGCAAAGAAAAAAAACTAACGTAAATCACGTTCACTGTTTCAAAGCTTCTCTCAAACTGATGGAAAGGACTCAAAAACCAGTTCAAAGCAACAGACCAAGCTCATAAACACCTAACTTTCACTGAGAAAAGCCCCAATCTGCCTTGCTGTATCCAAGGCAAGCAAGGACAAATGAAAATCAGCAAAGGCGAGATGATCAATTAGAAAAATCGAGAAGAGAATCAATGAAAAATGATGAAGAATGGTAGAGAGAGGTGAAGATTTAGGAGGAATGTCAAAACCCTAGTAGAGTTTCTCTTTTTTTTAAGTTTCTAAGCTATTTTGGGTGTGTAGAACTTAGAAAGAAGTGATTTTGGAAATCTGTCGTCCACCGCTGCAAAGTAATTTAAGAATTGTGCAAATGAGTAGCAGTAAATAATAATATAGCAATGATAGTATAAGTGCATTAAATGATACACGGATAAACAAATTAAACAAAGATATGAAAGACAAAATAATATATATACATATATATATATATATATGTATAAATGAATTTTCTCGATCTGTTCATTTATGAAATTATAAAATCACATTTTCTGGTCAAATTGTCATTTTTGTTTTTATATTTTTTATTTACCCATTAGGTCAGTCTGGGTGGCTCTTTATATATACCTAATTCACCTATATTTTAATTCATCTTTTTTTCCGATGATTTCATATATATATATATATATATATAAAAGGATATGAAAGTTATTTTCCAGATTGTTTAAAAGTAAAAGTAATAAGTTTAAAACCAATTAACTAAAATAAGAACTAAACGGGCAAAAAGTGGAGAAAATAAAAACTAGAATCAGTCGTAGTATCTGCAGAAAACAAAAAATAACAATCGAAAACAGATTTATGATTAAAATAAATAAGTTAAAAGGAGGGATATTTTGAGGCCGTTAAAAATAAAATAAATTTAATAGATTAAAATAATAACACTAGTAATTTAATGTAATTTATTTTAATTTGAATTACGTTTACGAGATAAATTTCAAAAAAAATATTTCTTATATTAATAAAATTAATGGGTATAAAGTGAAAAATAATACGAAAAATTGAGATAAACTAAAATAGTGACACAAATATTTATAGAACTCATTATTTTGTCACTCTAATTTTAGAAAAATATCTCAAATATTTTTCTAAAATATTTTCTCACTCTATCACACAACATTATTTTTCATCAAAAAAAAATTATTCATTTGACTTTGTTTTCCTTATCTTCTTTTAGTGGGTCTCTCTAGACAAAAACATTACTTATTTATAGGCAAAATTCCAACTAATAAAGTCAAATGTAATTAATGAAATTACACCTAATTTTTTATTTTTTTTCTCAAATGTAGTTAATGGGGCTATACCTATATTTTTTTTATTTTCTTTCCCTTCTATGTGAGCGAGACCTACTAAACTCACTCTCCCGACTACATGGAGGGCTCCAATAACCCAACAATTAAACGACAATATTTAAAATTTTACCTTGGAAGAATTTTCGTCAACATGTTTGATCCATTTTCCTTTGTATGGATTTTCTGAAGTTGTAGTAGTTTTTTTTTCCATTATATTGCTAATCTAGTGATATCTCACATAAATATGTTTTGATCTTGAGTGAAAAGAGGCATTCTTTCTAAGATGGATAGCACTCTCACTATCACAAAATAATTGGTAATTGTCTTGCTGCAACCCAAGTTCTTTTAGGAACTTTTCATCTATAGAAACTCTTTACATGCTTCTGTTGTTGTTATAAACTTTGTTTCTATAGTAGATAGTGTAACACATTTTTGTAATTTTGATTGCCATAACACAGCTCCCCCTGTAAATGTAATCAGGAAACATGAAGTGGATTTTTTGGAATCCACATCGCCAACCATAATTGCATCTGTGAATCTAACTAACACAGGTTTTTCATTTCCAAAACATAGGCATATTTTGAAAGAACCTCAAAGATACCTGAAAATCTATTTCATGGTAGCCCAATGTTCCTTTCTACGATTTGAAAGGAATCTACTCACAACTCTAACTATATAAATGATATCTGACCGTGTACAAACCATGGCATACATCAGACTTCCAACTGTTGAAACATATGAAACCTTTTCCATCTCTTCATTCTTTTTTTTTTGTAGAAGGGCTCTACTTAGAACTTAGCTTAAAGGAAGTAGCAAGAGGACAACTAATCGTTTTACCTTTGTCCATATGAAATCTCTGAAGTAATTTCTCAATATACTTCTCCAGTGACAACCATAATTTCTTGGTACTTATGTCTCTAATAATACTTATGCCAAGAATTTGCTTTGTTGGCCTTAAGTATTTCATGAAAAAAGACTTACTCAACGGTTTTTTCAAGTTGTTGATTCTGAAAATATTTCGGCCAACAATCAACATATCATCCATATAGAGCAAAAGAATAATGAAATCATCATTACAGAATTTCTGCACAAAAAACAATGGTCTGAAGTAGTCTTTTTGTAACCTTGCTCCCCTATAACAAACTTAAACCTCTTGTACCATTATCTTGGTGCCTGTTCTAAGACGTAAAGGCTTTTCTTCAATTTGCAAACATAATCCTCTTCTCCCTTTTGCTTGAAACCTTATAGTTTCTCTATGTATATCTCTTCTTCCAAGTCACCATGTAGGAAGGCAGTTTCGACATCCTTTTGTTCAACCTCTAGGTCAAGACTTACTACTAACCCTAACATAGTATGGATGGATGTCATTTTCAAAACTAGTGATAAAATCTTGTTAAAGTCAACTTCTTTTTCTTTAGATGAATCCCTTGACAATAAGTATGGCTTTGTATCACAAACTAGAATTGTGTTTTTCATGTTTCACCCTGAATACTCATTTATTTTTCAAAGCCTTATTCCCTTTGGGTGGCTTCATTAACTCAAAATTTGTGTTCTCATGCAAGGACTTCATCTCATATTGCATGGCTTCAATCCATTTTTGTTTGGATTTGAAAACCATTTCTTCTTTATAACTCTCAGGTTCTCCCACATCAATAAAAGTTACATACTCATCTATAGGATATGTGGTAGAGGGTCATCTTAGTCTTTCACTTCTTCTCAATGGAACAGGAGAAGACATAGGTGTTGGTGTTGGATAATGAACATCATCTTATCCCTCGTCTTCAAAATCAACTTCTATGAAAGCATCATCTTTATCAGGTGGATAAACTTGGTCTTCATCTCCAGCTTATCTTGACACTATTGTTGGAGGAATTAATTCCAAATTTAATGAGTCACCATTGAAATTAGGAGCATCCTTCTTCATTTTGATAATATCTTCAATGGTCTCATCTTCACCAAATACAACATCACAGCTCCTGACAAGTCTTTTTACAATCGGATCATAAAATCTATAGTCAAATTGATCTTGACCATAACTAATAAAAATACGTTGTCTTGTCTTGGCATCAAGTTCCGATCTCTCATCCTTGGGGATATGAACAAATGTTTTGTAGCTAAACACCTGTAGATGACCATAAGAAACATCCTTTCCTGACCACACTTTATTTGGAACATTTATCTTGAGAAGAGTATAGGGTGAAAGATTCAACACATGTGTAACTGTGAGTATGGCTTCACCTTAGAAAGTTTTAGGAAACTTTGCATATGAGAGTAGACATCTAACTCTCTCCATCAGTTCTGTTCATCCTTTTAACTAAGTCATTCAACTATGGTGTCTTTAGAGGTGTCATCTAATGCCGAATACCATGCTTTTTGCAATAAGCATGAAAATGTCTTGTATATTCTTCACCATTGTCTGTTCAAATGCACTTCAACTTCTTCCCAAACTGTCTCTCAACTAAGGCATGGAATTCTTTGAAGACATCTAGCACCTGATCCTTTGTCTTTTGAAGATATACTCATGTCTTCCTTGAATAATCATCAATGAAAGTAACAAATTATTGAGCACCACCAAGTGACTTTGGTATTAGTCCACACACATATGAATGAATTAGATCTAAAATATTATTCATTATGGAAGGAAGGGAACTCTTGAAAGAAACTCTTGAAAGCAACTCTGTTTTGCTTTCCTGCTAAACAATCAACACATTTCTCCAAATGTACTTCATCCATTCCAGGCAGTATCTTCTTCCTGACTAAACTTGTCATGTCTTTTTCACCCATGTGATTGAGTTTCCTATGCCATAATTCAGCTGCATTGTTTTTCCCCATGGTATTTACTATATTAGTGGAAAGCTTTGTTTGCATTATATACAAATTTGTATGATTCTCACCTCTAGCCAATACTAAGAAGCCTTTTGTAAGTTTCCATTTGTTGTAAATAAAAAAGATACAATATCCTTCATTTGCAAGTTTACGTACAAAGATCAAATTCAGGTGCATATCTGGGATATGCTTGACATTTTTTAGAAATAGTCTAGTTTCATTCTCTATTTCCAAGCAAACATCTCATCTACCAACAATATTTGACAGGTCTTCATTTTCCATTTTAGCAACACCAAAACTTTCAGGTGTGTATGATAAGAAAAATTATCTACATGATGTAGCGTGAATTGTAGCACCACTATTAATCACCCAACTAGTCTCGTGTGATGCAAGATTGAAAAAATCTTCATCATAAATGATATTGAATTCTTCTATGATATTTGTGTGCTCATCATCACTGTTGTCATCTTTATTCACTACTTTCCCTTTGTTCTTTTCATGTTCCTTCTTGAACACCTGGAAAATTTTCTTAATGTGACCCTTCCTCTTACAGTGATGGCATTCAACATTGGCATTTTTTTTATTTTCCTCTACTCTTGCCTTTGGGTTTATGTTCTCTATACTATATCTTTCCTCTAAACTTTGTGATAAGGGTTTGTGCTTCTAACTCTCTCTCCCTATTTTGTTTATCATATGACAATAGGGCTTTTACAATAACTTCAAACTGCATCTTTTCTTTCGCATAAGTCAAAATTGTTATGAGATGATTATATGATGAGGGTAGTGATGTCAACAACATCACAACTTTCTCTTCGTCATCGAAACTCACATTGAATCTTGCTAAGTGAGAAAACTTGTTGTTGAAATTGCTAATGTGCTACATCATGCTTACATTATCTTCCTTCCTCATCTGTTATAGCTCCTTCCACAAATAAAATTTATTGGCAAGGTTATTCGACATGTACAGGTTTTCTAAGGTCTCACATGTTTCTTTTGCAGTCTTGCAATTTTTTTATTTAATATTTTATAAGACACTATCTAAGATATTTAAACAGATTGTACTGGTTGCAATCTCATCTATCTCCTCCCACTGTTCCTCGGTGATGGTTGCTTCCTTCTTTTCTTTCCCCAACAACGCCTTATAGACCTTCTATTGAACGAGAATCTCCTTCATCCTCATTTTCCATAAAGAGAAATTATTATTGTCATTAAACTTCTCAATATCTACCTTCTCACTTGACATTTTTTTTCATTGTGTTTCTTTTTCTGCAAATAAATGCGCCTTGGATCTAATAAAATCTTTTTTGATGTGACAAATCAGTCTATATTGCAACCACAAAATATATTAAAAATTTTACTAGGCCAACTTTGATACCAGTTATTGGGACACAATGGGTAAAAATAAAATAAATTCAATATAGTAAAATAATGATACCAACAATTTAAACCTGGGTTACTCTTTAAATTGGGCTACGTACAAGGGACAAACTCTAAAAAATATTTCTTCTACTAATAAAATTAATGAGTACAAAGTGAGAGATGGTATAAAAAATTGAAATAAACCCAAAATAATGACACACAAGTATTTCCAAACTCACTATTTTGTCACTCCCCTTTTAAAAAAATATCTCAAATATTTTTTTTAAATATTTATCTCAAATATTTTTTTAAAATATTCTCTCTCCCTCTCTCACACATACAACACTATTTTCATCGAAGAAAATTGTTACTTTGGATTTGATTTGCTTCTCTTCTTTTAGTATGTCTCTTTTAAGATAAAAACATTATTTATTTATAAGCAAAATTACAATCATGTACCAAAGTCAAATATAATTAATGGGATTGCATTTAATTTTTTTTAATTTTTCTCAAATGTAATTAATGGGATTACACTTATATTTTTTTATTTTCTTCCCCTTTGACGTGAGCCCTACACTATAGTAACATAATAGAAAAAACATATTAATATAATATGCTTAATAACCCATTGAATAGAATAAAAGAGCAACAATACTACAGAAACAGATGAAAAGTGCTAAAAACCATTTATGGTAAACCATAAGAGTTATTAGAAAAACCCAGAAATATGTGAAAATAAGATATAATAAGAAACTTGTTTGTCCTCGGAAGAAACTTATCCTCAAATTGTAGGAAAAAATAGTAATGAATAAACAAAATTTTACTTCGTATATAAATCTAAATTAATCAAAATATAAGGAAACATAAATTGAAAATTATAATGAAATTTAAAGAAACAAAAAAATTTAAGAAAGACCAAGTTTCATATTACTCGGTTGCCTTAAGATAAGTATTTTTCCTCACACAAAATTTGAGAACTAAGGAAAAAATATTTCTCAGAATAAAACAATAAATTAGCAAAGTTTGAACATACAAATTGAATTTGTACATGTACTCTCTATCACATTAAAACCTATCTCTAGAGCAATTTTTAGGAGAGAAATAATGTTTGTAAGAAAAAAGGATTAGGATGGTTGCTATATTTTTTGTCTCTTTTCTCTCATATGTATAACCAATTGTTAAATTTAGGAAAAATTAGATTGCACAAGGTTTATCAAAATTAAATGACATTCATGTCCAAGGACTTACAAGAATTCGATTAGAGTTTCGGATTTTTAGGCTAGACATCCAAGGATTTTCATTGAGACCCTCTCGGAAGTACTTGAAGATCTAAATCTGAAATCCCCGGCTAATTGTAGGATAAGCCTTTAATGTATTGTTAGTTAATGTGTTTTAGTTTTCTTATGCTATACAAACACAAAACAACTATATTTTTCCTTCTCAATGAAATAACTTTGAGACTCAATTTATGATTCATTCCAAGATTGTTTTGAGCATGTAAATATATTTTGAATCCCTCGTGGAGGAGAACCCAAATTAATCAAGACCACACACTTATTTCAAATAAAACTACAAAAATAATAAAAAATAAAACATGATTATTTATAACAATCATAATTATTTATAATAACTATGAGTCTATTAGATACAACTTTAAATAGAATGAGATGAGATATGATAATTTTAACATATGAACTTATTAAAAATAATAAATAAAACATGAAATGGGTTAAGACAACTCACTCTACATGTATAATCAAAACTAACACAGGAGCCATTTTACAATAAATTTTGCACCATAATTAAAATCAATTTTTTATTCATCTTCAACCCAGACATCAAATATTATACTAAAAAGTATATTTATTTTATAAAATGCAATATTTTTTTAAAGTTACACCAAAAGTTGTATTTAGTAATTTTTTTACTAATTTTATATCATATATATAATTTTAATTTATTATATGTAATAAAAAATTTAGAAATTTTTCATAAAAAAAACATGCAATGTGAACAATATTGGTGAGATAAATAATGTTATATCAAATTTGACAAAACACTATTCATCACATCGAATTTGGTACAAGATTTAGTGTAGGGTTTGAGTAACTCTACACTAAAATTTGCAACAAATTTAGATATTTGGTGTAGGGTTGGAATTGGTCATGGTCTTCAAATTACATCAAGTTCGATACTTTCTTTACCGCAAAGTTGAATGAGCCGTTAATGATTTCTCTTTTTTTATATAGAGTAAGGATGAAAAAAGATCCACCAAATCAGAGTTTCACAAATATTTGATCAATGTAATCCACTTTGGATAGAATCAAAATGGATCATTCTCGAATTAAATTGGATCATGATTCTTATATAAGTTTAGCGGATCAGATTGGATCAAGACGTATCAATTCGTGGATCGAGCTAAGTCGAATTGATTCATGGATTAATCCAAATCTAAATTTTTTAAAACTATAATTTTTACAAGAAAGTTTCTTAAAAATGTAATGTTTTAATTTTTAGAAAAAAAATGAATTTTTTTTCAACAATTCGGATGGATAGTGGATATCTATTAATCTACAGATCAATATCTGATTTGATTCATATGATATATAGATCAAAACAAACTGATTTTTTTGAACAACAAATCGGATCAAATCATCGCAGGATATAATTAGGTCATCATCAGATTGGATCCATTGTCATCTCTAATATAATGGCTACATATTGATAATCGGTGGGTGAAGCCACGAAGGGTTTAATGATTGGGCTCAATTAGCATAATAAATCATGCGTTTTGGGCCATATAACACAACAATGATCCATCAAATTAAATAAATGGTACGGAGAAAATTGAAATATCGGAAGGAAAAGACGTTATCAAAAGCTGGAAAGGAAGTTCTGTTATAGGCAGTGATTTAGCCTATACACATATAATATGATTTTTTTTCTTTTGGTCAGTCACATATTCTTTAATTTACAAGTTTTATAGAAAAATTTATGGTAGGGATTGGACCTCGAGTAAAATTTCATCATTCGGATGACATGGGACAAGTTGTGCAAGCCTAATGTTGTAGGTGGGATGGATTTTAGGAATATTTCCTCTTTCAGCCAATCTCTTTAATCAAAACATTGATGGAGCTTAGGTGACAAGTGTTCTTGAGGCTAATACTCCATATACTTCTTTTCTCTCGAAAAACATCTTATGAAGGGCACTAGATAAAGGGTTAGTAATGGTTGGAAGGAGAATTTGGTTTGAAATTGCTTTCTAGAACATGTGATTGAGGTAATCCTGTCGGCATAAGAATAGTCTGATCTGAGTGTATAGAAGAAAATTTGACTTTCAATTAAGTCGAGCTATCGGCTACCAAAAGATATCAAAAGTACGGTGCAAAATAAAGGGAAGTGTGGTTCTGAATGTAGCAACTTCTCAAACCAGAACTGGTGGACCAGACCTTGAAAGTCTCCAATAAGGTCAAGAAATTTATATGGAAAGCTTGTAATAGTGTTCTCAATCCAGACAAATTATATATAATTGAAAAATAACATATCAATTGTATATACAGTGTATAACATATTTAGAAGAAAGAATATTTTTTACAACAGATCTGTTATATTAATTCATACCTCTCTCCTTGAGTGCTAAAAAAGCACAGCAATTTTGCTCCATGATTGGATCTTCCTAGCCCATTAGCCGTGTACTGTTTCGTGGAAATGCAAGCCGTGTAACATTGTATCCAATACATATGGGAGATATGGAGAAAACAATAGCGAATACTTCTACAAATTCAAAATATGCATCTTATAATGAAAATTCCATTCATTAACATCTCATAGAAATAGAGCTGCTTCCCTATGTGAAACATAATAAAGGAGAAGTTATTTATAATCGATAGATCCATCAGCAACAATCTAAATCAAACATCATTTGGAAGCAGAAAGACCAACATATAATTACCATGACAGAAGCATTATTGATGCATCAAACATCAATTCAACATCATAATTCTTCAAACATGCGTGTTGTACAGAAATCCTAGAAAGATTAAGCCACAGATAGTACAAATTTAAACTAATTCGAGTTCGACTAAAATGACAAGAAAGAAACAATAAAGTAAACTACTATAGAGCCAAGGATGAGTTGCCATTTGGAATTCAGCAGCTGTTTGCCTTTTTTATGGCAATTACATGCTGCTATGATGCTATGATGACCGTGGAGGGTCACATCATTCACTAGAGGGTAGAAAGATGATGGTTCACATCCCCACGCATACCCATTAAGTGAGTTTGTATGGTCCCACCAATGTGAACAGGGTAGCCAGAGAACCTGAAATCTGGTTGCTGCCGAAAGATATTGTCACTGTTTGAGGCACTGGCGACTTCTGAACAAGAGGTGGTAAAAGACCCATCTCTGTAGATTTCATGCTGATGAACTTCAGGTTCTGAAACATTCCCACTCAGATGTAGCTGAGCAAAGCCTGAGCAATCCAGTCCATGCTTAGTCCGAGTAGGTTTGGATTGTTGGTTCTTAGTATTGAGAAAGCGTCCACCCGATCCTCTAGCCCTCTTTAAAGCATGAAGATGCCGAGATTCATGAAGATATGGCTGCATATATTCACATGATCAGAGAAACTCTTATATGTCATTCAAACAAGCAAGTTACACCAATTCATATGACATGCTTCACTATAATCGATAATCTGATAATACAGAAAGGGTGGAAATTATCAGAGGATACCTTCCTATTTTTGACATGTTTGTTTTGAGCTTCAAGCTTGGCACGATACTGTCTGCGCCTGATAATTGCTTGAAATTGCTTCGCATTGACATAAATGGGCTCATGTTCTGCCATATCAACAGGCAAAGGTACTCGAGCTGAAGTCACTCCGATCATCTGGGGATTATGAATCTGGTGAAATCTCAATGATAAATACCTCATGTGATGATAAAAGTGAGAGTACTTCTTTGTGGAGAACACCACAGTTAGGTTGGTTGTATTAGTGTCAATCATTGATTAGTAACAGATCAAGGAATCAGAATCCATATTAAAATTAAGGATAATCCACAGGGTTTTAAACACACAGGAATTAAAAATGATTATCTGCAAATTTTTCGATTTTCTTCCAAGCCTAGAAAACATCCTCAAGAATACTATCACTACCATTGGCATCTGCTTTGCAAGTCTCAACCGAATAAAAAAAAAAGTCTTCAGTTATTATATAGAAAACATGAAACTCTAGGGCCTTAGAAACAATTATAATGAAAGCAGATAAAACACAAAAGAAGCAAAGCATAGAAGCATGGTCCAAACACATGTTTAATAGAAATGTTCATCGTCTAGTGACCTTTATGATTTTCAATACATATACAAAAATAAATTTCTTTGAATGAGTTCAAAAGTAGTAAGGAGACTCAAAATTGAACACGTGTTCAAAAATGAATCTCATTTAAAACATATGTTCAAGCGTAGTTTCTATGGCTCAAAACCTAACTTGAAAGCATAACATCATTCGTTGGAGTTCCGACAACTGTCAACCACTGGAATTTTCGGAGCTCCAATGACCTTTGTACTTTTGAATGCGTGTAAAAAAAACCAAAATATTATTAACATGTGCCCAAAAGTTGTGAGAGGTCAAAAATAAAAGCACATGAGTGTCATCTTAGGCAATTTTCCCTACAAAATATTCTCAATGAAGAATCCAACAATCAGAGATGCTTGGGAAGCTACCATTAGGCATAAACAAAGGTCCTTTTCAAGCTAATAAAGGAAGCAACAAAGTGAAAATTATTATGTACGCAAGATAAATTATTTTAATTTTTATTTATGATTCTTATGATGGTATCACAACTGCAATAAACTTGATGGAATTTTTTTTATAAATAATAGCTTTAAAAGTCTACCGAAGTAGCATAGGCTGTTGATTATGCATTTGGAATGAACAGTCCCATTGGAGAATAAATTGTTGAATTGTGTTTCCTTAGGTTTCCTTTTAAAGTTACTAGTCTTTTACGGTGAAAGTGTCATTTGGGTTTTTAGTGTCTCAGTGTCACTTCATAAACCCAACCTAGAAGTTACCAACATATAATGGATAAACACACTTCCAAAAATTATAATTATAAACCGAGATTCACAGTACTAATCACCGCTTACCATAGACTGAGGTCCAAAAGGAGCAGCCATTAAACCACTAAAAATTGGTTCAGCATACTGGAAAGGAATGCGAGCCTGAAAATATGCCACTAGAGATGTAAGTTTTTCATCTGCTCTCATAGCTAGTGAACCTCAGAGTAAGGTCAACTTACAATTGCTTGGCTGTAATCAAGTTGTGATGGGAAGACAAAGTCCTGAGTTCCCATGGATGTAGTTGTTTTGATGTGGCCTCCAACAAGCTTGCCCTGGATTCCATTAGATTCTGAGGAAGTTGAAAATTATTCAAATTAGATTTAATTTTCAAATAGTAAAAAGAAAGTGCTAAATCCTATAAATGTACACTGAATCCCTATAACCTCTCTTATATATCATGGTAAGTAGAATGAAAGCAAATAAAGAGTAACTGGTTAATCTTTCATTGTCCATTATAAGTGGTCAGATACAGCATGGCATGCTTGTTCCTTTAACAGGTTTACCTGTTTTCCTGAGCAATGAATTCATTGTGAAAATCAAGAGAGTATCACAGAGCACTAACCAATAAGAGGGTAAAACAATGTGGCCAAAGATCTGATCAACTAAGCACAAAACCCTTCCTTTTTGTTTTCTTTGTTTGGGAGGGAGGGGGTGAAATGTAATTATGTACCTGAATGTGATGAAATGATGCCTTGTCCATACAGGTTGCTCTCTTTCATGCTAGCAACTTCTGAATGAGATTGACCGGTTGATTGAGTTGAGGATGAATCCTGATCATGAAATTGAAAGGTCAACTGCTTGGCATTATGACAATGTTTTGCTGGAACTCCCATCTTTAAGCTTAGACTATTGGAAAGAGATGATTGTTGGACATGAGATTCAGTTGAATTATCCCACGATAAACAGTCAGCAATTAATGGAGATTCCATCTGGGCAGAGCAGATACCAGAATCATTCTTGCCCAATTTCTGCATCTTCTTAAACTACAATTCAAAGTGACTGTAAATTAAGGCAATAAACTTTTTAAAGCTTCAACTTTGTAGAAACAAGAAAAACCTGAATATTGAGTTTGCGCATTTATCAGCAACAAGACACCAAATTTGATATAAACTGCCACATTGTGCTATAATTTAATCAAAACGAACATAACCAATTGGGCAAAAAAACAAAATTACTTTTAAGCATTGAAAAAAAAATTTCAAACTACGGCTTTTATATATACCAACTAAACTTATAAGTTGATAGTGAACACAGTAAGTCCGTAAAAAGAAACACCAGTTTAAATATTCCCCAAAAGAGACCAACAAGAGTTGGGATTAGAGAATACATTAATAGATACAACATCTAATCTTGTTAGCTCACTACAACCTCCTTCTATATGAGAGAAATCAAACATTGATTCAAAAAGATGGATAAAAATCAAAAGTATTTTCAAAATGGGAAACCAACAAGAGTTGACAGCATTGAATTCATTAGTACATACACCATCCAATCTCGTTCCCCCCACTCTCACCCCCTTCCCTGTGGAATACAGAGAACTTTGATTGGAAATGATGAAGAACAATTATATGCATACATCGCTAACATGCAGACAGTGCTTTCACTGCCTCCATCTTAATTGCTACCTCTAGTGTTCCAAATATACTTATTATCCTCAGTTTTCTAAGTCATGCCAACCCTAGCTGGCTTCAGAATCCAAGGCAAATATACCTTAATAGCACCATAGGCAGTATGGAACTTCCTATCCAAGTACTAAATTGAATGGGGAATTCCACCCAAAACAAAATGTATCATAAACTTTAGTTTATCATAAACAAGAAAGCAATAGATCTAGAATTTAAGATAAACAAGAAAGCAACCAGAATTCAAGACAATAACTACACATTAGTTTATCAATGATCCAGTATAACAATGAGGAAACCATTACATGCATATTAAACCAGGAAGAGCAAGAATATATCATATTGATAACTGAAAACCTAGTTAAAGGTGTCATTTCTAAAACATAAAAGTCAAAAATATATTAAGTGATTCATCAAACAGAAGAAAAGAAAAACATTATTTACCAACTAGGCAAAAGAAAATGAAGAAAAAATCTAATAATAGAAAAGAGAAACAGAGGATAACAGGATCAATAAATTGTGTCTCAGAAGAACAACACTTTTACCATTAGAAAAACCCTTGCTTGATTGGGAACCAACTTCAAAATGCTCAGATTTTAAATCTATCTTTCTGACACGCATATTAAATCATAAATTATTCTCTCAAATAACTATTACCAAATTCAAAAAACCCACCATTTCAATCGCAACATTGCTCCCAAAACGAGCTCCACCATGTATTTACAAGCAATGATATGAATATTATATCAACCATCCATATAAATACATTGGATTTACAAATGAATTTATCAAAACCAAATAAAAACCGGGAAAAGAAGACAAAATAAGTATACCCCAGATCAAGAAAAGTAGTTAGGAGAGTAAGAGATAGGAATAGAGATAAAGATAAGGACCTTTTTGGATTTGGTAGTCTTGAGGAAATAAGAAATGGGTTTTGTTGCAAGCTAGGTGCTATGCATGTCTTCTTCTCAACCCGACACAACACCTCTCTCTCTCTCTCTCTCTCTCTCCGCCTCTCCCTCTCCCTCTCCCTCTCCCTCTCCCCTTTTTCTTCTTAACTGAGAATAGAAGAGTTCTTGGCTTTGGTACTAAGTCTGAACTACACCTACAAATTCTAAAACGACAGACTTTTCGCATTAAAACACTCTCACATTCACAATCCCAACACCAACCCAAGCCCTGTCTCCACCTCCATCACCTTCCTACGTTCATTTTTCCTTGACTTGCTTTTTTAACTTCAAATAAATAAATCCATAAAATTAAAATATAAAGTTCTAAATAATTAAATAAAATATTAATAATAATGTTAATTTTGATATAATAAAAATATATAAAATATTTATTTTAACTTATTTGTAAATAAAATTATTATTACTAAGTTATTATTATTATAATAATAATTTTAATTATTACAATATCATCAACAAACATTAAAAATAACAAATAAAGGAAATGTACGTATATCTGTTGTTTAGGTTGTAACAGTACTTATGGTGTTTGTTGTAGTAGTAATAATTTATAACTATTTCCACTTCAAACCCATTATTTCCAAACTCCCTCCTTCAAGGCTGTATTGAACGAAAAACTTGATTTTTTTATATTTTGTTTTTTAGTCTAAATACTTTTTTATACAATAATTATTTTTAAATAATTATAAGTTTCACATATTTATAAGTTAAAATTTTAATTTTAATTTTTTTATATATTTAAATAAGTTAGGCAATCTCGAATCAATAATAATAACTTTTAAAGATGTATAAATTTATGTTTATATTCATTAAAATTTTATATATTTTTTAAAAATAGTAATTTATTCAAAATAATTAATTTTAACGAACATTTGAGTAAAAATAGACACCTAAATTTAAAGCCAATTACTATACCACCCCTAAAGATTTTTATGAATTTCAGTTGAGGTATTTAAATTGGCTTTAAATTTAGGTGTTTATTTTTACTCAAATGTTCATTAAAATTAATTATTTTGAATAAACTACTATTTTTAAAATTAATTATTCAAAATACTTAAATATTACTCCTATTATTGTTTTATTAATTATTGTTGTTGAAGGTGTTGAGTGATATTTTTAAAAATATATTTATTTTGGTAAAAAATATTTTTTATAAATAAAATTAAAAAAGAATAATTTATTCATTTCAATTTTTTTCCATTTTTTCCATTTTTTCTATCTTTTTCCTTTTGTTTTCTTTCTTTTTACTCCATTTCATCTTTTTCTCAGACTTTATTTATTTAGATAAGATTTTCTCTTATTTATTTTCACTAAAAATTAATCTCTAAAACTTAACTAAACTTAAATAATAAATCCTAAATTTTAAACTCTAAAAATTAATTAATAATCTTAAATTCAAGATAGGATAATGAGGAAGAAAAAAAGAAGGTAAAAGAGTAAAAATAAGAAAAAATTAAAATATCCTTTAATTTTTTGTGTGCAAATTTCTTTTTTGATCAAAATATTACCTTTTGAATATTTAAGTATTTTTAAGTACACCAAATAACTTATATAATAATAAGTTTCAAAAAATAATATGAGTGCTAATAAAAAAATATATTTTTAAAACATTATTATATCACTTGATATTGTATATATATTATTAAAATTTTAATAAAATACAATGGGTAACACATAATTTTGTGCCTCCCTAATATTATATAAAATTACTAGCTAATAACTATCACCCTCTTTTCTAGTGGCACCACTAAATTTTTTTGTGTGTTTTTTGTAAAGTCAGGTATATTATATATATAATAAAATATTTTATTTTAATTATATAAAAATTAAAATATAAAATTATATTTAATATTTAATTTTAAAGTGAACATGTTAATTCCTATAAAATAAATAATCAATTAAAAATACAAAAATAAAATAAAATACAAGTTCACATATGATAAAAATTTATAAGCAATATAGAGTAAAATTTATGAAAATATTATTTATTTGAATCAAACATTCATACAAAGTAAGGTAGATCATAAATAAGATAACATATAAAATATAAAAATATTTTCATATTAAAATACACTTTAAATTTTACTAGTTTTTACGACTTAATATAAATAAAACTCATGATTGTAAAATAAATTAAACAAATGATATGCATGATGTTTTATATTTAATATTAATAAAAATAAAATAAATATTCAAATCATATTAAGAGAAATAACTACATTATAATAATAATTCAACGATACTTAAACATATAAAGATATATTTAAAAATATAAGGATGCATTATTATTATTAAAAAAAACTTTCTTGGAACATAATTATGAGAACTTTAAATATGTCAATTTTATAAATATTTTATTAACTTTATTTTCATAAAAATC
The DNA here is from genome assembly GCA_037013495.1 of Hippophae tibetana. Classification (NCBI taxonomy): domain Eukaryota; kingdom Viridiplantae; phylum Streptophyta; class Magnoliopsida; order Rosales; family Elaeagnaceae; genus Hippophae; species Hippophae tibetana. Next base: position 122,618,489 of record CM072801.1, read on the forward strand.
ATTTTAAAATATTCACCGGAAGAAATAAATATATATGTTCTTTGATAATACATATTTATATATAATTGATGAAAATTATAAAATTTTATTAATTTCAAGAGATATCAAGATATGGATTATAGAAAATATTATTTTCTTTACTTAATGAACTATTATCGCTTTTTTTTATTATTATTTTATTTTTCCATCAATAATTAAGGTTATCTTAATTCATTGAAAACTTGAACTTTTAAAAAAACATTACTTATTTTTAACTTTCACACGTCTTATGTAAAAGAAAAAAAAATAATTATCACACTTACTCTAAAACGAATATTTTTAATGAAATAAATTAAAGAATTTCTTATATAAATTTATAACTAAAAAATTAAAATTAAATATAATTAAATATTTATTTATCCATAAAATTTAATAGTAAAATAATGATGTGAATGGTTCTCTAAATTATTTGTGTAAGGGTACACAGTACACTACACTTTTAATTTGAAATGTTTAAAAATGTAAAGTCACTATTTTTAACTTTTATTATTATCAAAGGTACTCTCATTAGATTATAACTTTCGGTAACTTTGAATTAACTACATCTATATATTTATGCAAATGCATCACATCTAAAAATTAATAATTCTTTTTTACATTTTGTGAAGTCTATGATTTTATGTATTCGAGTACGCTTATACATTATAAATTTTGTCATCATTTCAAATAAATCAGTAGAGTACTATCGGCTTGCTTTTGAAGTAATAACATGTCTACTTTCCACCCGTAACATGCGTTAATAAGTGAAACATAAACAGTTTTGAAAAAAATCTGTGCACTAACCCAACATGCTATTGTTTGATGGTAGACATCTGAGATTAGTCAAGAACAATGGATACTTTCTATTTGGGGTGGTGCTCTACCAATCAAATTGAGTCCAGTACTAAAATAATATGTAAATATATTATACGTATGCTATTTATATGTACGTCATGCAAAATGTAAAGAAATACTTATATTCAATATAACATTAACATATATATACATTAAATATTTTTTATTTACGCTTAGGATTTGATAAAATCATAAAATTTATGTCTCTTACTTTTAAACCTACTTGATGAAAATGCTTTGGTTAGTAAATAGACAAGTTGAATTTCTAAGTTAACATCCAACTTCTTATCTATCATCATTTCTTTAACAAAAAGAAATCTATTTTACATGCTTTGTTCTGGCATGTAAAATAGGATTTTGTTGCAAGAGTTAGAACCCTAATCTTTGATATTATTGTTGATCATGGTACTACTTTTTACTTGATTTCCATGAAATCAAGCTATTATCAAGAAATACGTAGAAAGTACTTGTACTCCTTTTGTCATCAATAGAACTTCTTTAATATGCATATGTAAAACATATCAAATCTAAATTATCTTACTTTTGAATCTATAAACCATAACCTTCTTTGAGATATCTAAACACTCATTTAGTTGTATCTTAATGCACATGAGTTGAAGAATGCATAAATTGATATATTTTATTTACTATGAATAAAATATTAGATGTTATAATAATACATACATCAACGATATTCTTACAAGTACGTATAAGGATCTGATAGAGAAAAACTATCATACTTAGATAGTTTTTTCCCTAAGCTAGTTGGTGTTACAACAAGTTTGGTATGATTCGTGCAAAAAGTTATTCAACATACTTTTTCTAACACAAAAAGAGAGAGTCTAACTTTCTTTTAACTTTAATACCCAAAAAGAAAGACAATGTAAGATCTTTTAAGGTAAATTTGGAATGAAGATCACTAATGAATTGTTGGATAAAAGTAGAATTGTTACATGTGATGATAATATCATTCATATAAATTAGAAGCACTGTCATAGAATGATCGATACTATGAATGAACATGAAGGCATCCATTTTGGATAGATGAAAACGCAACAAAATGAAATGATCCTTTAACTTGTCATACTAGCCTTTTTTCAACTTACACAGCATAAACTTTAAAGTACACCTCAAATCTTTGTGGTTATGACATATACACATCCTCAATTAGTGTCTATGGAGAAAGACATTATTAACATCAAGTTGCTTTATGTCTCAATTAGGACACATCCAAAGTAAGAACAATTCTAACAGTACTATGTTTAATGACAAGAAAAAATGTTTCAAAATAACTATTACCCTCAATTTGATTATAACCTTTGATTATTTATAATATATACATGATATTTTGGGTTTCAAATCACCAATCATAATAATTGTTATTTTAATAAAGTAATATGTGACTTTTGTTTTTAGAAAATTCACTGAATTACAATGCACCTCATTGACCAAGTGCATAGGGATGGCAATTTTTGTCATAATATAATTAACTGAATCAAACACGAATCGAATTAAATTTTAGTTAAATTCATACTAGCTCAAACAACCCCAAAAAATAGGGACGGATTTGAGTTGGGTTAGACCAATCAATTAGCTCAAATTGAAATAAAATAAAACTTATGTTAAAAATTAATTTTTAAAAAACCTATGTTAAACTAAAATAATTTTCTTATTTCTTTTAATCTTTATTGTTGACTCTCATAGGACCAAAACTCACTCTCATGTAGTCTTAAAGTATTGTCTTAAATGATTGAGATTATTTCGATTAAATCTAATGGTCAAAAATACATTAGCAACTATGTTAATTATTAGTGTTGTTGTGTAAAAGGGACCGAAAAACATATATATATATTATGTTTGTTATGCATATCACTACAAAGTTTTTGTTCGTCTTAACTTAGCCAAAGTCTTACAAGACAAGAAGACAAATTGAATTATAGTTTTACTATTATAAATTTCATTTTATAATATAAATTTTTAGTAATTATAGATTTGATTTTGAATAAGGATATGCTTAAGAGATTATTTGCTATTATGATATGCAATTATCATTTATTTTAAAAGATGCATCAAATGTAAATAGTTTTATAAGAGGTTTAGTCTTCGTAATATATAATGCTTGTTTATTAAGCCATACATAAAGATCATTTAACTAAAAAATATATACAATTAACATTTTTCCCCAATTTAGGTTGATTGAACTAGTTTATTTGTGTTTGATTCGTGTTCAAACTCACATTTACTAACTTAAATTAAATTTGATTCAAGCTAAAAGTTACTAGACCACGCAAATTATCATCCCTATAAAAGTATCACATTAAAAACACTACTAACAATGAATAGTTTATCTTTTTTATATATTACTTACAATTAGGAATGAGCAATTCTAAAACTGTAGTTATCTTTAAAAATAATACGATTTTTTTTCAAAAATAACTGTAAGCGATAAGAGGTGGGTCAGAGATGGTTATTGTAATATTAAAACTGTGGTTAATCTAAACCTAATATATACTAATATTATTATTTATATACATATAATTATATAATAAAATACATAATATTTGAAATAATTAGATTAAATTTTATTTATTATTGCTTTTATAGTTTTTATTTTACATAGAAACGTGTGCTAAATAGTTAAAAATAAAAATTAATGTCAATATTTTAAATAATATAGTAAGAATTATATTAACATTTTTTAATTTTTTTAAACTAAATATATTTTTGAATAAATGATTAAAAAATAAGAAGTGCGGTTAAATCGTGGAGAAACTATTACTGGCTCCTAACTAACTGTTATTAATCAAATATATTTCAAACTAATATAGAAGAATTATAGTTATTAACATAACCATTACCATCCATATGTGACAACACATTCCTATTCATAGTAACAAAACAAGTTACTATTGAAAATAAAAACATATGATAACAAAGGTAGTGCAGCCTCTAAGTCCAATAACTATTAAAAATATACAGCTTAATCTTGTAATTTGTAGGGTGAGATGAATTAGTCCTATAATTAATTTTTTGTACAAAACAAGGAATATTTTCATCGAATAATTTAAAATTACTAACATGGCGTATACATGGCCATTACATGAAAAGTTTATAGGGGCAATTTCATATTTGTGAATTAAAAGAAGAAGAAAAAGGAAAATTGAAAAATAAAAATCGAAACCCTTGTCGAACCCCTCTAGTGCTAGCCTTCCCCCTTGTCGAAACCAACCATCATCTTTGTCCTTGTTGAACATAGCCACCACCAAACACGATTAAACACCAAAAAATCAAGTTGTCGAGTCTTATTCCAAAGCTTAGCTCAAGGAAAGTCACTATGTTTTTGTAAACTTTTCGATTTTCTTCCAAGCCTATAAAACATCCTTAAGAATACTATCACTAGCATTGGAATCTTCTTTGCAACTCTCAACCACATAAAAAAAGGTCTTCAGTTATTATATAGAAAACATGAAACTCTAAGGCCTTAGAAATGATTTATAATGAAAGCAGATAAAATAAAAAAGAAGCAAAGCATAGAGGAATTGTCAAGTCGTCTTTTGCTAGAGTTGTTAAAGCTCTAGTGACCTTTATGATTTTCAATGCATATACAAAAATAAATTTCTTTGAATGTGTTCAAAAGTAGTGAGGGCACTCAAAATTGAACATGTGTTCAAAAATGAATCTCATTTAAAACATGTGTTCAAAAGTAGTTTTTATGGCTCAAAACCTAACTTGAAAGCATAGTATCATTCGTTGAAGTTCTAAAAACTATCAACCACTAGAGTTTTTAGAGCTCCGATGAACTTTGTACTTTTGAATTTGTCTAAAAAACAAAATATTATTAACATGCACTCAAAAGTTGTGAAAGGTCAAAAATAAAAGCACATGGGTGTCATCTTAGGCAATTTTTCCTAAAAAATATCATCAATGAAGAATCCAACAATCAGAGATGCTTGGGAAGCTACTATGAGGCATAAACAAAGGTCTTTTTTCTCTATTATTAAGGATAGTGATAATATTGAAGATGAGGTTAGACTACAAGAGTTATGTTTGAGGTAAATTAAGAAGGACCAAATTAGTTTGGTAAAAATCTATAGTTCTTTTTATTATTGCGATAGATTTGGATATTTTTGTAATGGTAGGTTATGAAAATGATTTGAAAGATATGTGTGAGCGAATGATTTTAAGAAATGGAGTATTATGGGTCATTAAAGAACGAATTTATTTAGTAATAATGAATGTTTTTCTATTTTATGTGAAAAACATGTGTGAAACTATATGTTGTTTATGTGTAAATGTCTAATACTATGAAAAATATATATATGTTTCAAATGTAACATTTTAATGTTACAGTATTAATGGTGCAATATTAAGAACCAATGTGGTAACAGTTTTGGTTTCGAAACCATACATCGGTTACAAAATCATATGAAACCAAAAGGTTCTTGATGGGAGAACTTTTATAAATACATTAGGTCCTCTCACTACTATTTGAAAATTAATTTGACATACACCATCAAACACAAAGAGTAAGTGTGCAAAACAAGAGAATCAAACCAAAAACCCATAAGAATTCCCGTGAAGCGGTGAAATTTGATCAATGGCAGGAGGTATGTTTTCAATCAATTTTTGCTTCTGTTGTGTTTAAATTTGTGTTCATATGGTTTCCTGAACATTTCTGGATCAAATTATGATCAACATTTGGTATCAGAGCCATTTTAAAAACACCCATATTTTTTCTCTATTTCACAAGGAACTAAGAATTTGGGTTTTTTATTTTCCTTGTGTTTTGATGCATTTGAAAATTATAAATTATTTCTGTGTTGATATTATAATGATCCTATGAATTGAAACTTGAAAAACCATGAAGAAAAAATAAATCCAATTTGTTGTTCTCGTTCATTGGAATGTATTAATTAACTTTTTATTTAAAATGATGTTTTTGATTCAAACTAAGACCATGAATCACTTGGTCAATGTTTAGGACGTCAGATGATGTCATTGGTAGGTAGGGCACGTGTGGAATGGAGCAGAGGTGCGTAGAAGAGCGCACGCATTGGGAATTATGTGTGCGATGACTTCGGCATGACTAGGCGATGCGAGCTCATTGCTCAGCGCAGTTGGGTGTTGTGGCATGCGTTGCTCGGCACTATTGGGTAGCTACATGCGCGATTTCATCATTTTTGACCCATTTTTTCCAATTGTTTCATCTTTTTTTGACTTTTCCTTTTTTATTTTATGAATATATTTGTGATGTATTACTTCCAGTATTGTTTTGATTCTTTAAGTTACTTTTTTAAGCGAAAATACCTAAAAAACAATAAAAATACCCGTGATTCCGAAAAGACAAATTTATATAAAAACATGATAAAATCATATAAATATATATCGTTTTAATCAATAAACGTGAATAAAATAATGGTAATTTTAGTGCTTTTTGAGCACTTATCAACTTGCTAAAGGCCATTGATAATCATTTCGTCATTTCAAATAAGGCTTTAGCAAGCATCCTTATTATGAAGTTCTCCTCCTTAAGACTCACTAGTGTGAAAGGTGTGTGCGAGCACATTATGCAAAATGAAGGACATTGTGACTCAATTTAAGAATCTTGAGGTTGAGATGTCAGAATCTTTCCTGGTGCACTATATCCTTAACACTCTCCCATATCAATATGGACCATTCAAAATCTTGTACAATACACATAAGGATAAATGGTCAATCAATGAAGTAATGATAGTGTGTGTTCAAGAGGAAGAAAGGCTTGTTATGGAATTTGGTGAAAGTGCAATGTTGGCTACAATGTACAGAAAAGGCAAATCTTAGTACAAACATAAAGGAAAAAGGATAATTTTACCTCAGGCTGATATTAAGAAAGAAGCCAAGTGTTTCTTTTGTAAAAATAAGGGACACATGAAGAAGGAATGTATCAAATTCCAAAAATGGCTTGAGAATAAAGGTAATCCAACCTCGTTTGTTTGTTATGAATCAAATAGGGTTAATGTTAATATTAACACCTGGTGGATTGATTCTGGATCAACAATCCATGTTGCAAACTCCTTACAGGGTATGAGAAATCTAAGGAAGCTAGTGGGAAGTGAGCAATACATCTTATCTAGTAACAAGATGGGCTCACATGTAGAGGTTGTAGGAATATGTAGTTTGATTTTAAATTTTGGTTTTATTTTAGAATTAGAAAAGACTTTTTATGTTCCAAGTTTCTCTAAAAACTTGATTTCGATTTCAAGACTTGTACCTTTTGGTTATTCCTTTCACTTTTCAGAAATATCTTTAAGTTTATTTAATAAATCTGATTGTGTTGGGAATGGTATTTTGTCTGATGGTCTAAACTGCATTAATTTACGAAATAATACCACTCATAACGCTATGCATGTTCAAGCTGGCACTAAAAGGTATATTTTTTACAAGGACTCTTCTACATTATGGCATAGGAGAGTACGACATATCTCCATAGAATGAATTAAAATATTAGTGAAAGATGGGGTACTTAGTACTCTAGATGTTGTTGATTTTGAGACATGTGTGGAATGCATTAAGAAAAAGTAGAATAACAAGTCAAAGAAAGGTGCCAATAGGAATTCAAGCATATTAGAAATCATACATACGTATATATGTTATCCAAATATGGACATTCATGATCAAAAATATTTTATCACCTTTATTGATGATTTTTCTCGATATATGTATCTCTACATGCTTCATAATAAGAGCAAAGCATTAGATGCCTTCAATAGCTTTAAGGTTGAAGTAGATAAAAATGTGGAAAGAAAATAAAGATCATGAGATCATATTGAGGTGGTGAATATTATGGTAGATACATTGAGAATGGACAAGCGCATGGTCTATTTGCTAAGTTTTTCAAGAACATGGGATAGTTGCCCAATACACTATGCTTAGTTCACGAGACCATAATGGTGTAATAAAAAGGAGAAATTGAACATTATTAGACATGGTGCGGAGTATTCTTAGAAACTCCATTCTTCCTAAATCCTTGTGGATTGAAGCTTTAAAGATGGATGTATATATATTAAATCGAGTTCCAACCAAGGTTGTCTTAAAAACGCCATTTGAATTATGGAAAGGTTGGAAATCGAGTTTGCAACATATGCGCATTTAGGGATGCTCGTCTAAAGTAAGGATTTATAATCCACAAGGGAATAATCTGGACCCAAGGACCATTAGTGGGTATTTAATTGGATATGTCGAACGGTCTAAGGGTTACAGATTTTACTATCCATCTCACAAAACTAGGTTTATGGAATCAAGAAATGCAAATTTTCTTGAATATGACCTGATTAGTAGGAGTGATCAAATCAGGAACATAGTTTTTGATATTGATCACTTAGAATCTCAACCTTATACTTTAGGAGATAGATTGATTGTTGTTCACAACACCCCTCAAGTACAAGCTGGTGTTGAACAACCAATCACTGAATTCCATAAGTTGATGACAATATTTCAATAGATCGTGTTATTCAGAAGATAACTAAAACTTATGAACAACAAGTTGAACCTCATACTTACTTGGAAAATAGTGGTGTGACATTAAGAAGATCTACTATAACAAAAATATCGACAATTCCTGGTGATTATCTTATGTATCTATAATAATCTTATTGTAACATTGGAGTTATGGATGATCCCGAATCATTTTCACATGTCATAAGTTTTAAGGTTTCTAACTTATAGTACAATGCCATGAAAGAAGAGATGGATTTTATGGTGGCTAATCGAGTTTAGGATCTCATCAAGTTGCCTGATGGTGTAAAAGCCATTAGATGTAAATAGGTCTTCAAGATAAAGAAATACTCACAAGGAAACATTGAGAAACATAAGGCAAGACTCGTTGCCAAAGGATTCACTCAAAGGGAGAGAATCGACTACACAGAGACATTCTCTCATGTATCTAAGAAAGATTCACTTCATATGATCATAGTATTAGTTACCCATTTTGAAGACTCGCTCTTAGAAGACATATCACCATAATTCATATAATTTGTTACTCAAGAGAATTTTTCTTAACGTTTGTACCAAGTGGGAGAATGTAACATTTTAATGTTACAATATTAATGGTGCAACATTAAGCACCAATGTGGTAACAGTTTTGGTTTCGGAACCATAAGTCGGTTACGAAACCATACAAAATCAAAAGGATCTTGATGGGAGAACCTTTATAAAGAAATTAGGACCTTTCACTACTGTCTAAAAATTAATTTGACATACACCATTAAACATAGAGAATATATGTGAAGAACAATCAGAGCATCAAACCAAAAACCCATTAGAATCCCCATGAAGTGATAAAATTTGATCAATGGCAGGAGGTATATTTTCAATCCATTTTTACTTCCGCTGTGTTTAAATTTATGTTCATATTGTTTCTTGAATGTTTATGAATCAAATTGTAATCCAACATCAAACTATGAAAAAGTGTGTGTAATTGGTATGCTAGTGTAAATGTGTAAAAGTATGTGTGTTGTGAAAGTTATCAATCACTCTTTGTGAAATTATGTGTGCAGTGTGTGGTGTGGAAGTGGCTAAATGTGTAAAAGTGTAGTGATGTGTGCTTTATGTGTTATTAAGTTTGCTAAAACTATGCATGATATGTTGTGAAAGTGTGTAAAATTTTAAAATTGTGTATGATACGTGTAGTGATGTTTGTTGTATGTGGATAGGTGTTATGTGTGCATGTTATAGGGTGTGTATTGTGTGTGTTGAGTGTGTGTGATAGTAGTTATGAAAAAGTGTATATGTATTGTGTGTACGTGCTAGTAGTTATAAATAGTATGCATGTGCTGTGTGTGGACATGAATTGTGTATGCACAGAAATATTAGGCAAATGTATTGATGTGTGTTGTGAAAACTTTGTAGTGTGCTAAAACAATGTGTGTTGCATGTAATATGTGTGCGTACTGGTAGCTGTGAAATATGTGTGTGTGATAGTAGGTTTAAAACTATGTGTTGTACTGTGTACTTGTGTAGTGATATGTGTTATTTAAACTGTGAACCAATGTGTAAATATGTAAAAGTGTGTGTGCTATATGTGTTGTGTAGTATGCTAAAACCATGTGTGTTGGTAGCTATGAAAATTGTGGGTGTGTGCAATATGTGTGATGTGAAAGTGTGTGACCCTAATGGGGTGACCAAGGTATACAACCTACCAAGGAAACATAAAGACATGAAGTGCAAAAAAACACAAACGTGATCTCATCATATGACAGGATTTGATAGCAAGTTATACATAGTCATTCCACTGAGGTGCCGACACTTGGGAGTAGTAATGTTTATATATATGGACCTGAGTGATCCATAAGGGGATCAGATTTCTCTTTTTATAATCTCACTAAACCTTGTAGCACTTGTAATTCTCCTCTAAATAATTGACGTATATCGTAGGGCCTTGAGGTTTTTAGTCCATACTAAGAATTCAAGACCTTTCATTTAGAAAATTAGAAGAATCATCTCGTGCACTAGGAAATTCACTTTTCATCAGGTTCCGTCATCGTACTACATCTATTTCTTAGAACCACATCAAGCATCATGTACCCTAAGGTCCTAGGTTTATTCTATAGAGCACATACCTTATCAAGAAGTCCACCTCACATCTCATCGAGGATTAGGATATCATTCTAGTAATCCATTTGGCTCAATAGATGGGGCTAAAGTTTCTAAAATAGTGTTGCATGCTGCTAGTTTAGTAAATGTTAGCTCTAAATACATATCTGTAGATAAAAGTGCTCAAATGGAAAAACTACAATAGGAAGTAGCGAAGTTACAACTAGCAAGCATTTATTCAGTCCAAAAATGATAATAAGAAACTCCATGCTCTTTTGTTACAAGAAAGCTCTTCGAAATAAGTTGTTGAAAACTCTTTCCAAACTATAACAACTATTTTACCTTCAGAAGCATCACACCTACCAAGAACTCGCCAAATATTTGGACCAAGAAAACATCACCATCATCCCTCCAATCCACCATAAGCTCAAGAATATGGCTATCTTATAAAACCTACCAATGACCAACTTGAAACATATACACAAGTGTCTCACACAATGTAGAATTATAGAATTTTAAATAATAATAATTGTGTACAAGTTGTACTAGTAGTTGTGTACAAGCTATACTAGTAGTTATGTACAGGCTGTAATAGTAGTGAACATACTGTAATAGTGGTATATTAGTCTAACCCCAAATCCTATTTATATTCTTGTAAATAAATTTGAAAAAAAAATAAAGAAATAAAATAATACTTTAGATTTTCTCAACCATTTCTCTCAATATTTCCTTCATGGTATCAGAGTATTTCTGAAATACAATCTCAGTCCTTGTCTTTCAGCTCTCTTGCTAAACCCCCAACCCATCTACGTTTGAATTCGGAACCAATCCTACACAGAATTTTTCCGAAATAACAAGGTAAATTTCTTTATAAGTTGTGCATCTCTAAACTTTGAAAAAGTGCTACTTTTAGATCGAGGACTATAGAATCTTCATTTTGTTCACCTGTAGTGACAACAAACCCTTTGAGTTTTCACAATCGAAGAAAACTAGGCTTCGACCTTATCTCAATCATCCATGTGGTTCATCGCGAGGTCACCAACCCACTGCTCTCGTGACCATCAAATCTGTCATCATCGCTGACCACTCAATATCGTGAGACATCAATCATTAAATATTGTGAAACTCAAGTACCACCATCTATTTGGTTCATTCTTGTCACTAAACATCTTGTTCATCGTCATCGCTAATCATCTAGTTCATCATCGTCACCATCTAGTTCGGTAAGCCCAGCATTTATATTCATTCTCTATTTCATCATCGAGTCGCAACAAGGACTTAGTAACCTTACTTAGCCCAACCCAGCCCAACCGAGTAACAAATTTCAGCCTAGTAACCAAATTTCAGCCCAACCACATATTTGCCTAAATTAGTAGGCCCAATCGGCCCACATATTAGCCCACATTGGTAGTCCCAATAATCCCATATATAAACCCTAATTGAAATAACATCAATGGCTATAGGAAAACCTATCATGATTGGTTTAAATGGAGGTTCCATATAAAATAATATTTTTCCCATCACCAGTTACAAATTAAATGGGCATAATTACCTTTAGTGGTCCCAATCTGCCATGATGTTAATATGAGAAAAAATGAAAGACGATTACCTCATTGGAGATGCAACAGCCTCAAACAAAGACGATCCGTAATATAGAACATGGAAATCCAAGAAAAATAGGGTGATGTCTTGGTTGATAAATTTCATGACAAACGAGATTTGAAAGAACTTTCTTCTCTACAAAAATGCCAAAGGAATATGGGATGTCGCTAGAGATACTTATTCTAGTTCTAATAATATATCCAAACTATTTGAGATCGAAAGCATCCTCCATAATCTTCGTCAAGGAGAGTCATCGGTTACCCAATACTTTAACTCTCTCACTCGATGTTGGCAGCAATTAGACCTATTTGAGGTTCACAAATGGACATGTCCAGTAGACGACATTTTGTACAAATAGATTTTTGATAAGAAGCGGGTTTTTAAATTTTTAATGGGGATCAATAAAGATCTTGATGATGTGCGAGGCAGAATTCTAGGAACAAAACCCTTACCAAGCATTCGTGAAGCCCTCTCCAAAGTTCATCAAGAGGAGAATCAAAAAAAGGTGATGATGGTTCCTCAATCTACCATTTACATGACTGGAGAAGAGTCTACGCTTGCTATTAAAGGACATCAAAAATATTAGCATACACATAACCATCCCTAAAGAGGAAGACCTTGGTGTGACCATTGTCGTAGGCCTGGTCATACTAAGGAAACCTGCTAAAAAATTCATGGCAAGCCAGCTGATTAGAAGCCACCCTCCGCATGGCACATCAACAAAGATGGCCATAGAAATATTGCCTCCACATCCCATGTAATTATGTCACCTAAATCTGCTCTATTTAGTAAGGAATAGATTGATCTCCTGCAGAAAATATTTGGACAATCCTTGCCAACATCATCTACCATTGTAGCTCAATCAGGTAACACCCTCGATGCTCTTAATGTGAAATAGGTTATGAGGATTGTTGATTCGGGTGCTTCAGGCCATATGACGGGTGATGCTTCTCTTCTCATGAATCTTAAAACCTACCAAGAAGGACACACTGTCAGAATTGTCGATGGTTCAGTATCCAAAGTAATAGGGATTGGTTTCGCAAAAATTTCAAATTCTTTTATTCTAAATTATATCCTTCTTGTTCCCACACTTGATTGTAATCTTGTATCAATTACTAAACTCATCCATGATAAAAATCGTGTGGCTAAATGTTTTCATAATCTATATGAATTTTAGGACTTGGATTCGGGGAAGATGATTGACAGTGCTAAAGAGTGTTCGGGACTCTATCTTCTCCAAAGTGAAGTTCCTCCAACAAGAAAAGCCCTCCAAGCTGTATTCGAGGATTCTTATCAAAATAAAGATTTATTAAATCTTAAGTCCAATAATGATGGTGAAATCATGTTGAATCATTATCGCCTAAGTCATCCTAATTTCCTGTATTTGAAAAAACAAATTCTCACATCCTTTAGAAATAAAAATTCAAAGGATTTTCAATGTGAAGTATGTCAATTTTCAAAACATGTTAAAAAATCATATCTTCATCTTCCACGTAAAAAATCACATCCTTTCTCATTAATTCACACTGATATTTAGGGACCTTCTCGAGTCAAAAACATAACAGAGACACATTGGTTCATTTCATTTGTAGATGATCATACTTAAATCACTTGGTTATTTCTCATGAAAGAAAAATCTGAAGTAAGTCAAATCTTTAAAATTTTCAATACCATGATTCAAACCCAATTTTAAACAAAAATCCAAGTATTAAAATTTGATAATGCTAAAGAATACTTTGCTTCCATTCTTAGTGATTTTCTTTTAAGTCAAGGGATTGTCCATCTAAGATCTTGTGTTGACACATCTCAACAAAACGGGGTAGCTGAAAGGAAGAATAAACATCTTCTCGAGGTAGCTAGATCCCTCATGTTCACAACTCATATCCCTCAATATTTATGGGGGGAAGCTGTCCTTACAATTATCTATCTTATCAATAGGATGCCCTTTTGTGTCCTTACTTTCAAAACACCTATCAGCACTCTACTTGAGTCATACCCATACATCAAAATTGTGTATCACATTCCCTTTAAAATATTCAGATGTTCTATTTATATTCACGTATATCATAGAGGTAAAAAATTTCCCCGAGCCATCAAATGCATATTCCTAAGGTATTCATTGATAAGAGCTAAATTATTGCATTTTTGTTATGATTTAAATGTTGATATTTGTGTGAAAATTGTGTTTATTTGATTATTTAATCCACAAATGTCATTTCACGGGTATTTCGTGTTTAAAGTGCAATTTCAGGTAAAATCATGATTTTGGAGAAGTTAGGGACAAAGTATAATGATCGGGATTGAATGAAAATAAAAAGAGACCAAAAATTTCAAAATTTGGAAATTCGCCGCCGGCGAGAGTATTCTCGCCGCCGGCGAAAACCTTACGGAAAAAAATGTTGAAAATCATGCAGGGAGCACGGATTATGGCCAAGTGAATCTCGCCGCCGGCCAAAGTATTCTCGCCGCCGGCCAAAGTATCTCGCCGCCGGCCAAAGCATCTCGCCGCCGGCTAAAATCTTGGCGAAAATCTTCCCGAGAGCACAAATTTTGGTAAACTAATCTCGCCGCCAGCCAAATAATTCTCGCCGCCGGCCAAAGCATCTCGCCGCCGACCACATTATGTTGGTCGCCGGCCAAAGTATCTAGCCGCCGGCCAAAATCAAAAACCTAAATATTTAATTTTCCAGAAATCTCGCCGCGGCGAGAATAATGTTGCCGCCGGCGAGTTTCGTCCAAAAATACATTTTTTATGTTGTTTTGTTCCAAAATTGCCCCCCAAACCCTAGATCTATATATACATTATGATGGAAAAGAGGGGGACGGCAGAGAGGGCAGATCTAAGTTATTTTTGGAGGAGAAAAGGAAATTTTGGAGAGAAAGGTTGGAGAAGCTTGAAGGATCATCACCATTGTTGCTACCAAGTCTTCATCTTCAAGAGTTCTTCATCTCTTCTCCTTAGCTTTTGTTTTCTGCATTTTATTCAGATTGTTTGTTCATGGATTCAATTGAGAATATGGTTGTTCTTAATTTCGTTATGAACTAATTCGTTTTTGCTAAGGCTATGATGTAGTTAAATCAAGGAAATCTGATTTCTTTTGTTATTGTTATATGAATTCATTGTTTTCAAGTTGAGTATTTATTTCCATGCTTAATGCTTTTAAATTTCTGATCAAGATTTAGATGATTTGTTGCATTATATTGAGACCGAGAGGAGATGTGTAATGAATGCTTCTTGTGATAAATACCGTATGTTGAATGCGAGTTTGACACCTAATGCATGATGTATGTGGTTATTCTAGAAATTCCATAAATCATAATGTGCTTATTTGTGATTAAATCTTCATAGTAATATAGTTTGTTTTCATAGATAAGTAATTCTAATATAACTTGAGAAAGAGTATTAGATAAGTTTGGGTTTTTCAACCATCACTTTTAGCTTTGAATCTCATATAACATGACTTGAAATCGGATTGAATTGATTTAGCGAAATCAAATGCCTTAGCATTTTTAATCATTTGTGAACAACATTAAATTTTGTTATTTGCGTTTAGTTTTATGTTAATTTGCTTTTAAAACAATTTCAACAATTCGGTTTTCAAATAAAATTAGGGTTAGTCAATTTCGGTACTTAGTAACGCCATTCCTTGTGGGTTCGATATCCGTACTTTTTGTACACTTTATTACTTGAACGATTCGTACACTTGCGAAAATAAGCATCGAGTTTTTGGCGCCGTTGCCGGGGAATGGTTTGATTTTATTAATATCGATACTACCTAATCTTAGTTTTAATTTGAAGTTAATTTTCTTTATATTTCTTTCATTTTTAATTTTGTTTATTTTGCTGTTTTATATTATTTATCATAAAAAAAAAATTTAACTTTGTGTTGTTTTTGTGTTAGTTGATTTTCTGGTTGTAGGATTTTTGTATGAGACGTACAAGAAGCCTTAACCTTCTACCATTTGATCCGGAGATTGATAGAACATATAGGCGTCTAAACCGAGAGAGAAGACGTTCAACTTCAGCTCCTAATAGACAATCGGCCATGGATCCACCATTTGTTGAAGGGGGTGGAAATCGTAGAGCTTTGAGGGATTATGCTGCGCCTAATGTTGCTGGGACTACTTCGGGTATAAGGAGGCCAACTATTCAAGCTAATAACTTTGAGATAAAACCATCCTTTATCCAAATGGTTCAAACAAATCAGTTTGGGGGAATGTCAAAGGATGATCCAAATGCACATATTGCTTACTTTTTGGAGGTGTGTGATCTTTACAAAATAAATGGTGTGTCTGAAGATGCTATAAGATTGAGGGTTTTTCCTTTTTCACTTAGGGATAAAGCCAAGGAATGGCTAAACTCATTACCACCTGGATCAATTACAACATGGAATGAGTTGGTTCAGAAATTCTTGTCTAAGTTCTTTCCTCCTGCTAAGACGGTAAAATTGAGGAATGAAATCACATCTTTTACACAGTATGACCAAGAATCATTGTATGAAGCTTGGTAAAGATTCAAAGAAATGTTGAGGAAGTGCCCACATCATGGTATACCGATTTGGTTGCAAGTGTCTACATTTTATAATGGATTGGTTTCAAACTATCGGGCAATGATTGATGCTGCAGCTGGAGGGTCTTTAAATGGAAAAACACCGGAGGATGCTCATGAGTTGTTAGAGATTATGGCAGAAAACAACAATCAGTGGCATTCAGAGCGGGTAATTGCAAAAAGACCAACAGCAGTGCATGAAATTGATTCAGTGAATGCTTTGTCGGCTCAAGTTGCTGTTCTTTCAAGAAAGATGGATTCTTTGTCTTCCAAATTCGAATCCAAACCAACTGCACAATGTGATTTATGTGGTGGAAATCATGCTAGCATCGAGTGCCAAGTTGGAAATCCATTTGCTTCACCAAATGCTGAGCAAGCAAATTATGTTTCAAATTTTCAAAAACCTCAACATAACCCATATTCGAACACCTATAATCCAGGTTGGAGAAATCATCCAAATTTTTCATGGGGAAATAATCAAGGGGGATTCAAACCGTCATCATCTTCGTACCAACCCCAAGAGAAGAAACAAACAAATTTGGAAGAAATTTTAGGAAAGTTCATTGAGGAAACAAGAGCAAATTTCAGAAATCAAGAGGCAATCAACAGGGACATCCAAAACCAACTAGGGCAGCTTTCAAAGCAGATTGCAGAAAGGTCGCAAGGATCGCTGCCTAGTGACACCATAAATCCCACAGAGCATGTAAAGGCTATCACATTGAGAAGTGGAAAAGAACTTGAGAATCAGAAGAAATCGGAGAAAAAGATGGAAGAATCTAAAGAAAAGCCATCAAGATCCCAAGATATTCAACCTTCCCCATATGCAAAATATGAGCCTCCTATCCCATATCCTCAAAGATTGAATAAGAAAAAGCTTGATAATCAATTTGATAAATTTCTGGATATTTTTAAGAAATTGCATATTAACATTCCTTTTGCAGAGATGTTGGAACAAATGCCCAAATATGCAAAATTCATGAAGGAAATCCTATCAAAGAAGAGGAGGCTAGGAGATAATGAAACTGTCATGCTAAATGAGGAATGCAGTGCAGTTCTTCAAAGAAAACTGCCACAGAAATTGAAAGACCCAGGGAGTTTTACTATACCTTGTACTATAGGAAGTTGCAATTTTGATAAAGTCCTATGTGATTTAGGAGCAAGCATTAATTTGATGCCACTTTCTGTTTTCAGGAAACTAGGCCTGGGAGAAGTGAAGCCCACTTCAATATCTTTACAATTAGCGGATCGATCGGTGAAATATCCTCTAGGGGTAATTGAGGATGTTTTAATTAAAGTCGGCAAGTTTATTTTCCATGTAGATTTCGTGGTGCTTGACATGGAGGAAGATAGAGAGATACCGTTGATATTGGGGAGACCGTTCCTTGCAACTGGAAGAACATTGATTGATGTTCAGCAAGGAAAGCTCATTCTACGGGTGCAAGATGAACAAGTAACTTTTGATGTTTTTGAAGAAACAAAATTTCCAAGTGATGTACATTCTTGTTTTCAAATTAACACTCTTAACGGGTTAATCTCGGAAACTTTTGAGGAGAGAACTTCATTGCTACCACTAGAAGCTTGCCTTGTGAAATCTGCAACAATTGAGAAGGAAGATGAGGGGACGAGACAATGTTCTGAATTACTAGCAGCACCTAATGAACATTTATGCAGTGATGAAACATTTAAGGAGTTGGGAACAAATGAAACTCCAACCTCAGTGGTAAAGAATGGAGCCAACAAGATTGAGTTAAAGCCAATGCCATCCCATCTAAGAAAAAAAAAAAAAATTCTTACGTTCACCACCGGCGAGGGCAGTTTCACCGCTGGCGGAAAGGAGATCTCTCTTCCCTTTCTTACATTGAGGACAATGTAAGGTTTTGGTTGGGGGTGCAGTAAACGGTAAATCTTTTCTTCCCTTCATTTTTATTAGTTTTGTTTGTGTTTTTGTTTGTGTTTAATTTTGATTTTCCATTTATTTTTCTACATTTTGATTTAATTTCTTTTATTTGTTTATTGTCTTATTTCTATTTTTATTTTTATTTTATTTTATTTGCATTTTACTTATTTTAATTTGCACGTTGATGATAATAATGTGATTGTGATAACAAGTAGCTGTTAGAAGACATTAAATTTTGCTTCGGTTTAAAGAGAATTTCAAATGTTGATTTTACCTAGTTGGCGACTCTTTTGGTATGTGGTATGATTTGGTTGATTAGTCTAAATGCTTAGAGAAGTCTTATGTGCGAATTTTTCATGAATATTTTTGTGATCTCAACAAACTCTAGAACTCATTTGAAAACCTCTTGAGGCGAAATAATTTGGAATTGCACTGTTTAGGATATGATGTAGGCCATTTTTGGATCGATTGTGCCATTTTAAGCCTACCTTGTTATCCTTATATCACTAGTTACCTCTTTGAGCCTATTTAAATATATTGTTAGCCTTACTTTTCTTTCTTTTTGCCTTATATAACCTACCTTCTATTGAGCCAAAAATATATATATATAATTCCTACCTTATTTGTTAAGAGCACTTAATTTTGAACACAAACTTTTCAAGAGGAATTGGAGAAATCTTCCATATATATTGGGAGAAATCGGTTGGGGGTTATGTCTTTTCAAGAGCAATTGGAGTAAGGATGCAAAAAAACAAAAAAGAAAAAAAAAAGAAAAGAAAAGAAATCCACATATATTGGAAGAAAGTTGTTGGCTTTTCAAGAGCAATTGAGTAAAAAAAAAAAAAAAAGAGAAAAAAAAGGCCTTCACACTCTAGTAAATAAAAGAGTGTTAGTGATTGATATACTGAGGTGAAAAAAAAATTTTTGAGGAAGAAGTTGGTTTATCTTTGGAAAAATGGGTTATGATCGGAAGAAACAATTTGGGTTAAATGGTGTTACTCTTTTACTTAATTGGTTGTGTTTAATCTAATAAGTGCTATTATTTGTATTTTGACACTTCCCGTTCTTTCTTAACTAAATACCTAAGCCTAACATTACAAGCCTCATAAAGTCCTATTGATCCGAAGTGGTGTATTTTTCCTTCTTTAGTGGAGAGAGGTTTGAAAAGTGAGCCTATGGAGTTTGAGATTTCACCTTTTTGTTTGTGGATGTTATGCATAATATTATCCGGGCATTATGGCTATTGGTTTGTGGTTTGATGGATGTTTAAGAGTCAAAAACAAAAGTGAAATAGGCATTTGAGATTTCTTAAAGCTTAGGTAACATTTAATTATTCTATATGTTGGGTGTTATTTACAATTTTTGAGACATTTGTGCAAATTATTTGTTATGTGATTTTATTGTTTTAAGTTAGGATAGTTATAGGAATGATGTTTGTGGGTATCGTCACTGGAAGGCCTCACGAGACTACAACTCGTCCTACTAGGGCCGCCTAGGGGTTTAAAGGCTTATTGCATATGCTTAATGCAATGTTGTAAATAGAATAAATTTCCTTTGAATTTTTCTTTTAATTTCTCCTCTTAAATTATTCATAGATCGCTTTTCTTGCTAGAGACTAGCAAGAAGCTGGTTGGGGGTTGTTGATAAGAGCTAAATTATTGCATTTTTGTTATGATTTAAATGTTGATATTTGTGTGAAAATTGTGTTTATTTGATTATTTAATCCACAAATGTCATTTCACGGGTATTTCGTGTTTAAAGTGCAATTTCAGGTAAAATCATGATTTTGGAGAAGTTAGGGACAAAGTACAATGATCGGGATTGAATGAAAATAAAAAGAGAACAAAAATTTCAAAATTTAGAAATTCGCTGCCGGCGAGAGTATTCTCGCCGCCGACGAAAACCTTATGGAAAAAAATGTTGAAAATCATGCAGGGAGCACGGATTATGGCCAAGTGAATCTCGCCGCCGGCCAAAGTATTCTCGCCGCCGGCCAAAGCATCTCGCCGCCGGCTAAAATCTTGGTGAAAATCTTCCCGAGAGCACAAATTTTGGTAAACTAATCTCGCCGCCGGCCAAATAATTCTCGCCGCCAGCCAAAGCATCTCGCCGCCGGCCAAATAATTCTCGCCGCCGGCCAAAGCATCTCGCCGCCGGCCAATACATTTTTTATGTTGTTTTGTTCCAAAATTGCCCCCCAAACCCTAGATCTATATATACATTATGATGGAAAAGAGGGGGACGGCAGAGAGGGCAGATCTAAGTTATTTTTGGAGGAGAAAAGGAAATTTTGGAGAGAAAGGTTGGAGAAGCTTGAAGGATCATCACCATTGTTGCTACCAAGTCTTCATCTTCAAGAGTTCTTCATCTCTTCTCCTTAGCTTTTGTTTTCTGCATTTTATTCAGATTGTTTGTTCATGGATTCAATTGAGAATATGGTTGTTCTTAATTTCGTTATGAACTAATTCGTTTTTGCTAAGGTTATGATGTAGTTAAATCAAGGAAATCTGATTTCTTTTGTTATTGTTATATGAATTCATTGTTTTCAAGTTGAGTATTTATTTCCATGCTTAATGCTTTTAAATTTCTGATCAAGATTTAGATGATTTGTTGCATTATATTGAGACCGAGAGGAGATGTGTAATGAATGCTTCTTGTGATAAATACCGTATGTTGAATGCGAGTTTGACACCTAATGCATGATGTATGTGGTTATTCTAGAAATTCCATAAATCATAATGTGCTTATTTGTGATTAAATCTTCATAGTAATATAGTTTGTTTTCATAGATAAGTAATTCTAATATAACTTGAGAAAGAGTATTAGATAAGTTTGGGTTTTTCAACCATCACTTTTAGCTTTGAATCTCATATAACATGACTTGAAATCGGATTGAATTGATTTAGCGAAATCAAATGCCTTAGCGTTTTTAATCATTTGTGAACAACATTAAATTTTGTTATTTGCGTTTAGTTTTATGTTAATTTGCTTTTAAAACAATTTCAACAATTCGGTTTTCAAATAAAATTAGGGTTAGTCAATTTCGGTACTTAGTAACGCCATTCCTTGTGGGTTCGATATCCGTACTTTTTGTACACTTTATTACTTGAACGATTCGTACACTTGCGAAAATAAGCATCATTCATCATACTAGAAAGGATACAAATTATTCTCTCCTATCAGCAAACGATTCTATAATACAATGGATGTCACATTCTTTGAACAATATTCATACTATTCCAAACCTTCCATTCAGAGGGAGAATATTGGTAATGAATACCAACTTTGGAATAACATTACCACTCAGTCTCCCACACAATTTTGTCTCAAATCATATCACTCAAATTTTAGAGAGTGAATTAGTGTTTCAAACAAATGCTTCTAATAATCCCAATGAAACCTCAACTTCATTACCAACAGATCCAAACTTCCATGTTCCAAACAGTGATCTTATTTTCTACTCCACGAGGAGAACAACTCAAGAGAGAACGAAGAACTGAGCATATCTTCAACCAATCCAAGAGTCCAACCCAAGTACAGGTCATTCTAAAAATTCACAAGGTAACATCATTGAATCTCCTATTATTGAGTTACCTCCTAATGATTTGAATTTTCCAATTTCTATAAAGAAAGGTGTAAGATCTTATACAAAGTATCCCATCTACAACTTTGTTTCCAATAAAAGTCTTTTACCAGGTTATAAGGCATTTATCGGTAACCTTGATCAGATACAGGTTCCAAATTCTGTTCATGAAGCTTTTCAGGTACCTGAATGGAAGACTGTCATTCTTGAAGAACTCAATGCATTAGTGAAAAACAAGACTTGGGAGATCACAGATCCACCACCGGAAAAACGAGTTATTGGGTGTGAGTGGATATTTACAGTCAAACACAAAGCATACAGCAATGTAGAAAGATTCAAGGCTTGCCTTGTGGCTAAAGGATTCAGTGTTCGTGTTATTCTCTCCCTAGCATCTAACTTGGATTGGCCTCTCTACCAATTAGATATAAGGAATGCATTCCTCAGTGGTGATCTTGAAGAAGAAGTCTACATGGACATTCCTCCTAAAATTGAATCTCTTGCTCAAACCAATAAAGTCTACAAACTTAAGAAATCCTTATATGGATTGAAGTAGTCTCCATGTGCCTAGTTCGATAGGTTTTCTAAAGTTCTGAAGAGATATGGGTACAATCAATTCCAATCACATAACACACTTTTTGTCAAACATTTCTCCAATAACAGAATAGTTATCTTAATTGTGTACGTAGATGACATTATTCTAACATATAATTCTACAATTGAGATGAATAAACTCAAGGAGTTCCTAGCCAAGGAATTTGAGATCAAAGATCTAGGCAATCTCAAATATTTCCTAGGAATGGAAGTATCCCAAACAAATAAAGGCATATCTATATCTCAAAAGGAAATATGTACTTTATTTTCTCAAAGAAACTAGAATTATGGGATGTAAACCGACATAAACTCCTATGGACCCTACAGTAAAACTCGAAAGAAAAGAAAATAGTGCACTTGTGGACAAAGGTCATTATCAAATAATAGTGGAAAAACTCATTTACCTATCCCACATTAGACCAGATATTGGTTTTTCAATCAGTGTTGTAAGTCAATTTATGAATAGTTCCACTGAAGAACACATGAAGGCGGTCTATCATATACTTAGGTATCTCAAGATAACACCATGAAAAGGATTGTATTTCAGTAAGAATCCCACCAGAAAAATTAAAGTTTTACATATGCTGACTGGGTAGGCTCTATAGTGGATCACAGATATACCACTAGGTACTGTAAATTCGTATATGGGAATCTTGTAACTTGGCAAAGTAAGAAACAATCAGTATTTGCTTGAAGTATTGTAGAAGTTGAATTCAGAGCTATGACCCATAGGATTTGTGAAAGAATGTGGTTAAGAAGACTACTCAATGAATTGGACTTCACAACTACTGAACCTATCAACATGCTTTGTGACAATCAAGTTGCAATAAGAATTACAAGAAACCCTATTCATCATGACTGAACCAAACATGTAGAAATTGATCATAATTTCATTAAAGAAAGTTAGATGGAAAAATTGTGGAACTCCTATATACATCTTCGTACCCACCATCAAATTGCAGATATCCTCATCAAAGCATTACCTCGAACCATCTTTGAACAACTAAATTGCAAGTTGGGAATTATTAATATCTATCACCCAACTTGAAGGGGAGTGTAGAATTGTAGAATTTCAAATAATAATAGTTATGTATTGGTTGTACTAGTAGTTATGTACATATTTTACTAGTAGTTATGTACAGGCTGTAATAGTGATGTACATATTGTTATAGTGGTATATTAGTCTAACCCTAAATCCTATTTATATTGCTATAAATACATTTGAAACAAAAAGAGAAAGAAATAAAATAATACTTCAAATTTTCTACACCATCTCTCTCAATATTTTCTTCACACAAAGACACATACTAATACCCAATCGAATCATCTCGATAATGAATGAGATGATAAATGGAAGAATATGGAAGAAAGAATGTCTGATCAACTCAAAATATTGGTAAATGGACATCTTGTGAATGATATTAAGGCCATATGTGCCCAATTATTAACATCCCTATTTTTGAAAAATATAATTGATGGTACCCGCCCCTTCCCCCCCCCCCCCCCTCCCACCTAAAGTTTTAGCCCCAAAATGTCCACTGATAAGGGGATAGACCTAGTAGCCCATGTCATACACTTCAAAAATGGCTACAATGTCCATCTCGAAATAAAAAAGGACTCTATGTTATGTAAAACTTTTACCTTAACTTTTCATGATGGCATATAAATGGTTTTTAAAACTTCCCCCTTTAAGTATTATTAATTTCAATCAATTAGGGAACACATTCATTACAAACTATGCTTGTAACAAGCCTATTTGGAAAGAATCACGCCATCTATTCTCCATAGTCCAAGAAAATGTGGATATGATAGAGAACTATATGAAGAGATTCAAGAAGGAGAAAATGGAGATTTCACAGTGCCTTGATTCTATCGCTATCGAGGCTTTCAAAAAAGGGATAAGATGGGAGATGAGGTTGTTTGTAAAACTCACTAAAACTACCCTACATTCATTGAAAGTGCTTTATGAGGAGGCAAAAAACTTTATCAGTTAAAAGAGAGATGAAACCTACCAAATTCAAACATCTACATCATCAACCAATCCTAGTATGAGCAGGGATGTGGAAAGGAAACCTTTTTTGGATAGGCATCCAAACCAATCCTATTTTAAACCAATAATAACACCTAGAGGAAGGCCAGGAACATATGGTAGAGCTTTATCACCTTTTAGGGAACCACCATTATATGTGTCCCTTGCGGGTTCCATCCTAAAGATGGAAAGATTGGAACAAATGAGGTGGCCTCAACCTATATGAGCATCCCAAGGAGACCCTAGTAAATATTGTGTATTCTATAAAGATACCGTTCACTAGACCAAAGATTGCAGACACCTCAAATGGGAGATTGAAGAACTCTTATTGGAAAAACATCTTGGAGATATAGTAGACAAAAATATCAACATAACTCCTAAACAAGAAAATATGGGAGGTAATCTTAGGAGGGATGTAGTTCCTCTTAATCCTCTATAGAGAAAAGATAGACAAATTCAACCATCTTAAGGAAATCTTTTCATAATTCATACCATCTATGATGGTCCAACCATATTAGGAAATAGACACCATTCTCGCAAGAGATACACATCATCCAATTTACACCTCGATGAGTGAGGGACCAATATTTTTGATAACATTATAAGAAAGAGAAACTCTACCTCCTTATCATGATCCTTTAGTGATCATAGTCAAAGGCACACACTACAAGGTGCGTAGAGTATTGGTAGACAATGGAAGATCCTCATATTTATTGTATTTATCAATATTTTTTTTATATGAGGATAGACCACAAAGAAGTTACCAATAACAAATGCCTTTGGTCAAATTTAGTGGTAGTGTTACCATATTTTTGGTACGATACGAATTTCTATCTCAATGGAAGGAACTATTATACTTACCAATTTTGTTGTCTTGAATACTCCCACATTCTACAATGCAATATTGGGAAGACCATGGATTCATAAAATGAAAGTCATTCCATCAACATACCATCAATTGCTTAAATACCCTATAGTAGATGGGGTGAAATAAATCAAGTGAGATTAGGAAAAAGTGAGGAACTATTTTAACACCACCATGAAAAATGTAGAGTCTGCTTCTAGCTCTAAATAGAAATTAAAGAATTTCTACCATAAAATATCAACTTCAGCACACCATTTGCATTTCCAATCTTGATTGTGGACCATAAGGATCATGAGGTAGTTCCAATCAAAGATGAGAAATTTGAAGATCAGTTCCATGTTACCATAGACGTCAAGGAAAACTTGATCCAATTTCTAAAGAGCAATGTAGATCTTTTCGCTTGGAAACTAGAAGACATGCTTGGAATTGACCCAGACATAATTGGCCTGAGTTGAATGTGGATCATACAAAAGAAACCAGCCCAACAATGAACACCATGGTTTGTAAGAAAAAAATCAACATTATCAAAAACAAGGTTGACTCGTTAAAAAAAGTTGGATGGGTTGGAGAAGTTTTCTACCCCATATGGATTTCAAACATGGTACTAACCAATAAGGATAAGGTTAATCATTGCATGTGTGTGAGCTTCACTAGTGTTAATGTTGCTACACTTAAAGATCGTTTTCCCCTACCGCATAATGATCAATTGCTTTATGCCATAACTAGTTTTCAAGTAATGAGTTTTATAGATGCATAATCGGGTTATCATCAAATTTGTATGCATCCAATGTATAAGGAGAATATGGCATTTATTATTGAGGAAGGGACCTTTTGCTACACAATGATGCCTTTTGGGTTAAAAATTTATGCATCATATATCAATGATTAGTAAATATAATGTTCGAACACTATATAGGGAGGAATATGAAGGTGTATATTCATGACATGATGGTCAAAATTAAGTCCACAAAGAATCGTTTTTCAAATCTCGAATAGGTTTTTCGCCATTATTAGAAATTATAAGATGTGTCTCAATCCTAAAAAATGAGTCTTTGGCATAACGTTAGGAAATGTTTTAGGCTACCTAGTGTCTTTATGAGAAATAGAGGCTAACCTTGATAAAAATACTACCCTAGTCAACATAAGATCTTCACGATGCCTCAAGGAAGTACAATAGTTAAATGGATGGATAGCTACATTAAGTAGTTTTGTATCAAAGTGTATGTAGAAGTGTTCACCTTTTTTCAACTCTTGAAAATGAACAAAAATTATTTACAGGGTGATGAATGCGAGAATGCTTTTCAATCCATCAAGGAGTACTTAGGGAAAACACCTTTCTCAACATTTCCCAAAGTAGATAAATCCTATATTTATACCTAGCTTTTACAGAAAGGGCATTCATCATCATTCTCATTGTAGATAGAGAAGGAAAAAAGCAACACGTATACTATGTTAGCCACTCTTTGACAAGGGCACAACAAAGATGTCCTCTTATAGACAAGATGGAATTCACCATATGGATGGCCTCTAAAAATCTTAGACATTATTTCGGCACTCACAAAATAGTCATCTTGACATCTTATCCTCTTAAGAATACTCTGGGTAAGCTAAAACAATCTGGTCGTCTATCTTAGATTGCTATCAAATTGAGTGAATTTAATAGACAATAGAGGCCATGATTGTATATTAAAGGATAAGAGCTAGTTGATTGTTTTGCTGAATGGACAGAAGATGAATTGGTAATTCACCCCAAAAATCCATCCAAGGAAATCGTATTTGTTGAAATGGTTACCACAAACTTATGAACAATATATGTGGATGGAGCTTATAATTTAACCAACACAAATTGGATGCAATGTGTACGAAAATATATGTATCACAAGCAAGTAATATAATGATAAGAAAAGATCATTCTCATATAATTATTAGAAACTATTAAATCAAAATTAATAGTTAAGAAGATATATGAGAAAATATCTAGCAATACTTAATCCCTCAATTTTTTAAGCATGTGAATCACTAAAATCTCTCCAATATAACTATCAATCAATTACATGATCAATTGAATCTAACCTAGCATGTATTCGTCTTTCAAGTAAATTATACATTATATAGTAATTAATCTAATCACACTCTTATATCAATTAAATTACATACTACTCATTATGTTCTTCAGTTATAGATCATATATATATATATATATATATATGAATCATACATCTCTACCTAGAAACTATGCATGTTATTTAATCAAGATAAATAATTAAATATTCTCTCAAATCTATTTAATTGTCTCTATAGATCAATTGTTGACTAAACAATTAATAACATAAAAATAAAATTAAAAAATATAATTGAATAAAAATTATAATTATGATACAAATATTAGATCATCACATGAAAAAATTGGGTTCATAAGGTCTCTAAGTTAATAAATTAGCTAGACATAATTAAGTTCATAAATTGTATATTACTCATAAATAAAGAAATGAAAAATTGATAAAGAAAGAATAAGAAGAATAAATACAATCAATTTCTTCAATTGTAGTGCTAATCTTCTCTTAAATATCCATCAAATTCTATCCTTTTTTGAACTATTCTCTCTCTTCATGGAAACTCCTATACTTTTTCCTCTTAATTTTGTATTTTTTTATACTTTCCATATTTTATGGGATGTTATTTTGTACTTATATTGAAAAATTAATATATTTTAAAGTTATATTGAGATTGATATGTGCAGTTACATGAGAAAAACTACCCATATAAATCATGCAGTTATGCTAAAATCGCACTCGGGTTAATACACATACACATACACATATATATAAAGCGCCATGTGTCAACTTCTTAGATTAAGAGATGAATAGTGCCGCTTGCATTTTTGGTTTGCAAATTGGTGGGCTATGTAAATCCACGAGCATACTAAGTGAATCCACTTCTGCCAAGTACATCTACGATTATTTCTAAGTACATCCACCTGTCAAATAAATATACCATAAAAATCCCAAAAAATATAGAAATATTTTCTCAATAAATACAAAATAATTAATTATTATCTCGTTTCACCTATATTGATATAATTAAAAACAAATTAAGTATTTTTTTTATATTTTAGCACAAAGCAAGACAAATAAGTGGTTTAAAGGTGATCAAATAACTCTATTTTCGTAGATTTATCACACCTCCAAACCAAACTCTTTGCTTGCCTTCAAGTACATCCAAATCTATCTAGCTAACAAGATATGGGTAGCACATTTATAAATGTATATATCTATTAATATATGCATATTTAGCAAAAACTATCCCCTCAAAAATCATATAATTCTATGACAAGAAAGTTCATATATTCATCAATCAACATTCCATCAATACAAAGATATATAATATTTTTGACAAATTTATTTGTGTATGTATGTTGCACATGATATCATCTAATGCACTTATGAAATCAACCTATATGATCATGCTAATCAACTCAATCTTAGAGCAAGTCTCATAACTCTATTTTTCATATCCCTCCCCGCTAATATAAATATGCACTTAGCTATAGATCAATAAGGACTTTACAAGCTTGTAATGTAAGGCTTAAATGACGGTTGATAAATGAAGACATTTTGGCTTTTCCATACCTTAGCTTCCTTTTTATTCATCATACATTTTTTTAACTACAATTGAACTTTTACTTGATATTTTAGTACACCCTATCTTATCATTCTTTTTATATATTTTTATTGCACATCTTTTTTTGTAAATTTACAACACCTTGAAACTTATTTTTTCTTTTTGTTTAGAAATAGGTCATTGTGTTGTGAATTTTTCTTTTTTCTTTTTTTCTCTCTCTTTTTTTCTTTCTCTCTCTTTTTTTCTTTCTCTCTCTCTCTCTCTCTCTCTCTCTCTCTCTCTCTTTTAAGATGTATTACATTTCACCTTACTCAATAGCATAACACATGATTACATTTTTTTCCTTTTCACACAAGGTAAAGGTGTAAGGATAAAGATAATGCTTATTGATTAGGCATAAAATGTGGCTTAAAGATATGAAAGGTTCTTAATTGAGCTCAAATGAGTGATTAAAGATATTAACAATGGTTAGCTTAAAAGGCCCAATTGATCCAAGTAAGACCTAAATCATTCCTTACACTAAATATCATTTAGGATTTTTCTTGAATGGATGATTAAATAGATTTTAAAACATAGTAGATCCCATCAACTCGCATAACTCGCTACAAATTTTCTCTCAATAAGAACACCAAAATAAATCATGAATATATGCATAAAATTTGAATCAATCAATTAAAACTAGAAAGCATCTCACATAATTAATGTAAGTATCTTAAGGAGTATGTTACATTCTTTATCCTAGTCATGACAACAAATATATCATTGGGTTTATACATTTCATATCAAGAATGTATGCATTTAATTTATATGTATTTATCAATGTCTACCTAAATCATGATTAAAAATATCCTAAAAGAAGGGAAGAAATCCTAAATATTGAAAATGCATACTAAATACCAAGTAGAGATAGTCCTATCTAGAGCTAGTCCATTTGAGGCTAAGAGAGTCATAAAACAAGTAGAGGATCTAGCAGATTCATGGTTCAACCCCTTGATTGAGTATCTTAGCAATGGGATTCTTCTTGAAGACAAAAGAAGGTGCACATCGTGGTTAAAAAATCAAAGATTTATTTCTTGGTAGAGAGCAAACTGTACAAAAAAACACCATTAGAGCCAAAATTTGTTGTGCTATCGGTGAAGCAAGCTTGAATCTCATCAAGGAGGCCTATGAGGACGAGTGTCGCTCTCACTCTGGTGATATAAAATTATCACAAAGAATCATATGTCAAGGATACTATTGGCCTATCATGTTTGCAGATAGCATAAAACACTCTCAACTGTGTGAAAAATGTTAAAAGTTTATCTCACTCACACATGACCCTTCCAAACATATGATTAGAGTGGTTAGCCCTTGGTCATTTTACAAATAGGGGTTAGATATAGTCAATCCTATGCCATTAACAATCATCCAGAAGAAATACTTACTAGTAGTAACTTACTATTTCACCAAGTGGATTAAGGCTGAATCATTGAATAGAATCTGAGAGGAAGAGGTCGTTAATTTCTTATGGAAGAACATTGTGTTCCATTTTAGCCTGCCTAAAGATATATTCACAAACAATGGGAAAGAATTCACAGGTAGCAAAATAAAGGAATTTGTGGCAAAGTATAGAGTAAATCTCTTCCATTCTTTTCCATATTACCCACAAGTCAACAGACAAGTGAAATTTTTGAACAAGTTAGTTCTCAATTTACCCAAAAAGAAGCTTGAATCTAAAAAAGGAAAGTAGGTCGAAGAACTACTTGGACTACTTTGGGCCATTAAAACCAGTTTGATGGGTGTAACAAATGAGACTTTATTCTCTCTTGTCTACGGGATGGAGACAATTATCCCAATAGAAATAATCACACTGACTCACCGCGAGATAATTGAAAAGTCTAAGAATAACTCCAAAAGATATCTAGATTTACTACTATCAGAAGAGCTCCATGAAAAGTTGAGAATCGGGGTGGAAAATGAAAAATAAAAAGTGAGAGCTTACTTCCACAAATTTGTCTGGTTTAAAGCCTTTTCAATTGGATAATGAGTTCTAAGATGGAGGTTATGAAAAAAGGAATGGATGGTTAGGAAACTAGGACCCAACTAGGAAGGACCTTATTAATTCACCCAAGATACACAAGATAGATCTTACATTCTAACAAACATGGATGGACATATCCAAGAAATGAGCTAGAATGCTCACCATCTGAAAAAATATCACTTTTGAGTCCAAAATTGTATTCGATAAGATAAAGAATACAATATGTAATACAATTGGAAATTAAGTGATCCATCTTTTAATTAAAACATTATATCACTTGGGTAAAACCCCAAGAGCCTTGAGAAGTTAGCATCATACCATCTACAGGCCGAAGGGGAATCCACGATAAGAAAGTTTGATCTAAGGATGGGCAAAAAACCTATGGGTTCGGTTATCCGCGGATAACTGCACTGGTAGTTCGATTTTAAACCGTTTAATTTCGGGGATGGATTCAGTTTCAGGTAAAACCCGAACTTAAAGAGGTACGGTTCAGTTACGGTTATACTCAAAACTGTACCCACCCGTACCTGAAATTAATTAATTATATTTAAATAAATTATATATTAATTAAGATTTATTTATTTTTAACCTAATATATAAACCTATTTTATTAGATCCCTAAATCCTAACTCTCTCCGCGCCTCAGTTTCTCTCATTTTTCTTCCATCTGTAGATCTGCCCAATTCTCTCATAGCGCCGCCTCGTCGGCAGCCGTAGCCACAGTCGCCATTCCCTGCGTCTTCTTCGGTCGTCTCCAGTCGCTGCGCCTTCACCAATCTTCACCAGTTGCTGCATCTTCATCGGTCGTCTCCAGTTGTTGCGTCTTCTTTGGTCTTTGCCAGTCGCCAGTCCCTGCGCCATTTTATTGCCAGTTCCTTCCATCTTGTCGCCATTCACAACGCTAGTCACAGTGCTGCATCGTCGCCATTTATAGTGCCAACCGTCGCCATTCACAATTCCAGTCATCTCTACCGCTCTCGGTTGTACGCTTGTCACCAGCTTGTTATCCCTTCTTCTTCGTGGTCTCATTAGGTAAGTGTTTCTTTTTCTCGTATGAAGCAGTTCTATTGGTGGATGCCTCGCTATGATATTTTTGCTACTCTATTTTTTTAGCAAAACTGGACAATGTATTACTCTATTAAACTGTTAATTTTCAAAAATAATGAAACTATCACTAAAGTTCACCCTATTTTAAACAGCCTAAGTCAATATTTTTTAGAGTTAATTTGGGTCTGTCTATAATTTTCGTATGAAACCATGATCATTGTAAATATAGTGTTGTATTTATTGAACCATTCTTATGTGCATCCATCTTACTGGAAAACGAACTACTTGGAAAGGAAACCCTCATGACTCTATCATTTGTTAAGCATGCTGGAAAGTGAAAACTAGTGTAGTAAAGTCTTCATAAGTAATAGGTTTTCAAGTCTTGATAATATGTAGTTTCCTGCATGATCTTTTACTATCTATGGGGTGGGTTATCTTATTGGCGCTACTCAGTAACTATGTTGTTGACCTTTCATTGATTTTTGCTGCTTTTACCTATGATTTTAAGATTGGAATCTTGTGCAGATTATTCTGAACAAGGTTTTATAGTCCTGCTCCTTATGATTTGGTTTGGTTATGATTATGATCCAATCATGCAGCCACGTACCAGGATAAGGATTACTGGCATTAGAGGCTATCAAGACTATCCAGCGACGACACTTGAATCATAGGCTTAATTAAGGAGGTTTGTGTGATGAAGATTTAAATTTGAATATCTTGTGTAGCAAATATTCTTTTTCGATTTTCTGTATGTAAAGTAGCATGATCTTTTATTGATTCATAGTGTATATAGTAAAATCTTATTATCGATTCATATTGAATATGGAATATAGTATGATGATAAATTTTTATCATGTATTGTAGAGTTAGAAATTTGTGAAGAAAACAAAGACTTTAAATATCATGACAAGTGAATATGTTGAAAAGGTAACGTGAGATAATAAAAAGTATATGTATATTTATATATATATATGAATTTAAATTTTGAAAGTTATTTTTTCAGAATTTTTCACCACAATCATCTCGAATAAATGACATTGAACTTAATGTGGAGGTAACAAGTGGTGGAACTTCAAGTGCCGATCAACATAAAAATGTTCCTCTCCTTACATCAACCTCTTCACCTGAAAATACACAAAGTCAACCATCAAATGAATGTAGTGAGGAAGAAGATGGAAAGGCTAAATTAAAGTCTGAAGCATGAGTTCATTTTGATAGGAAGAAAATTAATGGGATATGGAAGGTAATATGTAATTATTGCGGAAAACGGTTAGGAGGTGATACAAGGAATGTGACATCTCATTTGAAAGCACATACAAAAGGTTGTCCATTCAAACGGCAAGAAAGGGGTATCGGTCAATCATTGTTAAATCCTAACAAGAAAAGGGATAGAATTGAATTAGGACATTGGAATTTTGATTCTCAAGTTTTTCGTGATAAATGTGCAAAGATGATAATTCTACACGAGTATCCTCTTAGTATTGTTGAGCATCATGGATTTAGAGAGTATTCACATTCATTACAACCAATATGGAAGCATATTTCTTGAGCGACAGTTAAGAGTGACATTATAAAGATTTATGATGTTGAGAAAATAAATGATGGATATGTTGGAGAACAACAAAAGTCGTGTTGCAATCACGAGTGATATGTGGAGTCTGGAAATCAGAGCAAAGGATTCATGGCTGTAACTTTTCATTTCATTGATGACAATTGGTATTTGCATAGTAAAATAATAAGGTAATTTTTAAGTTTATTATTGAAATTTATACAATTCCTATTAAAAAATTTGTAGGTTTATATATGTTCCTGCTCCACACAATGCTACAGTTATTGGTCAAGAATTAATGAGTTTCTTTTTGGATTGGAACATTGATCGTAAGATTTCAACCTTAACTTTAGATAATTGTTCTACTAATGATTCAATGCTACCTGATCTGTTAGATTCATTAGATAGAACTTCAATGTTATTGTATGGAGATATTTTTTACATGCGTTGTGCTGCTCACATATTAAACTTGGTAGTGAAAGATGGGTTAAATCTAATTTCTCAATGCATTGTTAAAGTTAGAGATAGTGTTGCATATTGGAAAGCAACACAAACATGGGAGGAAAAATTTAAAAAGATTGCATCTCAAGAGATAAAGTCTTCTTGTAAGAATTTATCTCTTGATTGTCAAACCCGTTGGAATTCTACTTTTTTAATGCTTAAAAATACATTGTTTTATGAGAAAGTGTTTCCTCGTTTAAAACAATTGGATAAGAATTATAATAGTCTTCCTGATGCATTGGATTGGAAAATGGCAAGTACAATTTGTGATAAGTTAGAAGTATTTTACAAGGTTACTGAATTGATTTATGGTTCCAACTATCCCACTATAAACATGTTATTTCCTCATATTTGTGACATCAAATTGTTATTATATAATTGTATTAATGATGAGGATGATTTGGTCAAGGGAATGGCGTCAAACATGCTTGTAAAATTTGATAAGTATTGGCAAGAAGTTAATATTGTCATGGCTATAGGAGTTATTTTGGATCCTAGATTTAAGATTAATTATCTTGAATTCTATTTTCCAAGAATATATGGAGAGAATTCCATTTTTGAAATTGAAAAGGTGAGAAAAAAGTGTTATGATTTGATAAATATGTACCGAAATAAATGAATTTTAGAAGAGAGTCGACAAATGGAATTTTCAACACGTTCCAATACATCTCAAAGTTCAAAAGGTACTAGTGTTCTTAATTCTACTGGTATAAATGAGTATAAACAATGGAAATTAATGCAAAATAAAGCTGGATCTTTGAAATCTGAGTTAGACTCTTATTTAGAGGAGGCTGATGTAGAAATTTCAGATGAAGAGTTTGATATATTGTCTTGATGGAAGTGTAATAAACATAAGTACCCAATAATGCATTATATGGCTAGAGATATCTTGGCTTTTCCGGTCACCATAGTTGCTTCAGAATCTACATTTAGCACAAGTGGTAGAGTAGTGAGCAAACATCGTAGTAGACTTAAAGAAAACACATTGGAAGCTTTGATGTGTACTCAAGATTGGTTATGGGCTAATATTCATAAACAAGGTATAAGCCTATATATTTAATACTTGTACATATTATATTTTATTAACACTTGTTTTATGTATTATATATTAATTATTTAATTATTTATTCAACTATTTTATAATTTATTCAGATATGTTATCTCCTGGTTCATCAGTTTCCACTATTAATATTGCAGAAAATGATGTTGAGGTAAAAAATTTACATTATTGATTAATCAATTTATTATTTTGGTTTATAAAATTGATTTTATATGTTTGATTTTTGTAGGATACGCGTGCAGTTGATGAATAATTAGAAGAAAGAAGTTTTGATTTATTGTACTTGAAGTTTTCTTAAATTTATTTAATTAGTTTTCTATATTTGTATTAGTTTGTAATATTTTATTTATATCTTGTGTTTTTTGTTGATATGTATTTAATCTTATCTAGATTCATAGAAATATATATTATTAAATATTAAAGTTTTTATCATAAACTCAAAATAAAAATTTTAAATAACAAATTGAGATAACAAGTTCAATATCAACTATTTGTTTTAGGTGGATTGGCTAAAAGGAGCTTGATGAGTGCTCAAAAAAACACTAAAATAACCATGATTTTATGCACATTAATTAATTAAAAATATATATATTTATATGTTTTATCATATATTTATATAAATTTGTCTTTTTCGGAATCACGGGTATTTTTATTGTTTTTCAGGTATTTTGGCTTAAAAATGCAACTTAAAGACTCAAAGAAGAATACTGGAAGCAATACATCACAAATATATTAATAAATAAATGCGGAAAGGTCGACAAATATGGAAAAATTGGACAAAATGGGTCAAAAAGGTCAAAAATGTCAAAAAGGAGAAAAACGCGCCGCCGCGCCGCCCAGCCGCAACGCCCCAGCACCCAGCTCCGCCCAAACTGCGCGCGGGTACTGTTCATGCGCGCAGCACTGCGCGCGCGGGTTACTGTTCACGCGCGCAGCACTGCGCGCGGGTTACTGTTCACGCGCGCAGCACTGCGCGCGGGTTACTGTTCACGCGCGCGCCGACACTCATTTTTCACGTGCAGCAGCCCCATGACGTCATGCTGACGTCATCAATGACGTCAGCATTTCCATTACGCGTTTTTACATTTTTTTTACATTTTTTTACTCATTTTTTCTCTCCATCCTCACCTATAAATACCCCCTTCCCTTCACTTCAAAAATCACACCTAAAAACACCTCCAAATACATTCTTTTCTCTCTTTTCTTAGATTTTTAGGATTCTTTAGTTTTTCTTAGTTTTTCTTAGTTTTTCTTATGTTTTCTTAGTTTTTAGCTTTTCTTAGTTAATTTCTCTTAGATTTAGAGTTCTTCCTTTTTTTGGGAAGAACTAGTTATGTTTTTGTAATATTTTAGCTCTTTGATTCAATAAATGGGAGTGCAAATTCCGCTTGGAGTTTTTCCAGCAACGGGAATAGCGTCGAAGTTCTGTAAGGATTTTATTTTCTTTACAGTTATTTTTATGTTTTATTCTTACATGTTATATTTAATTTGTCTGTGGTTAAATTTAACTGTGCTGGCTATTTAGTAAACATGATGTAATAATAACGTTGTTATGCTTGCGAAATATTAAATAGGTAAAAATCTCTAAAATGAATTGATTTTATTTTTATTCATGATTTTATATTAAGAATGTTAGAGAGAAATATATTATTTTTCATTACAAACTTAAACCTGAAAATTAGATTTTAAGGTTTAGTTATCCGGTCTGATTTAGAGTAGTGCTCTTTTATTTGATGGTACAATCGCCCGGTAGTTAGAGTGAAGCTCTATTTCAAAAGTTTTTATAAGAATTATTATCTGAAAATGTATTGACAACATGTTTTCGGTAGTGGTTTTAAAACTTGAAAGTTAGTACTCGGATAACTAAATTCTTGGGTTTAATTTGGACACCTTGAATAAAGTTTAAACTGTCTAACCCCACCAAAGGTGGCATTTAAATGGTTCATTTTCAATCTCTTAGAAAAAGGAATTAATTTAATTAAGCAAATTAGTTATCAACCCCACCCATAGGTGTTAATTGATTTGTTTAGTTAACAAAGAATATCTAACCCCACCAAAGGTGGTATTCATACAAAAAAGGGAGAATCAATAAATATCAATTCATATCCTTAATAACCTAGATAATATGAGCAAGCATAATTAACTTAGTTATTATATCCATAAATACTCCGCCATTATAAATTATAAAATTTGCATAAATGTTTATTGAATCTATGTTTATTTTTATGTAAGTAGATTAAAAACACAAAAACCCCAAAATATCGTGACAGGATGTTTAGGATTTAATTTCGTTTTTAAAAGATTGAATAATAAGTTAAAAACCACATACATTCCTTCCTTAGATCGACCTTGGGAGTATACTTATCATTTTCTACGAAATGATTCGTGCACTTGCGAGAGTTTTATAAATATTAAAACCAAAGTATTTGCGGGAATCGGCGATCCCGGTTTTCGTTCATCAAGTTTTTGGCGCCGTTGCCGGGGAAGGAATAACGGTTTTTAAATTATTTATCAAAATTTTAAAAACATTTTTGTGCTGTAAATAATTGTGATTTTTTTTGTTTTAATAGAAAAAATAATAATCAAATTTCAAATTTCATAAGAAAAAAAAAATTAAAAAAAAAATTAAAAAATTAAAAAAATTAAAAAATTAAAAATTAATTTTTTTTTAAATTGTAAAATAATTTAGAAATTTGAAATTTGAAGTAAAAAATTTTACCGTTCATGAATAGTAAAAAAAAAAAAATTTTAAAATTCAAAAATTTTAAGTTAGTAAGAAATAAGATAGCGTGAATAGTAAAATAAAATTACCGTTCATGAATAGTAAAAAAAAAAAATTAAAATTAAAATTTCAAAAATTTTAAAGAAATAATATAGCGTGAATAGTAAAATTACCGCTAAAAAAAATTAAAAAATTAAAAAAAAAATTAATTTTAATTTTAATTTTCCTTTACCTTTTTCAATTTTCCTTTATTTTTATTTTAGTTTATTTTATTTTATTTTATTTTACTTTATTTTATTTCAATTTCAATTTAATTTTATTTTTATTTTTATAATTTTTTTTTTCTATTATTATTTTTTTTTATTTTTTTTCTCTCTTAATTTTTATTTAACTTAATTAACTTAGATTTTTACTAAATTAATTAACCTTGATTTTTAATTAACCTAACTTAATTAACTTAGATTTTTACTAACTTAATTAACCTAGATTTTTAATTAACCTAACTTAATTAACTTAGATTTTTTTTAACTTAACTTAATTAACTTAGATTTTTACTTCACTTAACTTAATTAACTTAGATTTTCTAACTTAATTAACTTAGATTTTTACTTAACTGAACTTAATTAAATTTAATAGCATGAAAAGTAAAGATCTAAGGGAGTTCTGTCTAGGAGACTAGTTCCTGGATGCCTTTGTGCCACTAGTCTTTCCTGGGAACGTTGTTCTGTCTAGGAGGATGGTTTTTAAGGAGCCTTTGCCCCACCATTCTTTCCTGGGAACACTCTTGGTTAATACTGATTATGTTATTTTAACTTAAAAAAAAAAAAAAAAATTCTGAAACTATCTCCAAAATTTTAAAGTCTTAATTACAATCTCAAGAGTTAGTTTCTTTATTTGATATAGGTACAATTATGTTTTGATGCCTTAAATTATTTGATTTGCACCTAGATGTGGGTTATCTAAAACCCTCAAGCATGCCCCTAGTTTTTGGTACAGAAAAATTTCAAAATCAATAGGGCATGTTTGAAACAATATAGGTAGACAACCTTGTCTTACTTGTAGGTTTGATTGACTCAATGATGAGGGGACATTGAGTTTACTTAAAAGGCAATCCCCAAGTTACATCTTGCTAAGACGTTAAACTAAGCGCTGGATGGGAGGCAACCCATCATTTTAGGTAATTTTCTGTTATTTATTTTATTTACTTAATTTTATTGTTTATTTTAGTTTAATAATTTTTAAATTGTTAAAACTAAAAATGTTTGTTGAGATGTTAGAAGTTCACAGCGATCTGTCTGTATACACTTTAATGATGAATATAATGAATGCACCTGCATTTCCCCATTACTACTTACACATTCTCAAGAAATAGGTAATCTTTCTTCTCTTTTCTCTTTATCTTTAATTTACAGTTGTTACATTGAGGACAATGTAAGTTCTAGGTTGGGGGTGGTGAAAAATTACCATGCTTAATTAGAAAGAAAAAAAAAAGATTTAACAATTTAAAAATTTTAAAAAAAAATAAAAAAAAAATAATAATAATAATAGAAAAAAAAAATTTATCATTTCTTTAAATCAAATTTAAGTAAATAGTTAAGTCTTTTGTACTGTTAGATTAATTTTTGAAAACATATCATGAAATATTTTGTAATTATTTTGATAATTAGTTAGTTTTTGTCATAACTAGTATTTCTTGATAGAATGTGGAAATTATATTAAACCCAAAATCGGCGTTTATGAATTTTTTTTTAGTGGAGACTACCCTTGTGAGATATAATTTGAGCCTAATTTCTTTTATTCAGAGTGAAATATATATATTTTTTCTACTCCAAACACATTTCTTATTTATTCAAAAAGTTTAGATGATCTCTATAGGTATTAGCATTGAATGTATGAATTTTTTCTCATCT
Source organism: Hippophae tibetana (assembly GCA_037013495.1). Classification (NCBI taxonomy): domain Eukaryota; kingdom Viridiplantae; phylum Streptophyta; class Magnoliopsida; order Rosales; family Elaeagnaceae; genus Hippophae; species Hippophae tibetana. The sequence continues at coordinate 122,658,478 of CM072801.1, forward strand.
TAATAGAGTATCATATATTTTTTATTATTATTTTTGCTTAGATTAAATGATTTGATTAGAAATTGATAGTATATGCTTATATCTAATTCATGCATGACTGCTACAAAAACAAAAAGACATATCTGGGGTTACCTAAACCAAGATCAAACAGAAAAGCCACAAAATTAACCACTCACCAAAATCCAAAAAAGTGTACAATCTGTACATGGGTTGACTCTCTAAAAAAATACATATATTGAAAAATATCTACAGAAAAAAATAGAGAGATAAAAAAATATGGTATCATCTACATACTATGATCCACATTGCCTACAAAGTTGTGAGTAAAGGCTAAATTACAAAAGAAAGATATAGGAAGTAATTCCCTAAAAAGTCATTGCAATTTCTTCATTTGTTAAAAGCATATATCTTGAAATTCTCTCTTAATGAGTTTGATTTATGCATGAAAATAATTTTTGTATATGATATCTTTATAATTTATACATTCGATTCCTTTCATGAGATCAATGTTAAAATAACACTTTGAGCCTTTATTCTTTATACATATGCGAACTTATTAGTTCATTTCTATACATCAACTCTTTCGCATATAAATTAGTATGAGTGTTTGAACCCATAGGATTCAAAGTTTTGAGAGTATTGACTTGTGAGGAATAGAGTCGAAGCGAATTCTGATTCATGACACTGAAATTGGGTAAAATTAAATTGACACATTTTTGAAATGAAATATGAAAATGATTTTCGACTAATTATTATAATAAATCATGATTGTTTAAAGAGATTGAAATAACTTATGCTTGAGATTTTAATTATGATCTTAAAAGAGATTAAAAAGTATGAGACATTTTTGTGATATTCTGTTTCATTTTATCCTTAAATTAATTTTTGATTTTGTTGTAATTTTAGTTTTTATTTGATTGTTTTTATTGTTTCTTTTGATTTTTACATTTAGTTCAATGTTTGTGGGTATCATTACTGAAAACCCTCACGAGACTCAAACTCGTCCACTAGGGCAACCTAGGGGTTTAACGGCTTGTTGCATAGGCTAAATGCAACCGTTTCAATCCACGAAAGTGATTTAGGATAGTTTAATTTTTAGTTTTTATCGCTTCTCTTGCTAAGGGACTAGCAAGAAGCTGGTTGGGGGTTGTGATGAGTGCTCAAAAAAACACTAAAATAACCATGATTTTATGCACATTAATTAATTAAAAATATATATATTTATATGTTTTATCATATATTTATATAAATTTGTCTTTTTCGGAATCACGGGTATTTTTATTGTTTTTCAGGTATTTTGGCTTAAAAATGCAACTTAAAGACTCAAAGAAGAATACTGGAAGCAATACATCACAAATATATTAATAAATAAATGCGGAAAGGTCGACAAATATGGAAAAATTGGACAAAATAGGTCAAAAAGGTCAAAAATGTCAAAAAGGAGAAAAACGCGCCGCCGCGCCGCCCAGCCGCAGCGCCCCAGCACCCAGCTCCGCCCAAACTGCGCGCGGGTACTGTTCATGCGCGCAGCACTGCGCGCGCGGGTTACTGTTCACGCGCGCAGCACTGCGCGCGGGTTACTGTTCACGCGCGCGCCGACACTCATTTTTCACGTGCAGCAGCCCCATGACGTCATGCTGACGTCATCAATGACGTCAGCATTTCCATTACGCGTTTTTACATTTTTTTACTCATTTTTTCTCTCCATCCTCACTTATAAATACCCCCCTTCCCTTCACTTCAAAAATCACACCTAAAAACACCTCCAAATACATTCTTTTCTCTCTTTTCTTAGATTTTTAGGATTCTTTAGTTTTTCTTAGTTTTTCTTAGTTTTTCTTATGTTTTCTTAGTTTTTAGCTTTTCTTAGTTAATTTCTCTTAGATTTAGAGTTCTTCCTTTTTTTGGGAAGAACTAGTTATGTTTTTGTAATATTTTAGCTCTTTGATTCAATAAATGGGAGTGCAAATTCCGCTTGGAGTTTTTCCAGCAACGGGAATAGCGTCGAAGTTCTGTAAGGATTTTATTTTCTTTACAGTTATTTTTATGCTTTATTCTTACATGTTATATTTAATTTGTCTGTGGTTAAATTTAACTGTGCTGGCTATTTAGTAAACATGATGTAATAATAACGTTGTTATGCTTGCGAAATATTAAATAGGTAAAAATCTCTAAAATGAATTGATTTTATTTTTATTCATGATTTTATATTAAGAATGTTAGAGAGAAATATATTATTTTTCATTACAAACTTAAACCTGAAAATTAGATTTTAAGGTTTAGTTATCCGGTCTGATTTAGAGTAGTGCTCTTTTATTTGATGGTACAATCGCCCGGTAGTTAGAGTGAAGCTCTATTTCAAAAGTTTTTATAAGAATTATTATCTGAAAATGTATTGACAACATGTTTTCGGTAGTGGTTTTAAAACTTGAAAGTTAGTACTCGGATAACTAAATTCTTGGGTTTAATTTGGACACCTTGAATAAAGTTTAAACTGTCTAACCCCACCAAAGGTGGCATTTAAATGGTTCATTTTCAATCTCTTAGAAAAAGGAATTAATTTAATTAAGCAAATTAGTTATCAACCCCACCCATAGGTGTTAATTGATTTGTTTAGTTAACAAAGAATATCTAACCCCACCAAAGGTGGTATTCATACAAAAAAGGGAGAATCAATAAATATCAATTCATATCCTTAATAACCTAGATAATATGAGCAAGCATAATTAACTTAGTTATTATATCCATAAATACTCCGCCATTATAAATTATAAAATTTGCATAAATGTTTATTGAATCTATGTTTATTTTTATGTAAGTAGATTAAAAACACAAAAACCCCAAAATATCGTGACAGGATGTTTAGGATTTAATTTCGTTTTTAGAAGTTTGAATAATAAATTAAAAACCACATACATTCCTTCCTTAGATCGACCTTGGGAGTATACTTATCATTTTCTTCGAAATGATTCGTGCACTTGCGAGAGTTTTATAAATATTAAAACCAAAGTATTTGCGAAGATCGGCGATGCCGGTTTTCGTTCATCAGAGCTCAATTGAATAGGATTTTGAAAAACAGTTTTTTTTTTTGGGTTTTTTTAATAACTGTCTCGAATTGTTAACCACGGGTAAAAAACTATCCCCGAACTGCAACGGTTTTCGGGTAGTTTCGGAGACAGATTTTATAATTCGGTTTGGGGATGATTATATTCAAATCCGTCCCCGCCCGTCCCCGTGCTCATCCCTAGTTTGATCGCCTAGGTAAGAAACCAGGAAAATAACTTGGATATTGTATCACATCACATACAATTAAGAAAGTTTGACCACCTAGGTAAATAACTAGGTAGATCACTAGAGTAAAACCTTGAGAGCCTTGAGAAGCTAGCATTGTACTAGCTCCAGGCCAAAGGAGAGCCCATGATAAGAGAGTTCGATTGCTTAGGTAAAAAACCAGGCAAATCACTACCCTAGGAGCCTTGATAAACTAGCATAATATCAGCTCTAGGTCGAAAGGGAGCCCATGGTTAGATAGTTTGATCATCTAGGTAAGGAATCAGGAAAATCACTCGAGTAAAAAATCAATAGCCTTAAGAAGCTAGAATCATACTAGCTCTAGGCTGAAAGAGAACCTATAATTAAAGAGTTTGATCGCTTAGGTAAGGAACCAGGAGATCATTTAGGCATAACCTTGAAAGTCTTGCGAAGTTGGCATCGTACCAGCTCCTGGACGAAAGGGAGCCCACAATTAAAAACAGACAAGCCATTTAAAACTAAGATAAATACCGGCTCAAGAAAAAAAAATGGGCGTAAACTAAAAATGAGAAAGCATCACATATGGGCTCGTATATTATGTTGACTGGAAATAAGAGAAAATGATGAGACAGATAAATATACAAGTTTTGGGCAAGCATATATGAAAAAACATACAAATTTCATTTTACTATAGTATGAGCCCATAGTAACATTTATTGAGAGAGAGAAAATAGCAGTCAAGGACTAATGCCAAATGCTTGGCTTCCTGATAACTATTCTTGTTGAAAATTTTGGGATGAATAAGTGAAAAAATCTTAGCCTAAATCTCTAACAAACGGGGTCAATCGCGGTTAAATCTCAAAAGGGCATAAGTCAAAATTTTCAAGCTACCTTTCGAGACCTTAAGTGATTCTTGTCACCACTAAAACACAACCTTCTCATGTCTCAGATAAATTTTGGCCCACTGGGTCTTGTCTTTGGAGCTCTTTTTTCATGTCGATCTTGTAGAATGCTAACCTCATCCTTAAGGAGTTCGACAGATGCTTTATGCTCATCAACCTCAATCTTTAACTTTTTAGCTTCGCTTTCAAGATTCAAGCTATCTATTTTAAGAAAATAAGCTAGAAGACAAGATGAATGATCTGCTGCCATAATAAACAAATAAAAAAACATGACAAACTATGAATAAAAGGAGAAAAATGTTTCCAAACCCATTTTCTATGTGGAATATACACCTTTTTTTATAGTCAATAATGGATCCCAAGTGTCCCCATACTTTCTCAAAATTGGAAAAACTTTGTCTTTTGTATATAAAGATAAATTTCAATTTCAACATGTACATAATAATGAGAAAATATATTCATTAAATTACCAAAAAAAAGGCATTACTTGTTCCTTACATAAAAAAACATCGAAAGAAAAGACAAACAAATTTACATGTACAAAATAAGTGGCAATGCTAGTTTGTAGAACTTTTGGTTGTCTTTAGGCAAGAAGTACAACATGTCGATCTCTTCCTTGTCACCACCTTTGGGCTCTTGATCATTGCCCTCCACCACTATCCCAGGAGATTAAGGTTAGGGTGGATGAAGGTCAAGAAACTCATAGTAGTCACCAATCCTCCCCTTAGTTGTGGCCTTTACTTTGAAAGGCTCTAAGGCCTTGTTAAAACCGGTATGAAGTACCTCTATTGATTGTACCTTCATCACCATTACCTCTACCTTCTAGTGAGCCTTCTCTTCAATCATCTTTAGCCTATTGAATTCCTCAAGAAATTCATAGAGTGATCTATCGGACTCCTTCTTGGCCTTCAAGGCATTTTCTTGCTAGCATGCAAGCTCGAAATTTTGAGCAAGTAGAGCTGTAACTTTGGAGAGAGAAACCAAGTGATTCGTCTTCTCCTTTTTTAGCTCGTCCTTCATCTACTTTGCTTCCCACAGCTTGTAATAACAGATGAACCTATAATTTAAAAAAACTGATTTGAAAAAATACTGGAAAATAAATGACAAGGTCTTGTTTGACCAATTGACTATAACAATTCAAAAATTAACTTACATTAGAAAACCCATCTTGTGAGATTTTCGGTTGGCTAGTGTTAGAGTATTGAACTCCTTACACATGTCAACCAAGACGAGCTCATCTAGGCCTATAGATGTCAAGTTGATGAAATCGCCTTAGACAACATGGTTACCCATTACGGGCTCATTGAAGCCAGAAAAGTTCATAAAATTCACGAACTTCCCTTTAGACATAGAGGATGTAGGAGAAGTAATGGAAGAAACCAGACTGGATCTTGAAGTGGGGATCACCTTGGTATAAATTGATAAAGTCAATGAATCTTAGAAGCTTTCTCATTTCATTCTTACTCTTGGGTACAAATTTCCTCCTTTTGGTTTTGGATATTTCAGTAGAAATTTCCTGGGTAGTTGCAACTTTAAAAGGAAACAAATTCCTAAAAATTTCACGACCTTCAGGTATCAACTAAAAATTAGAGCTGAACTTAGGAAGACTTTGCTTGCATTTTGAACTCTTTTTCTTTAACATCAAGCACAGCTTGTGAACTACCCTGGTCTATAACATGCTTGACCCAAACATATCATCCCTACAGCAACCATTCTAGTCATCAACAAAATGTTATCCTAAAGGACTGGTTTAGGTTAAAAAAAAATTGTAGCTTGGATAACCTACGCCTTACCTAATTGCATAAACAGGACACATGAAAACAAAACCTCTTTAAAATAGATTTTAGTTTACCCTAGAACGAAGATATCATATTACTTTCATCCTCGGACTCCCAACTACCGAAAGCATAAAAAAAGAACTGTTATAATTCCTATCATTGTCTGAAAGTATGAAATTCATACCCCAATACTATTTAGATGACATGTATGTAAACCTTGAATCTAAACGATTTTTTTAAGATTGTATGCCTCGTTCAACTCAAGCAACATAATCGTCGCATCGATCTCTTTACCAAGTAGGGTAAAACAAAGTAAATACCTCCATTCGTTAGGAAGTAGCTGATCAAGACTTATCTGGGTCTGCCTTAAGAAATTCCTGATGAAGTCTGAAATAGGGAAATGTAGACCCAAGAAAAGTGACTTCTCGTGAAAAGCAATCTAATCTTTTGATGGAATATCACTGTCAAGAGCTGTCAGATTGGGAATTTGGATTCAAAAGTTGTGAGAAATTTCATAAGCAACCCCCAACTTAGCATTGTCTTTTGATTTAAATTTGTAAGGTACGAGTTATAACCTCCAGTCCTTAGTTCTAAAAGTTGGCTTTCCTTTACCTTTACTAGCTCGAGTACTCTTATGCCGAACTCAATAGACCGTAATACTGGTCGAAGTAGGTATGTGGATTGAAGTTCCAATCGACAGTCTGGCTTTGCTTTCCGATAGTCACATCTAGGGAGCTACTCGAGTCATTTGATGAACTTGTCTTAAGAGTCAAGCTTGAAGCTTGTAGAAATCCAAATCCTTCAGAGCCTACAAACTCCTTCTCGTTCTCATAAATTATGACACTATCCACTTTAGGGATGGTCCTAAGTTGCTTATCGGTCATGTCTACTTAAGGATCCTAAAATTTAAGGTTGACCTATATAAAAAGAGGTGAAATAATGAGACAATTTTAATAAGAAAGTACCTGATTATGATATCTAATTCATTTCCGATCTAAAAAGAAGAAATCCAAACTATCTTAAGGCATGTTAAGCAAACAATAAATGCTTACCGTCAGACTAGAAAGAATAAGATCCACAAAAAATATAAAAATAACGGAGGTAACATGATCGAAAATCAAGGAGAAGTGACAAAGAAATTTTTGTATAAACATACTGATAGAAAGCAAAAGGAAATAGGACCCACAAGATTTTTGACCTTTATTTATACTTTTTCCTCTCCCGCCTAACATTTCAGATTTATAGATCAAATAGACACACGCATACCAAGGCTTGAAAGTCACGCATAATAATGAAGACTACAAACTGGACATATTGGACACTTTTCCATCCCATTCTTGCTTCCAAACCAAAAGAGTAAGAGACTCGATTTTTAGACATGTTCTACATGTATTTGTCGAGGAGAAGACCTAATTAGTGTATGTGTTGACAGGATGAAGATTAAATATATTTATTAATTTATATTTATTTGATGCGTATTTTAGGGCTAATATTTGTAAGTCTATGTAGATCTCCTAAACGATTGTATGTATATATATTCCTATATATACGTTCAATGTAATACTAAGCATCATCCACGTTTATTACATTTTTCTATTTTTTTTTTAAACTAGATATTTCTTCTACCGGAAAGATACTAGTAATATGAAAGAGTACATTCATGTTAATATTATTAGTAGTGTGAATTTTTTAGCTGACAAGGATGTGAGAAATTTGCTGTTTAATGGCTAATACTGCTAACCACTCTCTTATAAATGTATTAGGATTATTTAGACTTGGGTTTCTTTTTTTCTTTAACTATATATATTGTAACTAAATATTTTCATATTAGATATTTGCTTTCTTATTTTTTATTAATATTTTGTCATTTTTTCACTTTTATTTTTTTAATTTTTTTCTTTATAATTTGATCTTTTATTTTTTTAATTTTCTTACATTTAGTTTAAAATTTGAGACGAATTTAAAAATTAAACTTCAAATTATAAAAAAGGGACCAAAGTATTTAAAAAAATTAAAAATTAAAAAATAAAGAGACTATATTGTAATAAAAAATAAAAGAATCAAAGTGTGAAAATTTAAAAACATAATATTTCATAAAATAAAATAAAAACAAAAATGTAGAATATAGTTTAACGATTTTTAAAACTGGTTTCCAACCTCAATTGTGTGGTTAATTTTTAAAGAAAATAGTACATTATCTAATTTTGAGCTATAAAATAATGAAAAATAATATCAGTACGCATTCTTCATTCTTACTTATGGAATTTTCTTTATAAAAATTAAGACTATATATAAAAGACCTTCAAATCTCCAAACGTGGTTTAAGCTCTAGGCCAATCCAATATGGAAAAATAACATGCATTAAATCAATTATAAGAACATAATAAAGAAAAGGAGTTTCCAGTACAATGTGACACAAGCTTGCCGTACGTCGGTTTTTAGTTAATCTAGATTTAACTAAATAGAGTAGAATTCATCTGTATTCAATTTTATCAATATTCAAAAATGAATTAAACTTTTTATTAATTATTATAAATCTAAAGAAATTTAATAACCAAAATAATTAATAAAAAATGGACATACAATCCCAATTCTATAAAAATTACCTTTAGCGTGGCCGAATAATGTGAACCCACGTGTGCCTTCTACTTCATAAACAAATATTTTACTTTTCTCCGGTTGATAAATTTAGTGCTAAAAGACCATATTCTTGGTAAAAGAATCATAATTATGATATATATATATAATCATAACGTGTTTCAACTTTATGCAGTATTTGCTTTGGATTCATGTATTGAAAGTAGTAAACTAGTAACTATTTGGGTGGAACTGGAAAGTATTTCTTATAAATGATTTGGAGGGTAAAAAAAAAGAAAAAAAATTATGTAAAAAAAATATTTTTAAAATTTATAACAATAAAAATATAGTTATAATAATATTAAACGAATATACTCTACTAAATACACTATTTTATTAAAATAATCACTATTAAAATAACATTGTAATTCGTTATTTTTTTTTAAAACCAAACCAGCGTATTAAGTGTTAAGAGAAAAAAATGTCGTCAGTAATTTTTCATTTGTCACCAGTGATTTTTTTTTTTCACCAATTTAAAAATTGGTTTGAAATTTTTTTATTTATTTTTTGCCGGTTTAAAAACTGATGCAATTTTTTTACTTTTTGTTCGTACAAATCGTGCTACTCCATATGAAAATAGGTGGATTAAGCAAACTAAAACAACCCTACAGTGTGGCTTTTTATCTTTTTTGCTTACTTATATGCTAACGTACAACAACACAATATTTTTCAACAGATGCCCGTTAAAAAAGAAATATGAACGTATGCTTGTGCTTATTTCTCATATATATATAGATATATATATATATATGTGTGTGCCTATTAAATAAGAAATATAATCATCTTAAATATGCATAGTTTTTTAATAATCGCAAATTCATCACATAATAATAGTAACCTTAATATTAAAAAATAATTTTAATTCATTAAAAGATTAGCTTTTTAATTTATCATCATAATATAAAGTGAATTACGATTTATACCTACAACATATGATACAATTTATAAAAATACTTAAAAAAATTATTTTATTATAATTATACACATAACATATAAGTAATGATAAAAATATATCCAATAACATTCATTTTTAAAGTTATAATTATGTTCATAATTTATAAATAATAACAAAAATATGTCTAACAATATGTATTTTTAAAATCATAATTATGCTCACATCATATAAATAATGATACAATTATACTCAAAAATTAGACATATTTTTATTGTTATTTATACGTTATAGATATAATTACAATAAAATAAGTGGTTTGAGTATTTTAAATTAACCCTCTTAATATTATGAATGATACTAACACCATCATAATTAAATATTTATGTCTAGTTTTGTAACTAGCTCTATTTATATATATATAACTAATTTTATGTTTTTTAATTCATTTAAAAGAAGAAGAAAAATACATTGTTTGATAAAAAAAATGTATTTTCTTTTTTAATATATTCTTAAATCACAACAAATAAATAAAATTAACTAATTGATGAAATAAAAAGTAAAAAATTGGAATATAATTCTCAAAACTTTTATTCAAGTTTCAAAATCGATAAAAGTGTATACAAATGAAACTGAGTTCTAACCTAATTTTGAACTTAAAAATTAAATTAATTACCAAACAACACTTATAATGAAAACTAGGGTTCAAAAATTGAAACTTGAAAATATAGTTGCTTACAAAACAAGTTATTATGGCTCATTTTGTAATGAGTTATTTTTCTTTTTAATTATTTTTTCTATTTTATAATTCATTTAAAGAAAAGGTACAACTTGTTTAGTAAAAAAAATTATTTTATTCTTTTATTTCTCTCTTAAGTTACAATAAAGAATATAGTAAAGTTAAATAATGAAAAAAATATGAATAAGGAATATAAGTCTTGTTGTTCTTGTGTGTATTTGTTGGCTTTTCGTGTACAAAATATGGTGTATGTTTTATTCTTATTTAGTGTATTTGTCCTCTTATGTATAAGATTAGTTACTACAAATCAGTAATACACACACACATAATTAGCAACACTTTGTATGCAAGCATATTTACACACACCATGGGGTTGGTTTTTATAGTGTACATGCTAAGTAGAGTATTGGCTTTTGGTGAGTGAGCCAACATTGTCACTTGTGTTTTTGATTCGTTTTGGGAATGGGTATTTATAAAAAGTACCCTTGGCAAGGTAGCTAACGATGTGGTAATTTTTGAGTTCTATAAATACACCTCATTTCTTCTTCTTTGGTATTCAGGAAATGTAGTGCAACTTTGTTTAATTGACATCTCATTTTTCTGTTTCTATATCACTAATACCTCCAGTGTTGTTTTGGTATTAGTAATTCATGACTGTGTGAGAAAAATCATGTTTGTGAATTGTGAGTATTCGAGACGATGTTTACAAGTAGGTTCCATGTGTTGAGCCATATGTTGGTTGGTGGTTGCCTTCATCCAACTTTTTCTTATTCACTTTACATGTTATTGATCGTTAGTTACTAATCATGCCACTATGGGTGGTGTGGGCTTGGAGGAGATTCGGGTTCGTGTGTCTAACCAAGTTGTTACAAAAGCAACAAATAAGAGAAATAATAGGTAATTAGGGCAAAGGTATTGACAGATAAAGGTAATCGTAGTTTTATTTCTCTCATAGTGTAACTATTTTATTATTTAGTGGATTATTTACTTCTAAGTAGTTATCTTAAGTAACTCAAGGATGTTATCATATAGATAGGATTTCTATGTAGGTTTACCTCATTATATATGGTGTTATGTATGCTTGACTATGTGGCTAGTATAATCAAAGTTTAAAGAGTATATGTTCTTACATACTAAAGTTTAAACTCTGATTGAAAAGTTTCTATTTTTTTTTTTTTGTTATCACCTACTTTCCATTTATTTAAATCTATATCAATTGCTAATTATATTGTTTATCATTGATCATATATATTATATGTGTGCTTATCTATTTTGTGTTTATCTTCTTATGAATTGCATATTTGAGTTGAGCCTTTAAAGAGTCAGTATCTCCTTAACCTGATTGTGTATTGGGTGTAGGACTCATTCATTATTATTATGCATAATATGTAGGTATGTTAGTATCTTTTGTGTTTCATACATATATGTTCTAACATACTATATGCATATCATGGTTAGAAAACATATTTATTATATGTTATCACATGCTTTATTTCTTTTATATGTATTATGCCTATAAGCTTTCTAATCATTACTTGTGATAAATTAATTTGTCTGCTCGCTCATTAATTTATATTGTTTAGGTTTGTTATGTATATGAGTTTCTAAGGAGTCAGTATCTCATTAACCTGATAGTGTACCAAATGTTAGACACTTTAATTGATTTGCTATAATGTGTATGATAGCAATTTGTGAGAATACAATCATCATCTATCGAATATGTTTATACATATGAGGTTTTGAAGTGTTTAATTGTTTCACATAGTGAGTGTTGATTACCATATATGTATATTTCTAGGTTGGATAGGATCTTATGAGGTATATCGTCTCTTGTGTGGTTATTATAGTTTTTTTACTTCTTATTGCAAGTAGTTTTTGTTGTGTTTTGAATTGAGAATATTTTTTATGTAATTTCGTTTTAATAATTGCTCAATTCACGTTGAGAAACACGTTTGGTTAAATTGATATAAAACTCGCAAAAAGATTCCATGAATTGGCTTCTTCATCCCTTATATCTTGGTGACTTATTTTAATTAAAAGAACAATTGATCTTCGTGTTATAGATTATAATTTTGAGAATTTTCAAAGAATATGGTTTTCAAAACTTTATTTTTAAAGTTTTAAAAGTAATAAAAAGTGTATAAAATTATTATTGAATTTTAACTTAATTTTGAACCTAAAATAAATTAATTATTAAGGAAAACTCATTTTAAAAATTATCGTTAAAAAACTAGAATTTGAAAATAAAATCTGTTAAAAAAATAATTCCTTAATTAGTATTCTTGTGTGAATAAGTTTCCGTTTTTTTTGTTAATTATTGAGCGTATTAGATATTTTCTATTTTCCTTTTTCCCATAAAAATTAGTTTTTTTTTAAAAAAAAAAAAAAAGAAGAGAGAGAGTAAAAGGCCTTCCACACATGAATGTCAAAAATTCTAATCATAAGTGCGACATATCGATAAGGCCGTTGTTGTCGTTTATTTTATTTGTTTATTAACTTTATTCGTAATTTATGGTAGGATAATTAATTTGCATTTAAGTATGAGGGATCTTATCTTGATTAATGATTCTATATTATTATTGTATACAAAAACAATGACAAGCATTCCAATAACAAAAGTTTAAAGAAGAAAAAGTCCTCTTTTTTTCCTTATTAACCCACCAAATCAAAGTTTGAACCCAAAAAAGCATGATCGGATTATAATATCCAAAACGTACAAAAGACTTTCAGCTATAAACAGTACGAAGTTTATTATTGTTATATTTTGAAGCTTGTTGTTCAAATCTCTATAATTATTTATATTGTATTAAAAAGACACAAAAGACAATATTTCATTTTTACTCACAATAAGGTTTCCATATTTTGTGCATGTATATGAAATTATGTTTTACATAATTGTATATTTATAATATGTATGAAAAAAATAGAAGAAAAAATTGAAAAAATTGATATAAAATTGAATAGAATTTGTGTATAATAAATAAGAAAATTAAAATGATATAATTTAAATATATTGGTTTTTTTATTTGAAAATGAATAATATTAGTTTTATTTATATAAAGAAAAGTTCACAATAGATTTAAAAAAATAACATAAAAATGCCAATATATAAACAAATCACATGAAGAAGTATTAAAAAAACGCAACAAGCATATAACAAAAATAAAAGAACTCAAGGCTATCGATCGGACATCTGGACAACTAATAAGCCTACCATATTTTTAATGGAACTAAATAATAATTATTTATTAATATGATTTGATTTCACTTGTTAATGGTAGCTCTTAGTCCTAATCAAGGAGCATAGCACCAACATTGTTTGAAACATTGTCTCTTGTCTTCTATAATAATACTTTGAATTTTTATGTTCATAAAACCTAGTATTTTTCATAGTCACGTTTGAAAAATATACATATAAAATTTGTTACGTATATTGTGGAAAGCATTTTTGACGAGTCCTTCTACCTGTAATCCCACCCACTTATATGGATCTAATCTAAGATATTTAATCATGCTATACAATATTAAATATTTTTATTATATAATTATATATATTTACTTATAAATTGAAATGATATTATATAAAATAAAAATCATTGTGGATAAAAATCTTAATTGATACTTTATTTATTTTTTTAAAAAAATTTAATTTTAAAATTATATTTATCTTAATTTTTTTCATCTTAAATTATATTCACTAGGATATAATTATATTTAATTATTTTATATAATATTTGATAAAAATATGTATAATATAATTATATAAAATTTATGATAAATATTTTAATAAAATAATTTATATTCAAAATAATATTAAATTTGTTTTATGTAATTTTTTTACCTATTAAATCATAAACTTCTGCTTATTACCTGTACTTATCCAAAAGGCATGGGATGATTGAATCGAAGATATTTACACGAATTCTATCTTTTTAAGTTTTGAAAGATAATCCATCTTTTAAGTTTTGAAAACCCTTTCACGTTTTTAAGATTAAACCTTACTATAATCCACTATTTCAAAATACAGAAGAACTTCTGGCCAAAAAAAAAAAAAATACAGAGGAACTCAGCATTTCATTTATACCAACACCCATTTTTTACTTTTTTTTATTTAAAAACATAATATACTCCGATCCGTAACATGTATAACATGTATTACTAAGTATGGTATGTTATATGTGTTTCTTTTACAAGTATTTTAAAATTAAATGATTTTATGAAAAATATTTAAATACTTGACATAAAAAATTAAATTAAACTTCTTCGAATGTCTTCAAACTTACAACTTTATTTATTCAGGTCTCAAAACTTACAAAAGTTATAATATCATTTTCAAACTTTTCAAAAGGTCCCCTAAGATCTTACTTTGGCTAATAGATAGTAATTAAGTACCTAATCTTCACCCAAACTTTTCAAAAGGTAATGTTAATAAAAATTAATGTATTCTTATTTTTTTCTAGAAAAAAATAAATACTTAATAAAAATAGAAAGAAAAAATTAAATAATGTAATTAATGAGAAGTATATTTTAAGAGTAATAACAAGTTCTTATTAAGTGTAATAGATAGTAATCAATTACCTAATCTTCATCCACGTATGGTAAGCTACCAAAATAGGATAGGTAAGTTTAAGAAGATGTTAATTTCACGTGCATGACTTATCCTATGTTGTTGGGATTAGTGATAATTACATATATTAGTTAAAATATAACCAGCTGTAAATTTTTAAAATAATTGAGAACAAAATTGTAAATTTTATATGTTTGGAAACATAAGTGAATTTAGCCTTAAAATTATTAAAAGTGCTTCTAACTAACAATTTAATAATTATTTTAATATAATGCTTCTCAAAATCTCTGAAGACCTATGTTCCAAATGGATTAAGATTCTCCCACCCACAAATTACTCTGATCTATTATATTATTAATACCTAAACTGGTGCCCAAAGTCCTCTGCAGCCGTAAACGCAAGCATCACAAAATTTACTCTATTATTGCTTTATATTGATTGTTTTTATATGAACCAAACTCATGGTTAACGTGAAAATCACCTTCATTATACATAAATACATTTAATTACATAACCCAATTATATATATTATTAATATCTTCTCGAAGTTACTAACTTATACTACATACTCACTGTCTCAATAAAAAGTCTCATTTGAGATACTTATTTTTGGTTTTCCTAATTTTCCTCAAAAATAGAGTAATGGGAGATTAAAAGATATCTTTTTTTCCCTTAAGGATTGACTTTGATGAAAAAAAATATATGCTAAACCTTTTGCTCAGCTAATCTGGTGTTTTAAAACTTCCTACACTTCCAAGTAAACAAGCCAACTATATTGATGCAAACAAGTTATCAAAGGGACTTCAGTTAAATTTTTTTCTTCCTTTTATTGGGGTTAATAAGTAAATCAATATATACGTTAACACAAATAAGTGAAACTATGAAAACTTACAATATTACATTAAAGTAAAAGGACACTGAGAAAATGTGGTTGCTCTATAAACTGGAAAGTTTTCGTCTCATTGCATGGGTTAAGGCATAGGTCAGGAAGCTGTATCAAGGTAGGTGAAAACTTCTCTGGCACACGAACAATTAGAGAACCAATGGACCGGTGGGGCACTTGTTCATAGAAAATAGGTTCTGGCAAGTCTCTAGAACTCATCCTTCCGCTGCGACCAGTATATCAGACAATGTTCTACTCATATTAAAGGTTAATAATCTCGTCCTTTATATGGCATTTCCTGTACAAACCAAATCCATGAATTATATCAAATCAATAAACGCCAAAAAAATAAACTAAAAACATGTTGAGCCTATTAAAAAAACACAACTGCTAACATAAATCTTCTGTAACACCGTCAATTGGGAACAATTGTGTGCAGGTATGCACATCTGAAAATGGTTAGTATATGCTAATGCATGTACAATACTTTATTCCATAAGGGATCTAACACAGAAGTAGAATAACAGATAGGGGAAGCTCCAAGTACTCAAGTCTGATTATCTGAGATTGTTAATCCATCACAAAAGGTTTTGCATTGAGAAATTTCTGCTTACTACTGGCTTAGAGCCAGGTGCTAGGTACCAAAGGCTGATTTTTGCCGTGTGGATGATTGTTACCTTACAAGCAAGTTCTATCCAATGAAAATAAGCTCGTGCATGTGGCCACCCGCAGACGGGGTTGTCACAAATATTAATTCGTACAACTTAAATTTATGGAAAAAAATGCTGGCAATTACCCATGAAAGGATAAGACTAATAATGGCTTCTAAGAAATATAAAACTGGAAGCACAAAAGGACGGACAAAAAAAATTGTGAAAGTCCCTACTACAATTAGCATTTTGTATTCTAATAAAGTTGCTGTTATAGAAAAAATTTGGGAATTCTTGAACAAGCAAGATCCTTTCAGAAAATACTAACAGGTTGGTAGCCTGGCATGTACACGACTTGTCTAGGATGGCCAAGAAGCATTTGTTGCCCATACTGCAATAAGATATAAATGAAAACATGATTACCCATCTTGATGACACTGAAAAGACTCGAATGAACACAAAGTTCAAAAAAAGTTTGTACCTGAGGTCCATTTGGGTGATAATATGCTTGTGCTGGAACAGGTCCAACTTGTGGATACATAATACGTTGATGCGGATATGAAGTCTGCAAAGACTATGAAAGTTAGCAAGTCAATAGAAATGCTCAACTTCATAGAAGAAATCCCATTACAAAAAACAATATAAGGAAGAATTCTATCACAAATACCAGTATTTTACAGGTACTTGTCAATTTGTCATGAAATTATGCATTCTCAATATTCATTTATCATCAAATACATCATTCTCATTAACCACTTTATTCAAAGTCTTAATTACAATTACACAATTATGTCCATCAGCATATCCTTGGTTTTTTATTTATTTATTATTTATTTTTTTACTTCCTTGCTTTTCAAGCCTCATAGTCCATATAAAATAGGAAAAAGATGAGAAGAAAAATACAACCTTATAGATTATTGGTGTCTTTTCCCAAAACATAATCTTATTCCATGAAACTCAAAACTTCAGCCAATCCATGAAACTAACGCTATTATCAATTAATATGAAAACCTAAAAAATCAAGGTGAACGTTCTCCATGTAAGAGATAACAGTTGACACGTTAAAGAAACCAATTACAACACTTGCAACCCAAACAAACAAGGACGAACCAAACAATCCAAGCAAGAAGAAAAAGTAGATCTAATAAAAAATTCAAAAACTAAATTCTTGAGGAAAGGGAGAGGGAGATCTCCCGTGTGAGAATATAATACAGTTAAATGTGGCAATTTGAGCGAATTGTGGGTGTTTGTTCATATTGTGAGTGCTCGTGTTCATGTTTCCTGGCACAAACTCACAGATTCTTTTAATATTAAGGAAAAAAAAAACTAACTTATATTTAGCAAATTTATTTATTTACAATGGTAAGAAAAATCGGTATATTTACAAATACAAAAGAATTAATAATAAATACTAACTAATAGTTAATTCATGTCGTGTCAGGATGTCGTGTCAGGTTGAGTTGAATTCGTATTCTGGATTTTAACCCGAATTGTCACCATGAAATATAAGATACTTCTTAGCATTCCTCAAAATCTCATGTTTGGGGGGTTACACTATTTTCAAAGAAAAGGCTTCGTATAGAACACATCGGCAAAAAGAGTACAACAAAAATCAAAACATTAAACTCCTCAATGGAAATTAAAAGGTACAAGGAAAAAACAGCAAAAATCAGCAGGCGCCTCATTAGTGGTAGGACTCATATAACTAACCCTACAAGAATTTCCACCCATACCAGTGTCTAACAAATAAAGACCCCTGACAAATTAAAAAAGAAGAGCACTGATAGCACTTACTCCAATGCCAATAGGCATTTGTGTTACAGCAGACATGTCAGGAGGAAAATAGTAAGAATTGTCAGACACTGGGGAAGGAGATCTAACAGGCATTGGAGATGGAATGAAACTCTTCGCATTTGGATTCAGCTTGAATTCCTAAAATAAATAAAGAGCAAGGAGTGAAAAAGCCACATATATTAGTCACAAGCCAAAAAAGATACCTGGCCAGCAAGAAAGCTTACTTTGTAAACAGTACAGCCTTCAGATAACTATGCCATGATTGCTTGAAAATGGCATCAAAACAGTAAATTAATCAAACCTTAGCATGGGGGTTCAGTGTTGATTTTTCAGAGGACATAGAACCCACAGAGGAGCTTGGAGATAAATCGGGGCCACTGGATGTAGATGCAGCAACTGCAAAGTCTGATCTTGATGGTGCATAATTACTTGGTCTACTATGACGATTCGCAGAGTGAGTTTGTCCACGTAATTTTTCATTTCCTGATTTTTCCACTAAATCATCAGAAGAATTCATTTTCTCACAACTCTTTACAGAAGGAGCACTTGAGGACAGTTCCACATATTCAGAGCTAGCTTCCTGTTCATTTGATGCTGACATTGGACCTACATTCCCATAATCAACATATGGAATTCAGATTAATAAATGTAACAAATAGATGCGCTCTTTGTGAGTGCAGGGTTTGGTTTCATAAAGAGAAACCAGGGATAGATCACCATGCAAGGAAAGTTTCTACAGATGAAACATAACCAATATTCACCAAAAACTTTATCAAAAATATGTAAACATGAACTCATGTAGTCAGTCCGTGGTGTATTAGATAAAATACAATATGAATTAAAGAGGTATGGTATCCCTGCAAATAAAAGTTATGTCAACAATCCAGGGAAACCATGTAAGTTAATAATTATGAAAATATATTTCACCATCTTTGAACATCACTTCTTATTATTCCAACACTTTAATTCCAAATCCCTTTTAGGGGAGATCCTTGGTCGGAAGGTGATTTTCTTCCAACAAGATTTCCAAAGTTATATAGGTAATGTAAGCATGTACTCATGTAGTCGGTAGGTGGGTGTATCAGATAAAATACAATATGAACTAAAGGATATGGTATCCCTGCAAATAAAAGTTAGGTGCAACACTCAAGGGAAACCATGTCAGTTACTAATGATGAGAATATATTTCACCTACTAACTATGAATACCATTGCTTTTTATTCCAATGCTTTAATTCCAAATCTGTTTTTGGGAGGATACTTGGTTGGAAGGTGATTTTCTTCCAACAAGATTTCCAAAATATAAAGGTTATGTTTGGTGCAAATTACTCCTATTAATAGGTTGCATTGAAAGTTAGAATTTCAAGTTTAGAAAAAAATAGAAGGTTTATCAATCATGATGTTGAAGTTGGAAGGAGACATAATAAGCACCAGACATAATAAGCACCACTAGCAGTGATAAAAAGATATGTACTTGAGAATGATCTTAATATACAAGTTTTAGATCACTTGCATCAATGAAGACATGCCTAACTCAAAGCAAAGTAGAGTTTTTAAAGTGATTGGATACTCTTTGTAAGGTGAACAAAAATGAATGGATTCAATTAAAGCTTTTTGAACAAAAAAATAAAAAAATTCAAGTCTTCCTTCAAATTGGTGCATGTTTTGCAAGAGTAGCTCAAAAGCATATATCATTAATTTTTACATTGTTCAATTGCATTTAGTCCGAATTACAGAGAAACATGGGAATACAATGAGCCATTCCATTATCATGTCAATCTTTCTTCTAGAAACACTCTACAAGTATAGGAAGTGTAGTAAGGCTTTAAAGTCAAAGGACTTATGGAGCTATGAAATGGGAGCAACTCTATGGGTCTTATGGAAGGATAAGAATAAAAAAAATCTTATGATAATGAAAATGTTAATAGCCTTTTTGTGGGAGAGAGCTTTTTTGGCATCTCTGTGGGTGCCAGTTTCTAAAGAATAGAAAATTTATTCTCAATATCTCATAAGTATTAATTCAAGAGTTTGTATATCGTAGTTAGATGTCAGAGTAGTTCAATGGTTAAAACATATAACTGTTATTCACTTGGTTCTTTGGCTTGTAAGTGAATTACTCATTCATTTTGTACTTGTTATAAGTTATTAGTCACTAATCTTCAGAAGATTAAGCTATTTATACATTCTAATACTCCCCCTTAAGTGTGGACTTTATACATCTTATAGATTCAATACTTGAAACTCAACAATTGAGGATGTAGGAAATTAAGTATAAAAATTTCAATTTTGATATCATATTAAAAATTATAAGTCACAAATCCTACTAATTGGAAAATTGGACAACCATACATTTTATACATCATTACATCCTAACAGTACAATTGTAAACATATATTAGTATAATACAATGTTTCATATCATGAAAGAAAGTAGTAACTAACTTCACAGCTAAGCACCTAGGACAAATCCCATCAAATATTTAGTAAAAGAATTTAGAAGGCATCAAGCAAGTAAATGTGCTTACGGTCAGGTTTCAACAATCGAGCTTCCTCAACTAGCTGTTTGAGGAACAAATAACAGCATGACGTTAGAAGCAACTAAACACCAATAGCATAAGAGAGGCTTTGAGTTAATATACACAAAATTTAGAAAGTTCAACTCACTGTCTGCTTTTCTACAGGGTCATTTGCATTATTTATCAACCCAT
This sequence comes from Hippophae tibetana, assembly GCA_037013495.1. NCBI lineage: Eukaryota > Viridiplantae > Streptophyta > Magnoliopsida > Rosales > Elaeagnaceae > Hippophae > Hippophae tibetana. The sequence goes on from CM072801.1 coordinate 122,679,278, forward strand.
GTTCACCTGACAGATTCTCCTGGATCCTATAGTTTAAGCATGGAAATAGAAAAGGTATAAGAAATTTGCTACTTTTCTGTAAGAAGATCCCTGTTTTCTTGAAATTACATTAAATCTTATTCACTTAAGAGGAAATTCTTAATCAAAAACAAACAAATGATTACCAACAAAAACTACAAATACACATCAAGTACCTGCTATCACTTGCTGTGGTGGTGGAAGCTCTCAGAAATGATTCAAATACGAGCTGATTGGCATTCTCATGAGACTCGGACCTTATCAAATCCAGACCAATGTTTGGTTGGGAAGACCCTGCTTGACCCTACAAAACAAAAAGGGTTGCCAATTAATAAATGTGGAATGCAATAGTGCATGATCAAAACTTGAAGAACATAAGTTTAATGATAGTCCATAACAACTAACAAAGGAAACGAACTACAAGCAATCCTTAGTCTACTACTAAATCTGTCAAGACAAGATCCTATCAATTCCCATGAGGAACCAACAAAAGAAAGCAGATACTTATGAGCTTGTGGTACGAGCAAATATTTCGTAAGATTTTTTTTTTAATACACTCCTAGTATTGCAAAAACTTCTCAGAACATTATACCAATTACCAAGAAGTTTACGGCTAATAGAGATAAAATAGCTTCTATATAGGAAAATGTTAAAGAAGATAAAGATCCTTGTGGAATCCCCTTTGATAAACCATTTATGATCATAAATGCAGAGGAACAGAAAGAAGATAACTGTTCATTTAGGAAAATGTTACAGAGGATAAACACCCTTGTGGAATCCCTTTTCAAGAAACCACCTACGACCATAAATGCAGAGGATGCGTACACGCACATCCAATAGAATAAATGGGGGAAAAAACATAGATAAATGTAAACTCACAAGAGATCAAACTAAACATAATGTTTTTAATAAACAAAAGTTGTGTAAAAGAATCAGCATGAGATAAAAGCAACTAGGTTACCGTAGGACAAGATCTTGACATCACTCGGTACACATCATTACTTTTTCCAATTTCAAAGTCAGTTGCACTCTTCATGACAGAAGCAGAAGAATTCCCGAAGGTTTCATCATTATGTGAATCCAATAAAATGTCCTCCTCTTCTTCATGGTCATCATTATGTGAATCCAATAAAATGTCCTCCTCTTCTTCATGGCCACTATCATCGGCCACCTTAACCCGATATACAGAAGAGAATCTAGTTTCCTCATCAATATCAAAATGTTTGCTGAGGTGAATACCTCTCTCCTATAATATGTTGAACACAATCATCATCCAAGGCTTCCAGCACAAGAAAAGTATCACAAAATTAAAAAGAGTTGTAGAAGCACCAAGTAACATTAACCTAGCTTACCTCTGCCAAATGGAGATCATGGGTGTCCTCACCCTCAATTTCTCGTGCAATTCTTGAAGCCTCCTTTTCCAATTCTATCATCTGGGGACCTTTCTCCAGTTTTGTGGTATAGAGTTCCTCATTAAATGTACTTTTTACACCAAACAGTGTTTCATTAATTTGGAATTGATCCCAACCCCTAAAAGGAAAAGTGCTCAGCTAATTAAAGATATTCAAAAAATCTAAAGATGCTGCAAAGTAGAAAGGGGGAATAAGAAATAGAAAAAGATGCATCATCTCACCACATAATTAAACTGACCCTTCATCAAATGCCATATGACTTAAGGCCAAACCACAAAGATTAGAATGGAAAACACAAAATATAAACAATTTTAATGGAAAAGAGAAGTTTGTAATAGCCACTAAAACATTACGTGTCCCAAGCATCTCGTTTAAGCAGAGAAATTGAATAGTGTAGAAAAAATTGAGAAATTGAATATTATTTTGTATTTTTTTTATTGTTTCAAAAATATGTACGGCTATTAATATAGGACTAGAAGTTAGAAAACAAGTGACTACTAATCTAGGGATACAACTGGATACAGTGTATTATAGCTTGTACAATTACTAATCAATATTTCTGAAATTCTACACTGCCTCTCAAGTTGAGTAATAGATATTTATCATTCCCAACTTACAACTCAGTTCTTCAAAGATCGTTCGAGGTAATGTTTTGATAAGGATATCTGCAATTTGATGACGAGTAGATGTATATAGAAGTCCACAATTATGTCATCTAACTTCTCTCTAATGAAATTACGATCAATTTCTACATGTTTGATTCGGTCATGATGAACTGGATTTCTTGCAATTCTTATTGCAGCTTGGTTGTCACAATGCATGCTAATGGGTTCAGTAATTGTGAAGTCCAGTTCATTGAGTAATCTTCTTAACCACATTCCTTCATGAATGCCATGAACCATATCTCTGAATTCAGCTTCTGCACTGCTTCGAGCGACTACTGACTATTTTTTACTTCGCCGAGTTACAAGATTCCCCCACACGAATGTACAATACCCAGTGGTAGATCTGTAATCCACTATAGAGCCTACCTAGTCAGCATCTGCAAAAACTTCAATTTTTCTGATGGGATTCTTACTGAAGTACAATCATTTTCCTAGTATCATCTTGAGATATCTAAGTATATGATAGACCGCCTCCATGTGTTCTTCAGTGGAACTATTCATAAATTGATTTACAACACTCACTGAAAACCAATATCTGGTCTAGTGTGAGATAAGTAAATGAGTTTTCCCACTAATCTTTGATAACGACCTTTATCCATAGGTGTACTATTTTCTTTGATTTTGAGTTTTACTGTAGTCCATCGGAGTTTCTGTCGGTTTACACCCCATCATTCCAGTTTCTTTGAGAAGATCGAATACATATTTTCTCTGAGATATAGATATGCCTTTCTTTGTTTGGGCTACTTCCATTCCTAGAAAATATTTGAAATTGCCTAGATCTTTGATCTCAAATTCCTTGACTAGGAACTTCTTGAGTTTATTCATCTCAACTGTAGAATTACATGTTAGAACAATATCATCTACGTACACAATTAGGATAACTATTCTGTCATTGGAGAAATGTTTGACGAAGAGTGTGTGATCTACTTGGCATTGATTGTACTCATATCTCTTCATAACTTTAGAAAACCTATTGAACCAGGCATGTGGAGATTACTTCAATCCATGTAAGGATTTGGTTGGAGCAGGAGATTCAATTCCAGGAGAAATGTCCATGTAGACTTCTTCAAGATCACCATTGAAGAATGCATTCTTGACATGTAATTGGTAGAGAGGTCAATCCAAGTTAGATGCCAAGGAGAGAAGAACACGAACAATGTTAAGCTTTGCTACAGGTACAAACGTTTCCTGATAGTTAATCCCATATGCTTGAGTAAATCCCTTAGCCACAAGACGAGCTTTGAATCTTTCTACACTGTCGTCTGCTTTGTGTTTGACTATAAAGAATCACTTGCACCAAACAGCTCGTTTTTCCAGTGGTAGTTTTGTGATCTCTCAAGTCTTGTTTTTCTCTAAGGCAATGAGCTCTTCAAGAATAGTTATCTTCTATTCAGGTACCTGAAAAGCTTCATGAACGGAATTTGAAACCTGTATCTGATCAAGGTTGCTGATAAATGCCTTATAACTTGGTGAGAGACTTTTATAGGAAACAAAATTGTAAATTGGTACAAGATCTTACACCTTTCCATGCAGCAATTGGAAAATTCAAATCATTAAGAGACAACTCAATAATAAAAGGTTCAGTGATATTACCTTGTGAATTGTCAGAATAGCTTGTACTCAGGTTGGACTCTTGGACTGACTTAAGATATGCTCGATTCTCCGTTCCCTCTTGAGTTCTTCTCCTCCTAAAGTAGACAAGGTCACTGTTTGGGACAGGAAAATTTGGATCTATTGGCAGAGGAGTTGAGGGTTCGTTGGGATTATTAGGAGCATTTGTTTGAGACACTGATTCACTTTCAAGAATTTAAGGGATATGATTTGAGACAGAATTTGTGGGATACTGAGTGATAATGCTATTTCAAAGCTAGTATTCATTGCCTATGTTCTCCCCCTAAATGGAAGGTTTCGAATAGTACATATATTGTTCAAAAAAGGTGACATCCATTGTATTGAAGAACCATTTTGTGATAGGAGAGAAACATTTGTATCCTTTTTGGTACGATGAATACCCTAGGAATATGCATTTAATGGCTCTAGGATCAAGTTTACCTCTATGGTGTACATGGACATAAGCAAAACATCTGAATATTTTAAAGGGAATGTTGGACACGATTCTGGTGTGTGGGTATGATTCAAGCAGAGTGTTGATAGGTGTTTTGAAAGTTAGGACACGAGAGGACATTCTATTGATAAGATAGGTAGTCATAAGAATAGCTTCCCTCCAGAAATGTTTAGGGACATGTTGTAAACATGAGAGATCTAGCTACCTCGAGAATATACCTATTTTTCCTTTCAACTACCCTGTTTTGTTGAGGTATGTTAGCATAAGAGCTTAGATGGACAATCCCATAACTTAACAGATAATCACTACGAATTGAAGCGAAGTATTCTTTAGCGTTGTCAGTTTTCAATACTTGGATCTTTGTTTGAAATTGAGTTTAAATCATGCTATTGAAATTTTTAAAAATCTAACCTGCTTCAGATTTCCTTTCATGAGAAGTAACCAAGTGATTCGAGTATGATCATTTACAAATGAAATGAACTAATGTGTCCCTGTTATGTTTTTGATTCGAAAAGGTCCCCAAATATCAGTGTGAATTAGTGAGAAAGAATGTGATAGATTGGGATATGAAGTTCTAACATGTTTTGAAAATTGACATACTTCACATTGAAAATCCTTTGAATTTTTATTTTTGAATAATGAAGGGAAAAGTTTTTTAAATACAAGAAATTAAGATGACCTAGGCGATAGTGATTTAACATGATTTCGCCTTCGTTATTGGACTTAAGATTTAACAAAGCTTTATTCTGATACAGAACCTCGGACACATCTTGAAGGACTTGTCTTTTTAGAGGGTCTTCACTTTTGAGAAGATAAAGTCCCGAGCACTCTTTAACACTGCCAATCATCTTCTCCGAATCCAAGTCCTGAAATTCACATATATTATGAACAAATTTAACCACAATTTTTATCACGGGTGAGTTTAATAATTGATAAGAGATTACAATCAAGGGTTGAAACAAGGACAGAATCAAGAATAAAGGAATCTGAAATTTTTGTTAAACCAATCCCTATTACTTTGGATACTGATCCATCGGCAATTCTAATGATGTGTCCATCTTGATAAGTTCTAAGATTAATGAGAAGAGAAGCATCACCCGTCATGTAGTCTGAAGCCCCTGAATCAACAATCTATGGTCTATTAACCTGTTTCACATTAAAAGCATTAAGGGTGTTACCTGATTGAGCCAGAGTTGCAGATGATGTCGATGTTGAAGGTTTATGAGATCCAACAGTTGCACTACCTGTCCATTGTGATTCGGAAGCAGACAACGATATATCTGATGAACTTTTGGATGATTATGAAGATTTAGACAAAGCCTTAGTTGATCCTGACAACGCAGGCCATGAAACATTCCCCATAACCGGTTTCTTACCTGCATTGCCTTCTGATTGAATGATAATAGTTGAAGACGAACCTGAAGGTGATAAGTGTATAGCCGTAGTCGGATTCGATTCACCAAGAACAATCTGAGCCCACGACGACAAGATCGCCTTGGCGAAAAGACGTGATTGGGGACTATTGACAATATCATCGCCAGTGTGACATGGTGAGCTAGACGCTGACTAAATCAGGGAGATTAAAATATCTTTCGAAGTACTCATCACAGCTTGGGTTTCTCAATTCTTAAGAGATAAGGTCGATAGAGATGACAAAGGACGTGATGGCTCTGATGGAGATGAGGCCGGAGAAACTAGACTTGAAATTGATGGAGATGAGGTTAGCGTAGCAACCAAAACCGAAATTTTTGATGAAGAAGGCCGACAAAGACTAACCGTTTCAAAGACCACTGTTTTCTTCAATGACGATGGCTTCACTGTCTACAATTAGAAAGGTGATATTGTTTTCCGAGTCGACTCATACGGAGCATATACTCGTCACAGAGTTGAACTCGTTCTCATGGATGCTCATGGCCGTTACCTCCTCACTATCCGCCAAAAGAGACCGAGTCTGCATCAACGATAGGAAGGTTTTCTGGGAAGAGAACGGACGGTCAGAAACCGATCTTTAGTGTTCAGAGGTCATCAATAATCAAACTGTCAAGTGTGATTGTTTAGTATTGTATGTTGGAGCAAATATGCTCTAATATCATGTAGAAAAAATTGAGAGAGAAATTGAATATTACTTTGTATTTTTCTTTGATTGTTTCAAAAATATGTACAACGGTATTAATAGACTAGAAGTTAAAAAACAATAGACTACTAATCTAGGGATACAGATGGATAAAGTGTATACAGCTGGATACAGTATATTACAGCTTGTATAATTACTAATCAATATCTCTGAAATTCTACAAATAGTAAAAAACTACTCAAGATAAGGAGAAATAAATGATTAGTGAATTTGATAACAACCTATTCCATGGGCCATCGAATATATTTTCCAACTCGGTACATTGTAGATCAACTCCATCATGGACCCACGGTTCCAGCTCTCTCTCCACCTCAATATGGTGAGATTGTGATATGAAAGAGTCTAGCATTAGCTCCTGCTGTTTTTCACTTTGAACCTCATTCAACAAACCATCTCTTGTTACTGGTACATCCTGTCAAGATTGTTTTATCATTTGTCAGCCATAGAGCATCCACTTCTTAAAATTACAAATAAAAGGTATAAACCATTATCAAAAGAGAGAGAAAATTATATTAGTAGAAGCAGCGGCTGCCAAATTCTTATCAGTTGGTAGAACAAATCAAGAAACATTCCAAGTAAAATAGTGATAATAATACCATCAAGGAATAAATGTTAGACCTAACTTCAATAGTAAGAGCAAAACCAACAATGAGAGTGTTACAAACAAAACACTACATGGAAATAAGAAATAGACACAGAATACAAAATAGAGTAGAACCTTCCCTATAATTTGCACGAGTTCTTTAGCAGGAATAATTAAAGTCCTCCAAGGAACCTTGCAAATAGACCCTGCAGCAGACTTCTGCCCTTGCAGGGAATCATCCTTTACCATATGAGCCATTTTAAGTATAATTCCTGATAGTAACAAGCAGTAGAACATCAACTAAAAAAAAGATATCATAAAGAGAAAGGGGTTTTGATACATGCCTAATTAAATTTAGCTTATGGTACACGATCAACACTAACAATAAAAGCAATATCTGTTTCAGAATACAAGATAAATACTTGTCGCAGAACCATTAAAATCAATGTAAACGAAATTAATAAAACTTACCAAAATCTTTTTCCGCGTTTGTTGCATGAAATATTCCAGAATATACGGATCCATTTTTCACCTGGACTTCCACACAATGTCCAATAAGACATGTGATCATGTACACTAACCGATCTTGTGAAGGAGTCTCATAGCCATCACTTCTACTGCCTGTTAGAGAAACCCAAGAGCTACAAAGGATAAGATGGTCTAATACTAAATAATTTTTGAAAAAAAATAATCTGAGAATCAAGCCAGTTAATTAGACCAGCATTGGCTAATCTGCCATAATTTGATTTTCCAGACTGTGCCTTGTTCTCTGTCCTATTGCCTACTTCTCTTTCACCTCTTCGACGACCAGCTGGTTGCATATTTGTACTTAGCAGTAGCTCCTAACCTTGAAAGCAAATGGCAAAAGATAAAGGTAGGAAAATACAAACATGGTGCTACGAGAAGGACATGTGAATGTGGAAAAGAAAGGGCATGGGTACCACGTACGGCACAATCGAGTCAAATCTGGAATTAACAAATAAAAACATAATAAAAGAACAGCTGAAATCTAGAACTTTGGATTGAAAAAGTAGTATTACACGCATAGAAATTGAAACATTTAAAAGGGATGGGAATGTCAATGCCTAAGAGAATACTAGAACTTCAATTTATAAAATTGACAAAGATTTATTAAGACCAGTTGGAATTAAGGAAACTAACTTGTATTACATTGTGGAATGTTGTAATGAAACTACAAGAAATATAAAAACGAACATCTGTTCAGCTAATTTTCCCTTTTGGATAGTAAATCTAAGGGCCAAATATAAAATTTAGTGCATGTTTATACAAGACTAAAAGTGGGAATATTTTTAAAAAATTATCATTTCCAAGCATTTTTACAAGACAAAGTTCAAAATTTATATCATACTTTTGTAATACTTTTATGATATGGAAAAAAACCTCATAAAAGAAATAATTCAATTACAAATAAATTTCATTAACTTATTGCCAAAAATAAATTCTCAATTGGCATTAATTTTTCCAAAATTTTTAGTAGCATCTATCAAAATTATCCATCAGTATTTCCATTATTAGAGATAGATAAGTAAATGTTTTTGTTATTATGGAACACTGGAATTTATTTTTAACCATAATATTAACAAAAATATCCAATACATTACCAAAATTTTAGGAATAATATGAGAATTCACTTTATCTCTGTACCAATATCAGCACCTTGGAGACATGGAAACATCAAAGGTTGCCTTTAAAAACACAGAAATCTCAACAAAATAAGGTTTATTTTCTGGACATTTAATCTAAGGTATAGCATATGAAGGACAAATATGATACATCCACCACTATGCAACAAAATGACTGCAATTAGGGCAAGTTTCCTGCATATAAAATCCAAAATTAGTGAACAACCATTCAAAATACATACACTACACATTTTTCTGCAAATCTATACTATTGTCTCAACTTTCAGAATATAAGAATCACATTTATTGGATTTAATGCATTTGCTTCGTATATTCAAGAAACTGTTCTTGATTCAAAACCTTATAATGAGATAACAATTACTCCTTAAAATAGATTACAACTGTAACGCAATACTATACTCCTAAATAATTAGGTCCCTAGAAAGCCTGTTAAACAGATAGTGTCTCAACAAGCGAATAACGAAACAATATTAGCATTAATCTCACCTTTATTATATAGGAGAGCTATCCACTAAAGCTCCTCTTGCAAGAATATATACCTACATCAAAAGCAAAGATGAAACATGTTGAAATTGAAAGATAAATAAACAGCAGGCGGGTGCAGCACATGAGCATGATCTCAAATTCTAACCAAGGTTATATTAACTATTGAAAGACTAGCCGAACACAGCCTTCATACAGTGAAAATCAAAATCCGCGTAATTAATTACAGAAAAAATAATAATCATTGGCAGACATAAAGAAATATTCACAAGATAACATTAACAAATTGCTTTAAACCCCATAAACCAAACTAAAATCTAAAATCCCCAGCCATAAAATTTACTACAAAAGGATTCAGTTCTACTAACCTAGCAGAGCCAATGAAAAAAAGCGCAAAAAAATTCCCTCTTTATTTCACCTATTACACAGGTTTTCTCAAAATCCAAGCTTGGTAAATTCCCATGCATCAACAAGAAAGCACTTTGCGGAAGTAAACAACAAAGTTACACTCCAAGAACAATAAATTGAAGATATGATCCGTACCTTGAGGAGCTTAATCGGGTATTGCATCGCGATTATGCCCTGAGCTCGAAGAAAAGAGAGCAAAATGTACTCAGTAAGTTACGATAAAGGAATAAGGTTAATTAGGGTTATAATAAAAGAACAGTGCGAAACTGAAGATCAGACTACGAATCATGAGGCCATAGAGGTAGAGAACAAAGAGAGGTATCGGTGTGATCGAAAAAGAGAGAAGAGGTTTCTGATTTTGGAAAGATTGGCGGGTGCGAAAGGTAGATAATTTTGAGACCGCCTTTTTTTCAATAATTTTTAACAGATTCGATCAAATAAACGTGTTACCGTTATGTTAATAATTAATATTTATATTATTTTTTAATATATTTAAATAATAACTTCACTTAAATTATTTTTAATATATTTTATTATTTAAAATATTAACATTATTTTTTTATTTTTTAATTAATTTAATATATATTTTTAAATAAAATTTTATTTTATTATTTTAAATAATATATGTTTTATTATGGAAAGTATAATTTTTATATTATTATATATTTAATTTTAATTAATTATCATTTCAATATTATAATAATTATGTAAACCTTACTAGTTACGGTTTCAAATTTATACAATTAATCAGCATCTTCCTTAATAATATTCCTTTGTTAGTAGTGTACGACCCTGACCAGAACGAAAACAGACTAACCATCTACCCCAAATTTAAAGCCAACTCCAAACATTAGGAATTTACAATTTTTTTTCCTTTTAATTTCATCTCAAATATATAATTTGCTTAATTATTCTAACTTTCAAAAAATTTACATCTAAATTTTTAATTTTTTTAATTTAGTTTAAAAAAATTTAAATTTTATAATAGACATTACGATTAAAATATATATTTTTAAATCAAAATTTTAGTATTTATATATAAAATTTTAATAATTTATAGATCAAATCGTATTATTTAAAAAATTTAAAAACTAAAAGTGAAGCTATATAAATTTGAAATTCAAATTATTTATTTTAAAATTTTAAAAACCCATATTTAAATTTAATTAATAGTATACTTTAATATGTATAATTTTATATAAAATGTGTATTAGTGCCATATATCATGTAAATGCCATAAGTCAGCAAGTACGTACATATATTGTATAGGTGAGTTGGTGAGTAGGTGGATTTTATTTTTTTAAAGAAAATATAACTTAGTTATTTAAAATTAAATTCTTATTATCTTTTGATTTATAAGTAATTGTTTTACAGGGGTTTGGTAGCTGGAAGTAATATTAATATATATTTTATATTTTATGTAATTAAAATATTTTATTTTAATATTTTTAATTTAAATGTTCATATTTTTTTTAGTTATTTTTTATCGTAAAAATACGTCATTGGTGAGAGACATGATAATCTCATTTCACTACCTAGATTATCTTCTTATACAAAAATATCAACTTTTAGACCAAAAAGAGATACAATCGAACTACTTAAAAGCAAAAACCTATTCGAGTTTCGAAGTCCTAAGATGAGTGTAACACCAACTACGATACTAACTGAATTATCCAAAGTTGATCCATTTTAATCATTTTAAATATTTGTTTATTTAAATATGTTATATCTATTACATATAACAAATTTTATAATAACATTATAAAAATTTTTAAAAAATTAATATTATAATTATGGTTATTAATATCACCTTTTCATCTTCAATTATATTATTTAAAATATTTCATTCTCATTTAACATTAAAATTAATAATTATTGAACATTTTATAATTTTTGAAGTAGATTTGATCACAATCATAAGCCTAAATATGATCACTTTCTCTTATTTGCAGTGGCTAAATCAATTTTAATTTCATCTGATGAAAATTCAATTTATATATATAACTCTTTTGTTAGGAAATTTTTTGAAAATAATTGTGGAGTTCGATTGTTTTTTATTTTTATTTTTCTTTCTTTCTTGTATCTTAAGTAAGACAATAAAATATTATTTAAAATAACTTTAAATAATATTAATATTAAATTGATGTATAAAAATATTAATACATTGGTATGGATACGAATGTCAAACCCGTTTTATCAATTTCGATGTCGTCGTTGTTATGTTTTTTATTTTTCTTTTTTAAATTTTTAGAGTGAAATTTATATTATAATATAAAATTTTAAATTTTAAAAATTACACTTTTCACTAAATATATATAATAATAATATTAAAATGATGTATTATAATAATATAAATTTTTATATACAATACTTTACACGTATCATTTAAAAGTATATTTTTAAAACAAAATTTCTAATAAAAATACATACAATAATAATATTAAAATTATGTGTTGTAATATTATTAATACTTTAAATTTTTTATTTTTTACATAGGATATTTTACAATCTAAAGGATTATGTGTTTATGATTATATCATTTCAAAGTATATTTTTAAATCACCATTTTTTAATAAAATACACATAATGATAATAATAATATTATATATTATAATAATATCTTTAACTTTTATTTTGTTTTTTATATGATATTTTATACTTATCAATAAATTAATTTATTTATCTACTTAAATACATATAATAATAATATCATATATGTATTAATTTATATTATGAACTTAAAAATTAGATTTTTAAATGTAATATATATAATGAAAATACTAAGATTTGATCTCATACTTTTAAATGTGATATTTTATATTTACTACTTGATTATAAAATTATGATTAAATTTTTAAAACAACATTTGTATAAAAATTAATTTTTTAATGCATTATTTGAACACAAAAGGTAATATCAAGCATCTTAAATTTATATTATGAAGCTATAAAATTTGATTTTTAAATGTAATGTGCATAGTGATAATACTAAGAGTTGGACTTGTGCTTTTAAATGTGACACTCTAGGCTTACAATTTAACTAATTATACCTAAATGATTCTTTTATTTATTAACTAGCTAAATAATTTTTATTTTCATTGTATTTGTTTATGTCTTTTTTTTTTTACTTCTCACATATCAATTTTAATGATTAAAATATGTACAATGATAATATTAAAATTTAAAGTTAACTTGTTTTATAAAAAAAACAAATTTTTCATCATATATTAATTAAATAACTTTTTCCCTTCGTGATCCCTCTTTTTTAAAGTTGAATTTATATTATAAATTTTAAAAATAAGATTTTTAAAATACTATTTATACACAATAATAATACGAAGACTTTTAAATTTATACTATAAATTTTTAAATATAATGTGTATACTAAAAATACACTTAAACTTATATTTAATATATAATACTTTATACTTATTATAAATTAATTTTATTAAATAATTATCTAAAAATAAATTATATAAATTAACTTATAAGTTGTTTTCTTAGTTTATAATACATATGTTGTTAAAATATTATATTTTATTTATAAATATTAAATAATATAATAACTTTAAAATTTGTTTTTTATAATATATATTTATATGCGTTATATCTTTTTGGAGATGTAACAAAATTTATATTTTGTGTCACGTTGATATCAAATTTAGAGCGTGTTTAAATATTATAGTATTTCGGAGACAAAATGGCAATAATCACAGCTTAATTTATTTTAAAAAACAATGTCATATATTTTAATAATTTAACAATACACAGTCCTTTTTAATTTAATAGGCGTATTGAGTATTTATTTCATATATAAATACATATTTATTGTTTAAAATGATACTCATATCTTCTTTTTTTCCACCAAACTAATCAATACAACATAGGATAATATCAATCAAACTACTCTACAGAACCCCAAAAAAAAATCAGCCTAATGTGATTGCAAATAAAATTAAATTAAATTAAGAAACATTGGAAAATAATTTGAATTCACAGGTACAATTTTGATTATAATTTGTTTAGTATTGTAGTTATACCTTTTCATTTTAAAATTTCGTAGTTATTTTCTTCTTCATTTTACGTCAAAACTAATATTTATTTTAATCATAACATTTTACCAAGTAAATTGTTAAAAAAATACACATATTTCACATCATATAGTCATTACTAATAAAATTAAAAGCCTTTTTCAGTTAGTGAATGAAGTCTCAAATATTTATCAAAAAAAAAATATTATTACTCCTAGAATATATAATGACATGATAATTTAATAATTTAAGTTAATGAAATTAACATTAATATAATTTTTTCTTTTTAGAAAAATAAATACTTAAAGGTGACATCATTTTATTATAAAAATGATAAATAACACCTCCTTTATCAGCTCCACTTACATTACTTAATAGGAATATCTATCACCTCCATCAACTCTGCCCTGAGTACTTATTAACTCCTTGACACCTTCGAACTGCTGTTTTCAGTGGATAAGTGTGTGATGTTACATTTTGTAAGGTGATATATACGCGAGAATATCTTATTATTACTATTTTTATTAGTAATATAAGATATTAAGTCTCACATAGATTATAAACACTTTTTTCACTACACATATAAATTTAAGTAACCTTTCACCTTATAACTTAAATTTTGAGGTGGAGTTAGTTTGATATCTAACATGATATCAAAACTAGTTACTTGACCCTTATTAACGCTCAAGTGTCGTAAATCCGGACTCATCTAAATGCCGACCAGGACTCATCTCAGTCAATGTGGAGGAGGATGTTAAGTCTTACATTGACTAAGAATACTTCTTTCACTACACATATAAATTTAAGCAATCTTTCACCTTATAACTTAAGTTATGAGGTGAAATTAGACTCAAATCTAACATAAAAGATGAACAGAATGGATATAAGACGATTTGTAAGGTAGATAGGCTCCTCTATCAAAAAGTTAATTTATTAAATGTAGTAACTCAATGAATCACACTAAATCTATTATGTGTGACTTTATTTTCATATGTTAGTTTAATATTTTCTTAATTTTACATATTTATATTGGTTGAATCCTATGTTATCACTAATTCAATAAATGCATAAATTTTAAGGAATTTGATTAGTTATAATACAATTAAGAGTGATATAATTATTATGCCCATGTTGTAATAATAATACTAACTCTACTTATGATTTGTCAAAGTTTAAGATTAATGGCATGTTTGTTTAATAGGTATTGAAATGAAATTGATTTTATATTATTTTTTGTTTAATTATGCTTTAAATTAAGAATAGAATGAAATTTATTTTTTTAAAAATAATGAATAACAATTTCATTACCTTTTTTTCTAATTCTTATTTCATTCTTGTACTCGTTTTTTTAGTTTAATTTTATTAAAAAATTTGGAGACATTTATACGGAGAAAAAATAATTAAAAATTGAATATTATTTTAATAATATTTTAGAAAAATAAATAACATTAAATAATATTTTTAAGTAACAATTATTTTAATAATATATTTTATTTTGATAATAGTTTTAAAAATAAATAATATTAAATAATTTTAGATAATATTAAAAATATTTTTAAGTAATAATTATTTAAAAAAATAATAATTCTAATAATATATTTTATTTTAATAATATTAAATTATATTTTTAAGAAATACTTATTTAGAAAAATAATAATTTCAATAATATATTTTATTTTAATAATAATATAGAAAAATGCAATACTAAATAGTATTAAATAATTTTAAATAATATTAAAATATATTTTTAAGTAATAATTATTTAGAAAAATAATAATTTTAATAATATATTTTATTTTAATAATAATTAAAAAAATAAGTAATATTAAATAATAGAAAAATAATAATTTTAATAATAATTTAGAAAAATATAATAATTATAATAATATATTTTTCATTGTATTTCAGTTGTAAACCAAACACTGCTGATTCATTCTTTGATTTGAGTGAAAAAAATTAAATAATATAATAGTAATACTTTTTTCCTTTCCATTCAATTCAATTACCATTCTCATTTTCATTCATTTTTAATTATGTGAACCAAACATCTCATAAGAGTTATGTAAGGATTATTAAGTGTTGGTTATTTTCGTGGATAAAATATTTGTGTATAAATTTATTTTTATGTCTATTATCAAGTCTACGAGGAAAAGCTAAATAAAGACTCAAGTTTCAGATAGTTCATATTTCAGGTATATATTTTATAACTACTATACATAACATTACACTCGTGTATTTAATAGCACATGTTCATAAATTTAAAATTATTTTTTGTGTTAAAATATTTATTTAAACTTGAATCAATTTATGAAATTATCAATTACTTATTTTTTAGATTTGTTTAAATATTTTTAGAGTGTGTCTTAAAAATGACTTTATATAACATTAAGACTTTTAAGAGGAATTGAAAAATTAAGTCTAAAATATATATATTTGGAGAATGGAGTAACTTTTAGTTAATATATGTATGCATTAAAATAATTAATATCAACATTAAAATAAAATAAAAGAGTGATTCAAATACAAGGGATTAAACACGTATGTTAATATTAAATTGGTATGGTATCAAAAATATTTATAAATAAATCTATTTGATACTTTTATCTCTATATAGCTTTTTTATTAGATTTTTACGTGTTTAGATAAAATAATTTTATATGTGATCATAATTATTTGATTTAATTATTAAATCTCAAATAAACTATTTTTATGAAACTTATGGTTAATCTGATTGCTCTAGGATTTACTAGTTGATTTGATTTAAGTGATATATGTTTTAAATCATCTATTTAGAATTATTCATTATTAAATCTGTTATAGAACACACACGACACTGTATTTTTGTGCTAACTTATTCTGCAATTGATTTGTACTTAAACATTTGATTTTCATAGTGAAAAGTTAGATGGTCTGGTGTACCAATTGTTTTTCTCTTAGGTCATGGTTATGGCATATGTTGTTTCCACCTAAAAATATCATGTGTAATTATTTCATTTTTACATTTTATTTTTACACACGATCGCATGTCTGACCACTTTGTTTAGATTATTAAATTATAAATTAATAAAAATTAAAAATAACATATTCATCCCCATCTAGGCTAATTAGGTTTTTATCTTATAAACTCTCAGTTGGTATCATAGTTAACATTATATACACTTAGTATGGTGTTATGGATTTTATTATGGATAATTTTATTGAGGTTTATAGCTCAAATGATAAGGAACTTGAATCTTCTTTTCTCTTTAAATATAATGTTAAAAACTCTAAAGAATTATTTTCTAAATGCCTTAGAACCATGAAATACAATTATAGTTTAAATGTAAAAATAGAAAAATTAAATGAACAATTTAAGGCACGTGAATTTTTTCTAATAAATTAAAAGAAGAGAATAATATTTTACAAAAATAAAAATAATACTTTGAATTTGAGTCTTGTAGGTTTGAAAGAATAAAATAATAAGTTTGCTATAGATAATAAAAAACAAGTGCAAGAGCCCAAAGAATCATGTGAAGCAGTGAAGAGACTTACCATTAGAACTCAACACTTAAAATAAAATCTTGAGCATTGGTAAGCCACATGGTTTTGGTTATAAGGATGAGAGTTCCACACCTTCAACATCAAAGACCACATTTTGTAAGACCCTTAAACTCTACTCTTACTATTACTATTCATGCATAAAAACTATTGCATCATTGTGATAAGAAATGTCATATAAGACCAAAATGTAGATTTTTGATTAATGCTCCTAGACTTAATGATTCTTTCCATGTTTTGCATAGTAGGACTCATAACCATCATCCATCTATGCATGTTACATCATATTCAATGATGAATGAAATTATAATAACATGTTCAAAAAATTTATTAGGAAGCATGAAGTCTTAGGTTCAAAAAAACAAGTAAAATTCAGTACTTTTAATGATAGGATTCATTATCATCATCCTACTATGCATATTACATCTTCATTTGGGATGAATGAGAAAAGTATAGCTGAGTCCCAAGAACAAGCCTATGAAACCTAAGGTAATTAAGTCCTAACCCATTGATACAAAGAAACCAAAATACAAGAAAATTTGGATTAAGAAAGATTTTTTTTCTTGGTCACCTTACGGTCTTTTATTCTTTGATCTAGGTATTTTTTTTAAAGTGCTTAAATAACCTTGTGTGAGCAATCTCTATTTCTTTATTTTATTTATTAGTTAAACTTACAAAAAGAGAGAAAGAGAAAAGTAGAATCTTATTTGGCCAACATAGTATTGGACTTATTTAATATTTACACATATATAACCTTATTTTTTTGTGACTTAACTCATTTTGATATTTATTGTATAAATTATTCTACAATTTTGACTTATACACATATATTCTTGTATATATGATGATCGATGTTGACATGAATTTATTAATACACTCACGAACACACATATATGTTATGTTTGAAATTTATGAATTGTCTTGAAAGACTCTAGGACTTCGACTAATCTTGATTAAAAATTTGTGTTCAGTTTTATTTATTGTTTTCTAAAATTTTACCGTATAAAGACACCTAATACTGAAAGGGCTATCTACTGTGTTGTATGAAGTTACCATAATAAGTTGAGAGAGCTACCTCACAACCAATGTTAAAGTCAT
Organism: Hippophae tibetana; assembly: GCA_037013495.1. Lineage (NCBI taxonomy): Eukaryota > Viridiplantae > Streptophyta > Magnoliopsida > Rosales > Elaeagnaceae > Hippophae > Hippophae tibetana. Next base: position 122,697,375 of record CM072801.1, read on the forward strand.
CATACTAGGTTTATGACTCGTGCAAAAACAATTTGTGCAAAAAGCGGCTACTTATAAAACTTGTACTTATAATGCACAAAAGAAAAGAGCTAATAAAGGTTAAAAAAGGCATTTGCCTCATTTATAAAATAAAGCTAAAAAAATTTAAGTCATTTTTTAGTATATATATTTTATTTTGTGAGATTGAAAACTCAATTATAATTTTACATGATAGGTGATATTTTTTTATTTTAAATCTTTCTTTATTGATCATAAATAACTTAATTGGCATATTTGTGGAGTTTAAATATATACATTGCTTTTAAGTAAATGTAAATATGTCATTATAAGTAAAAAATGTGTGTGTGCGTGCATCTTCAACTTTACTTATTTATATAATGGATAATCAAAACTTGAGTTAAAAATGATGAGTTCTCGATTGGTTATGTGCTTGTTTGTGATTAAATAAGTTTAATACTTTATGTGGCTATTTATGAAAATAAAAAAATCAATTTTTTTACTCATTTACATCTTCTTTTTCTTTTATTTATTAACTTTTTATTTGATTTTTAAGTTAGGGAGTCATAGAACTTAGGAGGAGTTTAAATCACATTGCACTTTTGCATTAATATGCTTCTACATTGCTCTATCTTTAGGGGGAGTTTAACTTGATTTCTTTGTCTAATATTTTGTCCTTCCCGTTTGTAAAAAAAAGGGAAGAGTGTGTTTCACTTTCATGTTTTATTTTTGAAGAAAATATTGAGAGATGGTGGAGAGAAACTGAATTATTGTTTTATTTTCTCTGATTTATTCAAATTTATATACAACACTATAAATAAGACTAAAAGGTAGACAAATTCCCACTAACTTAGGAATAATACAGCCAGTATCAACAACTAAAATCTAGCTTGTTCTACATTAAATTCACAACCTGTACAACACTATTCTAGCCTAATATTCTCAGAAAATCTACACTCCCCCTCAAGTTGGATAATAGATATTAATTATTCCCAACTTGCAACTCAGTTCTTCGAAATTTGTTCGAGGTAATGCTTTGGTAAGGATATCTGCAATTTGATGATGGGTAGATGTATATAGTAGGTCCAAACTTTTTTCATCTAACTTCTCTTTAATGAAATGACGATCAATTTCTACATCTTTGGTTTGGTCATGATGAACTGGGTTTTTTGCAATTCTTATTGCAGCTTGATTATCACAATGCATGCTGATAGGTTCAGGAGTTGTGAAGTCTAGTTCATTGAGTAGTCTTCTTAACCACATTCCTTCACAAATCCCATGGGCCATAGCTCTAAATTCAGCTTCTGCACTGCTTCGAGCGACTATTGATTGTTTCTTACTTCGCCAAGTTACAATATTTCCCCATACGAAGGTACAATACCCAGTGATAGATCTGTGATCCATTATAGAGCCTGCCCAGTCAGCATCTGCAAAGACTTCAATTTTTCTAGTGGGATTCTTACTGAAGTATAATCCTTTTCCTGGTGTCATCTTGAGATACCTAAGTATACGATAGACCGCTTCCATGTGTTCTTCAGTAGGACTGTTCACAAATTGACTTACAACACTTACTGAAAAACAATTATCTGGTCTAGTGTGGGATAGGTAAATAAGTTTTCCCACTAATCTTTGGTAACGACCTTTGTCCACAGGTGTACTATTTTCTTTGATTCCGAGTTTTACTGTAGAGTCTATCAGAGTTTCTACCGGTTTACACCCAATCATTCCAGTTTCCTTGAGAAGATCAAGTACATATTTCCTTTGAGATATAGATATGCTTTTTTTTTGTTCGTGCTACTTCCATTCCTAGGAAATATTTGAGATTTCCCAGGTCTTTGATCTCAAATTCCTTGGCAAGGAATTCCTTGAGTTTATTCATCTCAATTGTAGAAATACCTGTTAGAACAATATCATCTACGTACACAATTAGGATAACTATTTTGTCATTTGAGAAGTGTTTGACAAATAGTGTGTGATCTGATTGGCATTGATTGTACCCATATCTCTTCAGAACTTTAGAGAACCTATCGAACCAGGCATGTGGAGACTGTTTCAATCCATATAAGGATTTCTTAAGTTTGCAAACTCTATTGGTTGAAACAGGAGATTCAATTCCAATAGGAATGTCCATGTAGACTTCTTCTTTGAGATCACCATTGAGGAATGCATTCTGACATCTAATTGGTAGAGAGGCCAATCCAAGTTAGATGCTAGGGAGAGAAGAACACGAATAGTGTTGAGCTTAGCTACAGGTGCAAAAGTCTCCTAATAGTCAAACTCATATGTCTGAGTGAATCCCTTAGCCACAAAGCGAGCTTTGAATCTTTCTACACTACCATCTACTTTGTGTTTGATTGTAAAGATCCATTTACACCCAACAGCTTGTTTTCCTGGTGGTAGTTCTGTGATCTCCCAATTCTTGTTTTTCTCTAAGGCATTGATTTCTTCAAAAATAGATGTCTTCCATTCAGGTACCTAAAAGGCTTCATGAACGGAATTCGGAACCTGTATCTGCTCAAGTTTGTTGATAAATGCTTTATAACTTGGTGAGAGATTTTTATAGGAAACAAAGTTGTAGATGGGGTGGTTTGTGCAAGATCTTACACCTTTCCTTATAGCAATTGGAAAATTCAAATCATTAGGAGGTAACTCAATAATAGGAGATTCAGTGATGTTACCTTGTGAATTTTTGAAGTGATCTGTACTCGGGTTGGACTCTTGGACTGGCTCAAGATATGCTTGATTCTCCGTTCCCTCTTGAGTTCTCCTCTTAGAGTAGACAAAAAAATCATTGTTTGGGACATGGAAGTTTGGATCTATTGGTAGAGGAGTTGAGGGTTCATTGGGATTATTAGGAGCATTTGTTTGAGATACTGATTCACTTTTTGGAATTTGTGGGATATGATTTGAGACAGAATTTATAGAAGGCTGGGTGGTAATGTTATTCCAAAATTGGTATTCATTGCCTATGTTCTCCCCCTGAATAACAGGTTTGGAATAGTATGGATTTTGTTCAAAGAATGTGACATCCATTGTATTGTAAAATTGCCTTGTGATAGGAGAGAAGCATTTGTAACCTTTTTGGTTTGATGAATACCCTAGGAATATGCATTTGATAGCTCTGGGATCAAGTTTATCTCTATGATGTACATGGACATAAGCAGAACATCCAAATATTTTAAAAGGAATGTTGGACACGATTCTCGTGTGTGGGTATGACTCAAGAAGAGTATTGATGGGTGTTTTGAAAGTTAGGACACGAGAGGGCATCCTATTGATAATATAGGTAGCCGTAAGGACAGCTTCCCCCCAGAAATGTTTAGGGATATGAGTTGAGAACATGAGAGATCTAGCTACCTCGAGAAGATGCCTATTTTTCCTTTCAGCCACCCCATTTTGTTGAGGTGTGTCAACATATGAGCTTAGATGAACAATCCCATGACTTGACAGATAATCACTTAGAATTGATGTGAAGTATTCCCTAGCATTGTCAGTTTTCAATACTTGGATATTTGTTTGAAATTGAGTTTGAATCATGGTATTAAAATTTTTAAATATCTAACATGCTTCAGATTTTTCTTTCATAAGAAATAACCAAGTGGTTCAAGTATGATCATCTACAAATGAAATAAACCATCGTGTCCCTGTTATGTTTTTGATTTGAGAAGGTCCCCAAATATCAGAGTAAATTAGAGAGAAAGGATGTGATTTTTTATGTGGGAGAGTAGGATATGAATTTCTAACATGTTTTGAGAATTCACATACTTCACATTTAAGATCCTTTGAATTTTATTTTTGAATAATGAAAGGAAAAGTTTTTCCAAATATAGGAAATTAGGATGACCGAGACGATAGTGTTTCAACATGATTTCACCATTGTTATTGGAATTAAAATTTAATAAAGCTTTATTTTGATACTGAACCTCGGACACAGCTTGAAGGACTTGTCTTTCTGGAAGGTCTTCACTGTTGAGAAGATAGAGTCCCAAGCACTCTTTAGCACTGCCAATCGTTTTCCCCAAATCCAAGTCCTGGAATTCACATAAATTATGAACAATTTTTGCCACACAATTTTTATCACGTGTGAGTTTAGTAATTGATAAGAGATTACAATCAAGGGTTGGAATAAGAATGACAGAATCAAGAATAAAAGAATTTGAAATTTTTGCTGAACCAATCCCTGTTACTTTGGATATTGATCCATTGGCAATTCTGATAGTGTATCCTTCTTGGGAAGTTTTAAGATTTACAAGAAGAGATGCATCACCTGTCATGTGATCTGAAGCACCTGAATCTATAATCCATTGTCTCTTAACCTGTTTCACACTAAAAGCGTTGGTGGTGTTATCTGATTGAGCGATAGTGGCAGATTGGGACCATTGAAGATAATTATGCCCATTTAATTTGTGACTGGTGAAGGGTAAAATATTATTTTCGGTGGAACCTCCAGTGTAACCGGTCATGATAGGTTTTCCTGTGGCCCTTGATGCTCGAATTGTCATAAAACTGATGTTATTTCAATCTGGGCAGATTGAGCCAATTATTTTCTGAACAGATTGGGTCTATTAGGTTGAAACTGGGCAGATTGGGTCTATTGGGTTAAAAGTGGGCAGATTGGGTCTATTTGGCTGAAACTGGGTAGATTGGGCTGATTTGGTTACAAAATCTCGATGCTGAAACAGAATGCAGAGATGAACCAGATGGCAAGGACGATGAACAGAGATGAACGACGATGCACAGCTGAAATAGAGAACCACCAGGATTGATGCCGGAGAACATCGACTGAGCAATTGGATTTCAGAAAATCTTCCTTGGACAGAATTGGTGAGAAAAAAAATTGGATTTCAGAAACGCTCTGATGCCATGAAGAAAATATTGAGAGATGATGGAGAGAAACTGAATTCTTGTTTTATTTTCTCTGATTTATTCAAATGTATATACAGCACTATAAATAGGACTAAAAGGTAGACAAATTCCCACTAACTTAGGAATAATACAGCTGGTATCAACAACTAAAATCCAGCTTGTTCTACACTAAATTCTCAGCTTGTACAACACTATTCTAGCCTAATATTCTCTGAAAATCTACAATTTTGTTATACATATAGGGGAGAACATTTAGTTAGACTTATGTTAAGCTTGATGGGTATGAATGCATGCACTACATGATTATTCTTTGCACTTCGCTTCTTTCTATGTAACTTGAACTAATATATAATGAGCCTTTCAAGAAAAGTTGTCACATGTTTTGACTATGCAATTTCAATTACTTACAAGTGTGTCAAGTTGCAATGAATATGGATTCACCGAACCATAGGATAGTTCCACTATAGAGTCTAGGACATCATTGTATTTTTATCTTATTCCTATAAGTATTATGTAGTGAAAGTGAAATTTTGCCACATGAAAATGCCAAAGGGAAAGTTTGTAAGGATTATAAGTGTTGGCTATTTTTGTAGACAAAATATTTTCATATAAACTTATTTTTAAGCCTACTATCAAGTCCATCAAAAAAATCCAAATAAATACTCGAGTTCTAACTAATCGTACTTCAGATATATCTTTTATAACTACGATACATGTGATTACACTCATGTATTTAATAACACATGTTCATAAATCTAAAATTATTTTTTGTGCTAAAATATTTATTTAAACTTGAATCAATTTATGGAATTATCAATTACTTATTTCTTAGAGTTGTTTCAATATTTTTAGGGTGTGTCTTAAAAGTTACTTTTTATAACAATTTTGTGAAAAATCTAAAGAATAGTATTGCTACAAATGAAGAGATTAAGTGGATATCTTATTCTTCTCCTTTTTTTTGTTAATTTTTATGTATTTTTTTATGAAAAATATGAGCTTTATGAACTTAATTATGTTTAGCTAATTTATTAATCCATTGATCTTATTAACCCAATTTTTTACATGTGATGTTCTAGTATTTTACCCCAATTACAATTACAATTATATTATTTAATTTATTTTGTATGCTATTAATTATTTAACCAACAATTAATTTATAGAGATAATTAAATATATTTGAGAGAAATTTAATTATTTATCTTGATTAAATAACATGCATAGTTTTTAGATAGAGATGTATGATTCTTATGTATGTGATCTATAATTGATGAACTTCATAAGTATACAATATAATTGACCTAAGAGTGTAATTATATTAATTACTATATGGTGTATAGTTTACTTGAGAAGGAAATGCATATTACATTAGATTCAATTAATCATGTAATTGGTTGGCAATTATTTTAGAGAAACTTTTAGTAATTCACATGCTTAGGAAATTTGGGAGATTAAGACTCCAAAGTTATTTTCTCGTATATCTTCGTATTTGTTGATTTTTTCCATTTAAAATTAATTCTAATTTATTTTTCAATTTTTATAATTTACTATTATCTAAATAGTATTAGTAATAATTATATTGGTACTTAGTTATAAGTTTATACTTAGGTACATTATATTACTCATACGATCTATGTAGTTGTGGTTAGCGTGTCATTATGTTCTAAAAATGTTGAGGGGCTCTTTCATGTTGTGTTGATGTTGTTTATTGCTGCTTAAGGATTTGATAATAGTGAAATTGATGCTAAGAGTTCTTATGTTCTTGAATTGATATGGTTGATGGAAACAAATTGAAAGAAGGCAAGAATGATAAGAATTGTATAAGAAGTTACAAGGAAGAACCATCATCATATTGAGGTGTTTCCTAACTCAACAAGCAAGTGCTAGGGGCTATTTTTTGATTTGTAACCAATAAAGCACGACATTTGAAAAATAGTATGTTATGCCTAATGAAGGTACAATGGAGAATGTGATATTGCTCTCAAACAAAAACCTGAAGTAGAATTTCACTTGTTTGTGATAGAGTTGAAGCTGTGTATAAGTCATTTGGCTTAAACTTCTTTTGTTATTTTGTTGTTTCAATTTATTTAGTTTCTAGTGTATGTTTGATTCATTTGTTGTTGGAGTACATTTTCCTTTGACAAATTCACGTTAGTTTATTGTTATCTAGCTAGAGGATAGAGGTTGACTATGTTTTAGGGAACTATTTCTTTGCTATAATTGCTGCTATATAGTTAAATGTCAATTTGATTCCCCAAACTATATTACTTTGTATAGTTGAACCGAGAGTCATTAGGGTGTTATGCTAAGGATTTAATTCTAGTTATTTTGAATATATTTTTGAGTTTACTTGATTTTTTAGTTAATGAAATATCTCTATTTTAATTTGAAAGAAAAAAAATGAAACATATGCATAACTTATCTAGATCACTTTTAGAGTTCAAAGTTTATTAATTATTATTAAGAGTATTTGTTTTCTAATATAAATACATTCATTATTGTTCTAGAAGGATAAGTATACTAGTTTTAGTTTTGTATTTCTTAATATTAGTTTTTGTCAATATGAGTCCAACATGTAACCATGGCTTCTATCTGGATAATTGGGTTTTACTTGTGGTATTTTTGTTAGGTTCCATCTTGGATGATAATGATTGTGTTATGTTGGAAGCTTTTGAATGTTGTTTACTTATACTCTATACCATGTTGGATTATGCTGGTGAGTTTTATTAACTACTTTCAAAGCTTCTACTACTAGCTCTTATTGATAGAAATCTTACTCATGAAGTTCTTGGATGGAATTAGCACCAATGACCCTAAGAAAGCTTCCATGCACTTGAATGTATCTTAACACTCCTTATTTTAGTTATCAATTTGTTAGGAATTTATTAGTGTATATGTGATAATAAGTAACTGTTATACTTGTTATATAAAAGTTGTAGTGTATTAATCTTGGCTTGTAATCTTCCTTTCAATTTTCTAAAACATACAATTCTTTTATTTAGCCTCTATTACTGTCATTTTTTTCTTGGTTTAGTGAGCCTTTGTTTCTTGAATGATATCAAAGCTTATTCTTTGAGTACGTCGAGATAAAAATAGGTTATTAATGGATCACACCACTCTCAATCGCCTGCTTCCATTTATAGGGTACCTATGTTGCCTACTATGCCACCAGATTTTGCACCTCCCAACTTGAATTTTAATTCATCTTTTATTGTATCAAGTGTTATTAATATACTTGCTTAAGGTTTGTCTTTTTCTCCATTTACTCTTGGTGAAATTGGAAGATTATAATCATATGATTTGGAGAGATCAAATTATGACATATGTGATTGCATATGGCTTGGAAGAAATCTTGGATGGTTCTTTGACATATCTTCCAAAGTTTATTGAAAATTACACCTTCTCAAATCCAATATTCTTAAAGTGGAATAGATTGAACTTATCAAATGATGGATCTATAATTCAGTCTCACCTTGTATGCTCAGTTACTTAAGCAATGATTTGATGGCACATGAGCAATGGGTAACTCTTGCAAAATCCTACTTGATTTATTTTCAATCACGAGCCATGGAACTATGTGAGCAGTTGCAAGGTTTATAATGGTAATTTGAGTGTATCTCAGTATTTCTTGAAAGTAAAAACCATTGTTGGTTATTTAGCTGTTGTAAGTGAACCAATAAAGGAAAAAAGAATAACTTCTATATGTTCTTGGAGACCAAGAACCAAGGTATAATTCAATTGTGGTGAATATTAAAGTGAAAAATTTGAGACCTTTTATTAATACTGTGCAAAACTACTTGGGGAGTTTTGACAGAATGATCAAGAAACAAAATGACAGTGAGCATGATCAAGTGTATCAGGCCAATATTGCTAAGTTTTATAGTAAGAATCATAGGGGAACATAAGATTCAAAGGAAAATAGCTCAACATAATTATTAGAACAAAAGATTAGATGAAACCTTAAAAAAATTATACGATTGAGCTTCCAAGATCAACACAAATAGTTATCAAGTATGTCTGATGAACGATCTACTAAGTGATATTTTAAGAAAATTATCAATGAAAAACCAGTGTGTCAAGTATGTGAAAAGATTGGGTACACAACCTAATATTTCTTCCTTTTGTGAGATTTACTAGTGGGAAAAGAAGTTCCATCTGAGTCTACATTAGCAATGGTGGTTCATGCTTCACAAGAAGCCCAATTAAAGTCTAATGAATCTTGAATTTTGGACACTAGTACTAGTCACCACATCACCTCTGATATTGATCATCCACTACTACAAAATGTGACATTTAAGTTGATATGTAAAGTCAGTTCGGTGTAGAACCGACACTACACATAACATCGATTGACATGTCGAATATACGCTACACGTGGACGTAGTGTCGATTTAACACGTCAATCAATGCTACGAACTACGTGGATAGCATTGGTTCACACGTAGAACCGACTAGACAAAAACTATTCCAAGCGCTGCATAACTTTCAAAAACTCAAAACCTCCTCCACTTTTTATCATTTTCCGACCACCTACGACCACCAATTTTAGCACTGGTTAGTGGGTTTTTTCCTCTCTAACTTATCTTTTAGATCTCCTATTTTTTTCAGCAAAATACTCAAAAAAAATTATACTCATTTATCACTTACAAAACACCATTTTTTTCTTCATTTCCTTCATTTTGTCACTTCATTTACTCTTACAAGTTTTTCTATTAATCCTACGCACTTATTATTCATATTTTTTCTACTATTATGTGTTATTATTTATGTGTATAATTTTTTGTATTATATATGTAGGTTTTGTTTTATAACATCAAGAGAAGAATATGATGATCTTGAATAACATAGAACAATATCATGGTAATTTTTCTACTATTAATTAATATTTAATTTTTTAATTTTTTAAACTATTTGTTAAACAGATTTTGTTTTTTTACTATTATGTAGTGATCAAATACAAGTTTTAATTTGAGTATAATAGAAAATGAGTAAATTTCGTAAAAAAAACTTAAAAATTTAAAGTCATTTCAACGTTTGAACCGACTTTAATAGTCCGTTTTGTAGTAGTGATCTAACTCAATCCTCTCCTTTTCTTGGTTCTAAAGGAGTCCTTCTTACCAATGGTGAGAATATTTCCATCTCTAATATTGGCATTAGCAATTTGTCTACTTCCAATAGTTATACACTTTTCTTAGACAATGTATTGCATACACCTATTGCTACTAATAATCTCATTTTAATCTATAAAATGTGTATTTATAATGATATCTATTATGAATTTAATTCATTTTATTTTTATGTCAAGGATATGGTATCCAATGAGGTGAAGCTCCAAGGAACTAGTTATCATGGCTTGTACAAAGTGGAGAGTTTTGTGCCTTGTAGTGTCCTTAGTGAGTGTGTACTTGTTGACTATCATGCCTCTATGGATACTTGGCATGAGATGTTGGGTTACCCTTCTTATACTACTGTTAAAATAGCTCTCTAAAACTGTGACTTGTGATTCCATTCTTTGGTAGTGGTAGTATAATAAACAAGGCGTGTTCTAGTTGTCAATTAGCAAAATCACATATGTTACCCTTTGTTACTTCTCATATGAGAGTGGAAAAAAAATTCAATTATTGTATTTGGATTTATGGACTACTCCTAAGCATATTACCTCTACTGATAGATATTTCTTGTCTACTATCGATGATCACTCTCAATTTACTTAGGTTTATTGTCTTCAATCCAAGAAGCAAACTCATTTAATGGTTGGGTGTTTCAAGAGCATGGTAAAAAGGAAAATTGAGATCAATATTAAGTTATACAAATTGATGGTGGCATTGAGTTCAAGCCACTCATGTTTGTATTATAGAAGGAAGGTATTGTGCACAAATTGACATGCCCAAACACCTCTAGGCAAAATGGTATGGTGGAATGTAGGCATAGGAAGATTGTGGAACAAGGACTGGTTTTACTCTTAATGGAACATATGCCTCTTAATTTCTGGACATTTGTTATGAGGGCAATAACCTATTTTTTGAATAGACTAACAACCTAAATCCTTTTAGGATTATCTCTTTATTAAGTGTTACTTTTTACACGTCCTGATTACACACAACTTAAATTTTTTAGCTATGAATTTTTTCTATGTTTGCAATCATACAATAGTCATAAATTGGAGACAATGGCCAATACTTATGTGTTTGTTGGCTATAGCGGAAACCAAAATGGATTCATGTGCTTAGATAGGAAGACTAGGAAGGTCATGACAAATACACATGTTGTGTTTAATGAGCCAAGTTTTCCCTTTCCAAATGAGAGTGAAACATTGTATAGTAGCATTTTTCCAGCCCTTACCTTGATCATGCTTCCTGGTATCTTATTTGTGCTTAATAATTTTCCATGTGTTAGTGAGTTTTCATTTTATCTACCCTAGCCTAAATTATAGGATAAAGGTGTGCTTGCAATTGTGCTTGTACAGTCAATGTCTAATACCATTTAAAGAGGTATGCATGTAACTTTGTCTTATGTTGTGATACAGTCTGAATTGAATGCTTGTGATATACATAGTCAAGCTAGTTTAGCTACTCCTATGTGTATACCTAGCTCTTCTCATAACTTAAATGGCTTTCAATATATGATCCATTTTCACTACTCATGGCAATGAATTAGTGTTATACTCACCATCTCTTGTAGTAAATATTAATGTACATCTATCCCCATCTAATACTCTGAATGTTTTTGCTTAATTACCTAATACTCCTAGTGTCTCTACACTACCATCTAATACGTTACACGTTCCAAAGTTGGTAGGTGGCACTTGTATCTGTCACATCTCCAAAATGTATACTTTGAGAACATAAGAACTATAAAAAAGGTCTTAAGATACCTGAGTGGAGATAGACTATGTGAAATGATCTTGATGCTCTCATTGCAAATGATACTTCAAAGTTGGTAATATTGCTTGTTGGAGTTCATCCTATTACCTATAAGTGGATTTTCAAGGTAAAGTTGCTAGCTAATGGTGCCTTAGATAAATATAAGGCAAGACTTGTGGTGAAAGGCTTCTTGTAACAATTTGGAGTGGATTTCAAAGAAATATTCAGCTTTGTAGTGAAAACCATTACAATAAGGGTTGTTGTCACTTTGGCTCCAGTCAAAGGAAGGAAAATAAGGCAAATTGATGTTAATAATGTCTTTCTCAATGAAGATTTAATTGAAAATGTCTATATGACCCAACCTCCTAGTTTGAAGATGGTTCTGGGTGTGTATGTCAACTTAAAAAGTTATTATATGGGTTAAAACAAGTCTCACAGGCTTGGTATCAAAAATTATGCATATGTTTGGTAGGTATGGGATTCCACAACTCAAAAGTTGATAACTATCTCTTCATAAAGTTCTCTTCTGCTCATTTTCTGTCATCTTGGTGTATGTTGATAACATACTATTGATTGGTTCAATTCCAAAAATGATTAATCAATTAATTATTGATCTAAACACCAACTTTTCTTTGAAAGATATGAGAGTGATCAAATACTTCCTAGGCACAGATGTAAACTACTTTCATGATTGTATTCATCTATCTCAACATAAATATATTTGAGACCTACTTGATGCCTCGAGTTTAACAGATTTTAAGCCTTTTACCACATCAATGAGCTCAGGAGCTATCCTAGCCAAGTTTGATGGATCTCATTTGACAGATCTTATAACCTATAGGAAATTGGTTGGTTCCTTGCAAAATCTCTCTATGATAAGGCCTGATATCTCATTTACTATAAATAAGTTTTTCCAATTTATGTCTTTACCTACATATAGCCACTAGTTTGCTCTTAAATGTCTCCTGAGGTACCTCAAAGTCACAATTCAATTTGGATTGTCACTAACTAAACTTGAATACTAGACTTACCAGTTTACTATGATGCTGACTATGCAAGGTGTCCTAATTATAGGTGTGGCACTAGTGCCTTCTGTTCATTCTTTGGAGGATTTTTGGTGTCATGACAATCTTTTAAATAAGAATTTATATCCTAAAGTAGCACTAAAAGTGAGTATTGTGCCATGACCATTACATTAACTAAGATTATCTGGTTGAACCATTATTTTATGAGCTTCAAATTCAATATGCCATGCCTATGCTCTTAACAAATAATGTGAGTTCCAAAGCACTTACCCATAATATAGTATTTCGTGCTCGAATAAAACATATTAAGGTGGATCATCACTTCATCCATGATTATGTTGTTCAAGGCTAGCTAGTAATTGAATATTTTCCCTCAACTAATCCAGTGGTTGATGCACTCACCAAGCCCTTACTTAGCTCTAGTTTTTTATTTCTTTGTCCCAACCTATTGATGTTACCTCTACCATCAGTTTAAGGGGAGCTGTTAGCACCAATAACCCTAGGCAAACTTCTATGCACTTGAATGTACCTTAACACCTTTTACTTTACTTATCAGTTTGTTAGGAGTAGGTTAGTGCAAGTGTGATGATGAGAAGTTGTTATACTTTTCATATAAAGGTTGTATTGCATTGATCTTGGTGTGTAATATTCCTTTCTATTTTACACAATATTCAATTATTTTCTTTGGTTTTTATTAGTGTCATCTTCTTGATAGTTTAATGAAGATGTTTAGTTACTGAAAATGGAATTCATATTGATTTTTTGTTTTAATTTATTATCTTACTTTATGTTTTGTTAATTATGTTTATTGAATACCTATTATATTTGTATTGTATTCTTTTGATTTTATTTAACGAACTTTTTTCTTGTCTCGGAGAAAAATAATTTAAAAATAAAACCCTTCATTATTTTGTCCACATCAATTTACTATATGTTAGTTTTAGTTTAACAATTATTTTTCATCTTTTTCTTTAGTTTTATTCTTCTTGTTTTTCATCTAAAATTTGAAGAATTTAAAGTTATTAAATTTTCAAGTACAATATCAAAGAACCTAAAATTACAGGTGATGGTGTTTATTTTTCTGAATCATATATCCTTATATTTTATATTTTTATATGACGAGATGTTAAATTAATTTTACTTTTAATTTTTTTTAAATATTTTTTTTATGTAATATAAAAAAGTAAACAAGGTGATAGATCTCTAGCTTGTATTATATTATTGATATGGTTTGATTTATAAGATTAAAATTAGTATCATTTAGTCTCATTATTTTAAAAAATTGAGTAGATTAAAGACAAAATACATTATTTTTATTGAAATATTATTTTTAAGATAATATTTTAATATATTAAAATATTAAAATATTAAAATAATATTATTTGTTATCAATTAATCTATTTTTCAAAATTAAATGATTAAATAACAATATTTATAATCTAAGTTATAAATAATATAAATAAACTAATATAGACACTACTACAATACATACATATAACCTCGTTTTTTAACTGTGACCATATATCTATAATCACGGTTATAAGAAGCGAGGCTTAAGTAAGAGAGACCAAAGGTAACGAGATCATAGACTTAAAATTAAAATAATATCTATTGTTTCGGTTACACTTAAACTGTGACTATAACATCTCAATTAAGCTAATTTTCAAATATAAATTAAAATAAATTGAGAAAATTAAGAGTCATCATATTAAATTTAAGAGAGATATTACATTAAGAGTTTAATAGATCAAAACACTAAAACATATATAATAAAAACTAACTAATTAAAGTTTTCCAAAATATATCAAAATATACATGAAAAAGCTTTACTAATATAACTAATCAAATTGTCTACAATCTAAATCAATCTAAATTTTTTTTACATGTCCCATTGTAATGCTTTTCTTCAAAATCTTCGTCTTTGACAATATCTACTATGTGCATTAATTTCCTCATAAAAGAAACAACATCTAGTATGAGCATACCAACATCCAGATTTCATGAATATAATTATGCATATACAACATCCATAATACAAGAGTCTTTTGTACTTATTTATTCTTAATGTATAGGTTACACCATGATTATAGTGTCATAAAAATGTGTAAATATAAATGACACCGTATGATAGTACCTGTGAATATAAGCATCTACTATATATGAACATACCAACATCCAGATTTCATGAATATAATCATGCATATACAGCATTCATAACACAAGAGTCATCTCTACTTATTTATTCTTAATATATAAGTTAATTATATCATGATTATAGTGTCATAGAACTGTCTATAATAAATGACATCGTGTGACAGTACCTATGAATATAAACATCTATTATATATTAGCATACCAACATTTATATTCCATGAATATAAGTAATACCTCATATTTCTATAATAAGTTCTTCAATCTACATCTATTCCTGCATATACAACAAAATTGTCCATAATAAGTACTTCAACTTGTTTAAGAGTGAAAGTTGGAATGCATATCTAGGCTCTAAGTAAATTTATGGTACTCAATCTAATACAAAAACTTGAGAGACAATTCAACCAAATTAGTACTACTCATATCATTAATAGCAACAACATTATTATTTAGTACTACCCATATCAATAATAGCAGCATCATTATTATTTAGTACCACCCATATCAATTACGCACAATAGAGAGACAGATGAAGGGTCATTGACAACATCTACTATATACATTAATTTTCTCATATAAAAAACAACATCTACTATGAGCATACCAACATCCAAATTATATTAATATAATCTTGTATATATAATATCAAGAACACAAGAGTCTTTCTCTACTTATTTATTCTTAATATATAGGTTACACCATGATTATAATGTCATAAAAATGTCTATAATAAATGACACAGTGTGATAGTACCTGTGAATATAAACATATACTATATATGAGCATACCAACATTCACATTTCATGAATATAATCTGACCATTTTTCATCTACTACCTTCCAACATGAGGAATCTACTGGATGACGCAAAATACCATTCATGGATTTGTTATCTATATGCCACATCAACATCTTCTATGTCTCTTTACTTTTAAGCATTCTCTTAAAATGAGGTATTGGCGAAAAGTACCAAAGCACTTTAGTCGTCACTCTTTCTTTTACTTCATTACCATTTGATGTAGGCTTCCACCTTGAAGTACCACACTCCGAACATTGAGTAGCATTTTCATATTGTTTCCTATAAAGGATACAATCATTTGGATAAGCGTGAATCTATACATACTCTATACCAAACTTACTTAATGTTTTTTTTCACTTCATACGTAGAAGTAGGAAACTCGTTTCTCTTTGGGAGCATTTCACGAGTTAAATTTAATATAGCAGTGAACCCGACATCAGAGAATCCATGTTTCGCTTTAAAGTTGTATAATTTCACTATTGTAGACAACTTGGTGAAATTTGTGCAACCAAGATAAAGTAGTTTCTCTACATCTTCTAAAAACTTGTTAAATTCATCTTGATTTATGTTGGGTTCATTTTCTATTACATTTACCATCTCAATAGAGGAATCCTCCATATCTATGGATTTGATCTGATGGTTTAGTGATGTGTTTGTTTCATTATCCTCTTGAATTATGGGTTCTTCATGCATATACTAATTTGTATAAGTTCAAACAATCCATTTACAAATAAGATGATCTTGTATATCATTAATATTTTGAAATTCTATGTTTATGCAGTCTTTGCAAGGACATCGAATAGGCTTATTATCTGTGGCATTCAACCAAGCAAAATTCAAAAATGCTTCTACTCCTAAATAATCTTGTGAAAATATTAGCTTATGCATCCAAGATTTGTCCATTCTAAATAACACAACACATGTATTGTTAGGGAAAAAAATAGAAAGAAAAAATACAAGTATACACTTGATTGAAAAGATTAAGGCAATCAAATGAAAGTTTTATGCCTTCCAATATCCTACCCTACCCAACTTTTTAAATAGGGTGCTTTAGTCATAATTTATATTTCAATCATAAAACCTTATTTTTATTACGTTGAATATATTTTAAAAAAATCATAAAATTTATATTTTTAAAATTTATAATAATAAAAATAAAATACTAACTCATATATTTTTATATTCAAAATAAAAATGTTATTTTTATTATTATAAGTTTAAAATGTATTATTTTAAGTAAAATTTTAATATTTTTTTGATCGTCAAGAGTTAGTATCTTGAGTAGTGAATGAAAATCAGACAATATATATATATATATATATATATATATATATATATATTGATTCAAATTAAAAAGAAAATAAACTACAACAAATGACTTTTCTGTAAAGACTAATAAGTATTGTCAGCATATATACATAGTTCTAAAATCTAAAATGAGCAAAAATAATTAGATCTTAAATCTCTACGTTACAACTCTGTTCTTATTCAATATAATGAAAAAAAAATGCAGAGACAATTATCAAATAACAGAATAAGAAAATAACATTGTCTAATCCTAAGAAATGACTTATTATACATACTTGATGCTCAATAAGTGCATAAAATGTCTTACCCTAAGAAATTATAGTAAGAAATATAGATTCATACATGAAATGTAAAACCCTAATTAAATTTATTATGGATAGACCTAAATCTACTAAGAATCAACACATATGTGAATTGATATGGCAAAAAAAGATGGTATCACATATACCTGGAATTGATTGACGAGCAACGAAAGTACAAACGGCTAACCGACTAGGTACGAACAGGGAAAAAAGAAAAGAAAAAAAAAGAGAAAAGAAAAAAGATAGGGGAAAAGGGGGTTGTTGTAACTATCGAGCAAGATACTTGTACTGATCGAAAGAGAAAAGAAAAATGAGCGAGCTGCTTGGACAAGGAGTAGTTGTTGGGGGAGATAATGAAATTTCGTGAGGCCCGACGTTGCTCAGTGACTGGGACGATACACGAGTTCAAAAGGCTAGAAATTTGGGAAAAAGTTCTAACTGATGAGTGAGATGGGGCTGTAAATTAATATTAATTAAAGAACTTTTATATATAAATAAAAGCACAACCCGTGCAAGGAAAATTAAAGAGGAAAATTAAAAAGGAAAAGAGTGAAAAAATTATATATATATATATATGAGCACAACCCGTGCGAAGAAAATTAAAAAGTAAAAGAGTGAAAAAAAGAGAGGAAAAAATAAGAATGAGAAAAAAAAGGTGAATTTATATATATATATATTATAAAATAAATACAATATATTAAATTAATAATAGAATAAAATAAAAAAATTATAAAACATTTTTTGTATTTCTTTTAAATGAATGAAATACAATATATTATTTTAGTTTAGTTTTAAAAATATTAAAAACTCTATTATTTTAATTATAATCATAATCATTTAATAATTATGATTATATATATTTAAATAATTTAATTTATAATCATAATTATTGATAAAATCGAGGTTATATATATACATTATAATCTTAATTTTTATTAAATCGTGTCTAAAATTCTATGATATTGATTTTTTAAAAAACCGAGGTTAAAATTACGAGACCAAAATCATATATTTTAATAATAAAATAACATTTACAAAACTTTATCTTAAAAAATACATGTCCAACATATTTTTTAAATACACAGTTAAAGTAGAAATTAACCTATGCTTTAAACTATTTAAATTTCGTAACAAAGTCTAACACAACGCACAGTCCCCATACTTTGGTTGATCAATTAACTTTTCAAGAGACAGAAAGTTGCAGCAAGTTAGGCTAAGTTGGAAGACTAATTTGCGTACTTTTTACTCTTATGATCACTATTAATCCAAATTGTGGACTTGACCTTTCCACTTTGGAAGGGAACAATTGGAAGCTGTAACCTTAAAGAAAAGCACAAAAACAATAATGGAGCTTTACCTTTCTCTTTACTAAGTGATCATACGGTCCCACACACACTCCAAAATATACCAATACCTAGATATATCATTTGGATTTCATTGGTTTATTCTAACATGAACTGCAAAAAAGATATATATATGTGTGTACTATATCTATATAGAATATGACCTATTTAAGAAAAGGATCGAAGGGTTGATGTTGGGTTAAAAAGTGAAGATTAATTATTAAAGCTTGATGATTGTTAAATCTTATGAGATTTGGAGACAGCAGGGTGTTTAATCGAATTACTTAGTGGCTAATCCAGTTCAAAGGACAATAAAAGTTGAATACATGACACTTTATTTATTTTTGTAAAGAATGTTGGAGAATATATAACTTTATAGATTTGACGAAGGAAGTGGGCAATTGCTTATTCTGCTAATTATCATATTATATTTTTAACTAATCGATTAAAATATAATATATGTAAATAAAAATAAAACCATACTTTTAATCTCTTTTAAAAATAGTACGTTGGTTTACGTTATTAAAAAAATAAATCTTTATGTTGTAAAAAATTAATATATATATTTTTATGATATAAATTATGTCATGCAATAAAAAGAAATAATTTGTGTTTTCTATACAGGATTATAAAAAAAAAATCAATTTTTTTTACCATAAAAATGTGATTTTATTTACCTGCCGGCAAGTACTATTTGTGATTTTTTTGGTAAAAAAAAAATACAGTTTGTGATTGAACTCCATGGTTTTTAATTCTTTCTCACCCCATCAAAGAATAAAGGGGGAAAATGTATTGCATATAGTCATAATTAAATGGCAATACCCATATATAGTATACACAAATTTGATTTATGAATAAGTTCACAAAAAAAAAATCTCATTATAGAAAGGAGCAAAAATTATAGACCAATTAGTTTCTCTAAATAAACACTTATTTGAGATGATAAATCAAGTGCTTACCTGCAAGAATACGCATACACACAATTTATACAGAGAGATTATTTACTAAAAGCTATTATACATATATACCTCTAGCTTAAAACTCAAACGGCAAACTTCTTAATTATATCCAAAAAATCACAAAACCATCTAATTAACTTCTTATGGACCACTTGATCGGTTGACTACTGACTAGTTGAAGTAGTAGAAATTGCTCGTGGGGTTCGTGAAGCAACATTCAACTAACTTTTTATATTATAAATTTATTAATTTCTGGATTTCTTAATGAAAAATATCAACTTTCAACAGTTATGCAAGAAATATGAACACTTCTCAACTATTAACGTTAACATCAACATCTATAACTACCGAATTAAGAAATAGACATAATTTTGGACGTCATAAGCGAATTTTCGATGTTATGCTTCTCTTTTATCCTTTATGAAAACTAATGTATATATATATATATATATATAAACGTATATATCTTATTATTTGTATTATCAAATATATTTACTTATTTGTTATAGAAGACGACTTTATCTATCTTTATTGCTTTAATTACACGTCATGTCATTTTCTAAATGATAAATATAAAAATAATAATAATGTATTTTACTTTATCTCACTTCTTCTATAAATAATATTTTTATGATATTATCTTATACATTTAACAATTTTTTTTTTCATATTTAATGATTTTTTTTTGTTTTTTAAATGCATTATTATCTTTAAAGAATTAAAAAAAATCTGATTAACTTATCTTATTACGCTTTTGCCTAAGTGTCTTTTTTTTATTATTATGGATGATTTATTTTACTTTAATTACACACATTATCATTATTCTAGAAGATAAATATAATAGAAAAATAAAATAATATATTTTACTTTATTTATTGCTTCTCCTATAAATAAGACTCTTATGACCTTATTTTATTTACACTTCATTTTTTTTTTTCATTCTCTCTAATTTATCCATTTTTTTGTTTTTTTAATACTTAATTATCTTAAAAGGAATTTAGAAAGAAAAATTAAATATTTGTCATTTTTTTTATTTTAGACGATTTTGTTTAACTTTTTTTTATTGTTATTATCTTAAAAGATAAATATAAAAGAAATAATTAAATAATGTATATTATCTATATGAATTATTCTATAAATAATACATTTTATATATTTCAAAGCTTTTCTTTTTCTTTTATATTATTTTCTGTTTTTTTTTCGTTTTATAAACGCATAACTATCTTAAAATGAATTTAGAAAAAAATTATGGACTTTATCTTAAGAAAAAGGTAATTTTTACTCACGACGAGTCATGAATATATAATTTACTATATTTTAAATATTATGACAAATAATTATTTATTTTAATAAATAAAATTAATCTATTTTATTTATCTCTAATTTTTTCAAAAATATTTATGAGAATTCCATTATCATTTACAAGTAAATTTTCATATATTTTATATGTTGCATTTTTTGTTTTACATTTCTTATTTTTATTTTGTTCATATTTAGACTTTTTTTTTTTTTTGAGAAAAAGACCTTTACAAACAATATAATTCTTATTATTTTTGATACTTTTTAATAATTTTATCTTTATTTTATTAACATATTAATCATATAAGCGTTCTAATTTATGATTTTAATTTATATAAATAAAATAATTAATAACCTCATCTTTAACAAAAAAAAATTAATATTTACTCATATATATATATATATATATATATATATATATATATATATATATATATATCATTTGCACTTTATTATTGTGTATAAAATAAATATTTTTGTTATAGAATAGTGCATAAATAAATTACACACAAATTATCACGAATAATTATGTGATTGTATTTAATCTTAATTTTTTAGTTACAAAATTATATAAGAATTATAATCATCTAATTTATTTCATTAAAAATATTCATTTTAAAAAGTATATGTGATAATTATTTATTTTTAATTTTCTTACTATATATGCTCACAACATACATGCTTTAAAATTAAGCGAATATAGCTCAAATATAATTTATATTTTAAGTTATATAATTGGAATAAAAAATCATATAAAATGATAATTAGAATTTTAAGAAAAATTATAAAAATAAAACCCTTAAAACTTATAACAATAAAAATAGCACCCTAATAATATTGAACATTATTTAATTAAATATTGTTCAACATTGAATGGATTTAAATGATAGTAGTTTAGTTTGAATAACATTCAAAATAAAATAACGTGTAAAACTTTTTTTTAAGAGTAAAATATATGAAATTAACATAATTGATCATATTTTTGTGATTATAAATTTTAAACGGTTTCATTTTTGTTTAATTTTTAATATAAAAAATACACACATATATATGTGTGTCTTATTCTTATATATATTTATCTATTTATCATTTTTTATTTTAGATAATTTTATCATTAATAATTTTTATTTAAAATAATTTTATCTAATTATCCATTAATAAACACCTCATCATCTAATATTATTGATCTTATATGAATTTGTTGTAATTAAGTTATCATTATTAATTTAATATTTAATAATAATAAATAATGATGATCTGAAAAAGCTAAAAGTTATGCAAATTATAATAATTTAATTATTTACTTGTTTTTTCGAAGATCAATTATAAAAAATATTATTTGACATAACAATTCTTAAATAAATAGAAAGTTATCATTAGTAAAAAATATTTATTAAATAATTAAAAATATTAAATTAATATATTTTATCAACTCGACTGAAAAATATTTGTTTTTAATTTTGTAATACTTTGTTATGCCTTCTACACCTTAAGCTTTTTATAAGATGATATTTGACATTTTTGTATATATATATATTAGTGTATTTTCCGTATTTTTATTATCCTAAAATTTGAATCATTGTTTATATTTATGAAATTATTTTTATCAATATTTTAAGAAATCATAGAAATGGATAGAATCTATCTTTCCAAAAATATTATGTATTTTTAGAAAACTAATATATTTTTTTGTATTATTTTTACTTTTAATTATATGGTAACATTAATTTACATTGCATTATATCAAATTGCTTATTATAATGCTATTTTACTTACAAATATTAGCCTATTTATATTTATAATTAAAAACTTTAAAATTAAAAAATAAACTAAATTTTCAAAAATAAGAATATGATTTGAAAGTTTTTCAATTTAGAATTGAATACAATTTTTTTAAAAATAAAAACTAAAGAACATAAGAAATATGTGATTAGTTATTTGGTACAACTATATTTTAACACAAGTTTTAGATAAATCTTGAAAATATTTATGTTTTTAGAAAATGATTAAATGTTGTTTTTCATCATTTCTTTTAAAAGTTCTCCCCAATATAAGCCAATTAATATCTAAAAATACTTTGGAATTTTAACAACAGATACTAACTCAAATTTAAAATATTCAAATACATTTCAACTATTAAAATAATTTTCAGATCATATCCCTTATTTGAAAAAAATAAAATTTGAATCATAAACCAACTTTTTGAGTTATATGTATATATATTTTTTAATTTGAGTGTATGCTTGCTAAAAAATAAAAATAAAAACTATTATTCAAATACTACTTAGTTATATTTGGATATAACTTTAAAAAAATTGGAAAACAACACTCTGTCATTTATAATAAAAAATAAAAAAAATGGTTGTATTCTAAATTTTATTCATAGTAAAAAATATTTATACCAAACATATATTTATGTTTTTCAACTTTTTTCCAAAATAAAAAAAGTTGTTTTCAATATTATACCAAACGAACACTAAGAAATTGAGTATATTTTTGTCTTTATATAATTGCATAACGACAGTAGAAAATATTGGTTGTCTAGTAAAAATGTAAAACTAATCTAATATAAACAATAATTAATGAATTTAAACTAACAAAATCTTATTAAATATATATGTACATATATATATATATATATTGTTGTACTATAGCATAGGTTAAGTTTGGTACACATAGTTAGGTAAATACATATGATGTAAACTTGATTAATTGAGTCAAAAATTGTACAATATGAAATACACCTAATTAAACTCAGTTTTGTATTTTTTTTCCCTTCATAGTTTGTGTCTATTTTACATGAGAAAGATATATGAGAAGTTGAATGGTGATGAACCCACTCATAATTCAATTACATATGTTCGTGGTGTCCATTTTAAAAGATGAGAGTAAGTCTTGATATTGTCGGTTTTCATTTAATCACAGTTACCTTAGATTAAATGGGTGTAAATGAGAATTAGGTGTTTTTTAAGACATTAAAGAGCAATCATGAAGTAATAATTCAATTACATATGTTCGTGGTGTCCATTTTAAAAGATGAGAGTAAGTCTTGATATTGTCGGTTTTCATTTAATCACAGTTACCTTAGATTAAATGGGTGTAAATGAGAATTAGGTGTTTTTTAAGACATTAAAGAGCAATCATGAAGTAATTCTACATGTACATGCGTATCATCAACAATATGTTAGTTTTTTTAACTAGTTTTCAATTATTGTGATACATAAATCTCATTATTATTAAATCAAATATAATCTATATTAATAATAAAATATTTTTTTGAATAATTTAGTTCAATTATTTTTTAAAAATGACAACAAATTGCAAAAATGTGTACTTGGTCTAATAATTATAAAAAAATTGGTTGTATTTGAAAAAAAGAAGTTAATATGAATAATCATTAAATCAATTTTTTTAAAATAAAATTTAAAAAATATATTGTCTTGTTATATTATTTTTAAAAAAAATTAATATATTAAATTATTTATAAAAATAATTGTTTAATTTAAGTGCTACAAGTATTATAATTAATAGATTATTAGGTCGAGCAAAAATACCGAAAAGAATAAATAATAAACAGTGTTTCCCAAGAAACTTTTTAAGCGTTCCAATACATTTTTCTTTTTTTAGAAAAAAAATAAAATAAAACTACATCGATATTTGTGAAACTCCATGATTTTTTAAACTTACCATTTATCATTATAATTATCTCATGTGGTTGGGACCATAACTAAGTTACGGAAAAACATATCATAAAATAATTGTTCATAAAGTTACGTTGATGAGAAGGCAGCCAGCATCTATGCTTTGTGATTGCTTAATTAAGACCTCCAATTTTCTATTATGAAAAAAAATCTTAAACCGCTCTTTTAAAAAACAAAAAAGAAAAAAAATGAACCCAAGCACTAAGATCTGATTTCTATTTTCTTAGTAATTTAGTAGTAACTTATTAAACAAAATGTATATATTTAACTAATATTATCATATTAATATATTATTTATCACATCTAATGATTTAGTTTTAAAAAAATTAATTTATAGAAAGTAATTTTATGTTTATAAAAATATTTATTATTTTATCAATTTTATTATGAAAATAATTATATTTATCTCCACCATCCTTTTTATCCTACTCCATACCACCGCATTGTTTTGCACATCAATCATCATTCACTCCTTACTATAAAAATTTCAAAAATATATTATTTATCAAAACTAAATTTAGATAACTACTAGATCATTTGAAGTATCATCTATACCAATATTCGTGATTATTGTTAGCTCATTATCTCCGATCTACTTGATCCCTTATATTTTTTTGATTAATTTGTGTTTGATTAAAACTATTTTTATCTTAAGTTTGACGAAATATATATAAAGTGAGCGAAAAGGATGAAAGGATTAGTGAGATCAAAAGAAATGAGTCGATGATAATGACTATGAAGGACAAAAAATGAGTATTACAAATAAATTGGCGATGACCTAACTACATATTTGATAAAAAAAATATAATTTTGTTTGTTCTTCAATAAATAGTGAAATTTGATTTATAGATTAAAAAAAATGATATTAGAAATAAGAATGAAAGGATGATGGAGGTTAACATTAACTATTAAGGTTTGTATTGAAATAAATAAAGAATAATAAAATACATAAAATAATAAATATTTCTTAAAGATAGAGTTAATTTTTATGAATTAGACTTTTTTTTAAAGATTATATTAAAGTTATACCTTTTGTAAATAGGAGAATAATAGTGTATTAGTTTTATAATATGAATTTAAATATGTATATTTTGTTTAATAAGATTATCATTATAAAATACCAAACATAATTTTTTTATTAGATAGAAATCTTTATAAGTCTTGTAATTCTTTAAAACATGGATATTAGTCCTTTAACTTTTAAAATATACACATAAAATTATGTAATTTATCAAAATTTACTTTACAAAGTATATATTTAGAGTTGTCTAATTCTTTAAAAGTTTTATTCTATTCTAATATTTTTTTCTTTTTTCCCTAGTGTAAATTTAGAATTTTAATAAATAAAATACAAAAAGTAATTTTTTAAATGTGTATTAAGTTCTATTTTTAAAATACAAAAAATAAAATAAAAAGGACTTGAAATGTAAAATATTGCTATGTTTAAAAAAATACAAAAGTCTAATTTTGAAAAAATAGAAATTAAAAAAAATTTAAAATTTTCTCATTCCAAATATAAATTGAATGTGTATTTTATTTTTAGCAGTTTTTCAAAATATGGTTCTTTTATTACTTTTCAAAATTTCAATTTTTTTTCTTAAAATATACTATTTGAAATTGATTGAAAATTTTGAAGAATTAAAAAATGTTAAATGTATATTTTAAAATATAAGAAATTAAAATATATATTTTGATGAATTATTGAAATTAAATATATATAAAGAACTAAAGTGCATATCTTAAAGAATTAGAGAGTTTACTTTAACTCTTTTTTTTATTCTATCTTCTCATTTTCTCTTTCTTAAAAATAAGATGCATGAGATGTTAGTTCCAACATTCTAGTTAGTATAACAAAAAATAATATATTATGAATTGTAAATATAAACAGAACTGAAATAACTTAGTTTATAATCCAAAATTTACTTGCATATGTAATAGTTAATTGTTTTTTTTTAACTTGATATTAATTTAAAATATTGTAATATTTGTTAAAATTCTAATCTAATTAAAAAAAATTGGAGACAAATGCTTGAGGTTATGGATTCAAGAATTATTATTTTTATAATTTGTTTCATTAGTGATAAATTGACAATGGTTAGATAATGAGTAAAACACACATTAAATATAATACTAAAAATTAAAAAGTATAACATTAAAAATTAATTATATTATGAAACAACTAACACTAAGCATTATAAAATTATCATTTTTATTCAATAATATAATGCTATTGCTCACACATGTAGTTGTGATTTGTAATAATATATGATACTTGCTGAAATAGTCAAGAATACATTTTAAGCTAATCTGTTAGACCCACTAACAAAATACTAAACTCTTCGTAAATATAAAAAAATATTTTATATAAAGTATAACATGAATTTAGAAGAGACTGAAACAAATTTTATATTTAAATTAAATTTATAAATGCTTAAATGACTAGCCACATTCATTAACGTTGATGAAAATACTATATATAAATCTCTCTTAATAAGTGAATATTAATATCTAAACGTGAAAGGTTGAAAGTTAATAATAAGAAAAATGTAAGAAACTTCTATCATACAAATTATCATATTGATAAATAATATATTTAATTATATAGTATAACTTTATTTATAGATAAAATTTTATTTTTAATTCAATTCATGTGTATATATTTTTTTTATATAATATAAAAAAATATTTTTCTTTGTATATTCAAAATGTGATGCATATATAATTTTTTTATTGTAAAAAATAGTTTTTAAATGATTAAAAATAAAATTATTTAAATAAAAATGCTTAAGGGTAAATAATAATAATAATAATAATAATGGTAATGTAGATGAAATCAGTTATAATTAATATTTATTTTCTTATTATCAAGTTTGCATATTGATTCAAATTTGTTAAATTTATTTTATTTTATATTTAACTGTATAAATAACTTTTTATTTTAAATTTTATAGAAAATATATATTATTTTTTTAAAAAATATGTTTTTTTCCCAAATGAAACGGCATATATTTTTATTAATAAGTTAAAAATAAAATCATGGAATGTTTTTCAATTCTTGTTACATTTGGACAATTCGATTCCAGCTTTCATACCCACCACCACTAGGGGGCGCGGGTGTTACACGGTCTCCCGGAAGACAAAAGCCCCGCGCACCCTTTTTTTAACCTTCCAGATTAGCTTCCTATAAAAACCGTGCTCAGTAAGTATTATTAGCTCACATTTTGCCACTTGCCATTCTCAAATCTCAATAAGAAAATGAGAGTTTTTCTTATTTTTTGAGATTGAATGTCACTGTGTGTTTCTTACTCATTTTAACTGATATTTCCAGCGTCTTTGTCTCAGTTTCAAGAGACGATGCATATGTGGAGGTTGACGGGGTAACAGATAAATTTTAATGAATATATCGAAAATTATGAATTGTTTTTATTTTTATTTTGAAGGCATTTGGATCCGGAAGACTGTCAAATTGGCTCTGATCTTACCCTAGAGTTCCGCCATTAATGGTCTTGCCCACCCTTTGAATCTCTTTCTTTGAGCAAAGTTTTGATTTTTCCCCTTTTGTTGTGTGAGGATTAAACATGAGCTTTGCCTAGTTTCTTTTTTGCTTGAGCGAGAGTGTCTGTGCTTATTCTCGAGTCACTTTCTGATTACAAGGAGATCTTCTACCTGGGTAAAATTGTGTGCCTTGTGTCTGATCCGTGTTGTGGTAGAATTCATATTAAGAAATCAAAATGCTGACTTGTATTGCTTGCTCTAAGCAACTCAATAATGGATCTTTGCACCAGCAAGAAGAGGACCATACAGTTGCTGCAATGCCCAGAACAAAGCAAGCCATTAAGAATCTCACTGCCCAGGTAATGATTCTATTACTCTGTTCTGTTTGGTTGTCGAGAAAATGTACTTTTATCCCCAGATGTGTAATGTCTCAATTTCACTTGTTACATTTTCAAGTTTGCAACTTTCAACGAGAAGAAGAAGAAGAACAACAACAACAACAACAATCCCTACTTAGTTGTCTTAAGTTTTACGATTGTATAATTGTTTATTTTTTCAGATCAAGGACATGGCATTGAAGGCCTCAGGAGCCTATAAAAATTGTAAGCCTTGTTCAGGATCATCAAATGATAACAAGAATCGCAAATATGCTGAATTCGATGTTGGGTCAGACTCAACGAAGTTCCACTATGCGTACCGTAGAGCTGGGAGCTCAAACTCAACGCCAAAGTTGAAAGGGCTTTCAAGTGGGGAAGGAACTCCAGCTTCAGTTAGTGGACGAACAGAGTCAGTTGTATTCATGGAAGAAGATGAGCCTAAAGAATGGGTTGCTCAAGTAGAGCCTGGTGTGCTCATAACTTTTGTTTCAATGCCTCAAGGTGGGAATGATCTCAAGCGGATTCGATTCAGGTACTTTCTTTTTGTTCTGTATTGATCTGATGTGAAAGATTCCGATCCTTTTTTAAAAAAAATAGTTTGGTCATCACATCATTACATGCTTGTCATTTTGACGTTGCTGTGACTGTCACTGGAGTTGAAACCTTTTTGACTTTATCTTGTGTTTGTTATAATTGTTTGTTATCTATGATCGGAAGTTGAAGTGTTTGATCTGATTAAAGTCACCACATGCTTTTGGTATAGTAATTGGAGTTAAGCTAGAGGTCTATAACCACTCTGAGCTTGTCCTTTGTGTTTGGATTTTTTTTAGCCAGTATGATTGAGTGAGATTGTTGTTGTTTAATTGCACGTGAACTTTTATGTATCATATTCTTCTGTTTGGTGGGTGACCCGTGTATTGATTTTGAAATACAGACATGGTTTACAATTCTGTTTAATGCTATTAATTTCACCATTATGATTTACGAGGTTGAAAATCATTTTTGACACCTCCCCGGGGTTCTACTATTCAACTGTTCAATTATAATTGGGCTTATTAAAAAGTCCGTGGTTAAAAAGAATTGTATAAAAATAATTATTTTCTTCCCATGCTGGTTAGAACATTGAGGTAGGAATAGGACAGTATAAGATAGGTTCAACACTGTTCTTGAATATTTTATTTAGACAATAGTTGATGATGGGCTTTAGTCTGTCTGGGCTTTGATGCTGTAAAATATTCCGAGTGCTGTAAAAAATAGAAGATTAATCAATGTTAACTGCTAAGGCAGAAATCAGAAGAGTGAAAAGATCTCTCTTGAGCATGTGGGCACTGATAGGTATTAGCTGCCTCTTTTATGTATACTGTATGTATATCATAAGCAGATATATGTAATTGCATCAGGTGAAAGTGACAAATCGATATACTTGCTAGAATTGATCCCTAGCAGTCTGCTCTGTAGAGTTGTTTGTGTGGTATCACAAAAAGGGAATGTACTGCCTACTAGTATCCACATGTAGATACACCAGTATGTGAAAGTAATAAAGCTGTCTGGTTTCTAGCATTCAGATTCAACATAATAATTTTGATCCATTTACATCCATTATACTCCATTTTTAAGTGCCAGCACACTTTTTACCCCCTATTAATACAGGTTCCATGCTTCCTTTGGATTTTTTTTCTTTTTTTTTTTTAGGAAAAAGTCTAGGTTAATTTGATAGATCACAAATGAGGTGACACTATATCATTTGTCGGTATAATTTGACATACAAATTTACATTTAATTATAAAGTATTATTTCATTTGTGTCTATCACAAATTTGTGATTTCTGATGTATAGTTGTGCTTTAAAAAAAAAAAATTACAACAAACCCCTAATGAGGTTTTTTGAAACTGCAAAATAACCCATCGACTTTGGAAAATAGGCAATTATAACGCATGAGTTAAAAGTCACTACAAGGGATGTAATTATTATTTTCTAAAGTTAATGTTCTTTTTGTTATTTCATAAATAGAGAAGGAGTTATTTGTAATTGACTATTTTTTATAAAAAACCTCTAATAGACCAACTTTCAATACTTTAGAGGGGAGATATAGATTCGAACCATGGCCTTGCTGCACCAAGTGGGGTAATTTCGCATTCTTTATTTCTCTTTCAGAGTAGGTATATTCCAGCTGTATCAAAATTGCATTATTATGTATTCAAATTTAATGAAGCTATGTTCCCTTAATGGAACATGATTGAATTTTTGCTTAGTTTAACACTGTTTTAGACAATGTCAGTCATGTTACCTTCAACATGGTTGGCTTTTGAACTTGAGAGAATCCCAAAATCTGATTTCTTATTTTTAGAAGTGAATAGTAAATACTATAGCATAATTGCTTGATACCCACCATTGTTACTATATTCAGACAGCATTAGTTCTACCCAATTTTCACGCACTGGTTTCTTTTATGTTGGTGTTAGTATGATTAACGCTTAACAGATACTTGGATTTTGGCTATGTTTTATGTCTAACATCGTGCATTTGACTGAAAATAAAATTTCACCAATTTGGGATTCTTGAAACTGAGTTCTAATAACAGCAAGGAACTGAAATCCATATGGGCCTGAAATTTGAAAAAACCTTATTAGAACTACTTTTGGGTAATGAAATTATTATAATAAAAGTGCATGAATTATCTATTTTAGTAATAATTACACCTTAGTGTTATTATTATTGGATAAAGTTGTTATAAATGAAATATTTTTGTGGCAATAATAATTTGTATTATGCTAATATCTTTACTCTTACTTTTTATTTTACGAATTAATAAATGACACAGTGATATGTGATTTGTTGCTTTGAGCTATTTTTCAAAGTTTAAACTATTATCTGAATGGTTATTCACCATAGTCAATAGTATATTTATTGAGTTGACATTGTTTGAGTTTTGACTCTAGCAATCAATCGCCTTCCTCTAAATTTAGTCATATAAACCAATAGGATGATGATAATTACTGCATTTTTTATTTACTTTTTGTTGAATGAAGAGTTTAATTTTAAAAATGAGTGAAAATAATTTGGCATTCTTCTAGAAATAATTTCACATGCGTGAGTGCTAATCTTCATTTTCTAAAAATAATCAGTCGTGAATTGTTCAACAAATGGCAAGCTCAGAGTTGGTGGGCAGAAAACTATGACAAGGTCATGGAATTGTACAATGTCCAGAAGTTCAATCAACAAGGAGTTCCACTTCCAACTCCCCCAAGATCTGAAGATGAGGTTAGCACCCAACTATTTACTACAGAAAATTCAGTGTTGCATGACTTCTTGTATGATGCTTTTTACTCATCTGGTTTATATCTTCTAACTAATTACAGTTGACTCATAGAGACGATAATTACCAACCGATAGCCTCTTAGATCCTATTTGGACAGTGTTCAACCCTCTCCAAAATAATATCAAATTCTTAAACCTGAAGCTTTAAGATCTCAAATAATTATTAGCTTTATTAGATATGATCAGTTGTAGCAAATATACCTTGCACAAATTGTTTGTTTATGTTATCATTTGAATTTAGTATTTCATATTATTGGAAAAAACTAAGACCTCTATATGGCGATATTAAGTGCTTTCCAATGCCTTTCAGAGTCCAAAGATTGAATTTACCAGAGACAGCCCTATGACTCCCCCTTTGAGCAAAGAATGCCCACCCCGCAACTACTGTCCAACAGGAATGGGATACTCTTCTTCAGATTCACTGGATCATCACTCGATACAATCCCATCATTGCTGCGACACTGGGGTTCAAGCCACAACACCTAAGCTTTCCAGCATCAGTGGGGCAAAGACTCTGAGATCATCAGTGGATGGATCTGCAAGGAGTAGTTCATCAAGGGAGGAAGATTGCTCTGGAGAGCTCTCTAACAGCAATGTAAGTGACATGGAGACTGAGTGGGTGGAGCAGGATGAACCAGGAGTTTACATCACTATCAGAGCTTTGCCAGGTGGCTCTCGGGAGCTTAGACGTGTCAGATTCAGGTTAGTATAATTTATAATTCCTCCTACTATCATTTGCAGATTTTTGATCAAATTTAGTCATTCTAGAGTTCTCGTTGTCAATTAAAAGTTTTAACATATGATTTCGCAAAAGTTAAAGGAAGATGAAAGAAAAGAGATACTGCTTGTTTCATATAATGCATAGGGTCCATATTTTGTCTTTTGACCTTTGAACCTGATCCGGCCTGATGTTTCATTGACATTTGGGCCTTTTGTCCATCTTTCTCCATAAATTAGTTTTGATCTGGCCGCTCGGCTTTTGCATATGACATTGCATAAGCCATGCACGCTCACCATTGCTACAACTTCATCAATGATCAATTGTGTCTTGTATGTTTATTTTGTTCTTTACATTCTTCTATGCAGCCGAGAAAAGTTTGGCGAAACACATGCAAGGTTGTGGTGGGAAGAGAACAAAGCCAGGATACAAGAACAGTACTTGTAACTTGCTTTTGTCATCAGATACTACTTCCTCTTATCAGAGCAACCTTGTATCAATTGAGCCATAATTAGTTGTTTTAGCTAAATGTATCTCTGTGAATTGTGGATCTCTCCTTTGTTATTTCTTACAGGTGGAGGATGGGTACGTTTTTAGTTTCTGTGGACTTGAGGGAAAAAGGTTATAGAGATAAAAATGGGGGGGAAATGTTGAGTTGTGATAATGAGATTTAGTTCATACTTATAAATTTTCCAGCTGATTCATGGTTTTTAACAAGAAGTTGCCTGTAATGTTGCTTCTACTATAATGTTACAGATTTGTCATTTCAAGGATTTATATTGTCTGTGAGTTTATTTTTATTTGGATGAGGAGGTAATAAAGTTATGCTTAAAAGATAAATCTGTTGGAGCCAGCTCAACCTGTATTTAAGTTTTCGTATTTTTATTTTATATTTTGATTTAATTACATAGTATAACTCTTTTTATAGACGAAGTTTTATATTCATCAAGTATATATATATATATATTTTTTATAACGTAAAAAACATGTTTTGTTAGGGATTAAAAGTGAAATAGGTTGAGTAATTAGGTCATATAAAAATAAAAAAAAATCTCACGCGCGCATGCTTCCTTCAATGCAGTGGCAGCACTGTCATCCCTATCATTATCTACAGGCTGCTGCTACAAAAGCAAATCCTCATCACCTAGGCCCTGTTATGGGTGCTAATGTTGGATTTGGTGTATCTGCAGCGGTTGCTCCAGGTGCACATGTTAGTTCATATCAACAAATCTCACTTGGGTCATCTTAATTGGACTGCAAACTTCTAAATGCACGAGTCTAACCTTGTCGATGTAAGGATTGGGGTAGTTACAGAAAGTTTCCTTTTCAAATGAAATAACCCATGATTTTCTTATCCATTGCATCTATGGTGTTTAATTTTCAAATTCTTACATTTGCTTCTCTTCCGATATACATGTAACCTACAAAATATAGTAAAAGCTATTTTGTTAAATTTAATGAGAATCAAAGAAATTTCAATTTCAAAATATTAATACAATGTGCAGAAACAATGTAAGAAATTCATTTTCTCTTTTAGAGCGAAGGAGTTATTAATTTCTATAAGAATTATAAAAATTTTAATCTCAAAAAGTTAATTTAATAGATAGAGACACGTATAATTCTTATAAAATCTATCGTTATTTTTAATAAATATAGGATTTTATTATCCTTAACAAGAGGTTATTTGGTTAACACTTTGTATTCTTAACATGTTTTGAAATTATATTATTTTAATAATTTTTTATTAAAATATAATTATTTTTATCTAGTGAATAAAATGGTATTAGAATATGAGTTTTAATAAGGATAAATATAAAATCTAATAATTATTTGAGAAAAAAATCAACATTTATAACAATCAAACAAAAATTTATTAAAATGTATATTTTAGTTTTTAATAAAAATTAAAAAAATCAATAAAACATTAAAAAAATAGTAAAAATTAAGAATTATTAAAATAATATAATTTTTTCTTATTTGAGTTTTTTTTAAATAAAATACTAAATAACATTATTTTTAATTTAAAAAATTAAACGAAACAAATGATGTAATCTAAGTGATTTTTGTTATTATTTTTAATATATATATTTTTATACGGGTTATATATTTATTTTCTTTTTAAAAAGTCCATTATATATATATTTTTGTGAGATTATTAGTTTTTTTTCGATCTATTAATTGATTTAAATTTTAATATTATGTAAAAATTTATAAAAATTATGATATTTAAATATTTAAAAATTAATCCAATGAATAAAAATGCACACATTTTTCATAACATCTATAATAATAATATATTTTATCAACTTAAACTTTAAATTTCTCTTACATCTTTATCAGTCTTCAAATATACACAGCCTCTTCCACTTTTTTTTTTTTTTTTTTGGGCTCCTACTCTCAAGTTTCCTTTGGCCCAAAGAGACTCTCAATTACTATGCCTCATGTCCTCAACTTTCATGCTTCATTTGTCACTGTGCGGTTGCGGATATAGCCTTTACTTTATTGTTTTTTATTATTATTATCATTAAATATTTGTTATTAAAGAATCCTTCCATAAAGGTTTCCTCTCTCTTTTCGTCTTTATAAAATCATGCCTAGGGATTGCCAATACGTAGGGTATTTTTTCTCAGATTTGAGTCATGATTCTAAGACGGAAAAATTTATATACCATGTATTTTAAATGATGTATTATAATATAATTCTCTTAATTATATTAGAATATCATTTTACTTATAATTGTAATTATATTATATTTTTGATGTATATATATATATATATATATTTCTGAGCTCAGAGCCACTAACCCCACGAGGCGAGTCTCAATCGATACCACCTCATGGTGTCCCTATCTTGTCACGTCTCTACTTCATAGTCCTTGGTAATGATGATCTTCCAGCTTGTGAATTACATTTGTGCAGGGAAGTTTCTCAAGTCAGCTAAGTACTGAGATTTAGCATTAATAATTAATTTTGAGCATTAAGAAATTGAGGTATTTGATGGCATCTTGGTATTTTAGCTGCTAAAGAGATTTGAGAAATGGAGCAAAGTTGCACGTGCAGCTGTAGGACCTGACAGATTGCTACTTAATTAGTAACTGCTAGTGGTGAACTGGTGGTCCTCTCTCACGCATGCACTGTTAATATATGATACAAAGCAGTTAGGCAGTTCTAGCAAAATATTGAGAAAATATTGAATATTTTTATATATAAAAAACGGATAACGGTAGTTTTTTTATATAATTTTTTTTATACTTTTTTTAGTTAAATTTTACATTAAAATATTTATATAATAAATTTATTTTTATTATATTAAGACGATAATTTATTAATAAATATCTTTTATATATATATATATAATAGTACGTGTACGACTAAATTGTATTTTATTTTTGAATTTTTTATTAGTTATTTAGGTTAATAAATATCAAATATTCATGTAAAAAATATATTATATGTTTTTTTGTTAGCTTTTATACTAAAATATTCGTATAATAAATACATCTTTTATAAATAGTTATTTTATATAATGTAATTATTTTTATTATATCAAGTATGACAATTCATATAAGGCAATGTTCAATATGCAATCAAATTACTTTTTTTGTTATTTTTTTACACTAATAAATACCAAAATTTCTTATAATAAATATCTTTTATGAATACTTATTTTGTATAATATAATTGTTTATATTACATTAAATGTAATAATCTATACAGTTAATAATTATTGATTTAATTAACGTTCCATCAATTCACTTATTAACACATCATACTTTTATTTGTAAAAATTATAACTGTTGGCTATTTTCGTGAAAAAAATATTTATCTGTAAATTTTTTTAGGTCTGCTATCAAGTCTATCAAGAAAAGCCAAACAAATGCTCGAGTTCCAGATAATTATATTTTAGGTATATCTTTGATAACTACAACACATAAGATTACATTTATGCGTTTAATAACACATGCTTATAAATCTAAAAAAAATTAGTGCTAAAATATGGAATAAGATATGCTAAAAGATATTAGATATATACTCCAAAATAAGATATGCTAAAAGATATTAGATAAGATATATTTGAAATCATTATCATAAAAGATAGCATAAAATCTATTTTTAAAAGATATTAGATAAGATATACTCTAAATTATAGTTGAAATCTTTAGCATAAAAGATAACATAAAATCTATTTTAAAAGATGTTAGATAAGATATATTTTAAATTATAACTGAAATCTTTACCATAAAAGATAGCATAAAATCTATTTTAAAAGAAATCTATTTTAAATGAGAGTTATCTTAATTAATGAGAATTAATAATCTTATTTGCAATAGAAAATATATTTATCAATTACATAGGATTAGGGGTTTTAATTTTTTTTATAAATAAAACTTATTCCTCATTGTTTCAATTAACCACACAAGAGCATTATTATAATCTTATTAATTTTTTTTTCTTGTTTTACAAATATAAGATCATAATTCTTTAGGCTTCTTTATTTAGTTAATCTATCAAATATTGATGGTTATGTTTGATTGATTAATAAGCCTAATTATTTTGTGATATTTGGATAATATGTTCTTATGGTTTTTTCTTTATTTTTGTTCTTAAATTGTTAGATCAAATAATTGTTTTTGTCATATCATATAAAAATAACATATTCACCCCCTCTAGATTAATTAGGTTCATATATTATAAACTTTCATTATTGAATGTCCATATAATAAATATATTTTATATAATGTAATTATTTTATTACATTAAAGATAACAAGTCGTAAAGTTTATGATTACTCATTTAATGAGTATTCAATTAATTCAATTATAAACAAATCATATTTTTATTGAATTAATAATTTTCATTTTGAGAGCATATCATATCACATATCAATTACAAAAGAATAGTGAGCTAATAAAAATTATTTTTAAAACAAATAATATTTATTAAATTTAATGAAGCCATGTATATCATTCATATATAATGGATTTCTTAGATAATAAAAATATGAATTGAATAAGTTCATATATTGCTATGTTATATTTGACTTATTTATTAAATAAAATTATACAATTATTATCACTATCGTGATAAATCAATTATGTTTATATTGTATTTAAATTCTATTACTTATAAAATAATAATTATCCTATATTTATTAATCATTAAAATAACAAATTAATTAACTATTTGTTATAAGAGTATTTTTGAAAACTAATTTATAAAAAAAAATTAATATTAATTTTTTAATTATAATAAAAGTAGCTTAATATATTTAAAAACTTATATTTTTATTTTATTTTATAAAATAAAGAATTTAAACCTATAATAATTATTTTTTGATAATTAATATTATTATATATTTATTAAATTTGAATTATTAAAATGTATCCAAGTCCAAAAACTATTTCTTATAATAAATAATATTATGATACTTGTTCTTATAATAAATAATATTATGATACTTTAAATTAATAAAATATAAGATTAATATAATATATTTAAATATAAATTACATAATTTTATTTAATAAATAAGTTAAATATAATAGAATAATATTTGAAATTATTTTATTAAAAAATTTATTATCTAAGAATTTAATCATATATCAATGATATAATTAGTTTCATTAAATGTAATATTATATTATATTATATACGATAAAGATAAAATAAAATAATATAGAGTAGTAAAACACGTCTCACCTAATATAATCCGTTTTATACAATATACTCCTTTTTATGTATAATTTAAGAAAAAAAGTGAATCTAATATAATGATATCTACTCTCTCTCCCTATTTTTAATCTTTTCGGCGGGACATTCAAAGTGCTTTCCTTTATTTTGAGGAAAAATTAGCCGTTTCCGACCACGAAGGAATAATAGTCCGTACATAGTATGTACATAGAATAACTATTAAAATTTAATATTGATTTAATTAAAAAAACAAATATTTAACAAAACATAGAGATAAAACAATATAATTGATAAATAATATACTTCAAAAATGATAAATAATGTTTTTTTATTATTAAGTACGTCTTCTTGGCAGTAAAAATGTAATAATACATTTATTAAAACAATTTTACAAGAATTATATGTATTTCTATTCATTAAATTAATATTTTAAAATTATGCAACTCGTATTCATTATATAAAATTTATACTTTTAATATTTTTTTTCATCGATAAATATAAATATGAAAAATATTAAATTACAAATTAAATGAAAAATAGAAGTAACAAAAAGGAGAAAAAGAAGAAGAATACTGGCAAATTTTTCTTAAAAAAAGAATAAATTAACCATTATTAAGTACATCTGCTTAGTAGTAAAAATGCAGTAATACATTTATTAAAACAATGTTACAAAAATTAAGGATATTTTTACTCATTCCATTAACATTTTAAAATTACCTAACTCATATTTATTATATAAATTTTACATATCTAAAGTGCTTATGTTTCTAAAAATTATCAATATGAAAAATATTAAATTACAGATTAAAAAAAAAGAAGGGATAAAAAAGGAAAAGAAAAAAAGAAGAATATTGATGTGAATTAATGAGAAATGCTAAATGCATCCAAATTAGGCAAATTTTTCTTAAAAAAGAATAATTTTACCATTTTTTGACATATATTATCTTATAATGACGTGAGTATAAATTAATGTGTCATTAATAATATTCCTAAGTTAATTTGTTAATACTCGTAGAAATTACAAACTCCATTATTTGCAGTAAGTTAGTGCTCCTATACAACAAGCAATTGATGAAAAGGAGAAATGTGCTTGTATGGTTCCCATAATTCCCTTGAAAATCGAAATATTATTAATAGGTTTAGACTTTAGTTTGCTTTATATGTGAAGGGACAGTTTTATTTATATGCTTTCATACCAAAGGAAACAATCCCAGAAACCTCTAAATATCCTTTAAGCTTTTCGTGCATGACACTAGTGGTATCATTTCAACTCTCACACGCACTCAGAAAATATCAGTTACGTTCTTCAATTAATTTTGTTTCTTCTTTTAAACATCTTCTCAAATCCTTGAAAATGTATTTCTAGACAAGTTAAATTTATCGTTTTGTTAAATTATAATTTAATTAGGAATATTATATATGAAGGAGTTGTAATTTACAAAGTGATAAATCCTAAAATCATGCAATGCTATCAGTTGCTTCTTATATTTTTATATATATATATTTTTTTTCCGAGACATGTTCTTCGTTGAGAAGGTGATGTAAAAAGAAACGAATAAAAGTAGAACTGAATGATATTTTTTTCCCAGTTTAATTTATTAAAAAGATCGAATAATCAATTTAATTATATATTTATATTTTTATAATACGTACTCATTTACACACCAAAGAAACCCTAGGCCCCTCAATTTTGATTTGAATGGAATCTTCCTCTTTCATACGTTTCACACATCAAGCTCCATGCTCTTTCGAAAAAGAAAAAAAAAGCCATGATCTAAAATTTGACCAAAAGAAGAAGAAGAACCTGCCACAATATTGTTTTTTTCAAAAACCCTATTGTCCATTATACTTTGTAGAGACTAGAGAGCTATCTATATGTAGGTAGCATTTAAAATACGTAGCTTTTCTAAAAGCAATACTTAGCTTTGTACAAATATTGATCAGTCTTACACTAGCTGAATCACTATTGGCATATTCTTATTGGGCATTGTAAAGGAAAAATGAAAAAGAGGAATATTAATTATTATATACATTTAACTTTTGTTGTTTTGAGTTAAACTGTGTTCACATTTCATAAAACTCTCTCGAAATTTAGTTAATTAAACTTGTACGCTGATTTTGGGTACCTGAAATATTCAGTTAATTTGTTTGCATGGTTGTCAAAAAATGTACACATGGGGATCAATGACATGTATTTCTTAGCTTCGTTAATGATTTAAGAAAAGTAACGGAGGAGTTTAGTTTAATAGTAATATTATTACATGTATATAACTATACTAATTAAAATGATAGTATAAAATGTGGTGTTGGAGAATTTTTTTCTGAAAAATAACAAAAATAATACAATTAAAAGTTATAATTGTGTTAAAAATTCATTTAAATTATATTAAAATTTGATGTTATATATCATTTAATTATAGATGGATTTAATTATAGATATTTAAATATATTTAATATTTAATATTATTTAATTAGATTAATGGGTTGTTATTTTATAAATATATTTTTTAATATTTTTGTAGTTGAAGGGGAAAAAAGAAAAGAAAGTGGAATAAACAAGTGAGAAAAAAGAGAGGGAATTAGAAGAAGGCACACGCAGGCTGCTTTTAATAGGAGGCTTTTTCTTTAGTCTAATAAGCTTCATCTTACTTTTCTTTTTCTTTTTCTTTTTCTCATTATCTATATTATGCACACATTAATTCCTTAGTGCTAATCTTCTATTGTACATTAAATCATATCAAATCACGTCTAGCTGGCTAGTTTTGTTATTTAATTTCGATTTATTTAGTCTTCTACGTGCCTTTGCTAGATCTCTCTCTATCTGTGTCTCTCTCCCAAAAAGTTTAGTAGCCACGAGTGCAATCATTGGGCAAATAAAAATTACCCACAAAGAACATGCACTCTCTCTCTCT
This sequence comes from Hippophae tibetana, assembly GCA_037013495.1. NCBI lineage: Eukaryota > Viridiplantae > Streptophyta > Magnoliopsida > Rosales > Elaeagnaceae > Hippophae > Hippophae tibetana. The sequence continues at coordinate 122,738,496 of CM072801.1, forward strand.
CTCTAACACACGTACGCAAATAAGAACTGACAACTGAAGTGAAATGCTTATCATCTGCTCAAGATTCCTTTGTCGTGCTTACAATAAGCCAGAATGCAATATAATTTTTTTATTAATTAGTTATATATATAATTTAAATTAATAATTTATATACTATATACTATTATATTTTAAAATTTTAATTTAATAAATAATTTTTAAATTCAATAAAAAAACAAATTAAATAAAAACGTATATTAATTATTAGATAATTTAAATCTAAAAATAATTTTCTATCTTTTTTTTAAATAGATATATATGTATAATAATCACCTAAATTTGGGACATATAACTACTACAAAACATATATATGATCTCGATTTTTAATCATGATCGTAGGTCTATAGTCACGGTTATAAGAACCGAGCCCATAATGTATGTATAAATTAAAATTAAAATACAATTATTGATTACAATATTAAAAATTAATATAAATTATAATATTAAAAATTATATTATACTAAAATTAAAAGTATAATTACATTTGAGAATTTACTATACACTAAAACATAATAAAACCTTAATATTATAAACTGACTTTTTACTATTACAAGCATTTATAAGTGTACTTCAAATTAGCATAATCAATTCCACCACAACTTCAACATAAGTGTAAAGAAAAGCAAATACCATAGGCATTGTTGCACTGGTAATGGTGTGATGGGGTGCATCGATGGTCTTAGGGTGGTGTGTTGGGTACTGCAGTGATGTTGGTGTTGGTGTACTTGTGCTGGTGCTAAGGCACTGACTTCAAAAAAATTCTAGGTAGCAAAAGTAAGCCATTATTTGATTTTATTGTCTAACTTAGTCTTGTTAGCAAGATCAATAGCAGTGTGAAGAAGTGAACAGTAGGTTGCGATAACAAGTTTATCTATAAAAAAATAAAACAAAAATCATGGTACGCCTGGAATGTTGGTGCGTCTAGTGCGCTGGTGAGCCTGGTATGCTACTGCGCCTAGTGCATGGTGCCTACCATGAAAAAGAAAACAGTAAAAAAAACTAGAATAAGATGTGTGCATAGATAAAAATCAACCTTTAACAAGACACTTGCTATTAGAATCAATGAACTTAATTATGCTAACTCAAAATTGAAGCAGAAGATGACTGTGTTTTGCTTCTTGCTTGAAGCCCCACATCCACATATACAGATAACACAAGTAACTAATCTTATGTTTTTTAGGAGAAAAATCACATGTCAGCACCAGTACCAAACACTAGGCATAGAGCACCAACACTGATACTACCACCAAACACCAACACCGACACTAGGCACCAGCACTAGAAAACAACTATGAGTACAAGAGGAACAACCTTTGTTTGATACAAAAATAAACAAAAGACAATCAATTGAGTAACAATGGCATAATCAAGAGAAAATCATGCGTACAATTAAGCATGAATCCATCATGCACTTTTACACTTCCTGTATTGATTTTAATCACAAAATGTTTAACTTCACAAAAGAAATTAGGAAAATAAAGGAAATAAGAGGAACCACTATTGAAGGGTAAAATATTTTATGGCCATAAATTAAACCATAGGTCTATGGTAGAAACAAGTAATCATATGGAGACTTAAAATTGAACATTTGTAAACATATTGCATGTCATTATATCATCATGGCACAATTATCCATTTGCTAATCTTTTATAATAAAGCTATTTAATTTTACACCCTTCAGTCTCAGAGGAAAACAGAAGCATATAATCATGGGCATTCAAACAGAACAAGATCAACATTTGCAAGATAATCCATTATAATAAGTGATGAATCATCTATAGTTTTGTTTATTCCCCCACAAGCCCATATCCCTATCAAACAAGGAAAAAAATCAAATTGACTTATCAGAACATCTCAACCATTTCAAACCAATGTTGAAAGAAAAAAAAAATCAACATAGGTAGAAAAAAAATTAAAATGAACAACACAAACTCATTATCACTTAATTCTATATTTTTATATAACGTGTGTACATTATAGAATTTAGACTAAAAAGTTAAAAAGAAAAGAAAAAATAAAAAAGAGAAAAAAAGTGAGAAAGAACCAGATCTAAAATTTATGTGAAAACAAGGCCAATCACAAATCCACAAACACAAATATGCCAGAGAAATCAAACAAAAGACCAAGACAATCAATCTCGACAACCAATAAGTTTTTTTAATTTAATACCAGTAAAAGAAAAAAGACATAGGAAATCAGAGCTAAAGTAACTTATCGAAAAAGGATTGACCTCTTCTTCTTCCTCGACAAAAGGGTTACGATCGAATCGACTATCCATTGAGCACAAAGAAAGTTAAAGTCTCAGTTAGGGTTAATAGATCGAGAATCTCCACTGCGTTTTACAATTTCTCAACTACTTCAAGAAGTTAAAGATCGATGTCATTGTCGTTGACGGAGGCACACGTAGAGCGAAAAAAAAGGGTGATTGGTATGAGAATCTCCACTACATTGACGGAGTTGGGTCGCGAGGAATGGGGGAAAAGAAAAAAAAGGAGATGGGTTTTGGAAAAGTAGAAAGAAAAATAAAAAAAACATAGAAAAAAAAAGAGGAAAAATAAAAAAATGGATAAAGAAGTTTGGTATATGGTGTAAAAAATTGATAGGATATGTTTATGGTCTCGGTTTTTAAATAACTGAGACTATAAGGTATATCTATGACCTCAATTTTTAAATAATTAAAGTTAAATTCCTAAGATTATATGTATGTATTGTAATAGTGTGTATATTTGGGCAAATGTAATTAAAGATGTAATAAATTTTTTATATAAAAATATATCATAAATTTAGCATAAAATGATAAAATACAAAAATATATAAATATAAATATAATTAATTTAATTTTAAAAAATACACTAGATATAAATTTTATTAAAAATATTATTTAATGTTTTAACAAAAATATAAAATATCAAAAATAAATTTAATTTAAATAAATCATAACTGAAGATAAATTAGTCACTAATATTAAACTTAATTCATTTTTAACATGATTGTCCTAATAATATATGATACATAAGACTCATTTCACTTATTATAAGTTGCATGCTTGAACTACATTAATTATTAATATTTCATATTAAAAGTTCAAATTTAACATATTTCTCTTTTAATATATATTTTATAATTCAATATTTAATCTATATATTTAGATTCAATTATATTAATTTTTTTTTATATTTATCGTAGTCCAGAAATAAAAAACCTTAATATTTTAATAAATTATAAAAAAAATATAATTAAATATAATTTGTTATTATATTATAAAAATAATAAAATTACAACAACAATCTTAACATTTTTCATAAATCTTACATTAATTTAGAAAAAAGTTGAACAATTCGAAGGTGAACTTTACATCCCGTTTACCTTTTATCACCAAATCACAAATAAAATGAAAATCATTTTCAACATGGTCTATTCTACCATGCATGATATGATTGGAAGCTAGATACTTTGTACTAATGCTATAAGTAAAAACCATTAATGTAGCCATATTCAATTCCTTCAATAATATTTCAACCAAATGATCTCAATTGACGCAAGAGCAAGACACAATGCTATTGCTATAGTACACACAATATGCCTATTGCTTTTCTTATCATTTGTGCATCTTACCTAGTTTGAGTTAGAGAAACTAATCGAGCCTAAAACATCTTATTTTTGAGCAAAACACCATGAGACCTTGTATATCTCAACACTTTCTTAGTCATAAGCTAGTGAGTCTCAATGCAAGAGTGAAGAAATTAACATAACTTGCTCACAAAATAGTCAATTTTTGGTATGGTAATGACAATAATATAAACCATTAATGATGTTTCTATAGACAATGGGATCCTATAAGGAATTACATGTGTATTTTGATATTAATGATGTAGAATTAATAGGAGTTTTCAAAAGCTTGGACTGATCTATACCAACTTTTGTTTAACTAAATTCTAAGAAAGAAATATACATGCCCTAACTCTACTAAAGAAAATGCAGAGTTTCACTTGTCTATCAACTCTTATATATAGCTATCACTTCTTCCTATCACTATAATATCATCAATATAAACAAATATTATAATGACTTTCTCTTGTGAAACCATATAAACATAGAGGCATCTAAGAATAGGCTTAGAATTAGAGTTAATTGATGTTGAAAGACCAGGCTGATTAGAAGAAAAAGATGAATTGTTAGACTCAACTTTGTTGTAGTCAAGTGATGGTGAAAGACCAAGCTGATTAGAAAACAAAAGTGATAGCTTATTGTTAGACTTAACTATTAAATGTGAAAATCTGTTAGATAACACGGGTTGTGCAAGCCTTGTAGGCTATATTGGTCTAATAACAGATGTGAGAATTCTATACGTAGGAAGAATTGCATAAAGGTCAAATTTTCTTTTGACTCAAATAAATAATCTCGCCTAAAAGAGGGGGTAAATTCCAACCCGTGAAATCTTTTCACGAACTCTATACCAATTAGGCCAAGTAGGTATCACAAACATGAATTAATAAAATAACACAATAAAAGTACAAAACAACATACTCAATTCAACACATAACAAAAATAACCATTAGTAAAGAAGAATAAATTATGGTAAACAAACTAGTGATGGTATACTTCACAGGCTATTGTCTAGGTTAGCCGCATGCATAAACATAACAAATAATACACAACATGCGAAACAATTATACATAATAAAAAGCTATAAAGGATTTTTAATCACTTCAAGACCTCATATGTGGAAACATATTCGGTAAATAATGATTGTATTTTCATAGCATACAATCATACATTACATAACAAACCATAATAAAGAGTCTAACACCTAGTACAATACTAGGATAAGGAGATATTGACTCTTTAGATATTCATACCAAATTTGATTACAAATAGACACAGAAGAAAATATAAATCAAGAAGTTGGTAGATTAATTTAGTCCACCTAAAATAATTCACATAAAGGAAGGAAAGCATGCAATAACATATAACAAATAAAATTTTTAATCAGAGTCCATATCAAGCATGTTGGTTTATATACGATAGAAACTCAGATTATATTAACACAAAAATTGATCATGCATAACAATAATGAAAGAGTCCAAGAACCGATACATAATCAGGTGAAAGAGATACTGACTCCTTAAGGACTCATCTCAAATATGAAAACAACATAAAGCTAAACACTTAATTGATAATCATAGAAAAAATACAAATAATCACAAACAAGTACTAAATAAACAGATAATATATTATCAATACTTAAAAGGCATGCAATAAATATTAAAGGCTTTTAATCAGAGTTGAAATTTTAGTATGTAGAGACATACATAATTTAAACTCATGTTGCACAAGCCAAATAATAGAGCATGCATAACATCAGATATAACTAGGTAAACTAACATAAAATCCTAACCTATGTGGTAACATCCACCAGTTTCTTATGACAACTACTCGATAGTAAACAATTCACAAAGCAATAACACAATTACAAACCCGACTGAAATAAAATCCCTATTACCTCTATCAGTTGAGACCACTATTTGAATTGCCTATTGTTGCCCTCGTTTGTTGATTTCGTAACAACCTGTTTAGACACAAACCCGACTCTTCTCCAAATCCAAAACCACCTAATGTTGTGTGATCAGAAACCATAGATCAATAAAGTGAATTGTACATTACTATAACCCTTGAAGACTACTCTCAATCACAAGCCACCAACAATCATCAAGGGACACATAGTCCATCACCGATCTTAAATCATATACGTAGAATACACAATCAATTCACATACTCACACAACTAACAATTTAATATCTCAACATAACAACCAACACAAACTCACTTATCGCACACATTTATAGATATGAGAACTCAATAATTCAACTTAACTCACTCATACAGAAATATTCTCAAAAGTTAAAAAGTTGCACTATGACAACTATCAATCAACACACGGCTCACACATAAAACCCACTCGTAAACATCACCTCAAATACTCACCACTCAAAAGCATGATTTTGCTCACATAATCATGAATCACTAATATCGAATAATCTTCAAGGTAATAGCGATACAAAAATAAAAATATGAGAACTCAATTTGACTATGCTATATATATTTTTGGATTAAAAACACAAAGAAAAGAGGGTGTTTGTAAAAGTTACCCAACCTCATGGCCAACCTCGCCATGACCTCACCAGGGTCATCACCGACCACCTCACCACGACTTTATCGAGGGGTATGATGAGGTGCTAAAAAAATCATATTTTTTCCTTAGAAAAATTGCTTAGCAATTTTCATAAATACTCATACAAAAACCCAGCCAAAAGTATAAGCAAAAATGTCAACAAGCGAGAGACCACAACACTCTACCTAGCATGCACACTACGAAAACTAACCTTATGATGTGTTTAAATATGATTTTAATTACAGTATTCCTAATTAAGTATGTGTGTGCATTATTGATTTGTAATAACCAACCTTATACTAAGTAAAATTAACAGACTGCATGTTTTGTACATGAAAAGTCAATAAAAACACGGAGGACTACATTACTTATAAGATACATTTAACAGACCACAGGGTAAAAAAATAATTGGTGACAAGAGAGTGATATTATTATCACAGGTAGTGTGAGAATAAACTAAGGAAACATAAAGATATGGAAAAATATCATGAACAAAAGTCATATGTTTTCTAGTATATATACTACTATAGGATGAATGAAGAAAAAGATAACCCTATTTTTGGGGGGCATATCCTATTGAAATACAGGGTAAAGACCTAGGTTCTAGTTTATGCTTAGCTTGGGGTCTTAAACAAGGAAAACAAAGGCATCCAAATGTCTTAGGAAAAGAAAAATGAGGTGATTTTTTATAGAGTAAAACATATGAAATTTGAAAGGGAAAAGTCGTGGTAGGAAGTCTATTCATAGTGAAAATAGCCACTCGAGATGCATAAACCCAATGCTTAGAATTCAAGCTAACTTGAATTGATAAATCCAAGGCATGTTCAACTACTCTCATAATTCTCACTTCTATTACCCCATTTTGTTTTGAGCTATAGGGAAAGGTTTTTATGTGCAATATACCATGATAAGATAACACAATAGTTAAGAAATGAAAGCACCTTCACCATCTCACTAAAATGACTTAATAGTAACTTCAAATTCCTTTCTACGATCTTAAAAAAACTCAAAAACAAGATTTAGCAAGAATTTAGAATGAATATTATTCATGACATCATCTATTATATATAGTGTAAAATATCTAATAACTAATTATTATAATGCAAACAGACTCTAACAACTTCTACAATAGAAAAGATACACTATAACAACCCTTGATATCACAACAACAATGATCTCAAATTGGAGAAATTTAATATTAAATCGATCAAATTAATACTTGAGAAATAACTTAGTTTGATCATTTGACTTAATTAGTAAGTGTTATTTTATAAATATCTAAACAAAAATTAGTACTATTCATTTATTTTTTGCAAAATTTTGAACGGAGATACATTTCTTCCTAATCCATTTTATAGATCCATATGACTCTATATGTATCAATTCGTGTGGGATGTGCTAGTTTGGGCTGGCTTAAATTAGTTAGCTCAAATTGGTTTTACTCTAACCTAAACAAAATTTAATTCATGTCATGAATTTTCAACGCTGACCAAAACTATTCCGAATTGGCCTAAGCTTTTATTTATGTGTGTTAATTAGTCTTTTTGTACCTTATTTAACCCAATGTTAATTTGAAATATTATAATTTTTCTTATATTTTTTAATATAATTAGAATAATAATTTTTTTTAATCAAATTCAATTCATTTTAATAACATTAAACATACAAATAAGAATTTTATTACAAGTTTTTACAAAACTAAAAAATAAAAGTTTTAAAGGCTTAAGTATATTACAAAATAACCCAAGGAGTCACTATCTTAAATTAAAATAAATAAATATTTTAGACTTAAATTTTATGTAATTATTATTAGTAATAGCATAATATATTTGCACTTATAGTTGAAAATAATAAAATTATAAGTTAATTTAACAAGCAGACAAACAAATCAATAAACTAATCATAAATACTTTATATGAAATATATATATATATATATATATTATAGAAAATGTGAAAAATCTTATTTTTAAATGAAATTTAAAAATACTTATATAACTAGTCACGTTTATTGTTGATAAGATAATGTACAATTCTTATGAATAAATGAATAATTAATATATAAAATAAAAAAATTATAATAAAAATAGTACAAGAAATCTAGCAAATTTTTTATAACACGAATTAGTAGATTTATCATATAGAAAAATAAAAAAAAATAATATATAACAATAATTATAATTATTTTTTATTTCCATGTTATTAGGTTAAACTAACCCAACACTAACCTAGCTCTCATTTTTTAATGTTAGAAAGGCTTGCATAAATTGCAACCAAATTTAATTGGTTGGTATTCAATTTGAATAATCGTACTACAATACAAATATCACCCTTACTTTGGCTCCAATAGTGCTTTAGGCTTTTACTTTCTATATTTTTCGATTAAAATTATAATATTGTGATTCAACCTATTCAATACTTATATAAAGATCATCTTAATTAGTCATTTGTTTTACACTTTTTAAAACATTTTTATTTCTTACTCATCTCTCTATATTTTACTTTTAATATTCAATGTAATTAAATAATATCCTAATTTATGAACTAAAACAAGAATACTATTTATATTATATTCCACGATATGAAATGTCCCATAAGTGTTAATTAAATTGATAAAAAAGACATGACATATTAACATGGATAAATCCACTATAATTTTATTATATTTAATTTTACTTGCTCAAATCAACACGAATTTTATGACACAAATTGCATGAACTTAATGAACCCCTCATTTTTATTAAAATAATGTACTTTTATTAAAACAATTTATAACCCACACGCATGATATGTCAAACAGAAATAAGACGCGTTTATGAAATGGGTTGAAAAAACTTATGAATTACTACCCTACCCCAAATTATCATTTGTTTGCACTTTTATTTTATATCATTTTATTATATTTTGCATTTTTTCTTTCATTTTTTTATAACCACACATATACACTAGCTATTACAAAAACATCTATTCAAAATGCTACCGAAGAAAACTTCAAATGTATAGTTAGATCAGCTAAAGAAACATGCAAATAAAACTTGTGAAAAAATAACTCTAGGATAATATATAATGGTGTAGGTGTAATATTGTGGGGATGTGTGTAAATGATTAGCTCAATAAGGAGTTATAAGATATTTTGTGTATAATGTGTTATATAGGGGCGCATTTAGCATTGCATTAGAATCATCATTTACTTATTAGAAATTTAGTTATATCACTTACATTATGGTATCAAAGCACATGTAACATATTCTGCTAATGGCTTTGAAGAAAAACAATCCTTCCTATAGTGATGCACTTTTTTCTCCTAATTAAGAACAAGCTTGTAATAATCAACAGATGAATCCAACTTCTTTGCATGGTACACTACATGTAACATCAAAAATTTAGAGAAATTAGGTTCTTGATTCTTTAACTTTTAGGAATCAGAGTTATGATCCATTGGTATAAAGCCTTGCACTATTACCTCTTGTAGGATTATCAGTTGTTATGAAACTAGATGATGATAATTATCTTATATGGAGAGAGTAGATGCTTAGTTTCATTATTGCATATGGCCTTGAAGGCTTTGTCGATGGAAGTGTAGAAAAATCTTCATGGCTATCAGTCAAACAACTTCAAGAAATCCTTAGGTGATAAACTAGTCTATTAGGTTTGTCAAAAGTTTGGACATGTACCAAATAATTACTTTATCTTATGTGATTTTCTTACGAAGAAAGGCCAAGATAGCATATCTAATCAACCATTAGTATTGTTTGTTTATATTAACACCACTAGTGATGATAAAAACATTTCTTGGATCTTGGGTGTAGATGCCAATCATCCCTTGATCTTTGATAAATTTCAGGTATATAACAATATTTCATACATAAGCAAAGAAGTTATGATAGGTAATGGTCATCATCTTCCAATTTCTAGTATTGTGATGGCTATTTGTGTGTTAGTGATAAATGTTTCTTTTCTTTAAACATTCTATTACACATATCACATGCAGTAACCAACCTATTATTTGTTAATAAGTTATATGCTGATAATAAGGTTATTGTTTAGTTTCACCCTAATGTTTTTTATGTTAAGGATCAATGTTCAAAGAACATACTTCTTTAAGGAGTAAATGAATGGGGCTTGTACAAATTGAAGGATAGTGTGCATTTTGTTGATGGTGCTGGTGTAGATTCTACAATTTTTTTTTATCTTGCTATGAGAGGTGAAATTTCTCAATAGCATGCTTGTATAGGTTATCCATCTATGTCTACTATGAAGAAGGTGTTACATAGTGATCCATCTTTTCCTATAATAAGAATAATGATAACTTATTTTGTACACTCTATCAAACAGGAAAGTCTCATACGTTTCTTTTTTTTTACTTACATACATACACCAGCTTCTAAGACATTTAAGTTGTTGTTTTTAGACCTATACACTTCTCTTGTATTTTCTACCACTGGTGACAAATAAGTTTTATCAATTATTGATGAATTTTCTTGTTTTATATGGTTGTTTCCTTTAAAAAAAATTTAAGTTATTTTCATTTCCTTGCCTATTGTTTCTATAGTTCATAACTAGTTTTTTTGCTACTATAAAAGCTATCTAAATTGATAATGGTTGTGAGTTTAAGCCATTAGTTTATATTCTTAAGAATGATTGTCTTATTTGTAGGTGCATTTTTCCACATATAAGTGAACAAAATAGTATTATGGAGTGTCAATACAAAAGGATTGTTAAATATGGCTTAACAATTTTGTCTTAGGCTCATGTTCCACGTACATATTGGCCCTTTACTTTTAAGGTTGTTGTTTACTCACTAAACTGAATGCCTTCCAAGGTGGTAAATGATGATAGTTCTTTTGAGGTTTTCTTTCACAAGAAATCCAATTACATAGTTATAAATGTGTTGTGGAAGTCAGTGCTTTCCATGTATATGAGCTTATAATAAGAATAAAATGGAACAAAGATCTATAGAATGTGTATTTCTTAGACATGCTTCTAAAAAAATGGTTATTTGTGTCTTGATGTAAAGGGTAAAAATTTGTTTGTTAGTCGCCATGTTGTGTTTAATGAGAAGGTTGCTTCCTTTTCAAATGCTATATGTGTTTCTTCTTGTGAATGTTTCCTCACCATCGGTAAGCCTTCCTACCCTAGCTTCTTGAAGTCAATGCTCTCCCTGTGTGTTACCTCAAACTCCTGATACTTCTTTTCCTTTTGGTGTTCAAAATAGTGCTACATCTAATGATGTCTTTATTGAATCCATTATTGAACTATCTCTTATACTAGTGTTTCTGGTTCTTATACATTAAAGGCATCTTCACCTACTTTAGCTTGGCCTACTACATCTCCCACCTCACATATTTTGGTTTCTTGTTCTAACATTGCATCTATTGTTCACATTCCTTCTCATTATGATAATGACATTCATCTTGTCGTTAATCTTTTAGTTCAATGCATTCATAAAATGACCAGCTTTTCCAATAAGAACTTCATGAATACAAGAAGTAAAAGTGGTGTTTTTAAGCCTTGTACTTTCAATGCTAGTTTGATACTTCTAAAACCTAAGACTTGGAAATATGTAATCAATGTTTCCAAATGGAAGGATGCAATGCAAAAGGAGTTTAATGCACTTCTCAAAAACAAAACTCAAAAGTTGGTTTCCCTTCCAATTGGGAAGAAAACTATTAAATGCAAATGGGTTTTTCTGGTTAAACTCTCTCTAAATGGCGAGTTTGAGAGATATAAAGAATATCTTGTTACTAAGAGGTATCTATAGATTGAAGAGTTGGATTATTCTGAAATTTTTTCCCCTGTCATCAAGCATACTACAATTAGAGTTGTGCTTACACTTGTTTTGTCTAGAGATTGGCCAATTAGACAGGTTGATGTTAACGATGAATTTTTGCATGGTGATCTTGATGAGAATGTATATATGGTATAGTCACCAAGCTTTGGCAATGATTTTGGTATGGTCTGTAAACTAAAAAATTCCCTTTATGGACTCAAAAAGGCTTCTCATGCTTGACTTTCTAAGCTTATTTCAGCTCAGTTACTCTTAGTTTTCATCATTTTGTTGTCATACCTCTATGTTTGTCAAGAAATCTTCTCAAGATATACTCATTATACTCGTATATGTTGATAACATTCTAATATAAAGTAGTGATTCTCACTTAGTTTATCACTTAATTGCATCTCTTCATCAATAGTTTAGCCTTAAGAACCTTGGTACTCTCAATGAGTTTATCGGTATTAAGGTAGCTTATCAAGGCTCCACAGTACATATTTTCTACCACAAATACATAGTGGACTTACTTACTAAATCTGGTCTTATTAATTCTAAAGGGATTGAAACTCTCATGTCCACCAGAAAACCCCTTTTCAAATTTGATGGTAATATCTTGCATACTTCAGTTGAGTATAGAAGCATTGTAGAGACCTAAGAATATTACACCTTAACTTGCCTAAACATCTCCTTTTCGACAAAAAGTTTTGTCGGTTTATGTCCTAGCCAACAAATGTGCACTATGGTACTGCAAAATGAGTTTTCATGTATCTCAAGTATACCATTAACTTGGGGCTCACTTTCTTCGAGTCTCATACTCTCTCTTTATCAACCTTTAATAATGCTGATTGGGCAGGTTCTATGGATGATAAAAGGTTCACTAGTGCATTCTGTGTATTCCTTAATGAGAACTTGATTTCATGGCATTCTGGAAACAGAAAATTGTTTCTCAATCTTCCACAAAAAGTGAATATCGAGCTTTTGCTTCAACAACAATTGATTTTTCATTGTTAAGGTTTTTATTAGGTGAGTTGTTTATTCCTTTGTCACACGTAATAATCATTTTTTGTGATAATTAATGAGCTATAACTCTTGCTTAAAATCCATTACATCATGCTCGTACTAAACACATCAAAATTCATCAACATTATGTATATGATCTAGTGCTTCAGCAATAACTTCTCAAGTATGTCTCATCTGATCTTCTCGCAAAATCACTAGCATGACCTTGTGTGGTTGCTCTTTGGTCCAAATTGTTAGTCCTTTCTCCTTGACAATTTGAAGGGGGTAATGGTGTGTATGTGATATTGTGAGGATGTGTGTAGATGGTTAGCTCAATAAGAAGTTAGAAGATATTTTTATGCAAGTTAGTTACAAGATATTTTGTATATAGTGTGCTATATAAGTACACACTTAAAATTGTATTAGAATCATCGTTTTCTTAATAGAAATTTAGTTATATCATTTACACTAACCAAAAAAATATAACCCTAAAGTTAAATATAATAATTGTTATTTATTTGAACTAATAAATACAAAGATTATGGAGTAATTTATAAGAGGAGAGTTCGAACGGAGAAAAAATCTCATTCTCTAGTAGAAAAGGTAAAATACAAAATAAAAATTTTTGAAGACAATAATTTTGAAAATAGATCAAAGAGTATAATATGTGGCTAGGGTTGGAAGATTAGGGTTGTTGTTAACAACTTTCAGTATGTTTTTATTAAGTTATTCATTTCTTGCTAATATGTGATACCCTAATTAGTTTTAATATTTTTTTTAACTTTATAATATTGTCGTGGTTAAATAGTTTTTAAGTTTCTCAAACTTTGAATCATTTAAAACTTAATAAGTGTAACATATTTTATTAGTACAGTTATCTAAACTTTAAATCCAATAATATATGTCTTAATAAACATATATTTAAATCGTAATGATTGATTTTTTTGGGTTATTTCGTACTGGATAATCTATCATAGTGGTAATTTTTATTTCATAGATTTCATTTCCTATTTTTTAAAAATAAATAAATTAATTATTTGGCATTTTAAATTTATATTTAAGATTTATATGTCATTGGATTTAAAATTTGTGTACTTTTATGTTAAAAAAATATGTTTGGATAATCATGTGTTGAATAAATAATAAACTGTTTAGCCTATTCTTGATAATGATTGAATGAGTGTTATCAATTAGATGTGACAATCTCTACAAATCATTGTTTCTCCTGTAAATTTTAAAGTAATAAATGTTTGCATCCAAAACTTGTCATAATTTACAAAGTAAAGAATGTTATAAAATAATTTTAATTTCCTGCATAAAAAATTTCCCTCTTCTTCCTTCTTCAAAAATTAACTTTGATAAACTTTTATAGTTAAAATGATTATTCTTTGTCTACCTAATAATTTAAAATATGAGAAAAACTTTTGTAAAGTGACTCAAATAATTAATTGGTCTTTGATATGATAGATTTTATGTTAAGGTGTAGATTACAATTAATAAGTTAACTAGGAAAATTAGCATGGGAAATCTAAGAGAGATTATGATCATAATTACCATGTCCATAAATCAAATTTATTATTATATGTATCAAATTATTTTATACATCAAATGACATATAAGTTTTTGATTTAATACAAATTTAAAACTATGAGATGTTAAATTGATTGTGATACCATCTCTTAATAAAAAAATCAATTAAATGACATAAAAATATATAAAAAAAAATTAAGAATTTTATTAAACTACTTAATGACAATTATTGTAAAAATCTATAAAAAGTATGAATTTTTTAATCTCAAAATATTAACTTAATAAGTGAATATATTCACAATCATTATAAACTCTATTATGATATTATACTTCATTAAAGTGTGATATTATTCTTAACATCTCTCTTAACTATTATTTTTTGTCTCTTGCAAAACTCATTACTTTATATTTTTAACTTGTTATCATAGTATTATAGTTAATTAATATGAGATATTACTCTTAACAACTCTATAAAAATGTGTGTATTATATTTTTAACATATTTTATTATATTATATTATATTTTGATTATTTGCCTCTTTTTATTTTTACAATGTCTATTTTATTTTATTTTTTTAACTAAGATTCAAAGTTTTTTTTGTCCTAATCTATTGAAAGTTTAATACATTATGTCAAAATAATATACTTTTTAATTTCAAAAGATTAATTAATAGATAGAGATATTTATAATCTTTATAAATTTTATGATAACTTTATATTTAATTAATATTAAATATTATTCTTAATAATCTAACAGTATAGTTTTCTAAAATTTGATTATTGGTGTTATTTTTTATTTATATTATATAGCATTACTCTTAATGGGTGCATTTTTAATTAATTGTTTTTTTGATAAATCAATGGGCGTTCCTAATAACTAGTAATCAGTTTGTCAGTAACTGTGTATTGACAAGATTGAGAAGCTTGGAGGGCTACCATCACCGTTAAAGGTGAAAACGTAATGATAATTAACTAAAGCAAGTGCGTTAATTTAATTAACACATGCATAAAATATTGTATAGCAATGTTTAGTACTTGAACATAATATATATATATGTTAATGCCTTATTTACTGGTGAAGACGTAAAGTCAAGATAATTAATTTTTCCAAATCAACTACAGAATTATATTTCTCATATGCTATATATATATTAAAATGCTTGTACCGGTCTGTGATTACAGGAGGATATGACAAATTGCCAATCATATTTGTACATTTATTTATAGCAAATTGGGCTATGGTAGTTTTTCTTTCTTTTCTTTTTTAAAAAATGTATTAAACATTCTTATTTCACTGTGTTAATTAATCCCTGCTTTTATAATCAATAGTTAATTAATCCCAGCTGCTTTGTAATTGACAATATTTTCAAGAAATTGATAAGAGCTTAAAACACTATAGACAAATATGCAATTTCATCTTCTTTCTTCTTCATCTTTTTTTCCCTTCTTCCTTCCTTCTAATTAAATCTTTACTCTTCTCATCTTCTCTATTCTTTTGATATTATTGGTGGGAAAGAAATAATGAATAAATTTTATATTGATAAAATATCAATAAAAATATAAATTTATAAGTGGATAGATCAACTCTACTCAATAAGTTAATTTTTTGATATATAAGTTTACTCTCTTTGTGAAAATCTTGCGACTTCAAAATCACATTAGTAGAAAATATAGTTGAACTGTAGGGTTTATCAAATGGAACAATATTGACATAATATACATTCTTTTTTGTTTTTTTAATAATTTTTTAAATTAGCAAAAATTTATTTTAAAACTCATAGCTTCATATTCATAATTATCAAAATACGCATACAATATAATTTAATAAAATAAAAATAAAATTAGATTCTACAACATTTTTGACAACCACCACTAGTAGAATTTTGGTGACCATTACAATCGATCTACTAGAGTTATGACGACCCATAGGAATTTCGACGACCTAACAGATCTTACATGTTACATCCATATATATCTTTGTATTTTATATATAACATGTTATATTTAGTGTACTTCCAATGACTTATCGGATATAATATGTTACATTCACATGTATATTTGTATATAAAATGTTACATTTAAAATAACTTCGACAACTCAACAAATGTAACTTATTACACATATTTGTATTTTTTTTATGAAACATGTTATATCTATATGTACCTTTATATATAAAATATTACATGCACCTCTGACGAGGTTAATGACAGTGGTTATAGGAGCAATTGATGGGGTCATCGATAGAGATCTGATAAGATCATCGACAGTGATTGTCAGAGTGATTGTCGGAGAAGTGATTGGGTGTAACTTTGATCTCATTTTATTGAAATTAAAAGGATGATCTTTTAGTCTTTTATTAGACAATCTAGTATAAAACTATAAGTTTTTGGATGAGTTATTGATAATTAGAAAAAAATTGATCAATTTATTAAAAATAAATAAAAATGATATCAAAATCAACAATTGTTATCTTAGGGCAATTATTAAAATGTGGGTTTGGTTGATTTGAAATTATATCTATAAAGTTTACTTTGGTGCGAGTATGTTCTAAAAAAAAATAGTTAAACTTAAAAGGATCTTGAAATTTTTGTACAAATAAAATAGATCAAAGTTAAAGTTTAAAGTCAAATGTAAAATTTAACGGATACTAAAACTTTAAACAAATCAGATGAATAATGTCAAAATTAACAGGGACTAGTTAGGGAATATACTATTGAATTGACTTAAATGAAGTATGAATCTAAGAAAATGATGTAATTTTATTTGAAGATAGAATTGTTAAAAGTAATGAACTAACAAATCTCATATTAAAAATATAAATAATAATATAATTTTATCATATATAATAAAATATTGAATGGAAGTTTATTGCAATTAAAAAACTTATATGAGTTACTATTAGGCCAATCAATAACTTTGAAACTGGAATACAGTTGGATACGAATTAAGTCAACTATAGCAAGTTGTATTATTCGTATGCTTGGATTGTGGTGAGTGATCGAGCCGCAGAAGTTGACTGTTAACGTAAACATATTTTATTAAAATGTGTTCTACCGTCACTGTTATTTGAAAAATTATTAAAATAACATAAATTTATAATATTACTTATAATTTAAATTATCAAATAATTAAAATAATAAGAAATCTCTATACTTTAATCTTCACTCTCCCACGTTTATAATTTAAAAATAAAATCTCAAAATCTAATACAAAATTAAAAAGAAAGTTGTTGGGTAGTTATAAACTTATAATGCTTAATAATAATGATACAGTGGATACCAAATTTCTTCAGTGTTACTGTTTCCCATTTATTCTCTTTCTCCAAGGTTTTGTCGTTAAAGCAAAACGGATAGAATCCACAAAGGTTTACCTGCTTTACTGTAATTTTCTAAATGCTAATATTGTCCATACGTGGATTTTATATTGTAGACCACGTCGTACGACAAGTTTAGATTTTTGATGCCCATGCCTTTGTTTGGGTGTTATGAAAAATAAGACCATTAATTACAAAGAATTTTTTGAAACAAGGAAAAGAGAAACAACAACGTACAATATTACTGTTAGGTTATGATGGATGTTAATCAATATATAATTAATGTATTTTATATTACACAAACTTAGTAAATAATGAGAAGATAAAAAACAATGTATAAAAATATTCAAAAATATGCTTTGAGATCAATGCGTGGTTAGTATTTAATGAAGAAGTTTAGATAGCTTTTGGTCTTCTATTAAAAGTGACTGATAATTATAGAGTGATTAATTAAGTAGAATATGTTAGTGAAAATGTGTAAACCTATGCTAAATTACAAATATAAATATTATCTCACATATAATATATATTCAATACCACTTTTTTTTATTATAAAAAGTTAAAAAATATTTCATTAAAA
Source organism: Hippophae tibetana (assembly GCA_037013495.1). Lineage (NCBI taxonomy): Eukaryota > Viridiplantae > Streptophyta > Magnoliopsida > Rosales > Elaeagnaceae > Hippophae > Hippophae tibetana. Next base: position 122,756,897 of record CM072801.1, read on the forward strand.
CTCATATTCAAAAAATACTATACTTAAAACTTATTAATATATATTCAAAAATTAAGTCATTGTTCGATAACGATTGTAATTTATGATTAAATAATTAATTTTTTGATTTATAATTTTTCGTAAAAATATTCACCAATAATAATTTTTAGTTAATAATTTTGGAAAAAAAAAATCAAAAATTATTTACAAATTATTTGATAATACTTTAAAAATTAAAAATCTATAACCAAAATCTTTATCAAATAAACCCAAATCACATACAGAGAGAGATGTTTGAGAGATGTTTATGTTAAGAGTATCACCAAATCATACCTGAGTTTTGTAATGCTTATATTTGAATCAATCATAAAATAGATGTATCAATAAAATATCATATCGAACAAAATTTTTATATCTTATAAATTTTTAAGAATTTAAAAATAATAAAAATATACAAATATCTCCTATTAGAAGGCTTAATACTCAAACTAAAACCTTCAAGGAACACACTAGATATGAACTTCATAAATCTATAAACCACTACAATTAGTGTTACCGAATCATATATCAACAAAAACAACATAAAAAGTACTACATTATATCCAATTAATGGAGATAGCCAACTCTCCCTAAAAGGGAGATTTCTCCCAGCAGAAGATGCAAAGAGAGATGAAGATACAAAAATGGGAGAATTGAAGATGCCTAAAAAAGGAGGGCCTTACCACTAAAACCATATTTAATGCTATAAAATTGCTCCTCCTTCCTAAGCTAAGTGATAGTTTCATATTATCAAACTATTAAATATTACTACAAGTTATACTTAAAGTGAATAAATGTCTAAAAAAACCATCAGTACTTACCACTGGAGTTTCTTCTAAATTTTATCAAATAAGACTGACATAGAGTAAATATTTTTTTAAATTTTTTATAATATATTTTGTTAAGGCTCACGTCGTAAAGATATTAGATTTTCTTTGAACATATAAACTTAAACAATATTTCATTTCATAACTTAAATTTTAAAATAAAATAATTTCTAAAATCTAACATGTTATCACGACTCATTTCTTAACATCTTTACCTCATTGGTGCCCAAGAAGTTTTGCTCTTCGTCCATCTAGTACCGATTAGAACCATCAGTTGATGTAAAAGAAGATATTAAATCTCAAATCGATTAAATATTAGATTTTTACTACACATATAAATTTGAATAATTTTTTATCACGTAAATTAAATTTTGAGATGAAATTAGATTTAAATTTATCTTAATCAATGAAATAAAAAATTTAACGAGGAAAAGATTAAAAAAACAATTATTAAATTATAATGTAGACCGTAATCTTATAATAACGTTGAGTTGCTGGGATCAATATCAGTGTAAATGTGTAATCGACCCTACATGACTAAATATATTAATTAAGCTTTTTCTTTCTAAGAGTAAAAGCAACGATCTTATGTCATTTCATGTGAGCTCATGGAGGCAAAGAGTGTAAATTAAACAGAGAATATAAAAGTTTTTTTTCTTCTTCTTTTCCTTTCTTTCTTTCTTTCTTTCTAAATTTGAAGAAGGCAATTCAATATTGAAATATGCTTATTAAATATTCATTATTCATATATGTCAAAATTACGTGGGTTGTTATTTATAAAATTCAATCAAATTTTAACATATTATTTAAAATTGTAACAAATTTATAATATAATACAGTAAACATCCATCCCATGAACATAAACACTATTTTAACCTTTAAAATTTCAAAAAATAAAAACATTCCTGTCACATGAATACGTAATTAATTTAAATAATTAAAAAAAATTGAGTTCTAATGGCCGCTGTGTGAATATTATAATTATTATAAAATTTAATGCCACATAATTTCGCAGGTGGCACTTGTTCCAGCTTGGACGCACGCGCTTGTTTTTGTTAGTCTTATAAAAGAGCGTGTGAAAAAGAAACACACACTCAAAACAACCCACACTCTCTTACACTCACTCAATAATCTTCTGATCACTCTTCTCTCTCCTCAGGCGTGTCCTCAGACTTTGATTGCTTTCTCTCTCTCCCTACTTCTCAGCGTAAAACAAAGCCATCAAGAACCCATCAAAGCTCATGTCTAGCTGCTTTGCTTCTTTCTTGTTTGTTATATCATAGAGAGAGCAAAAAGTGAAGAAAAAAACCCTCTCTCTCTCTCTCTCTTTCAACTTTAGACAGTCCTTGAAGAAGACAATAATGAATTGAAATCCCACTCTCGTTTCCTACAGAAACCATTGTTCATTCTCCAACTACTATAAAAAGAGATCATCAGAATGTATAGTTGGGATAAATCGCTAAGATCAGAAGACCATACTCAAAATCATCAATACAGAAGAGAAAACCCATCTTTCTCTTCCACTCTTCTTGATTCTATTTATAGATCAATCGACGAAGGACACACTGGTCATGATGAAGCTACAAGATCAGCACAAGAGCAAATTATATTCTACAGATCAGAAAACATGAAGAAGAAACAAATTAACTCATCTGAGTCGTTTAACAAAGAAGAAGAAATTGTAAGGTTTCGGCGTGCTTGTTTGCTTGAGAAGTGGATGGAGAAGAAGAAGAAACTGACTAGTACTGAAAAAGTTGTTCGTCGCAATTCAGTGTCTACAGATTTTGATAGAAATCTTATGCTGCTGAAGAACTCAAGCTCAAGCTCTTCAGATTCGAGTTCAGCAGGTTGGTTTTCTTCTTCAGATTCTGAACCTTTTCACATCTCTGCAGGCTCGAAATCGAGATCTTGTTATTCTAATATAATGCAGACGACTAGGCCTAAGCCTATTTGTACCAGTACTACTCGTGTTGTTACAGCCCTGCCAGAGAAGTTTTATTTTGATGAAGCTTATATTGCAAAGCAGAGTAATAAGCAAAAAAACGAAAACAGATTTTCGAAAACGAAATCGAAAGCATTAAAGATCTATGGAGATTTGAAGAAGGTGAAACAGCCAATTTCACCTGGTGGAAAAATTGCGAATTTTATGAACTCACTTCTTACTGTGGTAAATTCAAAGAAAGTAAAGATTAATAATGAAGATCTGAGTTCGCATAGAAAATCAAAATCAGTGAGCGAATCGACCTGTTCTTCAGCTTCTTCATTCTCGAGGTCATGTTTGAGCAAGACACCTTCTTCAAGTGGGTCCACAACGAAAAGGTCAGTAAGGTTTTGCCCTGTGAATACTGTGATTTTGGACGAGGATTGTAAGCCACGTGGGAACAAAAGTGTATTGAATGAGAATTCGAACGAAGAGTTTGAGTTTTATTCAATGGAGGAAAATCGTCGACGTGTTCAGGAAGTTGCTAGGGATTTGTTGAAGAACTATCAGAAGCAAAAGGAAAAAGAAATAAAGGAATTGCATATGAGAGATGTTCGTGATTATCATAATGAGGATTCGGAAGAAGATGATGCAGCAAGTTGTTCAAGTTCTGATCTGTTTGAGTTGGATAATTTTCAAGAATTGCCTGTTTATGAAACTACCCGTTTCGATTCCAATCGAGCCATTGCTACTGCAGGTTTCATCTTATAATGTATTCTTGAAAATTAAGAACAAAAAGAATTTGTTAGCTAGTTTTTTCTAGTAATATGGTGTGGGGGTTTACATCGTTTTTTTTAATGTATTATTGTCAATCTGCTCTCATCTTTTAATCTATCTAACTCGTAGTACTTAATTTGGTGTTATCTATTTTGTAATGTTTAATTTGTAATGTTAACTATATCATATGGATGTGTTATGTTGGCAACATATGATCTTCAAGAAATTATATTGACCAATTAAGATTTTGGATTTTTTTGTTTTTGCTTTTGTGAAATAGAGATCACGAGTAAGCTCTTCTAATTTTTAATTATAAAAAAAAACTAATGATAAATTATTGTAATTGTATGAATAAAATGACATATATATTAGTCACTTATGGTAGGTTAAATTGGAAAGCTCATATTTTTGAAGTAATTGTGGGTTTAATTATTAAAAATTGTCAATTTTATTATACATGTGGGCTTATATATGTATTAAATTATGATAAAAAAATGCTTTAATAAAATATATTTTGAATCTTAGAAAAAAAAAAGTTGTTATAATTGATTTAATAACTTAGAAAATAAAAAGGTTTCTTCTTAATTACAAGAGAAACATAATATACTTGTACTTTTTTAAAAAGCATTTGCTGCCCTTTCATATGTAATATTATAAAATTATAAAAAATAATATTTTTAAAACTTATAATAACAAAAATATTATCCTAATAATATTAAACAGATTTAATTAAATAACTTTTAATTTAAATGTATTTATATAGTTGTATATTTGTACTATTTCTAATTATAAAAAAATATAAAATAAACATAAAAGTAATATTGTTATGGTTATAAGTTTTGAGATTTAATTTTTATTGTTTTTTAAATAATATTTGACTAGTTTTATTTCTATCTTCTCTTGATTTTAAATTAATTTTTTTGATATATATATATATATTACATATTTTTAATTTATTTTAAGATATTAGTATTTTTTTCATATAATATTAAGAAAAAATGAACACATGTTGAAAATGTTCTAAAGTTGTAAATATATACTACATATTTATTGTTTTCGTAGCGCTATAAAAATTTAAATAATATGTTCAACTTTTGATATTAAAATTGAAACTCTACAAATTATCATATGCATTTCAATCAAATTATTTTATTTTAAAACCAATTTAGTCATAAACACAAACAAATTGTACGTGAAAACTTAAAGCAATTAAAGTGTGTGGAAGGGATGAAGATGTGAGGTTAAAAGGAAAGGCAGATTTTCTACATTCTCATCTATGGCCAAGAGATAGAGAAGCTTTTTTTTTTCTCTTTTTCCTCATACAACCATGTGGGGTCTTCTTCTTGCTTTAACTTAACACCATACTTATATGTACACGATAAGAGGGGTCAATTGTCAAAAAGCTTGCGATACTATAAACGTTTTGTAGTTTTTATGTTTTATCCTAACGTGAAGGAAATCAGGGTGCTCTAGTTTATATATACAATGAAGCAATAAATCTCATATTTTTTTTTAGTGAATGATGTAGATTATGTTTCTTTTATAAAATTAAGACTAAAGTATATTTTGACTGTTAAGAGAAATCACTATAGATTTTATCATATTACAATTAAATTTATGAGAGCATTTTTGAAATAATAATTTTTGTTGAGTTATTTGTATATTTATCAAGTTATATATGGAATCATCAAAGTTAAAATTACTAGAAATATTCTTATAAGTTTGATCCTATAAAATATGATATAAATCAACTTAATTTTTCATTCGATTGTAAAAATAAAATCATAATATTAATTTTATGAAAATGACTATTCAATAAAAAAACAACCTATTAAAAAGATATATGAATTATGCACTCTATATTGATGTAAGCTACAGGATTTGTGACCATTGGCCCTTTATTCATTTGTTAAAATATGTTTTCTATTTTTATTTTTATTTTATTTTATTGACAAAGGAGATAGAAAAGAGGTGAGATATATATTGATTTCCATGAAAATAATATATATCTAAGAATATGATATGAAATTTAATTGTGGAATTTTTGAAATTAGTGAATAGAAAGCAAATTTGGAAAACTTCTTATATTTTTGGTACTAAAATGATAGTAAAAATGAAACTAGTTTTCAATTAAAACGAAAGTTAAAAGATTAATTATCAAATAATATGAAATTTAAAATTTTTGAGTGAACATAGACAACAAAAAATAGAATACATCACAAAATAAGTCTTAATAAAATATAAATTTACACACATATCAGGTGACAAAATTAATTAAAAAAAATATTTTTTAAATAATATTAATATGTTTTATCACTAATTAGCGTGAATTTGGTATTTGATTAGCATATCTCGTCGGAATTAATTAGTTTAACCGTTAGAATTAATGAGGTCAAGGAAAAAGATAGAGGTTGATAGTCTGATGGATGCATGGTCTCCAAAGCTGTAGACAAAATCTAATCTTTGATCCACTAAGTGTGGATGTCAAATTTGGTTGGCCTCTAAGATATGAGAAATTGCTGTCATAAAGTATTCAAAACATTTTTCCCATTATTAATTTGCTTAAATATTTGTTCATCATAAACGTCAATTTCAAACAATAGGACAGTCAAAAGCCAATTTCGACTGTGCATGTCTTAACTTTTTTTTTTCCTGTGCTTCTGGTTTTGTACAAATTATATGCAATGCATTAGTTGAATCATAATTTTATATTAGTTTTTTTTTTCTTTCTTGCTACCTTAACGATCTTTATATTTAATAAAAGCTAATAATTTAATAAAAAAAATATATTTTATTAAATTTTTTTCAAACATATAAAACACACGTATCTTTAATAAAAAAGATTTGTGATAATTATTTACTATTCTCTAAGTTAAAACGTTAATAGTTTTTTTTTTTTGTTATTTAGAATCCTTAAATGCACGTTTTAAATTTTTTAAACTCATTTTATATTCTATTTAATTTATTTTACTTAGAAACTCAATAACTTCATTTATATTCTGTTTTTTTTCTAATTAATTTAAATTAAGATTTTTTTCTTATTTTTTTCCTTTTTTTTAAGTATTTATGATTATTCTAAGAATGATAAAAATTTGTGATTCATTTAAGTTTCAAACAAATCATTGATTTGATGTTCTTTATAATATTAATATTACTTGTAATAATGTGAATATAGATTTTATATGCATAACTATATATAGAGTTGTACATACAAACATACCAATTTCAAACTTCTTTCTACATATTTAATCTAATTTTTATACAAATTACAAAAAGTGCTATTATATACTATTTTCTTATCTTTTGCATATAAAATTCAAACATTACGTATTGTATTTATAAAAACAAAATCTGCATAATCTTTCATAAACATGTGTACAAAATTTTTAATAAAATAAAAAATTATATTAAATTAATATATTTTATTATATAGATATAATTAAAGTATTTTTTTAAAAATAAAGGTAAAAAATACCTAAAATAAAATCACTGCCTCAATAAAATAAAAACCCGGAGATATTGATCAATGGAATTGGGCATGAAGTACGTGTAGTAATGAGTTATATCACCCTCTCTTTTTAAAATAATTTTGGTTTTTAATTATTTAAATTTTTTCCTTTAAATCGAGTTTTTTTTTCATAAGAAAAAATTTAAGATTTGTTTGGATAAATTGTGTTCGGTGTTCTATATATAAATTGTGTTCAAAAATGAGAAACAAGTTTTAAAGGTAATTTAGAAAAAATATAATATCACATGTGAATTAGAAAATTAGAAGTGTATAATTAATGAAGTGTACTTAAAATTCCTCTAATAATTTTGTCTCAGGCAGTAATAATTGGATCTAAGAGGTGCTAATATATAAAAGAGCTTGACCCTTTTAGATCAAACAGTTTGCGACTTGATCTAAGAAGTAAGTACAAAACTCGCAGCGTTAATATTTAATAGTAATAATAGGACGGGCTAGCCTATAATCTATACAATGATCTTGATCGAGCACTAAAGAAAAGGGTAAACATTGAGAACCCCTTCAAAAAATTTGGTCAAATAAAGAAAGAAAGGTTTAAAAATAATATCAAATTTCAATAACTTTTTAGTTAAAAAATAATTGAAAATATTATATATATAAATAGAATATTCTCGTTTATATTAATAAAATATTTAAAAAATTATATATTTTAATTACATGACATAAAATAATATTATTTTAAATTTAAAAAATTAAATGATACAAATAACTTAATTTAAACATGTATATTATCTTATTTATATATATATATAATGGGTGTAAAATAATTCACTTGTGACACAATATAAGATGTCATAGTCTTTAAGTTATTCACAAGTCACCTCAATTAGTTAGCATTGAGTCAATAAATAAGCATAAATATCATATAAATATCCAATAAAAGAAAATACTAACATTCAATTTCTTACTTATTCGACAATAAGATAATTAAAAAGATAAATTTTTAACACTAAAAGATAAATTATTAATATAGTCAAAAGTCATTAACAAGTATATCTCCTTCTATAAATATTCATATTTAGATTCTCTTTATAAGTATCTCTCTGTATCTCTTTGCATTACGAAAAGACACACGGTCTTATCTTTCTTCTTACTACTAGACTTATTTAAGCATTAGAGTATCAAAGATTACCACATCCCATGATGTTCCAATCATTGATGTTGAAAAAATTGGTACAAAAATATATATACAAAGATCAGGTTATAAAAAAAATGTATATGTTATATACAATGCATCTCACAACGAGCTCAATGAATTATAGAGGTTACTTGGAGTGCATTACTTTCAGAATGTATCAAGGCTAATACAAATAATACTGCTTTTAGGTCATTAGGTTTATCTGATTGTGCAAATTTTTTTGGACATTAAAATCTTTTGTTAAGGAATGTTTATGTATCACATTCAGGATCTTATATGTTTTTGAAGTAGAATTAGCAATGTTCATTTATAGAATAATGTGGGTGGAAATTTTTTTGATTGGAATCCGAATAGTTTATTCTATTACTATTTTTTTGAACTCGATTACTTTCGATGTTATAAGGATGGTATTCATCTTAAAAAAAATTGATGGGACGGAGTTTCACCATTCTTATATTTACATAGAGGATAATATTATAGATGATAATATAATCTCTAAAAATCCTAATATTTGTACCGTGGGTTAGTGGTAATATTCCTTTTGTTAGTTTTTTAGTTTATTTAGATACTAATAGCAAATATAGTTATAAATTTTGTTGAGATTTATTTGTATATTTTTTTTATATATTTAATAATGCTCTTAATTTAAGGGTTAGATAATGAGAATATTATGAATGTGTTAATTTAATTAAAATGTCTGTATATATTTACGGGATACTTGTCATCTATAAATTTATTAAAAAAGGTAGTTGATTCATAAAAAAAAAATAAAAGAGTTAGAAAATTCATAAAATGAAATGAACAAAAATATTCTAGTGGTTTTTAAAATTGTGATTAAAGCTTTCTGTACTTGTGGAATCCACAAATGTAAACGAGTCGGTAATATTTCGAAATGCAAGTTTAGATATTTCCAACTTGAATTTTTTTGTAATTTTTTTTTAACTAACGGTTTAGTAAGTTTATACTTTTTATAAAAGTTCAAAATATAAACAAAAAATTGTAAAGATATCCTATTTGTCCCGCTGGTACAGTAGAACTATCAGGATTTATACAGTGTATTTTATTCTAATAATTTTTTTTTAAAAATATTTTAATTATATAAATCTTTTAAAAAAATACATATCATCAACTTCAATATATGTTTCATAAGTTACACTAATCCTGTCAATACTTCAAAAAATTTCCAATGAAGGTCCTATGTTTCTAATTCCATGCTTGTCACGAAACAAACTAGCCACACGTGTATCATGTAAATAGGACAAGTTTATCGTTTAATTAACTAGTGACTGAAAATAGAGGGAACATGAGTTAATTAATCCCTTGCTTAAGTAAAAGGAAATTTATATTTAACTAAATTGTATTATTTATCTTTAAATTTTATACAAAATATATACACGAATTCACAAATTTTTGAAACATATAATTCATGTGATTTAATTTTTAAATTTTTAAAAATTTATATATAAATCTTAAATTTTTGATTCATAAATATATATTTATTTAAGGATTAAATTATAAAATTTAAAAATTTAAAGATGTATGTATAAAATTTTAAAAATTCGTAAACCAAATAATAAGTTTTAATTTTTTTAAAAAAAATACTTATAAATTCAACTAAAATTTTAAAATGAATGATACAATTTAATCTTTGTATTTACTTTGTGATATCGTCTTGCGCAAGTCTTTCTTCTTTTGAACACTTCCGTTTAAAAATGATTTTATTTTTTTAAGTTACTAGACTTAACCATCTAAATAAACAAAATAAACCTAAATTATGAGATTTTACGAGAAAGAAAGAAAGAAAGAAATATTAAAAGGGTTGGGTTCAGAGGAAATGGGAGGTCTGAAAAAGAAGTAGAAGAAGGCATCCACCGATTTGTGATTTATATATAGAGGAAGCATTATACATATTAAAAATTTATATTAGTTATATTTTAATTAATATATATATATATATATTATTCTAAAAAATACATTAAAATTCTAATAAAGTATTAATATTTATAACTACATCCGCATCTGGAGCAGGGTGGCAAGCAGCTTTTATAAAAAGAGGAACGAGTATTTGTTTTGGGGGTTGGAGAGAAAAGAAAAGGTGTGTTGTATTATAAGAGGTATTTTGGTGATCCCAAGAAGGGAACTGTTAAAATAGGCATTGCAGCTTTTCTTTTGCGTAGGATTGACAGGGATACAAAAGTGCTTGCTTTCAATTCAATCAACGTGTTCTTTTTAATATATTATTATTATTATTAAATTTAGATTTATAATTTTTAATATACCCACTCCTTTTTTAGTGAATAAATTACTGTGAATAGTTTATTTTCATTAACATTGAGAATCATGTTAAATTTGAAAAATATAAATTTATTTATACATTTATGCTTAAAATTTGATTATAATATATTAGATATGTTTGTACCGCATCTAACTCATCCAATAACACAAAACATTTTGAAATATTGTGTCCAAATAGTAACAGATTACTCTCTCTAATAACATCTTAAGAGTTAGTGTAGAATTTGAAATCTGAAAATACAATTTTTAATATACCCACTACTTCTTAAGTGAATAAATTACTTTGAATAGTTTATTTTCATGAAAGTTTACAAGCACATTTAATTTGAAAAATATAAATTTATTTATACATTTACTCTTAAAATTTGATTATAATATATTAGATATGTTTATACCGCGTCTAACTCATCATATAACACAACATTTTAAAATACTTATGTTTGTTCAGGTTATTAGTCCAGATAGTATCAAATTACTCTCTAATAACGTCTTAAGAATTAGTACCAAATTTAAAATCTAAAAAAAATAAAAACAAAACATGTATCAGATTATAATCGTCTCATTGTTAACATAAATAAGTGTAGAATATCAACATTAATATTAAAAATATAAGTTTAACGTGGATATCAGAAGATCGAATAACTTCAGGATAAAAAATGAATAATTTTACATCTTCATTGTATCTCCTACTAGAAATATAAGTTTCACATAGATATCCCAAGATCGAATAACTTCACATAAAAAATGAATAATTGTACATCTTCACTGTATCTCGTATAGTTCATTCAAATCGTAGGAGGTCTTGTAAGAATTGGATTTATTGATGATTAATAAACGAATGTTTACAACCTATTTATATAAAAGAAAAGCAAAATTGTAATAATTAAAAATAAACACAATTATGGAGAGGCATGTTCTTGGACAGCTTATCCTTCCCCACCAACAGTTTGGTGGCTGCTTCCAGCTGGTGTGTTGGTTGTCACCAGCTGAATATCATGTTCTTTAACATTCCCCCTCAAGTTAGAATATATGTTAATTATTCCTAACTTGTTAAGTAAGCTTGAGAACTATGGAAAACTCAGAGATTTGGTAAATATATCTGCTGGTTGCTCTAATGTAGAAATATGATAAGTTTTGATCATTCCAGATTGAATCTTTTCTCTTACTAGATGGCAATCGATCTCTATGTGTTTAATTCGCTCATGAAACACTGGATTTGATGCAATGTGAAGAGCTGCTTGATTGTCACAATATAATTTGGTTGGTTGGGAGTGTTTGATACCCAAATCATCCAGAATATATCGTAACCAGGTTACTTCGCAACATGCTGCTGCCATAGAGCGATATTCTGCTTCTGCACTTGATCGTGAGACTGTATTTTGTTTCTTAGTCTTCCAAGAAATTAGCGAGTTTCCAAGAAACATACAATATCCTGTGGTTGATCGTCTTGTATCTGTGCATTTTGCCCAATCTGCATCACAAAAAGCATTTAGTTGTAATGAACTAGTTGCTGAGAAAAAGAGACCTTGCCCTGGTGTGTTCTTGACATATCGTAGCACTCGTTGAGCTGTTTCCAAATGTGGTTGTCGTGGTTTATCCATATATTGACTGAGAATGTGCACGGCATACACTAAGTCGGGCCTTGTGATGGTCAAGTATATTAATCTCCCAACAAGTCTTCGATAGGATGTGGGATTACTGATGAATTCCCCTTCAACCTTGCTGAGGGATAAGTTTTGTTCCATAGGTGAATTGGCAGATTTGGCACCAAGATAACCCATGTCCTCCAATATTTCAAGTGCGTACTTGCGTTGTGACAGAACAATTCCCTTCCTGGAACGTGAAACTTCTATGCCCAAAAAATACTTTAATTCACCGAGATCTTTAAGTTTGAATTGTCTCATGAGATGATTCTTAGTTTCTTCAATGTCTTGTATATTGTTTCCTGTTATGATTATATCATCTACATAGACAAGGAGAGCAGAGAAGGAATTACCACGGGTTCGGACGAACAGTGAGTGATCATACTTGGATTGGTTAAAACCAGCTAGCTTAAGTGTTGTTGATAGCTTGATGAACCACTGTCGTGAGGCTTGTTTGAGTCCATACAAAGATTTATGTAGCTTACATACTCGTGTTTCCCCCTTTCGTCCGAATCCAGGTGGAAGGGACATGTAAACATCTTCATGAAGATCACCATAGAGAAAAGCATTGTTGACATCGAGTTGTCGAAGATGCCAATTTTGAATAGCAGCAACGCCAAGGAGAAGCCGAACAGTGACAAGTTTGGCTACTGGTGCAAAAGTTTCTTGGTAGTCAAAACCTTCAATCTGACTGTATCCTTTGGCCACTAACCGAGCCTTGTATCGTTCCACAGAACCATCAGGATTATACTTGATTTTGTAGACCCATTTACAACCAACTGGTTTCTTGTTTGGAGGAAGCTGTTGAAGCGTCCAAGTGCCATTAGTTTCAAGAGCATCCAGTTCTTGTTTCATGGCAAACCGCCATTTTGGATCATTGAAAGCTTCAGCAAAAGTGGTTGGTTCCCTGAGAATGGAAATAGAAGTAGCAAAAGCACGATGTGCAGGTGATAATTGGTCATAGGTAAGTACATGAGATAAAGAATGAGAAGTACCTTTGTCTTTGGACGATGCTGAGTGAGACGAAGGGAAGGACCAAGAAGGTAGGGAAGCTTCTACATGATATTTTTGAAGGTAGCTAGGAACATTGGTGGATCGACGAAGCCTATGTGTGACTGGTGTTGGAGGAATTATGTGTGGTGGAGAAGTTAACGATGATGTTTCTGGAGATGAATTTTGAAGATGAAGAGTGTCTGAGTTGATTGTTGGAAGGAAAGATGGTGTATGATCAAGTGATATATTTGGATTGGTTGTTTGACGAATGTTGGGTAGGTCATCATAAATAGTATCTTTTGATGGAGGAAATAGAGTTGGAGTGTTGACAGCGGAAGTGAAATAAGGAAATACATGTTCATGAAAGATAACATCACGAGACACTAAAGTCTTGTTTGTTTCCAGATTGTAGACACGATAACCTTTGATCCCAGATGGATACCCAATGAATATGCATTTATGTGACCTAGCATCAAACTTGGTAAGTCGATCATGATGTGTAGAGACAAAGCAAAGGGAACCAAAAACACGAAGGTGTTTATACCTAGGAGTTTTGTGAAAAAGGACTTCAAATGGCGTTTTACCCTTGAGAACAGGTGTTGGAGTACGATTTATGAGGTATGTGGCTGTAAGAATGGCATCTCCCCAGAATTGTTTAGGAAGATTGGCTTGGAAGAGTAATGAACGAGCAACATTGAGAAGATGACGGTGTTTACGTTCAGCAACACCATTTTGTTGAGGGGTAGAGACACAACTAGTTTGATGAAGGATTCCTTTGGTAGAAAACAACTGGGTCATAGAAAATTCTGGTCCATTGTCACTACGAATGACTTTAACTCTGGATGAAAATTGTGTTTCAACAAGATTGATGAAGGTGGTAAGAAATGTGCGTGTATCAGATTTAGTATGTAAGAGATAGACCCATGTGCATCTTGAGTAGTCATCAACAATAGTGAGAAAATAACGTGCTCCATTAAGTGCTGGAATGTGATAACCACCCCAAATATCAACATGAATCATTTCAAAAGGTGCTTTTGTATTGATGGAACTTAAAGGAAATGGATTACGTGTTTGCTTAGCTAATGGACAAATAGAACAATCACTAATGGAACAAAAAGGTGTATTGATGGAAAGAGAAATTACACGCAAAATGTTATTAGATAAATGACCAAGTCGTTGATGCCATAGATGAGAGTTGGTGGAAGTAGTGTTTGAAACAGAGAAACATCCAGCCTTTTCAGAAATAGTCAGGTAGTAGAGTCTTGCTTTCTCAGTTCCCATCCCAATCGTCTTCCCTGAGAATTTGTCCTGAACAAAGCACATACTATTAGTGAAGGTGACATGGAAAAATGAGGTTTGAGTTAGTTTGGCTACTGAAACTAAGTTTAATTTGAAAGAGGGAACACACAAGACATTATGGAGTATGAAATTATTTGAGAAATGCACAGTGCCAATATGTGTGACACGGGCAAGAGAATGATCAGGTAAATGCACATGCCGATTAGTGACTGGAATGCTGGAGCTCATAAGGTTTTGGGAACAGACCATGTGATCAGTTGCCCCTGTATCAAAAATCCAACGAGTTTCTGAATGGAAAACAGTTGCACATAATGTGTTACCTGAAGAAGTAGTCACTTGATTTGCCATGCTACCTGATTTGGATTGATTGAGAAGTGTAAGGAGCTCTTGATATTGGGCAGATGTAAGATTGTGGGATGGTGTCTTTGTGTCGGAGCAGCTTTCCTGAGAGTCAGTATGATGAGCTTTGGAAGGGAAGCCATAACTTGTGTTTCTCTTATCTTGAATTACTCCTTTCTTCCGACACATGTTGATGTCATGTCCATTTAAACCACAGAAATTACATTTGAGACGCTTTCGGCAGTTTTCAAAAATGTGTCCATTGAGACCACAAAAATCACATTTGAGGTGACTTCGGCAATTCTCAGAATTATGACCTATATTGTTGCATCTATTGCACTTGAGATGTGGGTTCCTTGGTGGGTAATTTTTCTGAGGATATTGTCGACGACTATCTCTGGCAACGAGTGCGGAAGCTTCTGGCATCCTTCCTATGCTTTGAGTGGAGACAGCTCTTTGCTTTTCATCTTGAACAATAAGTGAATATACCTTATTTACTGTAGGTAATGGTTCCATGAGCAAGATTTGTCCGCGTGCTGATGTGTAAAGCGTGTTAAGGCCCATGAGAAACTTTATGGTTCGCTGCTTTTGTTGATATTCTTGTAATTCCCTTCCAGCATTTCCTCCACAGTGTGGAAGAGGACATAGTGCATCACGACTATCCCATAAACTTTTCAATTTGGTATAGTATTCGCCAATGCTCACACCTTCTTGCATGCAATCATGGATCTCTTGTTCAATGTGGAATAGGTGCACGCTGTTGGTGTGCGAAAAGAGTTCCTTTAATTCTTCCCATAGCTCATATGCAGTATCACTATACATGACACTTTCTGCAATTTTGGGTGATATGGTGTTGAGGATCCATCCTTTGACAAGAATATTGCAGCGAGTCCATTGTTTGATTTCTGGTTCAAGGTTTGTTGATGGTCTTTTGATTGTGCCGTCAATGAATCCTTCTTTGTTTTTGGTTATTAGAGCCATGAGCATTGCATGACTCCAAATGTGATAGTTTTCTTGGTTTAAGGATTGAGCTACAAGGACCATGCCTGGTTGGTCTGAGTGGTGTAGATATAAAGAATGGCTAGGATCATCATACCATTTTGGTAAAGTAGGGTTGGTATTGGTAGTCATAGACATTTTTTTATTGAATAAATTTGAAAGAACGGGATGGGTTTAAGTGTGTTTTAGACAATAATGACTATTTATGAAATAAATAATGGACTTAAATATGCTTTATCTTATAGAAAATGAGTAAAGGATTACAGAACCGGAAATTCCAGCCGCAGAACCGGTCGGAAAGTGGGTGAACCGGCGTCTGGAGTGGCTGGAACGGCGGCTGCAACGGTGAAACACTGAACCGGATGAAGACCGAACCGGACCGGACCAGACCGAGGGAACGACGTGTCGTTTGTATCAGCGGGCGAGCGACGACGTGTCGTTGGAGTCGTCTTCTTCAGCAGCTGGCGCGTGTTGGAGCGTGCGTCTCCGGCGAGGCGCGTGGAACACCGACGAGATTAAACAAGGCGCGTGTGAGCGTGTGGAGAGGTATTTTGGCTTGATTTTAATTGCAGATTGCTCGGATTTTTCTGAATAATATTCTGGGATGAAATTGAAATTATTTTGTGAATCGAAATTGGTTTTGGAAAAAAAAACAGATTGAGGAAAAATTGGAAAAAAATTCTGAGCTGATTTTTCTGGGAATTGTTTCCTAAGCTCTGATACCATGTAAGAATTGGATTTATTGATGATTAATAAACGAATGTTTACAACCTATTTATACAAAAGAAAAGTAAAATTGTAATAATTAAAAATAAACACAATTATAGAGAGACATGTTCTTGGACAACCTATCCTTACTCACCAACAGCTTGGTGGCTGCTTCCAGCTGGTGTGTTGGTTGTCACCAACTGGATATCATGTTCTTTAACAAGTCTCTCTGTCCTGATTTATGTGATTTGAAAAAAGACCGGTTTTAATTATAATTAGTTATCTGGTATGAATTCTTTAAGTTTGAATTTTATTGATTATTATTTTATTGTTTAATAAAAACGAATTTTAGTATTAAAAAAAAACTGCGGCTTCATCACCGTTTGTAAATGACGTACTGAAAGATACATTTTAATTTTAGGGAGAGAGAAAAATAACATTTAACTGTTCACGATAATCATGACCAATTGAATGCAGTATTGACTTATTTTACCAATCTTATGGCTTACTATTTAAAAAGCTTATCATTTCATTTCTTTATCATACAAGGATGGTCGAGGGTTTTGATGATTTTTGTAATTTTTGAAAAATTATAATTTTTATTTTTTAATCTTTTAATTATATTTTTTTAAAGTTTATATATAATTAAGTAAATGAGTTATTTTTATTTTTTATTAATTTATAATTTAATAACTTAAATAAATCGATCATATATGCAATCGCATCTAAGAATAAAATACGAAAATAAAATAATAATACACAATATTTTTAAATAAATATAACCTAAGTCACAACAATGACTTAAGAAAAAAATTACAAGTCTATCGGACCACTTAAATTTTCACTATATAAAATAAATGTTCAAGTACAAATTCGATCTTATTTTATCCTATCTAAAATACGGTTCCAATATACCTTACTTACGAGCTCATGTTCTGTTTTCACAATTTTCAATATTAGCATGAACGGTTTCTAGACCAACGTTTCAATAAACTTCCTATCTATTATATACGTTCCTAAATTAACTGCAAAATGGTTATAACAAAAACACAAGTTCTCATATGTATTCTAAAACATATTTAATAATAAATAATCTTAACTAGATGATTCAAAACATATGTCACTTAAATCAAATCAACTAGCAAATTCTAGAGCAAAAATATTAAGATCAAGTTCAATAAAAATATTTTTTTAAAAGATTAATAATAAAATCAAATAATTATGATATGATAAACATAATTATTTGATTTAATAATTCAAGAACAAAAATAAAGAATAAGTTATAAGAACATATGATCAAAATATCATAAACTAATTAGACTTATTAATTAATAAAACATAATCACCAACATTTGATAAATTAACTAAATAAAGAAACCTAAAAAATTATGATTTTATATTTACAAAACAAAAGAAATATTAAGAAGAAGATAATAATATTATTGTGTGGTTAATTGAAACAATGAGCAATGAGTTTTATTTATAGGAAAAAATAAAACTCTTAATCTTATATAATTAATAAATATCTTTTCTATTACAAATAAGATTAGTAATACTAATTAATTAAGAAAACTCATATATAATTGATAAATATATTTTATTACAAATAGGATTACTAATAATCACTAATTAAGAAGACTCATATTTAAAGAATGGTTCTTTTAAAATAGACTCATTAATCATGAATATTTCTATTTAAAAAAGAGGTATTTTAAAATATATTTAATACTATTTTTTAGGCTAAGATTTAAGCTATAATTTAGAGTATATTTTATCTAATATTTTAGTATAAATATTTTAGCAATAAAAATAATTCCAGATTTATAAATATGTGCTATTAAATGAGTGAATATAATCATATGTGTTATAATTATAACAAATATATCTTAAATATGATTATATGAAATTCTGACATTGTTTCAACTTTGCTTGATAGACTTAATAGTAAACTTAAAAATAAGTTTATAAATAAATATTTTGTCCATGAAAATAATTGACACTTATAATCTTTACACATTTAATGTTTTATAATTTATTAAAATATATATATTTTTATTTTTATTTTTTAAGATGTAAATATATGGTGTTTTCGTTCTTTATTTAAATTTAAATGGTATTTTTTCAATGATAAATTCAAAATTTTAAAAAACAAAATACAAAAATAATTTTTATATAGATATTAAAATTTTGATTTTTTTAATATCAAAAGTACACAAAAAAATTAAATTAGATTAAAATGGAAAAAATTCCTACTTTGTTTATAAATGCATAAGATTAAAAAAAATTAAAAATTAAAAACACATGAAATTAATTTTTCGTTCTAAATATAAATTAATATTTCTCTGTATTTTATTTTTAGTGTTTTCTCAAAAAAAAAATTGAATTTTTTTTTCAAATATTACTTTCAAAATACTAAATTTATCCATGAAAAAATTATTTATATTTGATTGGAATTTTTTAGTTAAAGAATCTTAGACATATTCCTGATTAAAATATATCTTTTAATAATTTATTGGATCCTAGATGTGCATTATAAAAGGTACAAACTAAAATGTGTATTTTAAAGAATAACAAAACCTCTAAATACTTTAACCCAACGAGGATTCTCTACTAAGGTGTCAAAGTTTTTTTAGAAAAGTAAATGTTTTTACAATGAATTATATTTAATATACATGAGATTATATTTAAAATATTACTAATAAATTATTTTATAGTGTAATAGTATATGTTTTTTATGGGCAATAAAAATATTATTGAAAGTGATATTTCATAAGTCTCTCTTACTTTTAAAAAAATCATTATTATAAAATTTCTTTATATTTAAAGAGGCTCTAATTTACATGCTATATGGTTTGAATGAAATAAGCCTTTAATTTCCATTTTAATAATTTTTAATTTTTTATAAAAGTATTGAAATGCATATCTTATAGTCAATTTTTGTTTAGCCATAATTTGTATCTTTTTGAAGAGACGTTGGTGTCTTAAGGTTTCTAAAGATAAGTTTATAATGAATCTAATATTTAGATTATTTATTCATTTCATAAACCATGTATTTATAGCAAGACAAGAGGTAAGAGTCAATATTACATTAGTAGATAATATGTTAAGATGTCATAACCGACTTAAATATGACATTTTTACAACAATAACTCGTTTAGTGAAATCAAGTCGTTGTCCTAACAATCAGGTCGTTGGAGTTTGTACATACCTTACATAAGTGTGGGGTAGAAATGTGTCAAGCCTCTAAGTCGTTTAACATCGATATCTGCATGGTTAGGTCGCTAGGCGGAGTACTCCATAGGAAAATTAGTATACTCCAAAGCTAAGTCGCTAAATACAAGGTCCTCGATACATATATCGGGTTCTCACTCAAGCAAGGTAACTCAAGTCACTTAGATAGAGACTCCTATACACGTAATATTCTTAATAGTTTCTCTTGATTATTGATTTTTGTTAACCTATAAGTTTTATAACTTTTTCTAAAAAAAAAATCATACATGGGAATGAATTTTGTAAACATTAACATTGTAGCTTAAGTTAAGTCTATTTTACAATAAAGATCTCTCAAATTATTTACACATTTATATAAATAATTTAAGAGAATTTTATTATAAAATAGATACAACTCAAACTACATTATAAATTTTCATAAAATTCAATATTATATTACGTAATTATCATTTTTTTTAATTAAACGAAATTTGATATAATTTGAATTAAGATAGGAAGTTAGTTCAACTTATTTAAAAACAATATTATAAATCATTATACAAGTACAAGAAAAATTACACATTTATAAGATAACTCTATTAGTATCAAACCATAAGACTAATCAATCTATTGCAATTTGCTAATTCATACTAATATTCTATAGATGTTAATGATTTAGAGGTTAAACGTGATCATCAACTCTTCCTTTCAAATGATGTTTCATTTTTATATGCTTGGTATTGAGAATTAAAGCAACTATTTAATTTCTTTCTATATATAATGTTTTCTATTTTATTATCTTAGGCTCTTTTATTAAATAAAAGATATTTTTTTATCTAAAGATAGATTATTAATTTAGACGATAGAATGTAATTAGATGAAGTAAATAGACTCGTTTTTATCATTCAATTATCTTAGTTAACTAAACTAATAACTTATCTTAAATTGAGATAAATAGAAATGCTCTAAATAAAAAGGTTAAATTCTTTCATTTTATTTATTATATACTTACAGATTGTAATTTCAATTAGTTAAACATCTACGATTCAATATTTCATAATTATCATTTTAGTTTAATGATTAATGAAACGTGTGTGTTACGTGAAGATTATGCTCGGGCATCCTCACGCGCAGCAACAAACACACATGTGGCACGCGATGGGCGTAGTTGAGCGCATGATGGCACAGAACAGGCGCAGAAAGGACCATGAGAAAACGGTTAGATGTTAAAATTGGTTAGCAGTTTGGGAGCCAAATTCTTAGCATTTTTTGTCCTTTTAATTACACATATGCAAAGTTATATATAATCATGATGATTAGAATAAAAGCTAAGAAGAAATTAACCCAATTATCCCTCTTTCTCTTGGCTCTTTTTTCTCTCTAATTCTTAATTACATAACTCTACAATTTTAATCGTAACAGTGGTATCAAAGCCGGTGATCGGTATGGATACTCGGGGCAAGTTGAATGTTGAGTTCCGTAATGATGTCTTGGAGACTCTAGCACGCCATGAAATTGAATTCAACTAATTTGAAAACACCATGTAGACATTACTTACTGAGGTGCAAGTGCTATGCGCTACTCGACACCTGCCATAAGACAATCCTTTTGCCAGGGATGAAACTATACATTCACACCCCAACACATCTCGGTCTACGAACGAGAACCCACTACCTAATCTGAAATTATCATTTCCAAGGTTTGTCGGAGAAGATCCTACTGGGTGGATTTATAAGACCGAGCAGTACTTTGAGTTTACAAACATTGCTCAAGACCAATGTGTGTAGTTGGCATCCTTCCATTTGGAAGACATTACGTTGCAATGACACCGATGACTAACAAAATTCCGTGGACCACTCACCTGGGAAGAGTTTACTAAGGCCACTCAATTGAGGTTTGGACTCACTGACTATGAGGATCCTTCAGAAGCATTATCGCGCCTTAAGCACACCGCGAGTGTTGCCACTTACCAAGAATCTTTTGAAAAGCTATCTCATCGCGTGGATGGGTTACAAAAGGAATTTCTCATTAGATGTTTCATTGTCGGGCTAAGGGATGACATTCAGATCGATGTAAAAATCAAACAGCCAAAAACACTAAATAACGCCATTGGAGTAGCTAGATTGATTGAAGAGAGGAACAACGTACAAAAGAAATCTACAAAAAACCCTCATTATTCGTTTCAAACAGCTCAACCTAAACAAACATCTAACACGACAACTAGGTTACTAGGCCTAACACCTGCACAACGTGTGAATGCAACTCAACTAGTAACCTTTCGAAAGCTAACTAGCCAAGAAACACGTGAAAGACGAGAGAAAGGGTTGTACTATTGTGAAGAAAAATTTGTGGTTGGACATTGTTGCACGCGTCCATAACTATTTATGATGGAGGATTGGAACCCTGATGATGTAGTACCTGAGTGTGAAAAGCTTACACTAGGGGAAGACCACCACGAGATGTTACCAGAAATATCCTTCCATGGTATAGCAGGTACTAAACACCCCCAAACTATACCTATTATGGGAAAACTGAAAAATAAGAGTATATTAGTACTAATAGATAGAGGTAGTACCCATAACTTCATAGATCAGGACATAGTTTCTCACTTCAATCTGCCTACGGAAAGAAGTAAGAAACTGGAAGTAATGGTAGCAAACCGAGAAAAGTTAGAATGTGTGGGACAATGTTGCAATCTTACTATCAATATTCAAGGCTACCCAGTAGTGACTGACTACTATGTGCTGCCGATAGCAGCTTGCCAATTGGTGTTAGGGGTTCAGTGGTTGGAAACCTTAGGACCTATTTCAATGGATTACAAGAAACTCACCCTAAGCTTCCACACAAAAGGAGGCTCTCATACTCTCTAGGGGTTGGGAAGAACCAATATGTTTGCCCTACCTAACAAAGAATGCAATAGTATGCATGGGACATGACTGTTCCTCCAAATAAAACCCACCAATAGTCACATGGATCCTCCCCAGACTTACCCTCATGAGATAAGGAAACTATTGAGTGAATTCCCTAAGATATTTGATCCATCCACCTAATTACCTCATGTATGGATGTAGGATTACAGAATTCCCTTACAACCTAGCTTAGGACCAGTGAACGTTAGACCATACAACTACCCACATTATCAAAAAAAATGAGACAGAAAAGATGGTACACGAACTCTTAAAGTTCCAACTGATAAAACCAAGCAATAGTCTTTTTTCTTCACCGGTATTGTCGATTAAGAAGGCTGATGGAACTTGGAGTTTTGTGTCGACTATCGAGCTCTGAATGCCATGACTATCAAAGATAAGTAGCTTATCCCTGTCATTGATGAACTTCATGGAGCCAAGGTTTACTCCAAGTTGGACCTTAGGTCAGGTTATCATCATATTAGGGTTCATGAATATGACACCCATAAAACAAAATTCAGAACTCATGAGTTTTTGGTGATGCCATTTGGACTAACTAATGCCCTAGCCACTTTGAAGTTTGTCTTAGTTTTCTTTTATGACATAATGGTGTATTCCAGCTCATGGAAGGATCATATCTCACATCTGCATTCTGTCCTACAATTGTTAACTGTCCATAACCTATTTGCTAAAGAATCTAAATGTAAGTTGGGGGTAGCAGAGGTGGAATACTTAGGCCACCTCATTTCAGAACAAGGGGTCTAAGTGGATCCAACCAAGATTCGAGCTATCATTGAATGAGCCATACCATCCTGAGCAAAAGGCATGAGAGGTTTTTTGGGGTTAACAGGTTATTATAGAAAGTTTATTCGACATTTTGGAGGAATGGCTGCACCCTTGACTCAACTACTGGGGAAGGATGGATGTTAGTGGCTTTGGACTTGGAGTAATTCTTAGTCAGGAAAATGGACCAGTGGCTTACTTTAGTGTTGCCCTCAAGGGATCAGCTCTAGTACTGTTTACCTACAAAAAAGAAATATTGGCTATAGTAAAGGCTATTCATATATAGTGTCCCTATTTTTTAGGAAGACACTTCACAGTACGTACTGATCAAAGAAGTCTCAAGTATTTATTGGAGCAAAAAATCACCACACCAGCACAGGCACATTGGCTGCCTAAGCTCATAGGCTATGACTACGAGATTGAATACAGAAAGGGAACTGAAAATCAAGGAGCTGATTCTTTATCTAGAGTAGCAGAATTCCAATACCTAACTATCTTTCAATCCTAGTCATAGTGGTGGCCCATCCTCAAACAAGAAATCCAAAAAATGTTTTCTATGAACAATTGAGAGACAAAAAACCATTTATAGGAGATTCTCATATATGCCAACGAGATGGGGTTTGGTTCAAGGGAAACAAGGTATACCTAAGCTCACAATCAACCTTAATACCTAAGATATTGGATGAGTGCCATTCATCACCCATTGGAAGAAATTTTGGGTTTCATAAAACCTTAGCCAAAATTAAGCAGAATTTCTATTGGCCCCATATGAACCAAAAAATAAAAGAGTTCCTGAGAGAATGTGAAGTATGCCAACAGTGCAAGGTTGATTGCATGAAACTAGCTAGATTGTTACAACCATTACCTGTTCCCAACCGAATGTGGACTAAAATCTCAATGGATTTCATTGAAGGATTACCCCCTTCCAAGGGAAACACAGTCATTATGGTGGTGGTCAACAGGTTGACCAAGTATGCTCACTTTGCAGCTACGAAGCATCCTTTTTTACGTCACTTATGGTAGCCAAGGTATTTGTGGCCAATATCGTGAAATTGCATGGTATACCAACCTCTATAGTCAATGATCGAGACAAGGTTTTTGTTAGCTCGTTCTGACAAGAATTGTTTAAGCTATAGGGTACTCAATTGAGCATGAGCTCTAGTTACCATCCACAAATGGATGGTCAGACTGAGGTAGTTAACAAGACTTTGGAACAATATCTACGTTGCTTTGCTAATGATCAACCAAAACAGTAGGTTGAGTAGATACCTTGGGGTGAATTTAGCTATGACATCTTTTCTTCACTCTTCCACCAAATGTACACCATTCAAGGCAGTTTATGGTATTCCTCTCCCTCAACTAATGACTTACATACCAAGTACCTCCAAGGTTCCCACTATCAACGAATATCTATGTGATCGAAATTCCATCCTACGAGAGTTGGCCACAATCTTCTACAAGCTCAAAATCGCATAAAGTGCCAAACTGATCAGCATAGAAGAGAGCTTTCCTTCCAGGTTGGAGATCATGTCTACTTGAAACTTCAACCCTATCGACAGACCTCTATAACTATCCATTCTTCCATGAAGCTTGCTACATGCTTCTTTAGACCCTACGAATTTATTAAGAAAGTTGGTATGATGGCTTACAGGCTAGCCCTGCCTATAAACTCACAAATACATGATGTGTTCCACATTAGTATGTTGAAGAAGCACATAGGACCTATTACCCTTAACAGTCCCCAACTACCTCCAATCTCCGAACAATCCACCATCATGCCACAACCTAAAGCTATCCTAGAGCATCGAGTAATTCAGAAGGGTAGATATCGACCAAAATCTAAAATTCTGATTAAATGGGTAGGAGCTTCGATCGAGGTAGCTACTTGGGAGAATGAATGGTGTTTCCTTACCTTGACTTCATCCTTACGAACAATGATTCTAAAAGAAAGGGAGAAATGTTACATAAAGATTCTACTCGGGTAGCCTTGCACACAAAAACAAGCACACATGCGGCACGTGATAGGCACAACTGAGCGCATGATAACACAAAACAAGCGCATAAAAGACCATGAGAAAACAATTAGTTGTTAGAGTTGGTTAACAGTTTAAGAGCCAATTCCTTAGCATTTTTTGTCCTTTTAATAATGCACATGTAATGCTATATATAACCCTATTGATTAGAATAAAAGTTAAGAAGAAATTAACCCAATTATCCCTCATTTTCCTAACTCTCTTTTCTCTCTAGTTCTTAATTGCATAACTCTACAATTTAACCGTAACAGTATGTTTTACATTGTCATTATTAATTTCTCTAACAAAAAATTAAGAAAGTGACTACTCGTGAAGTTAAAAATATCATCCAAGTAGGTCTAATAAAGAAAGGAGCAAAAAATAATCAAATTAAAAGGGTTAAGACCTAAAAACTCAAGTTAACAAGACACATTTCCATGGTTGGAAATGTGGATGAGGTTTGAATGGTTATCAATGAGATTCCGAAGAAAGCTGCATCACAGAAGGCAGGAAATATGGTTGTTTATTATTCTCAGAATGCGTACGCAAAGGAAGCCATTGACATTTACAATAAAATGTCACGAGTCGGTCAGGTGGCAATGGTAAGAGCTATCTCAGTCTGTGCTCAACATGGGGATGTTGAAATGTCATCACATTACCTCTGTTCTGATTGCTTTCAAGACATGCTATTCTGCATATTATTTTTAGTTGTTCTTCTGTGTCCAATGTACTGATCGGCATGCAATCAATATATGGCAATATGGACAAGGCAGAAAAGAGTTCAGAAGAATGAGAAACAGAGATATAACTTATACAACACTAATTGTTTCCCATACTCATCATGGAAATGCAAAGGAAGTTTTGGACGTGTTACAAGGATGCAGGAAGAAGAGACAACTCCAAACCAGGTTGCAGTTATTTTGAGATTTTTTTGCATAGAACCATTGAAGGAATATTTGGTATTGCCCAAAATAGAACAAGGAAAACAAATATATTTATAAAACTACAAATATCGTATCTTCAATACCAAAAACAACAGTTGGCTATATCTAGATATTTGGACGTTTCCTTGTAATAATAGAGAATACATGACATGGACCAATAAATCTACCTTTTCTAGGGAGCAGCCCTTGAAGGGGAGAACAAATCTTCAGTTCGAAAAGGTATAACGTAGCAATAGTCTCACCATATATTGTGTCTTTGGAAATATGATGCCTTTCATCCACAGATCGTATGCCCAGTGCATCTAGCAATTGAGGTTTTGCATCAAAATATTTATAAAAAAAAATCATGTTTTCAAGGGTGCTTTCTTCTCTCGGTCACATATTCGAGCCGGAGCTGTTGAATGTGATTTGAACCGACCCCTTCCACCTTCTTCCGTTTCCTGGAATGGAAACCATAATTTGAAAAATACTTAACCAAGTTATAATGTAATCAAATTAGAAAAAGGAAAGGAACTATCACAACCTAATAAATATCTGTTTGGTTTTTCTAGATATGTGAAGAGTTACTGTTAAAATGAGAGTAAAACAAGTAAATACTTAAATACAAAAAAAGACAGTAAAGTACCTTTTTCTTAACGATCTGAACCACATCCTCATCATTAAGCATGTGACCAAGACCACAATGTTGTGGGTAATGCCTAGAGCTTGTGCCCCACACCAATACATATTTCACATCCTTAACCAAACTCCTGTGTATGTGGTTACAGAAGTCTTCCACTGTGCAACCACCTCTGTCCTATAAAGAGGAAAACAAAAGATTGAAACAATTAAAATATAGGTACAAGAAAAGGGGTAAAAAAATGATAATATGATATTGAAACAACAAAAGGATATAAAACGTACGGCAGATAGAACCACGGGATCGCTGAAATCAGGTTGCTGGCCCTGTGGCTTTGTATAAACTCTAACAAGCCCCATTTCCTCCCACATCCGTGCAAGTAGTCTATCTAAATTTAGCTGCTCAAACAAAGAATTCAGGATTTGTCTATCGCAAATTATTCATAACTCTTAGGTTAGACATCATACATGATAGAGACAGGTCAAATGTTCTAGAACTCAGACCTTGTTCCAATAAATACCCACCCATCCAAGACAAATGGAAATGAAGGGTTGAACTTGCCTTAAGATTGCAGCTAATGACAACAGAATTAGGTTGGCGGGTCAATCTGTCCACATCATCAATACCAACAACATCTATCTTGTTGTATACATATACACACTTCATATATTTACGATTTCCCTCAATAACATCAATAAGATCATCCACTGTGGCATCCTCGCGAAATAGCACCTGCAAGAAACCCCTTCCCAAATCAGTTTATTTCCAGTTAGATAAGTACAAGTAACATACAAGAACGCAGAAGAGCTACAAAACAAGATATGATGAAAAGTTTAAATGCGTACCTCTGCATTGTGAATTTTGTATTCATGTAAAATTTGATAAGAGAGTTTCTCATCCACATGAGTTAAAGGAATGGTGCTGTTAAATGAAATTCCCCCAGTTTTTTTCCTTTTGAAGTATATCTGCATGGAAGACAGACCAAAAAAATTCCAGCTAAGGTACCACGTGAAATAGTTTGTAAAGAATTTTGAGATGATAAACTTACTTGAGGTGGTCTTTTGTTCAAACGTAAACCCACAGCTTCAAGCTCTTTTGTCAATATTTGACGATGACCCTCACTCTGAAGCAGTTTAAAATAATATCAAGCACAAAAAATTGCAAGATAAAAAAAACTGCATAAAATAATATGCAAATGAATAACATAAACTGTGAATAGTTAAGGCTCAAGTGAGCTCAACAAAGCACATAATTCGATGACGAAAAGGCAACATGACAGATATGCCAATTCAGCCATACAAGAATGAAAGACTAGCTCTGTATAGGAACTTACCTTTGAGGCATCAAGAACCATCAAGACAATGTCTGAAGACTTGGCAACAGCAATAACCTGATATCAACATGATATTAGTTAGTAACGGTCGAATAAATGACAGCAAACTGACAAGGACCAATTAAATATCCTATCTACACAATGAACCTGACAAGCCACCCCACCCCCCACACCCCTCTCTCTATCTCTCTCTCTACCCCATAATTATACTAAAGAAATAAGTGAACAAACAATAAATGATTTACCTGCCTCCCACGACCCTTGCCTTCAGAAGCACCTTCAATGATTCCAGGAAGGTCAAGCAACTGAATTTTCGTATCGTTGTATTGTATAATACCAGGAATGCATGTAAGTGTTGTGAACTCGTAGGATGCAGCTTCTGAATGTGTGCCTGTTAGCATTGTCAGAAGTGTTGATTTCCCGACACTACAAGGAATAGATCATGAGTCATTAGGACTGAATCTCCACATGCACCCATAAATTAGCACATTCTAGTAAATAAGCAGATAAATTTCCAATTTGTGTATTTAACATAAACCAAAAACATTTGTTCCTTTAAATTAAATAAAAATGCATTTAGTTCCTAGACATGGTATCTACCTACGCATAAATACGAGTTCGTATAAGCAGTAAGCATTAAGGTTAAAAAGAGATATACAAACAAGTGAAAGCCCATATAAAATACCAAACCTTGGAAAACCTATTAGTGCAACACGTCCATGGCCAAATTTTGTTACTTCAAAACCCTCTCCACCACCACTTGAGCCCTGGGTTATAGTTTTACAAGAAACAAGGATAAACAAAACATTAAATATAAATATACACGGATAGATATACATTTATGGTTAAAATATACAAATATATATGCATGCATCAGGTATGAATTTACGAATTCTGATCTACCACAAAAACTGAAATTCAGTAAACAAGTTAAGTAACCTCTGTACAAAAATTATAGACTAGTTTTCGAGCACACAAATACATAAAATACCTATATGTGTGCAAATTTATGCCTATAGTACGAAGAGAGATGCTACTGTATGATCATAGCTCAAACAAATTGAATCAATAAGTAATTATGAGCAAAAATTTATGGGCAAAACAGGCATGGTGATGCAGGAAAGCACGAAAAAAGTTTCATACTTTTGGAGGCTCCAATAACTGAGTCCTCAGCTTTGCTATCTTTGCTTTAAGTTGACCAAGGTGGTACTCTGCATTTACCAGATTGGATTATTAAAACAAAAATCAAAATATTAGATATACCTCAATCCGTAAAAGAACTAATGCATATATATACACACACACAACTGAAAAAAGTTAAAGAACCTGTAGCTTTATTTTTCTGAGTCCGAGCCATCTCGGCCTCAATTTCTTTGATCTTCTCTACGATCCCCATTTTCACTTTACGTTTAGATGTTATTAGCAAAAACAAAAAGAGAAAAATTAGTCAATAAACAAATTAATGGTGTTTGATGTTTCCAGTAAATTCTCAGAAACCAAACAATAACCAAAGATGTTAAACTTCATTTGAGGTGACTCACCGTGACTGAGTGGTCGCCGATATCAGGAACTGAGAGCAGAGAGAGAGAGAGATGGGAAAGTGAGGATATTAGGGATGAAAACTGAGAAGAAGAATTTGGATCGAATTTACAGTATCATCGTCTTTAGGATGGGCTTGGGCCTTTTTCATTTCAGTCTCGGTGTCCACCCAAACTTTCTCACTTGCTAATCCTCAATCCTCATATTTTTCCCTTATCAATCGTTTGGTTCGTGTAAAGAAATTAAAACAAAAATATGAATAAGAATGAGAATGAAATGTAAAAAAAATAATATTATTTAATTTGATCATTAAAATCAAAGAATGTTTAATTTACCACTAGATTGTAATAAAATAAAAAATACTATAAATTATCTTAATACTCATATATTTAATTGTTATTTTTTCGTAGCAATAAATAAATAGCAAGTTTCATTTTTATTTTTTAAGTAAAAAATATATGTTTATTTTTTATATCATAAAAAAATAAATATGTCTTTTTTTAAGAATTAAAAATAAAAATACATATATCAAAATGCTAAAAAAAAAAGAAACCAACTTGCCAAAATGCATAAAAAAAATGATAAAAGATTTATTTGAAGTTAATATCTCTCCAAAAAATATCGTCACAAATGATTAAAAAAAAAGTTGACAATCCAAAAAATTATTAGCTTCTTCAAAGTTCAAACCATTTTACTTTTTTTTTATCAATCCTCAAATTATACACATTTTCATGGGACGTACTCTAATGGAAGGAAAGAACATATGGAGGAAAATAATGATCCTAATTATGTAGCTTCTTCTCGATGATTTTAAGAAAATAGAGTCATTAATACATTTTTTTACTTAATATTTACTTGTTTTATTTAATAAATAGTATTTTTATTGCCAAAAAAATTAAAATATAAACTTTTTAGTAAAAAGGGGTGAAAATATAATTTTGGGATTTTTTTTATTTTTAACGCAGGATCAATGAGAAGTTATTACGTAAGTAGAAGAGCGACTGGGAAAGCCACACAAAACGCCACAGAAGCACGGAGAGTGAATCACATTGCACTGCGTGTGAGGAGGACGAAATACGCACCATGTGTTAGCACGAAGTTCAATCTGAGTTCGAAAATTGGTCAACGCATCATGCCACATGTCACCACGCCATTACTCCGTGCATTCCACCCGTGTGTCACGCCATCCATTCTCGCAAATCACGTCCCGCCATGTGTTGTTGACTTGGTGAGCATTGACTCTAACTGGTCTCTCCTGCCACGCGTCACTCCATGATTTGCCCAATGAATTTATGATGCCACGTGTCGTTCTATGATTGGCTAAAATTTTCATATTTGCTTGTGTTTGATGGTAGCCCTTGATCTGAAGCTAATCGGACGGTCCAGATTGCACCTAAGCTTTATTTAAGCCCCTAATCACTCCACAAACCTTAATTAGCATTCATTAGCATAATTTTTGTTAGCTTTTTAGAGCTAAAAAGATAAAAAAAAATCAAGAGACGACACAATTTTGGTGGAGATTAATTCTACAATTCAAAAGATTGATTGTTTTTCTTCTTCTACTCTTTTCTTTATCAATTTTATGTGTTTCTTTATGAAAAATATGAGTTTTATGAACACAATTATGTGTAATTAATTTATTAATCTAGGGATCTTATGAACCTAATTTTCACCATGTGATGATATAAAATTTTATCTCAATTATAATTATAATTTAATTATATTATTTAATCTGATTTTTATGCTATTAATTGTTTAGCCAACAATTTATCTATAAAAGCAATTAAATAGATTTGAGAGAATTATTTAATTATTTGTCTTGATTAAATAACATGCATAGTTTCTAGGTAGAGATGTATGATTCTTATGTATGTGATCCATAATTGATGAACTTAATGAGTAGTATGCAATTTAATTAGCATAAGAGTGTGATTAAATTAATTATTATATGATGTGTAGTTTACTTAAGAGTGGAATACATGCTAGAATAAATTCAATTGATCATGTAATTAATTGATAATTATATTGGAAGGATTCTAAAGATTTGTATGTTTAGAAAATTGGGGGATTAAGTATTCCTAAATATTTTCTTATATATCTTTTTAGTCACAAAATATAATTTAATTAATTATTTATATTTACATTAGTTATTTTAATTTTGCTTCATTAAAATATAAAAACACAAAAAATTAATTTTTATTATTTTTAGTTTTAAAAATTAATTTCTAATAAAATAATCTCTGTAAGAACGATTTTTACTTATCATTATATTATTTGTTACGATATGTATACTTGCATATTCATTACACATATAATTTGTGTGTCGATCACTTCCCCTACAACTTTTCAAGCAACATGAAGTTGAAAAATAGATAAACATGTTTGATATCAAAATACAAAGTAAACGTGAAGTTGGCTTTTGTTATTGGTATAAAGTCTATTAAATATCAAAATACAAGAAAAGTATTCAAAACTCTATATCAAAATATTGATATTGGCCTAATATAACAAATACAATATCATATTCATACACTAATAACACATTTTCAAAGCTTATTATAATGCATCTTCATGTCTAAAAATGTTTCTAATCCAACCATTTTTGTTGTCATCAGGTATGTTGAAAAATACATTCATTTTTACGGGTTTGTTAACAAGAAGAATTGTAGCAACATCAAGCTCTTCATTGCTAAGTTCACTGTACAACTTCATTTGTTTTTCTTAATCTCATTATTTTGTGATAGATCGGCTTAATAGGCTACCAACATTCTTCATCTCTTCTACAAATAAAAGTTACTCTCTCAACAGAATTTTCATAATAATTAACTCCAATAGTTTTCTTTCTTTTTTTAGATAAAACATTTGAGTTTTAATGGTCGATAGCATCTATGTGTTGTTGTAATAGGTCAATTTCATTTAATGTCTCTTGATCTCGTTCATTATCAAGTTCTAAAAAAATATCATCTAGAGTTTTTGCATCTTTTCTTATGGCTCTATCTTTACCAAATACAATAGCCAAGTTCTCATAATGAAGAAATAATCTGTCTAAAATGAGCAGTTTCTTTGTGACTCTAACAAAATTAAAATATGTCAAATTAAAAGTATTAAAAATAAAAGGGAATAATTTCTAAATATAAATAATATATTTGCTCATAACAAACGAGAATAATAAAAAAAGATTACCTCTACATATGCATCCTAAATAGGTGTCTTAACAGTTATATGTTTATTCACAGGATCCCCCTCAAATCCACTACTATTCTGATTGATTATCATGTTATTTATAGTAGTAAATTTAGTCTTCAATGTTTTCAATCAAAACTCAATATAAGGTTTAGCCTTTATAGTATAGTCTCGTAGTTTTTGAAGTAGTAATTTCTCAACACCATTTAAATAACCAAGTTTGAAACCACCATCAGCTCTATATGAACCTTGATTGTGTAACTCTAAAAGACACTCAACTAATTTTTCATCTAAAGTTGTTGTCCAAAATATTTTATTATGTCTAGGGCCTCAATTTCTTTAAATACCACTTTGTGAAGATAATACCCTAAAATTAAAAGCTAAGAATAAAAAAATTATACCACTTATTAACAAAATAGAAATAAAAAATATATTTAAGTTGATGAGCCTAACAACCAACAAGAAAAACTTTAAAACTATAAGAATACAACCAGTAGCTTAATTTTTTACAAGATTACACATCATTTCAATCAAATAATCTCTTCCATTAACCTAAACAATCACTACCATCTACTACAACTAAATATTATTTGTCATTATCCCCATCTCATTTCCCTCCATTCATTGTACATGTTTGATGTCTTATTGTCTTTAAACAAACTCCATTCATGTGTAGAGTCTACAATTCTTATTGTATCTTCATCATCCTCATCCTCTTCATCTTCAATATTTTCACAATTTTCTTGAAATGGATCATGTAACATCTCCCTTCTTATATAATTGTGTAGCAAGCAATAAGCAATAATTATTCGATTTTGAGTCTTAATGAGACAGAATGCTGGACTTCTTATAATTTATCATCGATTCTTTAACACACCAAAACATCTCTTAATCACATTCCTAGCCTATGAGTGCTTCATGTTAAAAAAATCATTTGGGTTGCTAGGTTGTGGACCATTTCTCCATTCACTCAAATGATAATGTTGACCATGATATGAAGCAAGAAATCCATTGAAATTTTCATATTTCAAGACTTTAAAAAAATTGATCAATTCACATATTACTTACCAATTTGGACTTTAAATCAATTCCTTCTACGCATAGCTTCACATAAGACTCTACTATCAACTGCAAAACCTTCCTAACCGGGTAAAACATAAATAAATTGCATATCAAGAGAGAAAACCCCAAAACAATTTGTGGTAACCTTACCTTTTTGATTTTGATACCTAGACTTTTCACCTACAATAAATCTTATCCTAATATGAGTACCATCAAGTGCTCTTAAGCAACCTTAGTACCAATAAGTAAAGTAAAATATGAATTTATTAAAAATATTACATGATAATAAGAAAAAATAAAAAAAGAAATTAGACATTATATCAACCTTAAAAATTTTCTACCATCGTCGTTACAATCATTAAGAATAGGCTCAATTTTTTTCAGTAACTCCTTATACAACCGTTTGATAGAATACAAGACATTGTTGAAATACTTACTAACTGTCTCTCTAAATCTTCTAAATCGATCAGTTATAACTCTATTTTTCAAATGGTATACAATTATATGAAGAAACATAGCTACCTACTCATCTACTAACAAATGCTTTGATTATTTTAACCCCCATCCAATTTCAAGCATTGCACATAAATTGGTAAAAGTATTCATACTCATCCTAAGTTGATTAATACTAGTAATGTCACTCTCATATTACAATCTATGCACAATTTTCCTATTTGAAAAAAATAAAGCTCGTATAATTATCTCCTTAAATATAATGTCACGTTTTTATCCATCACCATCTCAAAAAAGAATTTTACAATAGACATAATATGCATCAGGTACACAACAATAACATCCACATTCAATCTATGTTCATCTATTTTACCTTAATAATTACAAACAAAAACAATACTTAATCAAGAACAAGGACATACTCATAAAATTATATTAGAATTACATAATAGATTTTTTGTTGAGTTAATATAAAACAGAGCAGCCCAGTGAGTTATCAATGTAATTTTTTGTCCAACAACTTAAAACTTTACTATGAAAATCTTTAATAACACAATAATAATTAGAATATCTTCTACAATGAAACTATCAAAATTAATCCTAAAAGTACCAATGGATAGTTTATGCCAATAAGTCAAAAAACTCTAGCAAAGAACAAAGAACTTTATTGTTCTGACAATATTAGTTTGTTTATATACTAAAGGGTCATGCTCATGTTCATGAGACCAAAGAATCGATTCAAAGCAAAGAACATAGAATATTAGATATCAGAATATCATAAAACAAAAATAGGAAATTGATTCAAAATAGAAATAAATATTAGGGAACAGAGAGCAAATATCATAAAACAATCTCAGAAAAACAAAGCACAATATCAGAGAACAAATAATAGATTTAGAAATGAGAACTAGAAAAGAAAACACCCCCGTGAATCAACTATAGGCGTTCCGAGACAAAGGAGAGAGAAGACACGAGATAAGGATGAAAACTCACCTCGAAAATCGAAAAAACCACCAACTATGGAAAACCAAGCGACGGTTGAGAGTAGAGCTGGAAGAGAAATGGCTTCGCATAGGATTCGTTAGGGATGCAGACAATTATGGGTGTGTGTGCTAAAATGGGGTTGTTAGGGTTATATATGTAAAGGGTAAAATTGGAACAATAAAATCAGATCAAGAATGAAATCATGATTCCTTAAAGGAGAGAAGGAATTCTCAATCCTTCTCTTTTAGGAATCAATTTCATTCTATTATCACTTTTCATCCTAACCAAACATAAAAATGAAAGGAGTCAATTCTTATTTTATTTCATTCCAGTAAACCAAACACAATATTATAATAAAAAAATTCATGATATTATCATAATTATTTTATTAATATTAAATAAAAATATATAAAATAAATTGTAATCTTATAATTGATTAAATTTAGTGTAATTAATATTAATTAAAGTTAACAATAATAAAAAATTATTATAATAGTAACAATTTAAATTGCCGCAAATATCATCATCCTAAAAAAATCTTATATTTCATTTATTAAATAAAAAAATTTATCATTAAGAAAAGAAAAAAGAAGTTAGAAAACAACATCCTTAAAATTTGTAACCGCAAAAATAACATCCCTATTATCTACCTTATATATTTTTACTATTAAATGTTATCTAATTTGATGTCATTTAAATTAAACTATAACTGTTTAAACTCATTCAATATTAAATGATATCAAATTAGATTTTATTCAAATTAAATTACGGTCATTTAGACTCGTTCAATGTCAAATGTCGTCCAATTGAATTACGTTCATTGTTATCAATGTGTTATTTTATTGTTATAATTTTTAGGGATTTTTTTAGTTATTATAAATCTTCGGGGTGTTATCTTTGTAATTGAAAAAAAAAACTTATACATCTTACATACAAAATTATTATATTTGATTTTTTTAAAATATGATAATTATGTTAATTTCTGTTAATTCTCTTTGCAACAAGGAAATTTTTTTTTCATTACCACACAATAACGTGAGCCTTCTATTTTAGAAATATATAAATTTCAATAGCATGTGCTTTAAAAATATCCAAATAGAATTTTGTGATATATCATATCAAAATATGTAATTGTAATTTTCAAAATTTTATTTTTGACATAAGAATATATTTTTAATAAAAGAAGAAGAAGAAGTTAAATGTCCTTGTAACTTACTATTGCAGTTTTTGATATTAATTGCATAGTTTGTTGGATCTTACAACCTTTATTTTTTCAGTTATATACTATTTTGTAATGCAATTTTAATCAAAACACACTATTTTTTTTCATCAGAGAAGTTCATTTAAAAAAAAAAATCTATCAACAATTTTTTCAGTTATTATAATTCGATGTTTTACGGGTGAACTAAAAAAAAAAACTGTAAAGTGGACGACTTTTCGAGGGTTTACTCAATACTCTAATGGAAAACACAGATCAATATAAACTAAAATATATCATTTTACTATTAGAAGATACGGAAAATAATCATTAACTAATCTAAGTCACGTCTTAAATAACCATTATTCGAATAAAAAACAGAGGTTTTTATTGTTTTCTTGTTATTGTATTAGGGATAAAAAGTCAAATTTCAGTCAAATATCTAATAAAATATTATTATTTAAATGATATTAAAACATAGATTAAAATTAAAAAACAAATAAGAAAGATATTGACATGCTAAAATGTTAAAAGTGGTTATTGAATGAGACGGAGAATTATTAAAATGATTACTTTAATCTTATTAAAAAATCAATAGTTTTAATAAAAATAAAATGCTCAAAAAATTTATTGTCATTCCTTGATTATTTTCTTAAAAATAATAGGATAAAAAAACAATATTCTTAAATTATGACTAATCAATCCAAATAATATAAATTAAGGGAATATTAGGACTGTTCACTATGAAAGAATGAAGGCCCTAATTTGTTTTTACTCCAGCAGGTTGTCAAATAGTAGAGAAGCATAACTGCAAAAGTGACAACCTCTCTCTACTACAATGGCACAGGTTTTTCATATTTCCAAAAAAGTTAATTAAAATCCCTTTATTTGACAACAAATAGCTGAGAAGTAAATAAAAAAAAGTGCATGTCGCACTCTACGCTAGTAGCTTAAAGGTTATAGACATCAAGTGATTAGGTGTTAGGAAAATAGCACATGCACATCATGCCTCTTTTTCATCAGTTCATGGGAGGTCCAAGGTCAGAATTCAAATCTCTTATATTTTTATTTAGATGAAACGATATTTTACGTGATGACAAAAAAATGATAATTATTATAAACAAGTCCAACAAGTTGTGGTGGCTTGCCCTTTAATTCTTTCCTCTAAGGGACTTTGGGCTTCAAAACAAAACAATTGCAATCCATATACTTTTTAACAATTTCTATTAAGGGAATAATAGAATTACACTTTAGTCAACATGGTCGATGTGCCTATTAGAAC
This sequence comes from Hippophae tibetana, assembly GCA_037013495.1. Lineage (NCBI taxonomy): Eukaryota > Viridiplantae > Streptophyta > Magnoliopsida > Rosales > Elaeagnaceae > Hippophae > Hippophae tibetana. The sequence continues at coordinate 122,794,888 of CM072801.1, forward strand.
AAGTCTCTTAGTAGCAAAATAAAGGTTGTTCAGCTAATTTCCCTTGTAATGCAGATCTAAAAGAATCCAGGGCGGTAAGTGGCTTTACCTGCAAATCAAAATCACAGTATATTGTTTCAGCTACAAATGAAAACAGGCACAACAAACGACAGTTTCCATGAATGCATTGGTTTTGCAAGTACAACTTAGTCATTCTGCAGTAAAATATTCTTAATGAAACACAACTGACTGAAGAATTCAACCAGCCGATCTCTACTTGAGACCCTTCCAAATTGCACTGATATATATAGACAAAACAATACCAGAGAAAAGTTTGATTAGAAAAGTGTTTCATAAATTTGATACCTAAGACCTGCAATCCTTGTGAGCATCAAGAAATTACATCGTAGTCAGCAGTTACAGCATGTTATTTCTCCTTTTCAATTCGAAGTACTAAATGCTATCATTTACAAGTAACCCGATCGCATTCGTGCAAACTACAGCCACTAAACACCAGTCATCTTGCTGGAGCCAAGATTCGAAGGAACCTGAGAGTTCATCTCAGCAAGCTCCCTCACCCGTAACAAAATTGAAGCTGGAATGGATACTGAAGAATTTTTTCGGGAATTTATCTGCACAGTTGAACCACAATCAGGCAGCCATGAATACTTCCAAAAACATAATTTTTAGATGTCAGAGTACATTTCTGTTTGTTTTATATCATCAATACTAGAATGATAGACATTGACAATAAACAGACCTATAGGAATATTGAGCTTGAAAATAATATGAACACTGAGCAAAGATTAAGTGAATCACAGTCGGTGAGTTGGATGGATTAAAAGTTACTAATCTATCAAACTGCAAAACGGTGAAGAGAGAGAAGGGGGAAATTACACTCATGCCATCATCGGGTAGAGTCTGTGCGAAGCTAGCTTTCAACAGGTTCCTCCATTTGTCCTACAAAAATATTTTAGCCCATGAAAGCTAAAATCATATATCAAAATGTCATCATAGCTATAAGAATTTGGATGGCATTACATACCTTGAGGTCAATAGAGGTGCGGTAAGAACATGATGAAAAAGCAAGCCTCTTGATCTCAGACCACCTACCAGCACCACACTTAGAGACACCCTCAACAAGTTTCATAACCTCAACAAGAGTCCATGCTCTGTGATGTTTCCTTCTCATTCCACCTTTGGTAGTGGGAACTGTTGCTATATTATCATCTGATGTGTCTTCGGATGACTCTGTCAGTTTTGAACCAAGGTTCTTACCCAGTTGAATTATGCCCATGCCCATTACAGAGGATCGCTTATCTTTCCCTAGTTCCGCAGTAAGCTGCAAAGTTATAAAACCCTCAACAGAACTGTAGCACAGGCAACTAATAGAGACAAAATGTATTATAGCCTTCATTAACTCTATGGAACCAAATAACAAGAAAAATCAATGTGAGGAACCCATTAAAATTTCATTGGCCTTATGTTGTTTCTACTTTAACAAGCAATAACTATAATCCATTTTGATGCCAATTATCCATTCTTACAACATTCAACAAGCATAATGTCCCATTGGCCTGATGTTTTTTTTCTATTTGGTCTGAGTGCCTTCAACTTATTTTCCATGTCCTATTCATCTCTCTTCCCATATTGAATGATCCAACACTAGACTTTTCTATATCATTCTTCTTCTATTTGACTTTAACATGTACTTCATAGAATCAGTTAGCACAGACATCAATATCACCTGTGACCGAACATGTAAAAGGTTTCAAAATTCTTATACATGAAAGTAAATACTATTCATAGAATCTCAATTTATGGAAAATCAGGAGATTTATCATACTATTAGAATTGGGACAAGAACACGGAGCTTGACCCACAGCATAATTAAATACTACCAACCTCTTGCCCAATTCAGATAAATATTAACACTCTCAATGAGTATTAAGTAAGAACAATCAAATCAAACTGACAAGATACATATATATATATTAAAAAATAACTGACAAGAAAGAGAAAGTGGCACTGCATTGCAAATGCAAAACTGATCTTGCCAGCGGATGCATATGCTCAGAGGCATATCTGATTTTTGATACTTTTTCCATTACCTTATTGTCTGGTAGAAAAGTAGGCGCTGCAACAACCTTCTTCACTCCATCAGCTGTTACACCCTCATTAGTTGAATGGAACTTCTAAAATGCAATTTAAGACCAATTCTTTGATCAGAATAATAATGTCTGTTATGTCTAAGGAAAACAGATCAGTATTGATATATTTAATAAATAAAAAAAGAACCATACAAGTTTGCTAATCACAACCTACAAAACTACTTGTGTTAATTACCCAAAAAGAAAAAATCATCTTACAACTCTTGAAGCAGCAGAAATCAAATAATAAGAAAACAACATGAGCTGTAAATGTAATGATAAGCTTAGATCCTGAATACATTCTCTCTTGAATTAGAAAATGACAAAACTATTCCAACTTGCATTTGAAAATCAAGGTGTGCCTATATATCCTAAGCCACAACATTCATTTCAACATAACCCAATAGCCCATTGCAAAAATCATTCTTTCCTAAATATTTAACATTCCATGCTTAAGATGCAACAGAACTAACTTAAAGCTTTCGTTAGGATAAAACATACTTGCAACTCTCAAGCCTGTAAAAGCTTTACATACCAATAGGCCCATGATGTTTTTCCTCGGACGGCTTCTACGAGCACGAGAAACAAATGGAATCTGAAACCTAGACCCACCAAGGGAGTCATGCCTCATTACCATGGTTCTTTCATTTGAACATACACTTCTAACAGGCCTCAGATACGATTTTGCATGTGTCTCTCCAAGTCCAGAATCTTGAATTGAAGTAAACACCTTTTGGGTATAGTCTCTAGATTCAGATTCAGAGAGCTCTTCAATGTATCTCCTTGTAGGCTTCCTAATTCTTTTTGCGGCTCTCTGTTCTGTGTGTGGATCTTCACTTTGATAATCGAAGTACATGCTACCGTTTCTTGATCTCTGGCATGAATCAGTTTGATGGTTTTCAATTTGACCGTTGTTGCTAATTGGTGAACTTTTGCAGCTTACATTATATGTCTGAACTTCAGACCCCATGGCAAGTACAGTGCCTTCATCATCGAAGCTTTCCTTTCCCTTCTCGACCAATTTATCATTTTTAATCAATTTATTATTTTTTATTACAAAAGTTGTGCTAGCAACATCACAAGAATTAGTCAATCCCATTGCAATTCTCCTTTTAAGCCAAAGTTTGTCTTTGACTGTAGTTTCTCGCCCAAAAGTTGCTCTAAACAATTCATGGAGCTCTCTAATTGATAGGTTATCCAAGCATATATCTCCCCTTAACTTTGAAAAGTCAGGCTTTGAACTAGTGCAGTCATCAGAAGCTAATGGCATGCTTTCAGCTGGCCCATAAGGATGTTTTGAGCACTCCCCAGTGTTCCCAGTTAGACTAAAATGGTTGTCATTTAGACTCAGTGCTGATGAAGGAACAGTATCCTGCAAGGTAATTTCAGATTGGAGCTTCTCATCATTAGGAGACAATATATCAAGCTGATCATAACAGAGGCTCTCTACATGCATAAAAGCAGATAAATCATCAGGAGATTGACAAGCTAGGTGCTATTCTCCTGTTTGACCTTAAACAACATCTACTCGAAGTACTTCAACGTGTTTTAAAGGTCGAGAAGGATCCAAGCCAACTAATAGCTAAACAAGCTAGTTAACTCACATGTGAGGACATACACACAAAATAACAAACAACATAGCATACAAAAGTTAGTAGAAAGAGGGAAACTGAATGATCCATTCGAAGAGAAAATCTTCTACCGAAGATAAAAACAGAAATAGAGATAAACACTCACAAAAGAAGAGAGAAATATTCCAATTTTGAGATAAAGAGATTACCCTTTTTCGAAGTTTAAAACATAAAGCAGGAAATTGATAAATCACATTGTTATGCTTTATATTGCCAATCAAGAACAATAATTCACTAAAGACATACTAGTCCTACCATGATCTTGAATGGTTCATTATAATTGATGACTTTTTACTGCTTTCTCAAAGTGCTATTTCCAAACAAATCAAACCAATGGGAATACCTACTCACATGGTCACGTTACAGTGGGTCAAACATTGTTTACTATGATCCAAATATCTATTAACAAGAAACTATTTCAATTATTTGTTCTCTAATACTCAACGATGAAGCAGTACTAAATAATGAGGTCAGTTAAGAAATGATGTAATTATAAACTACAGCATCTGTCATTGTGAAACATATGTTGAATACTCGAATCTATAATATTATTTTATAGAAAATCAAACCTGTTCCCCCAGTGGTGAATATTTTCCCATATCAGAGTCTCTGTTTTCAGCGAGTGACAAACCTGGCATATACTGCTCATTCAGACAAGGATATCAATACAACATAACTAGCAAGTCTTCAAATGGCTCTTAAGTCTTACTGGAATTAGACCACTAGTTATGCTACAAGCTTTTAGAATAAGGAGGGAGGGAAGAAAAATAAGTAATATAAACTACTGCCAAAAGCTTCACCTCAATCCCATGAAAATCAAAACCAAAAACAAAAACTAAGAAAAACAAACAGAGAGAAGGAAAAAGGAAAATTGAGTAAGACTCAAATAGTAAAAATAAATTGAGATTTGGGACACTCATTATGGGTATTCAAATCCGAAAATTTTGGAATGGGAATAATAACACTAGAATATTCCTATAATCATTTAACCTAACAATTGCTCTCCTGTCTCAGTAAAATATTCGTGAAATATTATAGCATCCACTCTAGTGAGATGAAGATGCTCACAATAAAAAAACTAGAAGCAAGTAGGAAAGAGTATCATGAATAACCTTCTGAGCACCCCAACTGGAGCTTTCCACATGCAGACCCTTCAATTGAAATGCATTCTACAGTCTTCTCAGTATCAGTAACTTGTATTGCAATCTTGTCATCTATGAGAAAATCTTCAACTTCCATAACTTCATCGTCTGTCGCAGGCACTAATCTCCCATCACCTTCAACCTGAAATCAGAAAGTCATCACTATGAGTTAAAATAACTGAGGGGATTAAATTCATCCTAACAAAATCAAAGAGTTAATAAAAAATACAGAAAACGATTCAAATAATTTTTATAGACAAACTCAAATTTAGCACCCTTAATGACAGTGCTCAAAAATGTAGCAGCATGCCCTTTTTACAACATATGATTGGCTGCAATCTTTAACAGCTAAATGAGTACAACAAAGACCTTTCTCATTACTTAACTCTACTAGCAATATGCGTCCTTCCATAAATTAAGCAGGGCAAACTTCAGATGTACAGGAGGATGAATCAACTCACAATTTCTAAGTAATGAGATGTCCTGAATCAATATCATTATGCCACCTAAAGAAAACAATTAAGGTTCTCCTACAATAGCAGCAGTAAACACAGCCTATGTTACTCTCTTCATATTACATGAAGTATCCCTGTCCTCGGACACTCCAATATGGTGTAAATTTACAAAAAAAGAAAAAAAAAAATAGAAAAAATGGCATATTCGACACCTAGATATGTATCAAATATTTGAGATTCTCAGTGTCTAAAAGAGTCCGAGTAACATAGAACACGGAAAGAAGTAACAAGATACCAACTTCAATAAAACCTGATAATTTACCCGGACAAGCTTGTATACGACCGGATCAGAAAATTGCTTTGGGGAAGAAAAAGTAGAGCTGCATTTCTCACCCCCGCTGTCCTCACCCATTACCTTCATCATTAACCTCGACTCCAACAACTGTTTCCATGAAAAATCGACCACATGCAACTCCAACAAACAAACTGAAACTCCAGGAAAGTAAAGGGGAAAAAATAAAAAAAATTGTTTTTTTACCTTTCAAATCATATCCTCATCCAACAGACAACTCGAACTAATAACTCAAATCTTTTAAAAAATGATATTCAATAATAAAACATATAATCGATAAAAGTACATATTCAAGAGGTGGTATAACTAAACCCTAAAAGAAAGAACATCATGCCAAAATAAATTTGATCCGAATATTGATTAATTCCGATTATAATAGATAGAACAAATTACCGCCCGAATAAAACGAATTAGACCTCTATCAAGAAGTCGTACGAGTAAATTGATAAATTCACATGCAAAATCATCGGGGGGAAATAAGTGTAAAAAATTCGCCTTAGAGGAAATAACATTGAGAAATAAATTAGTAGAAAAGAAGCCAGTTGAGGTTCACCATAAGACTAATCCGAGTGCTAAACAAGGCGAGCCGGAGAACCAGTTAAAGGAAGTGGAAACGCCGGAGTAATTTCGGAACTGAAACTTTCGAAGCTTGCGATGTACGAAAGGGAAACTTAGGGTGACAGCCCACTTTACAACTTTGCCAGTGACTGCGCGCGCGCGTATCAGTGTGTGAGAATCAGATACACGATGCGTTTTTTTGGCTCGCTTTTATGGTACGCAGTACGCTTCGTTTCCTAAGTACAGAACCGGGCTCAAAAGCTTACAATAAATTGAATTGAAGAACATACGTGGAATCCGAGTAATTCAAAGTTTACAAGTGGAGATGCAAATTTGCTCCCCCATGAACCGAAATATGTAAGAGAAATCCCAATTATAATACGGACAGAAAATGACTATGAAAAAAGAGTTGGAGTTGGCAATTGTCTTCCCTATTACACTTACTCCTTTATTTTAAAATATATTATATATTTATAAAAAAATTGAGTTAAATAAAATAATACTGATAAATCACTATTTTAATTATAAAAATTTAATGTGATGATATATTACACAATAATTATTAAATTAACAAAATAAATTTTTAATTATAGTTGTAATTTTTTACTTTAAATTTAAACTTATAGATTTAATGTAAAAAAAAATATGCTAGATATTTTGTGAGTATTTAATCTTTTGAAGATTTAATTGATATAAATTTAGTTAATGATGAAAATTTTCAATTTTGAAAAAAAAACTCAAACCTTTGATGGAGAATTATTGCCCCATTCCTCGTAATATTTAAATGATGATATGGATAGTCTCTTCACTTTAACTCATTAACCTCTCTATTAATGAGATCTTTAGTATTTGATGTAATCTTTTCACTTTACCTCGTTTACCTTACTATTAACGAGGTCTTTAGTATTTGACGTGAGTATATAATCTAATCAATCTAACTAAATATAAAAATTTATTATAATATAATGATTAGGTTTTGAAATTATGATCGAAATAAATTTAAATTAAAAAATATACAATCTATTTGAATTGTCAAATTTTGTAACCGTTGTAATCTGAACTGTATTGAATTACTTTATAAATAAATGTATATTAAAACTTAATCGCCAATAATGCACTCACTTTACACATGCAATGCATATAATTGTATGAGAAAACAACAAGAAATCAACACCAGATACTTTTACGTGGTTTCTCTCTCAACATGAGAGTATATATCCACGTCTGAGCCATCTCACCACCAAGAACCTTACTAAAGTTTGAACAAGATTATATCCTCAAGTAATTTACAATCAAAGTTGTAGATCTCACACCTCCTATACAAGTTACATTATCAATTCTATTAGAAAGATGTATTTTACAAAATGAAAAAGAGTCATTTTCATGATAAGTCTCACTTGTATATGCCACACAATGACTAGATTACATAGGATATAATCTTATACATCTTTGCACATAAAGCATATTTTGCACTCCTTTATAAGAATTGATATCACATCTTTCGGGTTATTCTATAACACTTACAATGTGCAATTACACCTTATTTAACCCTTATAAAAAACATATAAGAGTTATATTCTTTCATATCTCCAACTTGACTCTTATAAATTCTTTGTTTAATTCTCGTATCTATCTTCTCGACCAACATAATTAAGCACATCAATCTTCTCCAAAACTTCCTCAAGAGAATTGGTTTTGTTATCATGTCTACAAGGTTCCATGTAGTTGCTACTTTCACAACCTGTATATTTCCATTTACTATTACATCACTTATGACATATAGCTTGACATTTATGCGCTTAGTTCTCTTATAGAATATAGGGTTCTTGGCTATGCACAATGCATTTTAACTATCACATAACACTAGTACAATTTACTGTTTCAAGCCAAATTTACCTATAATTCTTTATAATCAGAGTGCTTTCTACTTTCTTTATTGCCTCAATTAATGTAACATATTTGAACTCAATTATAGATAGCGTCAATATATGTTGCAAAATTGCCTTCCAGCTAACCACATTTCCTAAATCTGTGAAAAAATATCTAGCTTAAGATATGCAATTATCTGAGTCACCACCATAATCAACATCAATAAATCTCTTAATCATACTATCATTCTCTAAACCTCTTCCATATACCAAACCCATATCAATTGTTCCTTTGATGTATCTCATCACCTATTTGATTACAAGATAAGGTGTCTTTCTAGAATCAACAATGAATTTATTGACAAAACTCACTACATTAGCAATATCAGAACACGTGCAAATCATATCAAACATCGAGCTTCCAACATCATTTGCATAGGGGAATTTACTCTTTTCTTTTCTTTCTTCATTTGTTTTAGGTGACAATGCATTTGAAAGTTTAGAATGTATTCACATAGGTACTAATGCTAGTTTTGCTTTATTCATTTTAAATTTATTCAAAATTCTAGTCAAGTAATTCTTTTATTATACAAATACTTTATCAATGCTCATATATATAGAGATCTCTATACTAAGATCTTTATGGTTGCTCCAAAATCCTTCATTTTAAACTCTAAAGTAAGTAACTTTTTCAATCCTTTATCTCAATCATATATGTGCTTAGTAGCACATTATCCACATACAATAACATGAATATCATGACCCAAGTAGACTCCACCTTATTCTTCACGTAAGGATCATAATCACTGATGAGTGCTCAAAAAGTACTAAAATTACCATGATTTTATGCACATTAATTGATTAAAAATATATATATTTATATAAATTTGTCTTTTTCGGAATCACGGGTATTTTTATTGTTTTTCAGATATTTTGGCTTAAAAACGTAACTTAAAGACTCAAAGAGGAATACTGGAAGCAATACATCACAAATATATTAATAAATAAATGGGAAAAGGTCAACAAATATGGAAAAATTGGACAAAATGGGTCAAAAAGGTCAAAAATGTCAAAAAGGAGAAAATCGTGCCGCCGCGTGTGCCAGCGCCCAGTCCAGCCCACGCCCGCGCGCTGCTGCTTGTCTGCGCGCGCGCCCTGCGTGCCCCAGCTGCCCTCCGCGCGCGCCAACGCCCATTTCGCCCCATTTTTCACGTGCAGCCACCCCACATTATGCTGATGTCATTTGATGACGTCAGCAATCACAAATCTGCATTTTTACATTTTTTTAACATTTTTTCCTCTACTTTTTCTCTCCATTCTCACCTATAAATACCCTCATTCTCTTCACTTCTAAACACACCTCAAAACCATTCTTCTCTTCTCTTTCTTTCTCTCATTTCTTAGTTTTTAAGCTTTTCTTAGTATCTTTCTTAGTTTTTAGTTAAATTCTCTTAGTTTTAGAGTTCTTCTCTTTTTGAGAAGAACTAGTAATGTTTTTGTAATTTATTAGCTTTTTGATTCAATAAATAAGAGTGCAAATTCCGCTTGGAGGTTTTCCAGCAACGGGAATAGCATCGAAGTTCTGTAAGGATTTTATTTTCTTTACAGTTATTTTTTATGCTTTATTCTTACATGTTATATTTAATTTGTCTGTCATTAAATTAAACTCTGCTGGCTATTTGTAAACATGATATAATAATAACGTTGTTATGCTTGCGAAATATTAAATAGGTGAAAATTTCTAAAATGAATTGATTTTATTTTTATTTAAGATTTTATATTAAGAATGTTAGAGAGAAATATATTATTTTTCATTACAAACTTAAATCTGAAAATTAGATTTTAAGGTTTAGTTATCCGGTCTAATTTAGAATAATGCTCTTTTATTTGTTGGTACAATCGTCCGATAGTTAGAGTGAAACTCTATTTCAAAAGTTTTTATAAGAATTATTATGTGAAAATGTATTGACAACATGTTTTCAGTAGTGGTTTTAAAACTTGAAAGTTAGTAATCGGATAATTAAATTCTTATGTTTAATTTGGACACCTTGAATAAAGTTTAAACTGTCTAACCCCACCAAATGTGGCATTTAAATGGTTCATTTTCAATCTCTTAGAAAAAGGAATTAATTTAATTAACCAAATTAGTTATCAACCCCACCCATAGGTGTTAATTGATTTGTTTAGTTAACAAAGAATATCTAACCCCACTATTATAAATGATAAAATTTGCATAAATATTTATTGAATCTGTATCTATGTTTATGTTATTAGATTATATTTATTGAATCTGTATCTATGTTTATTTTTATGTTATTAGATTAGAAACACAAAAACCAAACTATCGTGACAGGATGTTTAGGATTTAATTTCGTTTTTAAAATTTTGAATAATAAATTAAAAACCACATACATTTCTTCCTTAGATCGACCTTGGGAGTATACTTATCATTTTCTTCGAAATGATTCGTGCACTTGCGAGAGTTTTATAAATATTAAAACCAAAGTATTGGCAAGAATCGACGATGTCGGTTTTCGCTCATCAATCACGCATTAGGAAAGATGTTAAGTGATAAAGGTGTTAAACATGTTATACAACTGCCTTGAGGATTTTTTTAATTCATATTGAGACCTTTTTAGAAGGCACATGTAATCTTCTTTTCCCTTGCACAAATACACCTTTGGTTGTTTCATATATATTATCTTCTTAAGTTCTCCATGCAATAAAGTAGTCTTGACATCCATCTATTCTAAATGCATATCAAAGTGTGCCACCATGGATAGCAACAACTTTATTGATGTGTATTCATAATTAGGAAAAAATTCATTATAATATATCCCTTATAGATGTGTGAACCCTTGTACAATGAGTCTTGCCTTATATTTAGTTGGTTTTGAAGTTTTTATGCCATCATTAAGCTTGTACAAACATATGCTTCCTACAAGTTTAGCATTAATATGTTTCTTAACCAACACTCACGTATGATTTGCATTAAGAATCTATATTCATCATCTATTACATTCGTCCACTTTTGTGCATCAACTGAAGACATAACTTTCTAATAAGTTGTTAGTTTAGAGTAACATGGTTCATTTGAAGCAACTAGAGCATAATTTATAAGAACCACTTCATCATATTTGATAAGCCTTATTATTTCTCTTCTTTCTCTATCTTTTGAAAGTTTATAGTCTCTCAGAGGTGTCCCAAGGACAATATCTTCATTCGTAAGAGTATTTGTTATTTTTGTTGCAGTTTCAACATTGGTATCTGTCACATCTCCAGCGAGATCAATGAGACCAGTTATTATAGGCTAATTATTCACTGTGTTATGATGTTCATAGTCATCCTCTACCTTAATTTGATGTGTTCTAGTGACATTCTTAGATACCTTAGTTATTTTAGCTACTTTCAAGTCCTTCACTAAAGATAATAGCTTTACCAATAATCATTGTTTTAGTTTCTGGACACCATATCTTGTATTCTTTTACTCTTTTAGGGTAACCAACAAAATGCACCTTTGAGTTCTTAGTTGTAACTTTCTTACACTAGTATGTATATATGCAATGCACCCCTAATTCTTAAGGTGTTTATACCTTGATGACTTTCCAAACCACAATTCATTTGGAGTCTTGAACTCCATTACACTAGCGGACTCTTATTCATTAGGTAACAAGCTATGCAAGCAGCTTGAAGTCTTCAACCTAGAAGTCCTTAGGCAATCTAGAATTGAATAATAGACACCTCACATTATCTAGTAAGGTTCTAACCTCTCAATTGTTCCATTATGTTAGGATGTGAATCTAATAGTTCTATGCCTCTTAATGCCTTACTTTTTACAAAATTTGATGAATTCATAACAGTTACATTCTAGCCCATTATTAGTTTTAACTCTTGATTTCTTTCTAGTGGTATCTGTGATCAACAACCTCCATTGTTTAAATTTAACAAAGACTTCATCTTTATTTTTTTAATAAAAACAGCCAATATTTCTTAAGTAATCATCTATAAAAGTTAGAATATATTTGTTACCTTCAAGTGAGGGACTCGATACAGGTCCCATAAGTCAAAACGTACATATTTCAAGATATCTCTCATTACGTACTTAGCTAATGGGAAGTTCACCTATCTTTGTATACCAACTATGAAATGTTCATAAAAATCAAAATTTTGGACCTTATCTCTACATAACAACCATCTGTTTGAGATTTCTAATAGTATTTTGTCACTCATATGTCCATATATTAGTGACAATTATGCAATGTTCATAAAGTTCAAAGTTTTCGACTTTGTCTCCGGATAATAGTTATCTTTTTTATAATTTTAATAGCTTATTGTCATTGATATGTCCATATATTTGTGTCATAATTCAATCTTGTCATTTGATTGCTTTACAACCACCACAGTTTCAATGCAAGTTTCTCTTTCAAGAATGTACAAATTGTTATGTTTATTGAATTTCAAGACTACAAAAGATCCTTTAGAGATCCTCATCTCCCATTAAAAACCTTCACATTATAACCTAAGAGTCTAACATCCTAAATGATATTAAATTATTTTTAATCTCAAGCATATATCTTACATTTGATAGTACCTTTTCTTAGCCATTGTAAAGCTTCAACTTAACTGATCCAATACCTCTAACTTTGCACTCAAAATTGTCTCCAAGAAACACGTGACCATCATTAGTTTCTTTAAAATTGATAAATTGATCTTTAAATGGACAGATGCGGTAAGAACGACTTGAGTCTATAATCCACTCTTTACCAGATTTTTCAATTGAAATTTCCAATATCTTGGAGGAGTCTACAACCAAATCACCATCACCATTATTGTACAATTCTAGTCCTTTCTTCAAGATTGGACAGTCATGCCTATAAATGACCCTCTTTTTGACAAGCCCAATATTTGGTGCCTCTATTTTTTTACTTTGATTTAGACCTTCCATGAGACTTCCCTTTTTTATTGTAGCCATTTTCTTTCTTGCTTGACCTTTCTTTGATAGATAAACACTCTTCATTTCCTGAATCTTCTTGTTTTCTCTACTTAAGTCCTTCTTCTCAAGCTTCAATTCTGACTCTTTGGTTCTCAAAATAGATACCACAATATCATAAGTCACTCTATATTGACCATATTTTAATGCATTATTCACATCCCTTTAGATACTAAGTTCATCAAGATGATTTATTGGTTCTCATACGAGATATCCTCACTTAATTCAATTATCATCTTCTTTAAATCATCAAAGTTTATTTCAAGAGTTTTGGTAGTGTCCATCTTAAATCAAAACAATTATATCTTCAAGCTAATTCTACTTGAAAGAGACTTAATAAGAAAGTTCCTCCAATTTCTTCCACAAGGTAAGATCAACTTTTTCTCTATTTATATTTCTCATAACATTGTCATCCAAATTCAAGATAATATAAATGTATGCCTTTTCTAACACCTTGTTGCATAAGATCAGAATGCATCATTTCCTTCAATAATTCAAAATCACCAAATCCATCAAACATATCGATTTCAAATTTACTATAACTCATCTTACTCATTTTCATTGAGGTAATGCCACTGATCAAGATTCTTGATAGTTCATGTAGAGACTTAAGTTAACCAAGCTTAAATCATAAATAACAACTTACAGGGATATTATATCCATGAATAAGTCTTTTATACCAATTTGTTAGAGTTCGATCACAAACAATGCATTCACTTTACACATGTAATGCATATAATTGCATAACAAAACAGTAAGAAATCAACACCAGATATTTTAGGTGGTTCTTCTCTCAATGTGAGAGCATACATCAACGGGTGAGTTGGCTCATCACCAAGAACTCTACTTAAATTTTGAACAAGATGATACCCTCAAGTAGTTCAGTTGCAAATCTCACACCTCACATACAAGTTACAATATCAATTCTCCAAAAAACATGTCTTTTATAAAATGAACAAGTGACTTATTTTCATGATGAGTCTCACTTATATATTAATACAACTCATTAGATTACATAAGATATACATTTTTACATAGGTTTATTCTTCACTCCTTTATAAGAACTGACATCACATCATAAGGCTTACAATGTGCAACTACTCCTTATGTAACCTTTACAAAGACATAAGAGTCATATTCTTTCAAAAATTATTTTATTTTATAACGTGTATATTTAATAATTATATATATCACAACCACGTTAAATTATTAAAGCATTATAAAAAAAATTAAAAATTAAAAACCTTTATAACAGTTTAATAAATTTGCAAGCATATTTATTATTCTTATTATTATTGTAATTGTGACACTAAATGTTAAATTTTATTAGAGATATACATATTTAAAATTAAAATATTATACATGTTATCTTATTATCTAGTATAATGATTCAAATATTAGTTCGAGTTAAATTTAAACTATTTTAAATTGGTACATATTAATAATTAATTGGATCAATTTAAAGTTGAAATATTTTAAATCCATTTTGAGATAGAAATCGTGAAAAACAATCACTTTCAAACATTCTTCCTTATTCTAAAGTTTTTTCAACTATAGAATTGATTTTTGTTACTTCTTTTTCAAACATTTTCACTTGTTTCCAAGCTCTTAGTGTAGGAATGGGAAAAAAATACGGGTTCGGTTATCTGTGATTAATTGCATCGGCGGTTCGGTTTTATCCGTTAAATTTCATTGATGAGTACGATTTTGGGTAAAAACCAAACATGAAGCAACTGGTACGATTTGGGGATGGTTATACTCATAATCGTACCTGCTCGTACTCAAAATTAATTAAAATTATTTAAATAAATTATATATTAATTAGGGTTTTCACTTAATTCTTCGCGCAATATATAAACCAAACTGCTTGGTTTTTTATTTTAGATTTTATGTCTCGCCTCTCTCGCCTTATATGTCATATCTACCGCTCTCTATCTCTATCGCTCTCAACTTTTCCACTCTCAGCTTATCGTCAGCTCGGCTCACAATCCTCGTTCACTTCCACAGTCAGGTTTTCTTCTTCATGATCTAATCAGGTACAATTACATCAGCTTCTTCTTCTGTTCTATGCTTCGTGTTTTCTTTTACAGTTTTACTTAGATTCCTTCTCTTGGTGGCTAATACATAAAATGGCTACTCTATTTTGTGTATGGACCTCCCTGTTATGAGATTTGTGCTAATATGTTTTTTTCACAAAATTTTTGAGCCAATTTAAGTGTTTAATGAAAGCTTTGGAGTTGTTACTTAAGCAATTCTTTTGCGCATTGATTAGTGTTCTTCATTCGATCATTTAGAATATCGACATCATCAGAGAGATGATCAAGGTCTTTGTTTTGCCTGCAATTTATTTCATGTTATAATGAAACACTACTAGAAGATCCAAATATAATAGTGTACCAAAACCAAAGATGCTTCATAAGTAAGGGAATCACTTATTTTTGCTTAAATATGATAGAGCATCATCTTATTTTTGCTTCTCAAGCTGAATATCAGTATTCTCATATGAGTAAATTCGTTGAACATGCCACAACAACATTTTACATAGGACTTATTTTAGTACCATTCAATTTCCAAGTTTTTTTTGTTTTTCAACTAATTTCAACATAAAAACTAGAAAACATAACATGTATGAACCCTAATTTTGTATGGACCTCCCTGTTTTGTGTATTAAAATTAATTTGTACATTATTTAGTGATAATTTGTATTATATAGTATGATAAATTAATAATAAATTTTTTATCATGTCTTGTAGAGTTTGAGATTTGTGAAGAAGACAGAGACTAAACATTATGGTAAGTGAATATATTGAAAAGGTAATGAGAGATAATAAAAAATATATGTATATCTTTTTTATATATGAATTTAAAATTTGAAAGTTATTTTTTCATAATTTTTCACCACAATCCTTTCAAGGAGTAAATGACATTGAATTTAATATGGAAGTAACAAGTGATGGAACTTTAAGTGTCAATCAACATACAAATGCTCTTCTCTTTACATCAACCTCTTCACCTGAAAATACACAAAGTCAACCATCACATGAATGTAGTGAAGAAGAAGATGGGAAGGCTAAATTAAAGTCTGAAGCATGGGTTCATTTTGATAGGAAGAAAATTAATGAGATATGGAAGGCAATATGTAATTATTGTGGAAAACGGTTAGGAGGTGATACAAGGAATGAAAAATCTCACTTGAAAGCACATACAAAAGTTTGTCCATTCAAACGACAAGAAAGATTTATAGGTTAATCATTGTTAAATCCTAACAAGAAGAGGGATAGAATTGAGTTAGGGCATAGTAAAATAATAAGGTAAATTTTTTAAGTTTATTGTTGAAATTTATATAATTCCTATATATGAAATATGTGTTTAGAGATTTGATATATTAAATGATTGTATATAACAATTTTATTGTTGCTATATAATTGTTTGTAGGTTTATATATGTTTCTGCTCCACACAATGTTGTGGTTATTGGTCAGGAATTGATGAGTTGCTTTTTGGATTGGAACATTTATCGTAAGATTTCAATCCTAACTTTAGATAATTATTCTACTAATGACTCAATGCTACCCAATTTGTTAGATTTATTAGATAGAACTTCAATGTTATTGTATAAAGATATTTTTCATATGCGTTGTGTTGCTCACATATTAAACTTAGTAGTGAAAAATAAGTTTAATGTAATTTCTCAATGCATTGTTAAATTTAGAGATAGTGTTTCATATTGGACAGTAACACAAAAGAGGGAGGAAAAATTTTAATTTTTTTTTTAAAATTGCATCTCAAGAGATAAAGTCTTCTTGTAAGAATTTATCTCTTGATTGTCAAACTCGTTGGAACTCTACTCTTAAAGATGCATTATTTTATGAGAAAGTGTTTCCTTGTTTAAAACAATTGGATAAGAATTATAATATTATTCCTGATAAATTGGATTGAAAAATGGCAAGGAAAATTTGTGATAAATTAGAGGTATTTTATAAGGTTATTGAATTGATTTCTGGTTCCAACTATCCCATTATAAACATGTTATTTTCTCATATTTGTGACATCAAATTGACATTATATCATTGGGTTAATGATGAGGATGATTTGATTAAGAGAATGACTAAAAATATGCTTGTAAAATTTGACAAGTATTGGCAAGAAATTAATATTGTCATGGCTATAGGAGTTATTTTGGATCCTAGATTTAAGATGAATTATCTCGAATTCTATTTTCCAAGAATATATGGAGAGAATGTCATTTTTGAAATTTAAAAGTTAAGAAAAAAGTGTTTTGATTTGATAAATATGAACCAAAAGAAACGAATTATAGAAGAAGAGAGTCGACAAATGGAGTTTTCAACACGCTCCAATATGTCTCAAAGTTCAAAAGGTACTAGTGTTCTAAATCCTAGTGGTATAAATGAGTATAAACAATAGAAATTAATGCAAAATAAAACTAGATCTTTAAAATCTGAGTTGGACTCTTATTTAGAAGAGGTTGATGTGGAAATTTCGGATGAAGAGTTTGATATATTATCTTGGTAGAAGTGAAACAAACATAAGTATCCAATAATGCATGAGAGGCTAGAGATATCTTGGCTATTCCGATGACCATAGTTGCTTCAGAATCTGCATTTAGCACAAGTGGTAGATTGGTGAGCAAACATTGTAGTATACTCAAAGAAAACACATTGGAAGCTTTGATGTGTACTCAAGATTGGTTATGGGCTAGTATTCATAAACAAGGTATAAGTCTATTCTATATATTTAATACTTGTACATGTTATATTTTATTAACACTTGTTTTATGTACTATATATTAATTATTTAATTGTGTATTCAAATATTTTATAATTTATTCAAATATGTTAGCTCCTGGTTCATCCGCTTCCACTATTACTATTGCAGAAGATGATGTTGAGGTAAAAAATTAACATTATTAATTAATTAATTTGTTATTTTGGTTTATAAAAGTGATTTTATATGTTTGATTTTTGTAGGATACTCGTGTTGTTGATGAATAAATAAAAGAGAGAAGTTTTGATTTATTGTACTTGATGTTTTATTAAATTTATGTAATTAATTTTCAATATTTGTATGAATTTATAACATTTTATTTATATCTTGTGGTTCTCATTTATATGTATGTAACCTTATCGAGATTTAGAGAAATATATAGTATTAAATGTTAAATTCTATTATCAAATAAATATATTCAAACTCAAAATAACAAATTGAGATAACAAATTCAAGAGCTTTGTCAAGTTGGTAGTTGCTTTAGGCTGGTTGCAGAACCAAAAAGACCCCAATTGCATAGGATTTTTTTAAAAGTTTGAAAAACAGTTTTTTTTCGAGTTTTTTTTAATAACTCTATTGAATCGATATTTGTGGGTAAAAAACTATCCTCAAATCGTAACGGTTTTAGAACGATTTTGGATATAGATTTTATAATTCGATTCGGGGACAATTATATTAAAAACCATCACGCCCGTACCCGTGCACATCCCTAATAGGGTGGGAAAGAATTATCACCTTTAAAATTTTATACTCTACTTGTAATTGACCATTTATTTTATTTTAACTTGTTCTCAAGCTTTTACTCAAGTGGGAGGTCACCTTTAAAATTTTATAAATTGATCATATTTTTTTTATAAAAATAATATATAACCCCTATAAAATTACTTTACTATTATTGGACTGGTTAATTTTTTCATAATTCTTATAATTCAAAGGTACAATTTAAGACTCTTATTTCCTTAAAATTTATAATCAATTTTAAATAATTTTCTACATAATAAATTTAGAATTATGAAGGAAAAAATACAGAAAGAAAAATAAATCAAAATTTTGAAAACAAAAAAATCATTTTTCAAAAAACAAAAAGTAAATAATATAAAAAAGCGTATTCAATTTATAATTTGTGTGATTTTTTTTAAAAAGAAGTATAAATAAATTTTCTAAAACTTTTGTTTTTTCAAAAATTTCAATTTTTTTAGACTTATGCTTAAATATTTATGATTTTTTTCATTTCAAATCTAAATTATTATTTTTTCCCTTTATGTATTTTTAAAAACTAATTTTAAAAAATTAATTTATTATTTAATTTTTAAATTTTAAATTTTAAGTTAGTAGATAGTGTAATGTTGATAAATTACATGTAATCAAGACCAAATAAATTGATATTAAATTCAAGAATTTTACAACATTATTATTATAAATAAAAATGGATATGTAGTTATTTTAATCTTATAATCACTTGATTTATACATTTTAATTTCGTAAATTTTTAGTTGAGTTTCATTAGTGATGTAATTTAAAAATATAATCAATTAAGTAAAAAAATTTAAAAAGAAAAAAACCAATAATGCTCTTTATTTCTATCTCTTCCTTTTTCGGTCCCTTTTCTCATTATTATTTTATTAATAAAAATAAAAAATAAAGAAAAATTATGATAGAGAAAATGAGTAAGAGAAAAAAGAGAATAGAGAAGATAGAAGAAAGAAAGAGAAAAAGAGATTGTGTTTTTTGTTCTTTTTTAATATTTTGTTATTAATAAAATATATAATATATTAATTTTAATTTTTTTTAACTTAATTAATTATAATTTTAAATTACAACACTAATAAAACTCACCTAAAAAATTATAATAATAAAATGTGTAAATCAAATAATTACATTATCTAATATTCCATAAAAATACTGAGGTTCAGAGAGTATAAAAAGGTTCGAGAATAATAGTACCATCGACCTTCTTAATCTTATTTTTCAACGATCTTAGATACAACATATATGCTTGACAATGACATCAATTGGATTATTTTTAGGCAAAACATCTTGTTTGTATCGCGACTAGCTTAGTAGAAAGTACAAGGTATCTCAAGATATTCACGTAGAACTTAAGTAGTTTCGTCGTTGATGCTCAAACTAGTTCTTGACTAATATGACAGTCATATCTTGACACGTGTTTATTTCGTTCTCCCAACTCTTGAACTCAGAACCTAACCCTTAAATAGGCCTTGAGAAACAAGCTGGTACCATCTAGACTAGTAGTCCAAGTCCAGATGTTACGAAACTTTGTCCTAATAAGGTCCTTATGGGCTAGGGATCGGGTTCGAGAGTTGTAGAAGGAAAAAAGAATGCGTACTCTAGCCACAAACATAGGTTTCCCAAATGCTTAGGGGCCCACACAGATATCCAAACCTTGTACGATGGTTATCCCATTGTGAACATAGATCAGTGTGAAGCATCAACCTTAGAACTCTGAACCCCACGTGGATATTCTAAGATTGGAAAACTCCGGTTGAAACACACCCTTACCCAATGTCTTAAAGTAATCACGTTGTGTAACATCAATCATTGGATTGTTGTCCTTTGATGCTTTGTTTTTCATCTCTTAAGGAATCATGGATCAAAGTTTATCTATATTAACAATTGGGCAGAACTTGTTCATGAGCTTGTGAAAATACCTCATATCGACCTCTCCAAAGTAACTAGGACAGTACTTGTCGAATAGGATACAATAATGATGCATACCTCAAGAGTTACCACGAATGCTTGAGTGCTGCTTGTTTTACCGACTCAATCATGTATGGAACTCACATGTCTACGCTTCTTCCTATTCTTCTTAAAACAAGTTGTCATATTTGCATCGCAAGGGAGCTAGGAGTTGTGTGTTGGGGTTTCCGTAAGGCAACTGAGTGAAGAAGAAGATGACCACAAGAAACATACGTGATATTTTTTTCAATATCTTTTTTCTATATGATTAACATTTTTTAAACGTCATTGATAGAAATGCGACCGAATAACACTTCTAATTTTTTTAATAATTTAATGATACGTTTTGAACAAAGCTTAATTTAATGAGACATTTGTAACAAATCAACTAATTTACCCTACCAATACTATTTATCTGTTAGTTATTTGTGTTGTTATGTTACACTAGTAGTTTTTTATTTATTTATTTTAATCTGGATAATAGATAAAATCATACTGAATAAGCATAAACTACAGTACGAAGTTCACTAGTCCAACTCAAAGATGTCCAAAGAAACCAACATCAAAATTCACATGCTCATCAGGAAAAATAACAATCTCAGAGGGTTGCACTGTCAGCTTAAGCAAAGGGGAAACGGTAAGAAATCTAAATATCAACTACAGCCACAGGAATTTCTGTTGGAACAAACAAGGACCGACTGGTGTAGTCCTCCTCCTCCTTAGGTGGATGGATGGTAACCAGATCGGGTAGACGTGTTGTAGGACCTTGTTTACCCTCAGGATCCCAATCAAGCATGATCTTGACCTTGATACCAAGAACACCCTGCATGTTGCAGCATTGGGAATATTAGTTCATTTAGTTGAACATCTTATGTGAGGTTTGGCCAGTGGACTCAAGCTGACCTTTCTCCAATATTGAACTAAAATCATGGTAAACTAACCTGTCTGAGAAGCACATGTCTCACAGCAGAATCAATATACTCATTCACAGGTTGGCCAGATGATATCATGTATCCATCTTTGAACTTCATTGATTTGGCACGCTGAGCCCTGAGCTTACCACTGATGATAACCTGCAAAGATTGAAACAAGATATATCATCTTTCACTGCAGACAAAAACTGTTGCTTCATGCTCAATTTTTAAGACTAAAATAATAATGTGTGTGGGGGTTGATGGTACTGCCACAATAATGCATTAATTGTCTATTTTATCCTTGTTATAATTAAATTTTTGTGCTACTATTATTGGATAAAGTTGTAACTAATAAACATCGTATGAATATGTATGATTGTGTACCTCACATCCTTTTGCTCCACTCTCCATGACAAACCTAAGGACACCATAGCAAGCTCTGGGTACAAAAGATTAAAAAAGGATTAAGTACCCTAAGTCACTTGGTTTGTGTTAAATTGGCACTTAATCACTCTACTTTCACAAGAGATTTAAGTCACTCTTTCAGTAAAAATAGGACATGTTAGTCACCTTTTGAAGGATACAGTATTATTTTATTAATAAAAATTAAGACAGAATAATAAAGTATATTTAATGGGAAAAAAGTTGTCATTTTAAAGTTTCTTCTCCTTTATAGCCTTTCCTTTTTTCTGATTTAGTTTTGAAGCCATTGTTTTAACTATAAAGCTGGAAAAAAAATAAAGAAAATGTAGCTGAAAAATGCTGATATTTTCAGTTTTATAACTGGAAATGGCTTCAAAACTGAAACAAAAATGGAGGAAAGGGTGTGTAGGAAGGAAACTTTAAAATGACAATTTTATCCTAGTTAAATGTAATTTATTATTCTCTCAGAAATTTTCATTAATAAAATAGTGTCCATTATGAAAACAAAATGACTAAATTGTCCACTAGACACAAGCAAAGTGGCTTCGAGAGCGATCCACACATTAAAAAAATGGTTATTAGATCTGAAACAATACCAAAGCCTAGAATAATAACAACTCAATAGGTAAAATGAAAAGGGCAGTAAAAATATGAAGCTATCTTTTGGGTCAATGACATAAGAAGCATCTACAATGAATTAGTTCAATTACCAAAATATAACTGGATTAAGTAAAGATTGAACTTGACCATGCAACTAATCTACATACCAAAGAATAGCTTGTATTCAGCCATTTTTACAACGCCTTAAATGTTTTACTTTGTTCACACTGAGCCACACCAACTTATTCTTTATTATCAATTTGTTTGTATATTTTGTAATGAGAGAACAGAAGCATGTCAACTTCGAACCAATTGATTCTATAAATTTCGGATGATTATGGAAAATCAATGATATCATAAAATATAGGAGTTCCAGACCACAGAGAACTAACTGAAAAGTTCCAAAGATAATATAAGCATTCTTGGAGATCCTCATAACCACAAGTGTTGAGTAAAAGGAGTCTTATGAATGCTGCTAATACACATAAATATAATTTTCCTTTAAAAGGATTCAGCAAGATGTAATTCAGCCTAGTGACAAGTTTCAGATAAGCAATTGAGAAATAAGACATTAAAAGCATAAATACATTGGTCTAACTTGAAAAAATTTGCAGTCTAGCTTTCTTAACTTCAGATACCAAGGCTAAAATATTCTCTCTTTTTAATACCTACTATATATACACTTGTGATTATCTTAGGTCTACAATAAGAAAGTGAAGCATACAAGGAAATAATGGTCCTGATGCAATACATGAGACAACTAATGTGTTACGTCATTAAAGATGATATGATGTCTGAGAATTATGTGGTGCTACACTAGCTAACAATTAAAAGAAAAAAAGGGAAAAAAATCCGATTCACATTAACACTGGCCATTGCTCTCTTAATCCTGTCACTTACCTAATGGTAAAAGGACAAAATAACCAATGCTCAAAAGAAGTTCATATTGCATTGCTCCTAAACTCCAAGAATTATATAGTACGTATCACTTAAAAGGTCCTTAAACACTTGTTGTAAGCATTGTCAATGTATAATCAATCAATGTATCTCAAGGGTAATGGTTAATATACTTTATATAATACTTCGACTAACAAGTAACTTCCAGTAGACAATGCAATAATTACATTACACAATTTAAAGATAAAGCAGAAAGCCTATATAGTATATTTACAGGCATACCTCCTGACAGCAAGCCCTCCAAGAAGTTTATAACGCAAAGACTCAGCTTGTGCAATGGCACAGAGTCCACGGTTGTTGACCTTCTCTGCATAAAGCTCGACACTGTTCTCAGGAAACTTAAAACGTTTCTGAACAACAGATGTCAGCTCCCTAATTCTTCTTCCTTTCTCACCTGGTAGTTTTTAAATATCATCATTAGAAAACACTATGAATATATTCAATGTTAACAAGTATTATCAATTATAAATACTCTCGTACAGTATCCATCAGTAAAATCTTAATTGTGCCTTGAGTAAAAAAGTTAAGTTCCCTAGAAGTAGACAGTGTAATTCATCAAGCAACAGAATAGTAATAGTTTAGTTTTATGAAACTATAGTCGGCAAAATAATTCATCAATTAATTCCCCAGATGTTGTATTCATCCATTTTCAACACTATTAGTGGAATAAACACACACAAACAGGCTCAAGCAAAAGAAGCTAAGAAGGTTCATGTTATAACAAACATTACCATCAAGTAAACTAGCTTCAATGGTCGTGCAAAATGGTTCAATTTTTTTTTTTTACCAAACTGAAAGAACATGAAAAATTGTTCATTGCACTGAGAAAATTGTAAAACTAGCTCCATAGAATAGATAATGCATTACGCTGTTTTCCCTATTTTTTGGCAGGCAACATAAATCCACCAATCTTCAATCAGGATCAAGATTTTCCTACTATTTCCGTTTATTTTTTTTCAATCTCCACAATTTACGGCCTCCGAAACAGCTACGTATATGTCAATTCTATATAATCCAACAATTTAAAGGAAAAAACAAACATATAAAACAAGCAGCATACAGAAAAATAATACACAAGCATAGGTCTAATTACTCTTTAAAATTGAAATGGTCGTTTTGAAGAAAGAGCAAGGCATGGGGCACAGCAAATTTTCCACTCGCTCTACAAAACATTCGCTGCAACCAAACTGAGATTCCGAAAGACAACTTACCAAGAACATTCTGTGTGCGAGTGGCCCTGATGATGATCTCGGTTCGCATTGGCGTAACCCTAACTTCAACACCAGAGTATCCATCTTCGGCAAGCTCTCGAGTCAAAACCTCATTAAGCTCAGCGAAGAATACTCCGTCGGCGACGAACTGCAGAATATAAAAATAAAAGATAGACTCACAATTTTGTTTAATATAATATCAAAATAAAGATAGACTCATAAGGTATTTCGTTCCTAACCTTTCTCTTTTTGCTCATTTGAGCAGCCATGGTGGCACAGATCGATTGGACTCGTAGAAGCTATACTCTGGTGATTTTCGCGGTTTGGTTTATGTGGAACCCTATAAAGAATGATTGATATCACATGGAGATGATCTAACGGCTTTGTACGTTGACTCTAAGACTTATGACGGTTGTGATTAAAAACCTACTTCACGTGCTTCCAAGGTGGGCGAGTGAAAAACGTGTCAAAAAATTAGAGAAAGGTTTTTTTTATTATTATTATTTATTTTTATGATATAAATTGTAAAGTACTTCAATTATTTATAAATGAATTTATTTATTCTAAAATAAAGTATTTTAATATAAAAATATATTTTAATTTAAAGATTAAATTTATAATTTTAAATAATTATGATATTAAAATATTTATTTTTATAATTATCTTATTAAATATATTTATTTTATAATAATAAAATATTAATAAAAACTAAACCACTAAAATTATCCATTTTATATTCAAATATAACCATTGCTACAAAAAAGTTAGGAGCCTGCCAACATACTTTTGGGATCCTTAATCATATATAAATTAAGTTTTACTTTTTTAATAAATTAAATGATTAAAAATTAGTTCTTCAGATTAAAAATTATATTATTTAATTTATTAACTTTAAAAAAATGACCAATTAAATATAAATTATAAAATGTGATTAAAATACGAGTTTTTAGTAAGAATAAGAATGAAATTTAATATGGAATAATTTTAAAAAATAAATAATAATAAAATCTAAACAAAAGGTTATTTAAATATATTTTCTAATTTTTTTAAAAATAAAATAATATCAATTAATAAATATTAAAAAACATATATTTTGTGAATTTTTTTATATTATCTTTGGCTTTACTATTATTAAAAACTCATATTTTAATCACTTATATCAAAATT
The DNA here is from genome assembly GCA_037013495.1 of Hippophae tibetana. Classification (NCBI taxonomy): domain Eukaryota; kingdom Viridiplantae; phylum Streptophyta; class Magnoliopsida; order Rosales; family Elaeagnaceae; genus Hippophae; species Hippophae tibetana. Next base: position 122,820,766 of record CM072801.1, read on the forward strand.
ATAATATTTTAATAGAAAATAATTAAATAATATAATTTATTATTTTTAAAAATTAAGAGATTAAATGACATCATTTATAATCTAATGAACTAAATGATATATATGATTTCTATGAAATTTTTTTATATAAAATAAAAAACAATTGTGTGACAACTGATCAATTAAATTATGATATATGAATCATTGTATGTAATACCCTATTCTTTACATAAAAATAAAATTATTAAGGATAATATATTTTAAGTGTAATTATAATTTTTTCCTCAAGATTATTTTAATATTATATCTTATTTATTTAACTCATTATTTTTAGTATGAGATATCACTCTATTTTTAATAAGATACATGTTATTATGACTAATAAAATAAAATAAAAGGAATTGATATTTATGAGAAATAAGTTGGCTCTTCTTTAGTATTATTGCAAGTTTATCTTCCATGAAATAAACTGAAAACAAATGAAAGAAACATAACAAAAAAGAAAGAGCAGAGAAAAATAATGTAAAAAATAATTGAAAAAAGATAAAGATTTTAAGTTAAAACATAATTATGTAATTATTTTTACCTAAATTTTAAACTAAAACTGAGAAACATTCATAAGGAACCCGAGGACATGTTTCGTTTGAAATATATGGATGTCTATTTAAGCAAAATTTTATGATTTCTTATTTTTTTGATTTTATAAGATAAATTTATACATGTTTAACAAAACATATGTCTAGAAAAAATTATACTAAAAGTCATGTTTTGAACCAATCAATATTTTGGTGATTTAAAATGGTTATACAGATTTTAATTACGTGTATTATATCTTGTTTTAAAGCTTGAAATTTTTAGTTTGTATATCTTTTCATAGAATTATATTTAGACATTTTTATAATAAATAATGTCAACTTATGTGAAGATATGTAAGAATTGTTCTAAAATTATTAATAGTGAGATGACACAAATTAAAAGTTTAAATTTTAAAACTGCTTTGATCATACATAATGGGCATATGTTACCTTTTTAAAAAACTTGAAATTTCTAAAATTTTAAGTGTTTTGATATGTTTCAATTTAAACATTGTCACTTATAGATGTGTTTTTTAATGAATAAATTCTTTTTGGTGATTTCAAAAGATGTTTCATCCAAGTTCATGTCCAAGATATTAAATTCTAATAATGTATTTCAATGATATTTTAAAATAATTTTGAACCTATTTACTTATAAGTTTACCGGATTTAATAACATATATTTTGATTTGGGATAGGAGCGTAAAAATATTGAATTAAAAGTAATACGTTGATTTCAACCTAAATATTAAAAAAGGATATTAAGTTATACGTTAACAACCTATTTTTTTTAACATTTTAATAATATTATTTAGTTTTAGATTAATCAAACTAGATATAGTATTATTTTTTTAACGCAAGTATGTTCATATAAAACAGGTTAATCCAAAAGACGTTGTTAATGCAACTAGAGCAACATGAGTGTTCAACATTTAAAAAACTATCTCATATGGGTTTATATTATTAGTTAACTATTTAGTTTTAACAACCAATTACACTTAGTAAAATTTCATGTATATGTATATTAATAAAAAAAATTATTTATCATAGAGAATCCTATTGTATTTAACAAAAATGGATCTAAAATTTAATAACAATAAAAATATTATTATGTAAATTATTCAATTAATTTTATTGTTGACCATTCAGTAACAAAAATATATGTTTATTTTTCTATCATATTAAAAAATATTTATTTATTTACGTTATATGAAAAATTAAAATATATTTTTAAGAAGTTAAAAATAAAATTCAATCTATGGAGACATCTATTCAATTAAACCAAATAATAATAAATAATTTAATTAATTGAAGTTTAAAAACAAATAAAATTTTATTAGGTGATACAGACTTTTAAAAAAAATTGCATTAAAGTTTTTCTTTATTAAATAAATGAAGATGAAATTTAAACATAAATGATTGATGGTTAAGAATCATATAATCTTCAAATCTCAAAAATAATGAAGTTAAACTTAAGGTAAATAAATACAAAGAAAATAATATAACTATTAAAGTATTTCGTTTGGCCACTATAATTAAAGAAAGAATCAATATTGTAATATTTAATTTACAACTTAAATGTAATTAAAAATATTGAATATTACCTTAATATCTCTATGTTCACAAAAGTTTAAATTATATCATTTAATTATTATTATCTATGTCAAATTGAATATATTATTAAAATAATAATTTTTTAAAATAATTATTACTTAAAAATATTATTTAATTTTATAAAAATTTAAAAATAAAAAAAATTTGATAATTTTTTCCATATTATTTATAAAATATCACCTAAGTATTAGTATATGGTAGTGAAATCATATTGTTGATCCACCGTATCAATACTTGATACTGAACATTACATAATCAAAATTGAAAAAAGGTTTTAGGGTGTAGGGTTTTTGGGGTTTAAGATTTGTGATTTTGAATTTAAGATTCGAGGTTAAGGTTTTAGGATTTATAGTTTTGGGTTTTGGGTTTTGGGTTTTGAATTTTAAGTTTTAGAGTTTTGAATTTTGAATTTTAGGTTTTAGGATTTTGGATTTTAAGGTTTAGAGTTTGGAGTTTGAAGTTTACGGGTTAAGGATTTAAGGATTTAAGATTTGAGAATAAAATTAGAATAAATTATTTTTATATTATGGGTATGGAAATAGAAGAGCATCAACTCATGCAGATTCAGATAATTTGGATTGGTTTAAATTAACATAACTTAAGTCAACCAAATCCTAACCTTTCAAATTTAATTTGTGTGATGCACTATAAATTTGTGTGATGAACTGTCGACCATAACTTAAAGAAAAAAAACTGAGTTGGTCCAACCTAATTCAAATTGGAACAAACGTTTATTTTTATTTATTAATTGGTCTTTTTTAGCTTATTTAATCCGATGTTAATTTAAAATATTGTAATTTTCTTAGAATATTTAATCTAATTAAAATAATAATTTTTTTGAACAAAGTTCAATACATTATAACAACATTAAACTTACAAATAACAATTTTATTAAAAGTTTTTACAAACTTAAAAAGTAAATAGTTTTAAAGCCATAAATATATTATAAAATAACTCATAGAACCACTACCTAAAAATAAATTAAATTAATATTTTAGATTTAAACATCATATAATTGTTATTAATGATAACATGGTATATTTTAAAAATAACTAAGAAGAATAAAATTATAAGCTAATTTGATAGATCTACAAACAAATCAATGAACTCGTTATAAGTACTTTATATGAAATAATTCACGAATTTAAAAGAAAATGTGATAAATCTTATTCTTAAATAAAATTCATAAATGTTCATATAACTAGTCAAGTTTGTGTTGATAAAATATTGTATAATTTTTCTTAATAATTGAATAATCAATATATGATTAAAAATTACAATAAATAATAAGAGATACTTTTTCATAACATGAATTAACAAACTCGTCATATAAGAAATAATAGTAATAGTATATAAAAATAATTATAAATTTTTCTTATTGTCGTGGTAGCCCTAACCCAATCCTAATCTAGCCTTAATTTTTTTTATGTTATTTGGGTTGGTCTAAATTGGATTTGATTCGTATTCGGTTTGGACAATTGAGCTATAGCATAAATTTCTAACCCTGAAATGGAATAACAATTCTATTAGGAGATGGTGAAATAATTATTCCATGTATTTTAGAAATTATTTCCATTTAATTTCTAATTTATAACATAATCAAATAAAAAAATATGTGAAAATAATTTCATTTTTAATCTCATTCATATTAATCAAACATCACCTAAATGAATAAAATTAACAGAATATTCTACGTCGAATGTCTATGGGGTAGGGTATCAAATGGTATCTTACCTTTGGAAAAAGTATACAAAAATATTATATTTATTAGAGGATATATCATGAGTATATTTCTTTTAGAAAATGATACAATTTAGTCTAAAATGACTATTTGTAAAAATAAAAATCCACGAATGTTCCTAACATTTAGCATATGTTAACTTATGCCTCTTATAAGTTAACGTCGCTAACTTTATATCTAATGATATATATTTTTCTTTCTATAACTCTCATACCAAATTTCTTATGTTTACAAATTATAATTCTGAAGCTAGTTGTTATTGATTGCATATTATTATTTTAACTTTTAAATCTCTTATTAAAACATTTTTTTAGTTTTGTATTTTCCTTATGTTTATTCTTATAAAGACTTGTGTTTAGTTTCTTTATTTTCATTTTCTTATTTATTAATTTTATAAATGTTATAAATAAATATTTAATCATTCAAGATTCTTAATTGTCTTAAGATTATAACTAACACACTCGAATTTATTGGGTCTATCACGATCCTTTCTTCTATTATTCGTTGTCTTTTGTTACACCTGACATATCTCAGCTTGCACAAATCTTAATACCTTCCTGGTAATGGTGAAGCCTTTGCATTCGTGTATACTATGTTGTCCAAATTAGACTTGCTAAAAAATTGAAAAAGAGTGCATGCACTTTATTTTATTCATAATATTAATTACTATTACAATTCTTAAAGCCAACTAAAAATCTTGAAACCGCTCATATTACTCTTTTTAAAACTATGTCAAACTAATAACAATATGGGTTCCTTTTATAGGGCAAGGAATCCTCATTTTCAATAATGAAACATCATTTGAATTTTGAATTTAAACATTTCATTTTCTTGATATGACATGTCGATTGAAGATGTGGGTTCTATATATTTATTCATCTTTGCTATTTTCTACCAACAATCATTTTGATAGCGTAAACGATAATGCATCTTTGTCTTCTCGATCTCTAATGCATTTGTGATACTTAGTGGTTTTTCTTGGCTTAAAAAACACATTTTTTGTTTCTTAACAAATTTTATGGTTATTAATATTAAAATTTGCCTCAAAATTATTTATTTTTTCACTATTTCATTAGTGAGAGCCATATTATTATGGAAAGTTATTATGACTTTACTAGTTGAATAATTTATTTTTATTTCATAAGAATTATCATTTTTTTTAAATTCATGATAAAACATTTGTTCTCTTAGTATATAGAGTTTTTTTTATTGAATTTGTTTTCTAGAAGTGCCTTTAGTTTTTTAACTTCTTTATTAGTTTTGGAAATCCTTAATTTGATAAAATGATATGGGCTAGCACAACCTTTTTCATTCCAGTTCATAAGTGAAATGAAAAATATGAGATAGACAAGCTTGTCACATGCTCTTATTTCTTTCGTGAAGTTCTTGATAGTCTTCTTGAAATTTTTAGAAAAAATAATTTATTTCACTTAAATTAATTCATGGATATAGATTCTCGATTAAACCTGCATGGAAAATTTTATAAACAAAAATTAGATCAGCTTTTTCAAGAATATTAAATCTACTGCATGTAGGAAATTCTTTTTCTTTAATGTAAAATTTTATATATTCGATATGTTCTTGGGTAGATTTTTTGGCTAAATTATAGAGAATTAACCATTATTTTTACGTAAATTCATGTACTGGTATTTTTCATCTTCAATGATCAATGTATTCTTGGAGATATTTTCTTGAATAATAAATTTTATATATTCGATATGTTCTTGGGTAGATTTTTTGGCTAAATTATAGAGACTTAACCACTATTTTTACGTAAATTCATGTACTGGTATTTTTCATCTTCAATGATCAATGTATTCCTGGAGATATTTTCTTGAATAATACTAGTGGTCGTACTATCTTTGCTATTTTTATGAGAGGTACTTCTTTGAATAGTATCAATAACCTTACTATCTTTCCTAGGGTCTTTAACCTACTTGGTAGTGATGGTTGTTATTACAATGTTATAAAGTAATTTTTAACTATATCTTATAGAGTTATTAGTTTTGATACTCTGTAGTTGGTATAACTGTCTTCAAATTTTATTCTATTAGTAAAAGTTTTGTAAGTTATTCTATTAAATCCGGTAATAGCTTTGCTTGTTTTAAACTAATTGTTATAAATTCTTAGTTTTGGACCATTATAGACCATATAAATCTTTTTATGGTTCTCTTTTTTTGCTTTTTCAGCTCAATTGAACTTTTCCTCTTTCTTTTCAAATATGTTACTCTCTTCTGTACTATAAGGTTTTTCCTTCTCATTTGCAATTCTTTCTTCAAAAGTTTTACCTTCCTTAGAATGAATCTTTGATGGATGATTCCTCTTTAGAATTTTTGGACTCTAATGGTCGTTTTGAACTATTAAGTTATTCCTTTTTAATTCATGTCTCTAAAAAAGACTTCTCTAGGTATAAAACTTTGTGTTGTTTATAAACGATTCTTATCTCCTGTTCCTTTATCTTTTATCTTGATATCAAGATGTTCAATTTCTGCAAGAACAAAAATAGTTAAAAATGCTAATTTTCTTATAAGGGCATCTGCTAAACTATTCTTGTTTTTGGAAGATTTTAGACATCAAAATTATAGTGGTTAAATTATTATTGTCATTTGACTAATCTTTCTTATTTATAATCACCTATAATATTAGTTTTTAAAAATAACCAAAATTCTTATTATCAATTATGACAATAAATCTAGAACTTATTACATATATTGCAAATTTTTAAATAACTTTTTTGACAGTTGAGTATTCTTTTTCATTATTGTGATAAATTTAATTTTAGATCATTGAAAGATCCTGATGTATATCTACAAGAATATTCATCTTTCTCATTTACTTTTACTTTAAAATTGCTTTCATAATATTCACGTAAAACATATATTTCAATCATCATTTTATTATTTGAACTTTGATGGTATAAAATTTATAAATTTTTTATCTGTGTTTTTATCTTATTTATGTACAAAGTATCTTGTTTCGTCTATTTCCAAACATGATATTTTTTCAATTTGTTTTTAAAGGTTTTCGTATTTCTGTAAGTTTCTTGATGTATGCTTGAATATACGTTAAACATCTTAAGAATCTTTATAATTGATTTTTGTTTTTAATTCACTAGGAAATCATTAAATGTTATTTAGTATATGGAGCCATAGATTATGTTTTTCATATTCAATTTCTAACATTAAATACTTAATATTTGCTAAGTAATTATTACATTCTTCTTAGGAAATAAAATACCTTATTTCCTATATTCTTGTAGAATACTAATAATATCTAAATAATGTTTGTTTAATTCATTACTAACAATCAAAATATCATCTATTTAAACACATAAAATATTTTGTAATTTCTTAAAGATGTTGTTCATATGCATTTGAAAGATACATGAAGCTTGTTTTAATCTGAATGGTACAATAGTACATTAGAATTGTACTTGAGGGCAACTAAACGCGGTTAGTTTTTGAGATTCATCATCCAATCCTATGTGCCAAAATCCACTTTTGTATTCTTCCCTTTTATTATTTATAATAATTCTTTTTTTTAGAATAAAATGTCCTTCATTAATGGTTTCTTTATTTAATGCTTTAAAGTTTATTATCATTCTCTTTTTTTATCTTCTTTTTCGACTAAGAATGTTAGACTAGAGTGAGGTGAATCACTTGGTATTATGATTTTTAGTTCCAAAAGTTCTTGAATTTGTTTTTCAAATTTAATATTGTTTTCTGAAATATAAATCATAGGTTTTACTCTAGTGACTTTGTTAGGGTCTCTTAGTTTTATCTTAATAGTTGTTTTAGATTTATGTACATTTGAATCTAAAGAATTTTCTTAGCTTATTGTTTTTAATACTTTTTTGATACCTGTAAAAACTTTGTCTTCCTGTATTTCATTAAGAAAAAAGTTTTATTTCTCTTCTATATTTAATAAAAAAATTTCTAAATAAAGTTTTTGTTACCGTTTTGTAATTATCTGACATCGTTTTTGCTTTTTATGTTGTTGTATAAAAGTTGTGTTTAATACAGTCAAAACTTTTCTTATTTTTTGACAAGTAAATAGTTTCACCATCTAGTGTTGTTAGACTTATTTTGTCTAAATATTATGTAAATAGTTTATATAAGTTTAGAAAATTATTTTCTATCATTTTTGCTTTTTATGTTGTTGTATAAAAGTTGTGTTTAATACAGTCAAAACTTTTCTTATAGTAAATAGTTTCACCATCTAGTGTTATTAGACTTATTTTGTCTAAATATCATGTAAATAGTTTATATAAATTTAGAAAATTATTTTTTATTAATAAATAATTCATATTTCTTATTAAGATTTATTGTAATATTGTTAGCAATTCTTAATTGTAAATCCAATACCTGCATTTATTTTTCCCTGATGGGTAATAATTTTTATTCTATGATAACTTATACTTTTTTATTCTAAAATATATTTTTCTGTAAAGTTCTTTATTATACCTCATTTTATATTTTTGAAAATTCTGCTTTCTAAATTTATATTTATAGAATATTTTGTATTTTTTTTATTTTTGCTTATAAGATTTTATGTTACATTCATATTTTTTTGACATTCTAAAATCTTTTGTATCACAACAGATTTTATCAATTCATCTTATTTATTTATATTCATATCTCTCTTGACATTTAATGATAATCGTCCAATTTTAAGATTTTTTATTCTTCCTCTTACAATGTCTTGTATAGTTTTCTTTTTTCTTTTGATCCATTGTTATGTTATAGTTTAATATAATATTTCAAATAATTGCTTTAAAAATATTTTCTTATGAGTTTTTTTATATAGAAGGTGATAACTTATGATAATATATTTCAAATGTTCATAAATAAAGGCGTCTATATAACACATGTTATATATTTGTTAAATGTCATAGGCTTTCTCAATTTTATTTTTACTAGATTCACTGATATGTTTACATTTATCTTCTCCAATAAATTTCTTGTATATTTAATTTATTATAGTCTCTAGGTATTCTTTGCCTGTGGAAGCATTCATTTGTATCTGTAAATGTTGTTGCTCTATTAAATTTGTAAACCAAATTTAAATTGTTTGTCATTTTATGAGCTACTAAAACTCTACACGTTGAAGTGTTTGATTGTTTGGTTGGAGAAGTTTGTTTGATTACACTCATACTATTAGATCATTCATTTAAAACTTTTTTTTTCTATCCCTCATATAATCTAAATCTAAAATATTATATCTGTAATTTTCATGAAGTTTGAATTATGGTATTTTCCTATTTTATCTTCTCTATGTGGGTTAAATGTTTCTTCTTGGTAATAAACCGATAATATAACCGAATTTATATGATTTTTTGGAATTATATTTTCTAATTTAGAATTATTTTTACTGATTATTGTCATATTATCATAACGTCTTCTTAGTTCTTCATCTATTAGGGTTAACAAGTTAACTAATTTTTTAATATTTCTATTCCTAGGTTCCATAAACTATATTCCTAATTCTTTTCTATATTCCATTAAATTATGGTTATATATTTTTCTTTATATTTGAAGTTTTTATCATTTTTTCTTTTCTCATTCCTAAGTATCAATACATCTAATCCCCTAGGTTATTCTTCTTATACAAATTGATTGGCCTTACAACTTATAGTTTTATTATTTATATGTATATTATTTACATCCATTTTTAATTCTATAATTTTTTTATGTATGTTTTGTTGTAGTTTTTTATTATAACCATATTCTTTTATTTCTTTTAGTAGTTCTTTTTGTGTCTCATTTATATCTTGTAAAAACTTGATGTTTGATTCTTATGTTATAGCTATTTCTTATGTTAAAAGAATTAGAACTTTCATTATTGTTATTTAGTTTTTTGATATGCTTGTTAGATTTTTATTAAGATCTAAATCTATATTTTGTAATTTATTTTTAAATATTTTTTTTTTGTTATATTATTTTTTTTACTAGTATTAGAGAATTTTTTTACATCTAAAATCTATTTGTATTTTTGGTTTTATTATTTGTCTAATTTCTTAAAAAGTTATATCTATTTCTATGAATTCATTTTGTTGATATATTAAACTATTATAATTATTTGTTAATTAATATCGTACTATATAATGTATTGAAAATTGATGATTTTTTTCTTTCATTAAATCTACTTTTACAAATTCATTGATTAAACCTAATAATTAGTTTAAGTTCTTATGATTAGTATTAATTACAAACTTAAGATATACTGTGAATTTTAATTTTTATTAACTTAGGTTTCTATATATCAATCTTAGTAAAACATATTTTTTATTTATTATCTAGCAATTGTATTATCAATTTATTATCTAAAATATGTTTTTATTAATATTTGAATTATTTCTATATTAACGTACTCAATTTATTTTTCTCATTTTAAGAGATTTTTGATAGTTTATTTTTTTTAATTAATGGTATATTATATATTCCTTTTACATCTATAATATTAATAACTATTTCTTTATTAATTATTCTATAAGAAACTATTTTTTTCTTTAAAAACATTTTTCTTATTCTTAAGAACTACGAATCTTTGAATTTATCTCATATCTTAAAATTTAATCTTACTTTTGTATTTTATTTTTATTTTTTTACTAATTATTATTTCTTGTTAGAAACATATTGAAATGTATCGTGTTTATATTTACATCATTTTTGGGGTTTTTTTTTTGTTTTGTTATTTTTATAAAAAATATTATTTAATTTCGTTAATTTTAATTTTCGTTAAATATGAGATATTTGTGATATTTTAATATTTATGATATTAAGATATTTTTTAAAAGATAACACTAATATACCTCTTATTAAAGTAAGTTAGTATATTTTTATATACTTTTTAGTATTAATTTATTACTCTCAGTAAGATTAAGGTATCATATAAAACTTTTTAAGGATTATAACGTGGTGTTTTTTTTTTTCAAAAGAAAATCTTCCATATTTGTTTTTGTCAAAACTCAAACGTTGACTTAAGATCACTCCCGTGATCCACCGTTCGTGTATGGCACAGATCTGACCTTCATCTCTGTTACATCGCGATCTTTTTGCCTTGCTCTTTCTATTCCTTCTTCCTTCCTCCTCTCTCGCAAATATCTGAAGCTGGGAATTGCAATTTCAGAGACGATTTCAATTCTGACATGAATTAGCTTCCTTAACACAAGAACAATAAAACCCAGAATCTAATTTTTACAAAAAATGGCGGAAACCCCACCATCTTCGTCTGCAATATCCCTTCAGTCCACAAACCCCAACAACATGGACCCACCAGCGACAAAGCCAGGAACTGTATCAACCAGCAATACCAGTTCCAACAATGCAATGATTCTTCAAAACCCATCAAACTCTTCCACAAACCCACTAATTCCATCATCTTCAAACCTCTCACAATCCCCTCAAATATCTTCCCCTCCACTCCCTTCTCTTTCCAATATTTCACTTCCTCAATCTCAACAGAAACTTAATCCCAATGTTGGATTAGATTACCCACTGAAACCCCAGCAGCAACAATCTTCACAGTTGGTTCAGCAATCTCAGAATGTTAATCTTCTGTCAAATTATCAACTTCAACAAAGCCTGCAAAGGTCTCCATCTATGAATAGGTTGAATCAAATTCAACAACATCAACAGAGTCAGCAGCAGCAGTTTGGTGTCATGAGGCAACAAGCTGGCTTATATGGGCAGATGAATTTTGGTGGATCTGCAGCAAGTCATCAGCAGAATCAACAACAACAGCAACAAAATAATCAGCAGCAGCAAATGGGTAGTGCTGGGACTATGTCAAGGTCGGCTTTGCTTGGTCAGAGTGGTCAGTTGCCAATTTTGTCAGGAACTGCAGGGGCACAATTTAATTTACAGCCCCAGTTGATGGCATCGGTATAAAACTCACTAAGTCTTCTTTATCTATTGATGTTATGTTTGGGCCCTTTGTTATTGTGTAATTACCATCCATACATGAAGTACTTTTTCCTTCGGGGAAATGGAATTATGTTGATTTTAAGTTATAGTAGCAGTCTAACTGAAAGGCGTCTTGTTGCATTAGTCACCCAAGTGAACGAACAGCATCTTACAGTCCTTTTCTTTTAACAATGTTATCTATATTATACTATGATGTTCATATGTAGAAAGTCAAATTGATGGGAAATTTAAGATTGTGATGGAAAAATGACCTCATCCTTAAAAATATGATATATTTTCTTACCTTTTGTTTTTGGCTCAATAAGAGTAAATTTTTATATTCATTATTGCTTTTTAATGCGTCAGTAGTTGAATTTGTTGGCATTCAACTTTTTATGCATCTCATATTTCTAATGCTTGATTAATTAAGAAAACCATCTAATTTTAATGTTTTTATTTATAATTGGAAGTTTAATTATTTTGTTATTATTTAGCGAAGTGTCGTTTTTGGTGCAGCCTAGGCAAAAATCTGGATTACAACAAGGATCTCAATATCATTCAGGCAATCAAGCTCTACAAGAAATGCAAGCAATGGGGGTGATGGGTCAGATGAATTTGAGCTCACAAATAAAAGCTAATGGGGTGCTTGCTTCTTATACACAACAAAGAATTAACCAAGGACAAATTAGACAGCAATTGTCCCAACAGAGTGCACTTAACTCTCAACAGGTTGTTATTCGATTGCTTTATTTCATGTCTGGCGATTATAAAATTATTCTAATTTGTTATTGATTATATCATTATCTTTTGGATTATAGTGGAGAATTGGTCTGTGCTATATCTGAAACTTTATTAGATTAGCTACTGTATGGCACATGCCTTGTGGCTCATCAATTTGACCATTTCCATGCATTTTGACCCTGCCATAAGTCTACCTTCGGAATCAATTTGGCTTTCTTTCATAGAGTTTGGAATTTTTAAAATAGGATAAATATCTCGTTTAACACTAAAACTATCACACATTTTATAATTGGGGAAACTCACAGAATAAGAATGAGTTTTGTGAAATAGTTAGGTTTATTTTGCAATAAAGATTTTCCAAATCATTTACCGACCCGTGTAACCACGTTATGCATGTGTTTAATGTGGTTACATGAGTGTGTAATTTTTTTTGAAACTCTTTATTACGAAATAGGTCTAGCTCATACTATATTGTAAATTTTAGAAAACTGAATATTGTATTAGGTGATTACTGTTTATAATTTATGATATTTTTCAATTTTATTTTGTTTCATTTGACTATTTTTTTTTCAATTCCTTCATCTAGCTACTTTTTCCATCATTTGTGCAGAAGTTAGGTAAAAGGCATAGGTGAGTAACCACTGAAAAATTGCACCTCCAGACAGCAATAAGATTGGCACCAAAAAAATGTGAAAATATTGTGGCTAGTAATGTGCTTTCCATGTGTGTATCCCCAGCTACTGCATCAATTATGTGAGCATGACAAAAGTTGCTTCATGAAATGTGTTGAAAAAGAAAAGTAGTAAATTGAAACAAAAGATTAAAATACTAAATTTCAATATGGGTGATCGCTTTAGTACAATTTACCCTTTAAAATTTTGAGGACTAGCATCTTAGAATCTAATAGGACGATGCTAAGTCGGCTGAGTCTATTTTTGACTCAATTGAGCGAGTGAGGCAGCCATCATCACAAAGTGACCTATACATGTTTTCTGGCAGCTTGCAGCTAGCTATTGGTACAAAACCACCATTGTTGCTTCTTTGGATTAAATCTGTCAAAGAATCATTGTTTATAATTCTGTTTTCACCATGCATGTTTTGTGTAAAAATGTATACTCACGTGTGCAAATATCTGATCAAAGTCTACAATGAACAGGTTCAAAACTTATCAAGGACATCACCACTGGCATTTATGAACCACACACAGCTATCCGGATTGGCTCAAAATGGACGGCCAGCTATGATGCAGAATTCGTTGTCACAGCAGCAGTGGTTAAAGCAGATTCCGTCAATATCTGGAACTGGCTCACCATTGCAGCTTCAACAACAGCAGCAGGTTCTCTTGCAGCATCAACTGGCAACATCCGGACAGTTGAATCAAAACTCTCTGGCCCTAACCCCACAGCAGTTATCCCAACTTGTACAGCAGCAGTCACCAATGGCCCATTCCCAGCTACACCAGCAACAACTGCAGCAAACAACACAACAACAGTCCCAGCAGCAGCCCTCCTTACAGCAGCAGCAATACCCAAGAGTACCTGGACCCACTGGCCAGAAATCTCTTAGTTTAACTGGGTCACAACCAGATGCTACTGCCTCTGGTACAACTACACCGGGGGGAAGTTCAAGCCAAGGAACAGAGACAACTAATCAACTTCTTGGAAAGCGAAAGATACAGGATTTAGTTTCACAGGTCCCTACATTTTGGTTCTGTTCTCATTTTTGATAACTCCAAATTATTTGATTTGTTCCTTCTATAAATTATTTAAACACTTTGATCATGTTTTGCATGCTCAGGTGGATTCACAGGGAAAGTTGGATCCTGGAATTGAAGACCTCCTTTTGGAGTTTGCTGATGATTTCATCGATTCTGTAAGGTCCTTTTAAAACTATTAGATATCTGCACTTTGTTTTCCTCACATATGTTTATGTATGTTTCATGTCCATGGATGGAAAGATTCATTATATTTAATGCCTCATTTCAGTTAATCAGAGTGGTGTGTTGCTGTGTCTTTTTTTCTAAGATCACATTAGATATAGATTTTTTACAGCGGCTTGTTAAAAAAGAACGGCAGAAAAAAGGGGGAAAAATAAAAAAAACTTGTATGGAGCAAGTTACATATAGATGCAAAGAAGAGCTCATTAATTCTGCATTCCTTCAGTTTATATAATTGAGTTACGATGCTGAAACACTCTATGGGGTAGCTATCTCATTCTCATTTAGGTCTGTAAGCTTCTGTGTTATAGTGTAGTGTTGTATTTTGCTTTTGAATTTTGTGTTTGAACCTGTGGACTAATTAAAGTAATTGTTATTCCGCCAATCATGTTTTTATTATTTCAGTAGCTTGCGGTTTCTTGGTTTATTCTATGCTGTCCTATATTTTGTGTAATGTGTACGATCTATTATTAGTCTTCCGATGAAGACGATAGTCCTCGGGATAGACGCTTATTTAATTTATTTGTAGGTGACAGCATTTGCATGCACTTTGGCAAAGCATAGAAAATCTTCTACTTTGGAGTCCAAGGATTTATTGCTGCACCTAGGTTTGTTTGTTCTCCTGTTGTATTAGGAGTTTCACATATGCTAAAAACTTGATGGTTTGTTTACGCATGCAGCTAGGAGAATGGGCCATCTTTAGTGAATTAGCTAACACCATGTTAACCTTGTTAATTAGCTTTTCTCACATCAATTTATTTATTTTTTAATATGGAGTATTGGGTTTCCCCACACATAGTAATGGACTCTGCTACACAGATAAATATGTTCTCAGGTGCATGGAAAAATACAGATAGGAATAGTGCATTCAAATAAAATTTTGTATGAAAAAGATGGCAATAAAGACAAGGGGTTTCGATATTCGTTTGTTTGCCAGCTTTTCAAGGGTTTATTATACGAAGAAGAAAAAGTGGATTAGAGTGATTGGAATGGAAGAGTATAAGCCATCGATCAGATCAACATCTCCTCCTGTGAAAAAAGAAAAGAAAAAAAAGAAATATCTTAATCTGTATTAGTTGTATGTTTTTGTTAATATTAGTAATAAGATTAGTGACAATATGGCCGAAGTGATTTATTTAAATCAACTTTTCAATTTGATTGGTTTTCAAAGCACTTTTTTTTTAAATGAAGCAATTATAGGCTTGGTGAACCTAATTGTATTTTTGAATTGCAGAACGAAATTGGCATTTGACAATTCCAGGATTTTCAATTGAAGAAAAGCACCAAAATAGACCTGTAAGTATCTTCTTCTCCTTTTTTCCCCCTTGATCTTAGAAGCCAAATGGTTTTATGAGTTCAACTTTAGATGATGCTCACACACAGTATCTGTATGTTTTCACTCTCCTTATGACCTCCCTTCTTCCCGGAGTCCATACACAATCTGTGTGGTTATCTGTATATGTGTACTGCATTTATTGCATGTTGTTGATTATTTCTAGTACAATATGCTAATTTTTATTTGATAATTTTCGTTTAAAAAATGCAGCTTTCAAGCAATCTTCATAAGAAGCGTCTAGACATGGTAAGTTGAAATCATTTTCATATTTGTTTGTTTAACACTCTTTGCTGGAACTAAGACATATTTCGAATAAACGTCTTTGTCAGATACAGATGCTAATGAAATCCTCAATCCCTGAAACAAATATGAATAACAATCCAAAAGAGATGATTAGACAAGGACTTGGGAACACTGTTGGTGTAGACCACCGAATAAGACCTTCGCAGTCAGAGCAACTAGTTTCACAACCAATGGGTTCTCAATTATTGCAGCAAATGACACGGTTTTAGTCAGATTAATATTGTATGCATATGCTTTTGTCTCCATGCTGATTGAGTGAAGTCATCTGGCTTTTGTTGGTATGCACTTCTAGCTTTTGCATTATTATTTAGATTTTAGATTGTTGTAGGAAAGAATCTTCTTGAATGTCCTACAGTTTCATCCGCACATAGCGTATTTTCAGAGTTTGTTCCATAAAAGCTTGCCACTCCTTAGCCTTTTATTTAAGGGGTGGACATATTGTCATGTATCCTTAAGTACACAGGAAATACCAAATTATATATATAACATGGGTATGGGTGTTTTGACTGGACACTCTGCTCCGGTACATTTCCAAAAGTTTGGGACAACTTGTGTTTTAAATCATTCCTTGTCACATAGCTCATTACTAAAGCTAAGTTGATTTATAGTTATTGGTTGAGTGATGTTGAAGTTTGGGGAGTTTTTTTAAAATATGAATTGGTATTATTATGTCCGCCATTTTTTATTGTTATCATTCTTAAGTTTTCAGATCCTTTAAACTAAAAGTTCATCACGATACAATTCACAGGAAAGCAAGACCTATAATTGGATTATTGATGCAAAGAAGCTGTAGTCACTTCTCATGAAAACTCAGCATAGTGATTCTCAATGCAAAGTCGACAAGCAGTTGATCGACTTCAAGTTTCAGTTCTTTGACTCTGTATGATATTTTGATTGGACCAGCTCAGCTCATCTTCTCTAATAGTTTAGTTAAATTTTTCAGAGTGGTGGGTTTTTTTTAAAGTCAAATTTATAATCTTATAATTATTATTATAATGATAATTATTATAAAAGAATGATTTTTGTTTTTTCATATCCTAACATTAAAAATAACATATTTATAACTAATTAGCGGACGATTATAGATGAGTGAGTTTTTATTTTACATTTTCATTTGAAAGTCATTATTTTATCGCTACAAATTGTATGTCAAAAATTAATGGGTAAAGTACATAATTATCATTGTATTTTTTTTCTATAATATAATTATACTATAAATTAATTTTTATCTATTTTTTTTTAAATTATATTTGTTATAAAAAATAAATTCTATGTATTAATTATTTTTTAATGAGAAAATTAAAAAAATCAAAAGATTCTCAAAATAATTTATATAGAGTTAATAAAATTAATAATTATTGTTTTAAACATTATAATATTATTTATTATTATGGAATTAAATTAAAAAATTAAAAGGTTCCTAATTCTTACCATCTTATTATCTTATAATAATTATAAAAGAGAATAAGTTTCTATGTTTATATGTAAGAAGACTATCCGAATTTTAAAAATAATATGTTACATTATGTATAATTTAACTATTAATATATTAAATATAATGCAATATTTTAGTATTTTTAAATTTTTTGCTTTTTTCAAAGTAAATCTTATGGTTACTTATCATTAAATAGATGTAGAAGATCATTCATTTTTCTACTTTTAATTTACAGAGATTTTAATGTTTAATATTTAAAGTCTTAGTTGCTAATTAATTGAATAATATTTATCATTATTTAGTAATATTTTTTGGTATTTATTATTTCTCTTTAATATTTTTTATTCGATTATAATTATTTTATTTTATTTTTTTAAAAATAAGAAAATCATATTGTTATTAATTTAATATGAGATTTTTATCATAAAACATCACCTAGTTCTTAATGATTTTTATTTTCTAAATGTAATATTTGTAAGTTAATAAGTAGGTGCAATAAAAAGAATTAAAAAAATATAATTAATAATTAGCATTTAAATTCTTTAATTATCATTATTAAAAGAAAGTTATAGAATTTTAAGAGATTTTTTTTAATTTAAAGAAAATGAATATAGTTACTAGATGTGAAAAAGAGTGTTGTATCGATACATTAAATGTTTATTTTATTTATATTTTAATATTTTTTTATAATTTAAATCAATGATTTAAAGATAAGAGAGGATGAAACTTACCATTAAACATCACACGTTCGGCATTACTTGGTCAAGTTACAGATGTACAATATGTTGTATAACTGGAGGCGTTATATAATAATTAATTTATAATTTTAACGTTAAAATAGAATCTCTTTTTTGGATTTCTTTTCTTAAGAATGTGACTCTTCCAAGAATTCATATCGCAATTTGCACATATCTTGTGGGCCTTATATTCCAAATATGCGTAATGTAACAGACCCATTACATGCAACTGTAGATTTTTTCTTCTTTTTCAATTTCTTTTTTTTAATATATAAATTTATAATTATTTTTAATCTACAAGACTTAATTTTTGATACTTAATAATATTATTTAAAAAGTTAAATGATTTTTGAAATAATTATGATTTATGATAGTATATATAAATTATATATACAAATATATATATATATATATATATATATATAATTAACTAATATAAGCATTTCAAAATGTGTGCAACTTCAGACTTTCTCTCTCTATCATGACTTAGACTATTGTACTTTGTTATATGCAGACCTTCACCGAACTAACAAACGAGGTGATCCTAATGACATTATTCAGTTTTGGGGTGACAATTTCTCACATTACAGCACAAAAAGTAATTTAGTTGAAATTATTGAATGATTTTTTTTATGCTGTTAAAGGTTTATTATTTTTAAATAATATAGAAAAAAATTAAATAACATTTTATGTTTCAACTAACTTATAAATAAAATATAATTAATATTAAATATGATACAATTATAGATGCAAGCGTTTACATGTTTAGGCTGAAATTCAAACTTTATATTTACATGTTTTACAGGTAGACTTTAGTATCACTGGAACTACTTTGGTGCCAATGAACATTAAAGTTTTGACTCCAAATATACTACCAAGAAAGATAAAGCACACAAAAATTAAAAGAAAAAATGCATATAGATAATAATAATAATTTTATAGATATATCTAAAAAAAACTATTTATGAAACTATTTATACTAAATAAATATATATTTAATATAGAATACCACCTAATTATCATTTATAAGTTATTAACAACAATGGCAATGCGCTTTGATTAAAAAATAAAAATGCATGATAGAATTTGCATTTAAGTTATGTTTAATGGTGAGCTTTGATGAATATATATAAGAAAAAATATACTTGTTGATGATCATTATTCATTACGATAGATTTATCTTAATATCGGAGCTTTATTTCTTTAATTATATCGTTTTCGAATAATTAAGAGATTAAATACTACTCGCCTATCATGTTAGATATTTATTTGATATTGAGTATTAAGGTGAATAGTTAATTTAAACCTTACTTTAAATTACTTAAAATGTCATTATTTAATATATAGCATGTAAATGTCTTTCCAACAAAGGATTTTGGAAACTAATTCATATTTATTAAAATGTAGGTTTTTGTTTTGTAAACTAAAAATTAAATCCAACAACTAAAAATTAATAAAGATAGAAATAAAATATAAAAATTATGATAAATATTTGAATAAAAGAGTGATCGTAGGATCATTCCCAACTACTTGCATGTATTAAAAATAAACAAAAACATATCTTAATCTCATATTCTTTGATTATATCGACTTAGAGAATTTCACAAGCGTAAAAGTCTTCACCTCTTTTTACTTAATTAACAAGTTTTTAATTCAAACTCTTTATAAATACAAGATATAATAAGTTATCTAAATTTAATTTATCAAGAGCATTCAATTTTAAGAAGAAAATTGGATCAAGGTTAAATACATAA
The DNA here is from genome assembly GCA_037013495.1 of Hippophae tibetana. Lineage (NCBI taxonomy): Eukaryota > Viridiplantae > Streptophyta > Magnoliopsida > Rosales > Elaeagnaceae > Hippophae > Hippophae tibetana. The sequence goes on from CM072801.1 coordinate 122,840,821, forward strand.
GCTCAGTTTACTTATCTTGAGTATTAATTCTCATTTTAAGTAATTTGTCATGAATTATTTAAATTGATCAAGTAATTATATATCAATAAATTAAATTGATTAAAAATGAATTAATATGATTATTTAATTGTACATTAAAATAATCGAAAAATTTATACAAAAATTAAAATTGAGAATTAATACATTAAAAAAGAATAGATAAATAGAATATTGCAGTTCTTATTAAATATTATAATCTATGTCTAGCGCTTTGAAATCACCCACAATCAATTCTAAAATTAGTTATTTATAAAAAATAAAAAATTAATAATATTATTCATGAAAACAATAAAAGAGAAGGAAATAAATCTTAGAACTATTGTCTTTAATTTTTCTATTCAATTCTTTTGATTATCTCTTGAATCTTCTCAATTATTGCTTCCAATTTTATTATACAATTTGTATTTTTTTTACTTTTTCTCTTAATTTTCATGTAATTCTGATACTCATCATATTTTATGGGTGTTGTTTTGTATTTATATTGAGAAAATTAATCTATTTTAGAGTTCTATTCGGATTGGTACGCGAGAAAGGATACACGACTTGTAATTTCTATTGCACAAAAAGAGGTGAGGTGACCTAAAAATGTGATACATGGCAGTGTAAGAGGTGAAAGTGTAAATTTGATGAAATGTGATGGCATAAAAGATAAGTGCAATGAATTCGTGAATTTGGGTTGTCTTGCTAATTAAATACACCTACCTTTCTGAATACATCCACATATTAAATAAAAATCATAAAAATTATAAAAATATCATAAAAATCTAGAAGATTAATATTTTTCATTAAATACAACATAACTAATTTTAACTTGTTATAATAATAAAACATAAATGAATGGATATCTAAAAATGTCTATAAAATAACACTTATCAAACTTTCTCATTCCCACTCTTTGCTAATACTTGAGCAAAATCAACACTCATGAATAAGTTTTCTAATATTTTATCTCAAGGGCTTAACAACATTATAGTTTCAAATTCTAATAAATATTAGATATTATTTCAAAGTATGTGTGATATAATATCAATTAAAAATAGTCAAATCATCTAACATAAATAGGTTAAATATTTTTCCTCTCTATAAAATATCATTGTTCCTTTTAGAGTCGAATTGGATACATAGACTTTTTTTAAATGTATCTCCCTTCACCAAAAATATTTTTTCAAATCAAAAGGTCTTTCATTTGGTTAAAATATGCCTATGTTTATTGGTTCAATCAAATAAAAGAAAAAAAAAGATAAACAAAATTTCATGAGTCTATGGAGTAAGAGAAAGAGAATTATAAACAATACTATCATAAGACCAATTATGTATATAAAATAGGATCAAATTTCTTTATTTTAGACCCAAACATTATTATTGGTTTTTTTTTTTTTTTTTTATAAATAACGTACAATTTTTTATAATTCTTTTTAGCTTGCTCTCTTATTCTTTTTATAATTTGTTTTGAATAAGTGGGGTACATATTGTAACAGAGGCTATTTTCTATATATTGGGCATTTAATCAATTATAACACAATTGAAACTCTTAAATATTATTTGTGTAACTCCACTTTTCTTGAATTATAGGGTATGACCAATGTGTATGGTTCAAAGGGTAATGAGTGAGTACAAATAATTAACTTATGTAAGCTCAAATTGGTTGTGTAAAATGGTTGTTCTTGAAAGAACAACAACATGAATGGTAGGAAAATTTGGCTAAATAAGTTTGTATTATTGCCTTAATCATTAATTAAAAAAATATATTTAGCATTTGTCTTAATAAACTTAAAGAAAAGTTCTAACAACCAATTCCTATTCATTAAAAGTATAACAAAGTTATAAGGAATTGACAATATTTTCCACAATTTTATGCATATAAATTATTCTACTACTAATTTAGTTATTCTACAAGCAAGTTTTGATCAAAATTATCATAAATTTACCTTCATTTAGGAACAAAGTCAAGACTCTATCAACATTTATTATCTTTTATGACATAATATTAATTTGTTAATTTCATTATCTATGCTAGAAAACAAAGAGAAAACATGTGATTGTTTTCAAGCCTGTCTATTAATCCAAACCCTCATAAAAAATGCAATAAGTAAATACCAAAAATGAAATAATTTATGCCACATAGAGTATATTAATCCTAAAACAAACTAAGCTAATAAAGCATAAAAACATAAAGATAGTAATATGTTAACACTCCACCACACCTAATTCTTACATTGTTCTAAATCTAAGTGCATGTATATATGTAATGTAAAAATAAGTAAAAAAAGAATAGAAACAAATATGGTGGGTTTCCTTTCACAAAGCCCTTGGTTTAACGTCTTTAGCCTAACTTTTCTCTATATGTTTCTTTAAACATTTTCCACTTATGACGGAGTCAATTTTTTGTGTGGTTTTATTGGACTTTTGGTTGTCAACCATTTTTCTTCAAAGATATCGAAGCGAGTGACCTCTCCATCAAACTCTATTGTAAAATTTTCATCCCAAACATTTATTTTTGTATGGTTTGTTATCATAAAAGTTCTAAACAAAAGCAAAGGTGTTCCTTTAATAGTGGAGTCATATCTCATATCAAGTATATAGAAATCAAATGAAAATATAAGCTCATTCACCTGCATTTAAACATATTCCAATACTCATATTGGATAAACATTAGAATGATCGACTATTTGAATAACTACACATGTTTCTTTAAGGGAACCAAGCTTTAAACTAGCATAAATAGAGTAAGGCATGACATTAATCGACTCACCTAGTCTAGTATATCATGTTAAAAGTTAATGTTACTTATAATACATGGTATGGTGAAGCTATCTAGATCCTTGCATTTTGGTGGGAGTTTCCTTTACAAGATTGTTGACACATTCTTTCTTACACTCACCACTTCATTGTCTTTGATTTTTCGCTTATTGGTGCAAAATTCCTTAAGAAATTTAGTGTAAAGTGTTGCTTGATGACATCTAATAGTGGAATGTTAACCTGTACTTTCCAAAAGATTTCAAAGACTTCTTGTTCATATACTTCCTTCTTGGATTTTGAAAACTTGCTAAGTAAACAAATAGAACATTCATAAGTAAAAATTGGAACTCTAAATTGTACCTTTAGTGGAAATTTTGTTTCCTTTGGTACATTATCAAAATTACCTTCTTTTGATTGAATTGGCTCATTCTTAGTTTCTTCATCATTAGTTGGTTCCTTATGAGCTTCTTTAAGTTGATTCCTACTTCTTAATGATCCCTAAGATTGACCATGGGTTAAACGGAAATTTTACCATACCCTTGTGCTTCTAATCTTCTAATAGTAGTATATAACTGACTAAATCCATTTTCTAGAATTTTAATAGTATATTTTGTGTCTTACTAAAAATTGATAGTATCTTGTTGGAATTGAGTAGTATCGGATGCTAACGAACTTATCAAATCCTCTAAATATTTACCTTGAGATGGAGGATTTTTTGGTCGTTTGGAAAAAGGAAACTTGGTGGATTACTAGGGAAAACTCTTTGATTGTGTCCAGAATAGCTAAAGTTAGAATGATCCATTTAACTACGATTGTAATTTTTAGAGTAAGGATCATATCTTCACCTTTATTATCCTTGGTATCCCCATAGCATTTGCTTTTTCAAAATTAGGATATTAAATACTAGGACATATGTCTGTTGGGTGTCCAATGTTAGTGCAAAATTCACAAGCTTTAACTTGTCTGATTGCTAATTTTTTCACAATTTAAGTAAGGGTGCTCAATTATATTGCAATAATAGTAGGAAATCCCACTTCATTGACCTTTTGTGATGGATTGGAATGGGTGTCAAACTATTGAGCCTTTGTAGCCATATTAGCAATTAAATTCCTTGCAGTTTTAGAAGTCTTATTAACCAAAACTTTGACACTTGTTACATCTATCATGATTCTATCCATAGGTGTTAATCCCTCATAGAAGTATTATATTAAAAGATTCACTCATTTGGTAATGATGGAAATTGCACATAATTTCTTAAATTATTCCCAATACTCATATAAATTCTCCTCATTGTACTATTAAATATCACAATTTTTTTTATTAGAGTGGCCTTAGAACTAGAAAATATTTATCTAAGAAGAGCTTCTTTATCTCATTCCAACTATTTATAGTCCTAGATGGTAAGTAGTATAACCACTCATTAACCCTATTTGCTATAAAGAATGGAAATACTCTAAGTTTAACTTGTTCACATATTATATTGAATGCATAATGGTTGATGATCTAAATCCAAGAGACCATCTCCCCAAAAATTTGATTGAGATTATTCATAACCATTTTTACGTTGATGGAATGATCCAAATTGATTGATGAATCGCTTGAACTTAGATGATCTGTCTGAATTACTTGCTCAAAAAATTGTACAATATGTGAATTTGATCTCAGATTGTAGCATGAGTTCATTCAATGTGACTCTAAAAAGCAAGTAAACATTATAAATAAATTAAGTAAAAATAAAACAAAAACAAATATAAATAACTCAAAATAAAAATAAAAATAAAGAAAATTTATTTTTTAATAAAAGTTTTTTTTTTTAATTTTTTTAATATATAATACTTAAAAATAAATAAAAGTGAATAAGAGTTAATGTAATGAAAGCCCCCGATAATATATCGCAAAAAAATGATGTATTCAAATGAACTTACAATTTAAACCTTACTTTAAATTATTTAAGATATCATCATTTAGTATAAAAAAAGTAAAGGTATTTCTCATTGAAGATTTTAAAAACTAACTCTTATTTATTAAAATGAAGGTTTTGGTTTTGTAAACTGAAAACTAAATCTAACAACTAAAAATTAATAAGAATATAAACAAAATATAAAGATTATGATAAATATTCAAATAAAAGAATAAATGCAATATCATTCTACACCACTAACATGTATTGTAAATCACTAAAAGTATACTCTAATCTCATCTTTTTTTATTATACCATATCATAAAAATTCATAAGCTTGTCTACACCTCTTCTTACATATTTGTTAAATTAAACAATCTATTAATCTAAACTCTTTTTAATATACAACCTAAAATAAGCTTTTCTATTTTAATCTATCAAAAAATATTTCTTTTAAGAAGAAAATTGGATCAAATTAAACACACAAGCTCGATTTAATTATTTGGATTATTAATTCTTATTGCAAGAAATTTATCAATAATTATTCAAGCGATTACATTGACAATTCTATGAAAGTAGAGTTATTTAACTACTTTAGAACATCTTATTTGTCTTGGTATATGCTAAAATATCATGAAAAAACTTTTATGTTTAATTATATCAATATAGGTGAAATGACACCAAACAAAGTGAAAACAATTCAAAAATGAAACAAATAACACCATACCTTGATGGGCTTTTTCCATACCACGTCACAACCATTCCACAACATGTTTTTTTGGCACTACGGTGCGCGATCTATGCTTGGATATTCATTGTTGATCAGAGGAGACTATCCTATGGCATGCAAAAATCATCATATTCCTAATCAAACATTGATTCTCAACTTTAATCCTCAACCATTGGATCACTTTAAGAGATTATATAATGGTCTATATCAGGTCATTTTTCTTTTAAATAACCACCATTCTTTGAAGAATAAAACACAATTGAGAATAAAAAATCCTAGCAGCTATCAAGAAGAGAAAAAAAAAGAGAGAAACAATTCAATAGGAGATTGAAGAAGATAAATCCTTTTGAAGGATTCAAGAGAAGATTCCTGTTACAAATCAAGAGATGTATCTCTTATTCTTCTCCATTCTTTATTAGTTTTTATTTCTTTTTTTTTTATGAAAAATCTGAGCTTTATTAACATAATTATATCTAGCTTATTTATTAATCAAAGGGTTTTATGACCCCAATTTTCTACATATGAGATCTTATATTTTATCCTAATTATGATTTCAATTCAATTATATTATTTAATCCAATTTTTATACTATTAAGTGTTTGGATAATAATTAATCTATATAGACAATTTAATAGATTTGAGAGAATTTTTTAATTGTTTATCTTGATTAAATAAAATGCATAGTTTTTAAGTAGAGATGTATGATTCTTATGTGTGTGGTCTATAAATGATGAATTTAATGAATAATATACAATTTAATTGGCATGAAAGTGTGATTAGGTTGATTAATATATAATGTGTTATATACATAAAACGTGCATGATGATGTCTTATTATTAATAGTTTTTATGGATTCTCATTCGGACTCTTGATTAGAGAGTTACATCGATATAAAAACCACTATGCAATATGTTTGGTTTCTCATTTTTGGAGGAAGACATGGATCTATATATGTGGGCTTGTGATACCATGTGGTACCTAAGAGTCTAGAACCCTTGGATGGGTACATTGATGAATGAATGGGATCCTTTCTCATCCTATATATAAAGAGTGCTCTCCCTTCACTTTTTCATTCTACCTTTCAAGGATCACTTTTGAAGAGAAAGAAGAGTGGAAGAATGGATGACCATGTTCCAATGGGCAACATTTCTACATATTGGGCTTTGATACTAAGCTTTATAAGTGATGGATGGGGACCATTTGGTCTAAGTCTTCATCCATGGCTAAGGCCAGATGAGAGAGAACATCTAATTGAGTGTTTTCTTCTCGTGGAATCTGAGTTAGAGTTTACAAGGCCATTGTACCAAGTAACATCATTGTTAAATTTACATATTCTTGTTAGTTGGGTCATCAAGCTTGGAACTCACCTAGCACTTATTTCTCAACAAGTTAGGAGTTACTATAATAGTTTATATATTTGGCTCTCAGTACTTTGGCTAAGTTAAATTTAGTAATGAGAACTTCATATTTTGCTTCATTGTTCAATTATTTGAATAGAAGTCTTAGTGCAAAGTGTAGGGGGTCACCTTTTGAGGTGAATAATATGATATTGGCTTCACTCCATTCCCATTTTTGTTGGAGGAATCATCAACATGTAGTGTCCACATGCCCTTTTCTTCACTATAAAGTTCTTTAGAAGGGATCTCAGCGAGAAAATTGGCCAAGACTTGGCCTTTAATGTCTATATGGGAGACGTATTTAATGTCAAATTTGTTGAGTTTAATGGACCACTTTTGTAGTTGGCCTAGCACCTCAGGCTTGGAGAGCATTCGTCTAAGCTGAGGGAAACTATAATATGGGCTTAGAAGTACGAGCCCAACTTTCTAGTTGACACTATGAGTGCAAGTGCTATTTTTTCATTTTGTGATATCTATGTTCCATATTATAGAAGGACTTTCTCATATAGTAGATAGGCTTTTGGATACCACAATCATTTTTTACCAAGGCTGCGCTAGCATCCATTTCTGAGGTTGCCAGGAACAAAGTGAGAGTGTCACCTAGTTGTGGGATAGCTAATAATTGTGAGTTGCTCAAGTATTCTTTTAATTTTTTGAATGTTTCCTCACAAATCCCATCCCATGAGAAATTATATTTTCCAAATGGTGCACACTTGTTAATTTCACATGAGATGAAATGGTTTAAGGAATCCATTCTTGTCGTTAATATCTAAAGTTATTTGATAGTCCATTGAGGTGGAATTTTTATCAGTTCCTTTATTTTCTTAGGTTTGTCTTCAATTCCCTTTTGATTGATTGTGAACTCTAAGAACTTACCTTAGCCCACTCCGAATACATACTTGTTTGGAGTTAGTTTCATGACATATTTTTAAAGGGTGTCGAAAGTCTCACTTAGATGAATGACGTGATCTTTGGTGTATTTTCTTTTGAAAATTATGTCATCTACATTCATCTCCATTAAGTGTTCGATGAGATCTATGAATATTTTGTTCAGTAATCTCTGGTATGTGGCTATGGTATTCTTCAGGCCAAAAAGGCATGAACTTGTAGCAAAACAACCCTTGATCAACTATGAAACTTGTTTTTTCTTCATCAGAATCGTATATCTAGATTTGATTATATGCATCCATGAAGGATAGAATTGCATGCCCTACTATATCATCCATAAGCTGGTAAATTCATAATAGTGGGAAACTATCTATTAGATAGGCCTTATTCAGGTCGGTATAATCCACATATATGTGCCACTACCCATTGGCTTTCTAACTTTAGATTTACATTGAGATGGTGTACGAGGACACTTGGATCAATGTCATATATGTCTTCATAGGACCATGCAAAAACGTCCCTATTTTGTCTGAGGAAGAAGTCCAAGTTTTTTTTCCTCTTTTGGTGATAATGGTACACATACACAGATGGCTTTATGCAGATCAAAATCTAATAGAACTAAGAGGCATGTTTGCTTGGCTGATTCAGATTTAAGAACATTCCTCTGGCTGAGGTCAATTTCTTGCTCTAGCACGATGGGAAATGGTATGCCATGTGTGAGCTGCAACTTAGATTTATCGATTATGGCCTTGGGAAGGACAATTGGTGATGCTTGAGTAGCACCACCGAGTTTGACCAACCATTATGTGTATGGTACACTTTGTCTGGCCACTTCTTGGGTGGTAGTGGATGGCCTATGTTCGGATGCATCTTAGTCGGTAATGATGTGATGGGTGTACTTGTAAGTGACCCTATTAGTGGGATCAAAAATAATGTGACCACTTTTCTCTGTCCTTTGTTGGGGATGGAGTCTTGGTTCTAGGAAGTTGTTTGGCCATTTTCTTGAAATGATAGAAAATGTGGCCTCTTAAAGACCATATCAAATGAACTTCTTTTGTAGCGGGTTTTCCTAGACTTTTATGGTATTTTCTTCAAAGACTATCTACTTTAGAGCATAAAAAGACCCTATAATTTTTTTTCTCTTTAGTTGTGATTCAATTAGTATAACACAATCTTTCCTATAGACGGAACTAATTATTGATATTGATTTTTGTCAACACCAATGATTGAATACACTTTTATTTCCTATAGTCTTGAGAACATAGAACACATTGATAGAACTTTAGAGCACACTAGGTGTTTCGACCTTTAGCCATCAGCTTAAGTAAGTCGAGATAGTAAGAAATAGGATGAGACTAGTCTCTATCCTTGTACTGTAGATAAATACATAGAGATATTTAAGAAGAGAATATAGATTTTAATGTCTACCTCTTGTGATGTTATTTCAAATTATGTTTAATGGTAAGTTGTGATGAATATATATAGGAGAAAATATATTTGTTAATGACCCTTATCTTAATGTTGAATTTTTATCTATTTAATTATCTCGTTATTGAATAATTAAGAGATTAAATGTCAGTCACTTATCCTATTGGATATTTATCTGATATTTATGCTTATCTATTGATTTAACACTTACTGGGTTGATCAGCGAGTTATTTACCGACTACAACCTCTTATATCCTGATACATAACGTGAAATATTTTACACCCAACAAAAAATGAATTCGTGGAAAAGAAGTGAGTACTATTCCTATATTTATTTTTTAAGAATATGATGGAAAAGTAATAAGGCCACACGTATTTGGAAGTCATTACTATTAATTGTTTTCAAATTCTCCTATTGTTTTTTTTCTTTTGTCAAATGCATAATATACATTAGCAAAGTTATTCCTAATATTAATATTTTCTTTTATTTTATATTTATATTATTACTTTTAAAATAATATTTAATTAAATTAATATTTTAATTTTAATTATTTATGGTTTTTAGTAAACACAAACAAAGAGTGAATTTTATATTCCCTTGCATCTCTAATTTGATTCGTGATGATTCTTATTGCGATTAATTCCCATATGAATTAACAAACATACCCTACAAATGCTCGTGATGCTTTAGTTATGTTACTTAGAATAGTTTATTTCATTTATTATTATTTTTATAAAAAATATATTTTTTATTATGAAATAGTGAAAGTATAAGAAAAAAATGATTAAATATTATTTTTATTAATTTTGTAGTCATTGTTATATATGATAAATACAATATAAGCATTTGATATCTCAAAAGAAATTAAAAAAAATATCAAAAAATTTGAAATAAAATGAAAGTTTTTTATTATTTATTCTTGTGCTATCAATTTTTCATAATAAAATGATTAAATTAGTACAAAAATAACATATAAAGTAAATTGTTCTTATTGACGTAATTAAAATACTTGTGCTATTAACAAATGAATTTTTCCATAAAAAAAGATATTTAAAAAAATATCTTTACAACTTATAACAAAAACAATACCCTAATAACGTTGAATAGTTCAAAATGATCATAGTTTAACTTGAACGATATTTAATTGGTTGATGTTTATTATAAAATAATGAGCTAAATATTTTTTAATAATAAAAATATATTAGTTAAACATAAGTGATATTATTTTTGTGGTTACACATTTTAAGGTGATATTTTTATTTTAAAAAACCAAGTGATTGTTTTAGTTATCTAACAATAAGATTCATTTATCTTCATTTCAAGTAACAAGTTTGAATCAATTATCACTTGATTGAAAAAAAATTAATTTTTATTATTGACACAATAAAGTATATAAAATATTTAGTTTACATAGGAATAGAGCCACGTATGGTTGAGAGGGGGGAATGTGTCCCTCTCAAATTTTCTATAAATTTTTGTGTTATATTTACAAATATGATTATTTTATTTTTCTAAAATACCTTGCAATACCTCTTCTTAAGTTTATTATTTAAATAGTTTTTTTCTTTTATTTTGTCATACTACATACTCATTTAATATTTTTGATTTTTATTATAATATTATACAGTTTTTACTAATTAAGATCTAATAGAGTGGTAAATGGTTAAGATTTTTTCATAAATTTTACAAGTTTAATTTTCTTACATTAAATATCGTTTCTTTAAAATTTTATAGCTTTTGTTTCTCATACAATTTAGCTATTCTTTGTTATATTATATATAATTATATAACTATTCATTGTTATTTATATTATGTTTGGAGAGAATTTCAAGTGTTAGAGATTCTAGTAATTTTTAGAGAGAAGTGAAAAATATGAAGAAATAAACAGATCTTGCATTCTCCCAATTAAAGAGATATAAATAGCATCTACTAAATAAGTGTTGAGGTTACATAGGTTGGAGTTTTCAAACAACCAAAATATATATAATTCAGCTTCTAACAAATCTGGTTGTCATAGGCATTACATAAATGAGGCTGTTATATACATATGGCTTGAGGTTTTACAATAAGATGTGATACATGTTGTTAGGACATTGTACCAGGCCATTTAAGGTCTTATCCATCAGGTCTTAACCATCAAGTCTTGCCTCTCAGGTCTTGATCCTCAACTCTTGACAACCAGGTCTTGATTTTCAGGTTTATCAAGTCATTATTTATAGGGATTATCCTTAACATGAGCGAGGTATCTTAGGTTGTTGAGGTCAAATACATGTTGCACAAATAATACCAAACATTAACTCCCATATTTTCTTGATTTTGAGAAATCAAAGGAATAATGCCCGATCATCAATTTTAATTTAAATAAACCATATTAAACGATCCAATATATCTAAGTGCGCGCATAACAACTACTCAAATGATATAATTTTCAGTTGCGTAGTTTAGGTATTTATTTAAATTGAATATTAACACACATATGACAGTAACACTAGTGATCTAATATTTAAAAATATTAAAATTTGTTACATTTTTACAACATTTACATATTTGTTTCACATTATTTTACAATTAATCAATTGAAGAAATAATCCATTTTTTTTCATTATCATTCACACGGAGCCAAAACTATCATTTTTTATTATAAAATTACATGAGATGCCCTTTGAATACCAATCCTGACTATGTCCTTGATTTTACCTCTTGTTATACATTTTATTTTTATAGTGGAAAGTCCACTACCCGGTAAACAATTAGGATAATAAGTCTATTATTCCTAGAGATTCATATCTAACTCGCAAATAGCAGAAGTAAAATAAAAAGCAAACTCAACAGTAAAGCAACAAAATAGACAAAAATGTATATAAATCAAACAAATGATTAGATAGTTTAATTTATATTAAGAAGATTTTTTAATCATAATAGAATCCTTGGAACATACTTTGATAGAATTATGTTTGTACTAACTGAAATAAGAGATCATGCAAATAAGATAATATAACAAGATAATCTCAAATAGACCCTCGCCATGTGGTAAAATCTTATGGTAATTTGACTCTCATATTAAACCTTACCATCATTTGGTATGATTAATCATAGACGATTAATATATGTGAATCATACAAATAAGTTTATTCAAAGCACATGAATCTAAAAAAATAATCTAAGTCATGTATTAATTTATTTTTAATTAGTCCAATTATGATAAATCAACTTTTATTAAAAACTAACTATTATTGCGATGTCCCTTTACTAACCAACTATGTGAGTATGTATAATAATAATTATTAATAATTGATCTTAATAAACAAAATAGATTTCATGTTTTACTTAAGAAATGTCAACAAGCACATAAAATATTTACAAAATTTACATATTATAATTATTAAATAAAATAAATATTAATAAATTATTATAATAATAATAATAATTTAAATTGTATTAATGTCGTTGCTCTTTGAAAAAAAAATTGCTTGAGTGCATTTTCATTTTAAGAAAATGCGGATGCGTGTTTAACTTAACTATTTATTGAGTCATACGGGGCCGGAGTTTTTTCTTTCTTTCTTTCTTTCTTTCTTTTACACCTGTTGGAAAATTAGAAGTCCAGACCGACAGGAATATTTACAACAACTCACCCAAACCTCGATCTACCACTGATAGGATCGGACAATTATGACAGCTAGGCAGCAGCTTATTGTATTTGTACGTACCATATTGTCATTTATTTATAATTTTATACCATGTAATTTTTTTAACTTTCACGTTTTTATCCTTTTATTCTGCTGGTAAAAATTATAAATTACCGTTTACTTTCTACTGTCATATATTTTGTCCTTTTGTGGTGAAAGGGTAGCTGCCTCCGATAGAAAATTATTCAGTACAAACTCCACATAATCAAATAATTAAAAAAATTGATTATTATTATCATCATCCTCATCAGTTTCTAAGCGTAAAAAGGTAGAAGGTTTTTGAGTAAATATGAGAAAGTAGAGATCTTTACTAGCAGGTTACATGGTTAACAATTTTATATATTATATTTATATGTATAAACTAATAAAAAATCATTTTAATTTTTTAATTATTTCTAAACTAAAAAATATTATAAACAAAGAATATTATTTTCATAATACAATACACATAATAAAGTTAATTATTAATTATATTTAATTTATATATATTTTTAATTTATTTAAATAGTAAGATTTTTGTTTATAGATTCACACAAATAAATTAAAAAAAATTGATACTGATGAATTAGTTATATAAATTAAATATTTAATAATAAAATTATTAATTACAAAATCATATTAAAGCAGAAATATATTAAAGAAGAATTATAAAAATCAAATGATATTAATTAATATAATTCAAAATTTTTACTTGAAAATAGACACGATAAATCTTGTTTTTTAAATCATTAGACTAATCACAATAAAATTAAAATATTACCAAGTAATTTATTTTCAATTATGATTTATTTATATTAAATTTATTATTACTGTTTTTTATTATTAAAAAAAATCAAATAATATCTTAATATATATCTTATTACTGTATTTTTAATAATATATTTTTCAAAAATTAAACAAATCGTACTTATATTTATGTATTTTTATATTTTTATATTTTTACTATATCTGTATTTTATTTTAAATTTTTGACGTAATTTTATATATAAAAAAGTATTATAGATGTATTACATCCATACATATATTTATCTCAATGTGAGTTAAATAATTTTCACTTTTGAGATAAAATGTGTATTCTTAAGGCAAGATAAGATTGATATGAACGGCCTAAATTTATATGGATCTTTTTGGTTCTTTACATAGGGGGAAATGAATGGGGGTTGGTTCAGTTGAAAACCGTTCTTTTGCAATATTCACGAGGGAAAAATAACACTGAGTTTTTAATTTTAAATTAACACTAACTTTTTATTAATATCTTAAAACTCTATTAAATGATGAAGTAATATTTTAGAATTTCCTTAGGTTAAGTTATGAAATAGTATTTTAGAAATTCAGAAGTAGGATTTTTGTTTTCCACCACCACTATTATTGTTTATTTTTCATTCATTTTGAGATTCATATCTAAATAAATTTAATCACGTTACATTTTTATCATTTAGAGTTTTTCAATGCATATTTATGTGGCAATTAAAAATATATTTTAAAATTTAATGTCAATTAAATTGTTAAATAAATTTTTAAGTTCCTATTTTATTACATAATGGACTTTTAGGTAATTAATTAAACTTAATAAACTAAAATGTTCAACTTAATAAATTTAATGGACCAATTCAGTAGCTCACATTCTATTTAGAAGCAATAATATATGTAACGTAACTCTTATTTGTACATTGGCAACTAACGCCATTGTACATGTACTTTTAGTTTAAATAATCACAACAATATCAATTTTTAAGTTAGAAATCAACCCTAACGTGAATATTTAATTAAATTTTTAGTTTAAAACTTATTATGTTAAAGTATATATATTTAAATTTTTGAGAAAATTAATTTTAATTTTATGTTATAACTTAATAAAAACGAGTAAAACAATTATTTTTATATACTTTTAAGATGTATACCTACCAACTAACTTTAATTAGTGCCTATAATATTCAACACCTTACAAATGAAAATATTGTTTTATAAATAACTCTAATTTTTTTTGACTTAAATGTCCAATTTTGTAATACTGTCGTTTGCAAACGTGGAATCTAACTAAAAAAAAAATCATATTTTAATTTTGACTCTCATTCCTTAGACAAAATTAAAGTCTTTAATACATGGCTTAATAATAAAATTGCTACGGCTTGTGGCGGTGAGAAATTGAAATTGAAATTGAAATTGGGGCATATCCTTTTTCTTAATTTATAATTATGTAGCTCGATTATAATTAACTAATTAATTTCTTCTAGAAGCTAATAATTCGTTACATCATCAACGTAAAATGCTTTTTTCAATGGTCATCTGTTTGGTCGTATTATGACCTTGAGCCTTGAGCCCTGCAATATAACGTATAATTATTATTAACATTAAACATTCTACATCTACCAATCTACCATTCATCACCCTCCTCATGACCTTTTAATAATCATTTATCGATTTAAACAAAATTATTTATCAAATGAATTTACACCCCCTTATTCCATCTCAATTTATTTTTCCCTATTTATGATAAACATACCAAAAAAAAAAAATGTCTTCGCGTATTTTATTGTATTAAATTCAAGAAAATAATTACAACTTACTTTTTTTTTTTATAATTGAAGACTAAGAAGTAACTACTTTTATATTTCAAAAAAAAAAAAATAGTTTTTAATACACAATTGTAGTTTATTTTTTCTTAAATTTATAAAATATAATAATAATTTAAATTATTTAAATTATAAAATTAAAAAAATATTCTAAATTAAATTTTAAACTATAGACACAAATTGATAATAAAAAATTATAAATATAATTAATAGTAATTATTTTTAACACGTGTATATTATTTTAATTTACAAAACTTTTTGACTATAAAATATTACTTTTTATTAATTATTATTAGATGATGATATTTTTATTTATAAAATAATAATAATTATATTTAATAATATATTCTCTAAATTTTATAAGATATATAATTATTAATACAATAATAAGAATGACTTATCTTATATTAAAAATATCTATTATATATACTTATAATTGTGCTTTAAATAAATATAAATTATAACTATAATAATTTTTAGATTTTTTATATAATTCAACTAATATATCTATAAATAAGACTTGATCTATAAATATTTAATATGTTAAAATAAATTTCATATTATTGAATTATGTATTATTTTTTTATTATGTGTTTTGTATTTAATATCTAATATTTTACAAAATATAAGGTTTAGTTTCATCTAAAATATTTCCTGATGTGACTGTAAAGAATAATATAAAAGATATTTAACATATTAGCTAACTATTATATGTTGAAAAACCAATCGTGACAAAAGGGTCTAAAGTTGAAGGTTTTATTTATTATTTTTAAAAGATATTTTTTATTAATTAGATTTTTTAAGTGAAATTAACGTTTGAATTTTATTCAAAGAATGAATAATTTCTTCCGATTGATTGTTGACATCATAAACATTGACAAGTGTTAATTGGTAATTATTAGAGCGATTGATGTTAAATTACATGATTAAGAGTGATCATCTATTTGTTGACATCGACTATTAAAGTGTGTGATCTTTATTTGAATGAACTCCTGTTGAAGTTATCGATATTTCTTTGGTTGAACATAAATTAAGTGATCTTAATTATTTAATTGAATTTGGATTAACTGATCATCAAAATGATTAAGGAACTTTCATCTAAATGAGTTTTGATATAGTACGTTTTCCATATAGCTGAATTAATAATTTCCATTAAAGAATATTTTAATTTATATTGATATATTACTTTACAATAATTAAATGTATTTTTTTAACTAATAAATATCTTTAAGGTATTTTAAAAAAAACTAAATTAAAGAATACTTTAATTTATATTAATATATTATTTTATGATAATTTATGTTTAGTTTATATATGGATGATAATAATTAAATGTATTTTTTTAACTAATAAATATCTTTTCCGTATTTAAAAAAAAAACTAAGTTAAGATAAATATAAATATAATTTTTATTGATGAAATGATATACACCCGACTAAATTAGGATATCTTCGTCGAATGAATTTTATATGTAGTGATAAAAAAATATGCCTCAATTGTACCTATATTCTAGTGTAAACGACAGGTAGTATAATTTATATTCTGTAAATAAATTAATACATAATATGTATGACGTGTTATATAGATATGATTAAATGTTTTTTTAACTAATTTAATTATATATAATTATTACATGTTATTTAATGAGCATTAATTTCATAAAAATAATATATATAAATACAATACACCCAATAGTCTTACTAAAATAAAAGATCTTTATAGTGGGTGATTACTTTTTTTTCTTTTCTTTCTTTCATCACTTTAAGATTGGTATCGATCAATTCAGTGCTTCTTAGAGGTGATCATAAGTAGACTTTATCATTTTTCGAAAGTATGGCACGTAATAAATACTTTTAAGAAACTTAAAATTTGTAATGGCATGATTAAATGGTACAAATATGATATGCATGTTTAAAATTATATTATTGATATTAATATTCTTTCTATTTAATAAAAAATATAATAATAATCAAATTTTGAATAAAAAACTAATTTATAAGAATATAATTTTATTTTTATAAAAATATTTATTATTTTTTATAATTTTTTAGTACATTTTAATACAAAAATAATCATATATTCACCCTAACAATCATATCTACCATCATCATTCTCTTTATTTTACCTATGGAACTACCTTATTCTTTAATCCACCAACCATAATTTACTATTTATTATAGAAAAATACAAAAATGCATTTTTTTTATTGAAATTAAAGTTAGAAAATCAAAATCTTATTTGAAGCATTATATCTACCAATAAATGTAACTATCATAAGCTCATTTTTTGAGAATTTTTTTAACCTCATATCTTTTTACGATCATATTGTATTTGATTAAAACTACTTTTATTTTAACTTTGATCGGATATAAGATAGTCAAAAATAATAAAAAGATTAGTGAGATTAAATTGAATGAACTTGTAGTAGTAACGATTAAAGATAGAGATAAATATTACAAATAAATTGATAATGATCTAACTACATATTCTATAAAAAATATAATTTTGGATTATTTTGTCGTTAATAGTAAAAATTAATTGACTGATAAATAAATAAAGTGATATTAGGGGTAAAAATGACAGAATGATAAATGTTAACGTTAATTATTATGAAGATATAAGATGTTTTTATATTTGAAAAAAATATAAATATAAAATATTTTCATAAAAATAAAAATCATTATTTTAACTATTTTTTTAAAATTAAATTACTGTTGTATATTTTATTAAATAAAAAATTAGTAATATATTAATATGTATAGTATAAACTTAAATATATAATTTTATTTAATAAATATATTTAAAAAAAATATCAAACTACATTAAAAATCATGCAATAATAAGTATACTTACTATAATGTTAAAAAATTATAAATATATATCACACTTACTATAATGTTAAAAAATTACAAATATATATCACCTTATGACATAAGCATGGTACATGAACATAATCATAAAACCAAAATGGAACATAAACGTAACATCACTGAACAAGACGGACATTTATTCAATATATAAAAATCCAAAAAAATACTTAATACTTAAAATAAGATCTGTCTACTTACCAGATATAAATGAGCTAACACTGATACAATTATCGACTAAGAAATTAAAAATATAATTTAACCTAAATAAATTATAATTGTATAACCTTTCCTAATATTTTAAGGTAAAATTAGTTGATCGGTTATAACTCATCTTAATTTTTAGATTATTTTTAAATGAGTTTGAATAAGCTGCTTACAAGTTAGTTAATTTATATATTTGAAAATAAAAATAAAAAGTATTTATTATTTTATTTAAGAATAAAAATCTAAATATAAATACTATATTTTGATTAATTTTTTTGTAAAACAAAAAAAAAATCTATGTATTTAAAGTGAGTTTTTTTTATAGTTGCATTATAATTATTTTTTTGATAAAAATATATTTTATTAAATAATTTTGTAAGGTGCTCTTATAATAAATATTTAGAACAAAATTATAAATTTTGATATAAGTTAACAATTTATGCTATGTTTGATCGGATGAAATATAATGGAATTAAAATTAATTCATTTTATTTTTAGGTTTGGTTGGATCGAAAAATGAAAATAGAATTAAATAGAATCGATTCCTAAAGAAGAATTAAATAGAATTGATTCTTAAAGTAGAATAAATTCCTTCTCCCTCATTGAGGACTCATAATTTCATTCTCATCTCAATTGTTTTTCAATTTTACCCCAACTCTAAATATAACTTAAAACCTAAAACCCAAAACCCTAAATCCCAAATCCCAAATCTCAAATCCTTAAACCCTAAACTTTAAATCTCTAAATCCAAAACCCTAAATCTCAAATTCCAAATCCAAAAACCTTAAACCCAATTTAGAAAAATGATAATTTTAACACTAACCCCTAACCCACAAATTTAACCCAAAACTCTAAACCATATTTGAAAAAATAATAATTTTAATCATAAACATTAACCCACAAATATAATCCTAAACCTCAAATCCTAAATCCCTAAATCACAAAACCCTAAAACATATTTAGAAAAATAATAATTTTAATCATAAACCTTAACCCACAAATATAACACTAAACCCTAAATCTCAAATCTCAAATCCTAAAATCCTAAACCCTATTTAGAAAAATAATAATTTTAACCCTAAATCTTAACCCATAAATATAACCCTAAATCCCAAATTCTGAAACCCTAAACCTAGTTAGAAAAATAATAATTTTAACCCTAAACCTTAACCCATAAATATAATCATAAATCTCTAAACTCTAAATCCCAAATTCCTAAATCTTAAATCCTTAAATCTCAAATCTCAAAACCTTAAACCCTATTTAGAAAAATAATAATTTTAATAATATATTTTCTTTTTAAGTAATAATTATGTAGAAAAATAATGATTTCAATAATGTAGTTTGTTTGATGAAAAAATAATAATTAAATAATATTATTTAAATTTTATTGAATAAATGAGTATTAAGATAATATACAGTATTTTTCATTTTATTCTAGTTGTAAACCAAATACTATAATATTAATTTATTCTTTGATTCTAGTAGTCAAACCAAACAAATTTTTTTCTTTACATTCCATTTTATTCTATTCCTATTCACATTAGGTTATGTTTTTTTGAAATAGATTAGATACCAGATGAATTACAAATTCAAGTTTACTCGTATAACTTCGTTAAATCAATATAATAAAATTTATCAAATAAAAATATTAGTATCAAACATTATAAACTAAATTATATTATTAAATAAGTTAGTAAGCAAATCGACAAATAAGACTTATTTTTTAGACTAGAGGATGTGTGACATAGAAAGGAGTTAGGTCCGTAGACATTGGAAAGCTTAGAGCCTTAGATTAAGAGTTACAGCCACTCCCGCTATGTATTTATTATATTTGTTTTTTTATATTTCAACCAACATTCAAAACTGTGAGAAAGTTAGCTAGAGTAAGCATCAGCAGCCCCTTTCTTGGAATAATATTGACCAATCATTTATAAATGGATGTGAATGTATTTAATTACGCTGATTTTTTCTATTCGGTTTTTCGATCTTATTTTACAAAACATGTCTCTATACAACTTATTATGATCACGACTCTTGTTTTTTTGTTATTCATGTAATATAACACGCAATTTAATATTTTATTATTAAATAGTTATCATTTTATTTGTAAATTTAATTAATCCGTTATTAACTTTGATAAATTATATTAGTTTTATGATAATTCAAAAAGATTTAGGCAACTTATGAATATTAAAATAGAGTGATTCGAACCTGGTGAATATATTTATGTGTACGTGTGTATAAGTGTTTATTTAAAATTAATTAATTAACAAATTGGTTTTATAAATTAATTAAAATAAAAAAAATTATTGAAGGTAGCAGAAGACAAAATATACACTATTAGACACATTATTGAAGCTAGCCTACAACAACATATACACTATTTTAGACACAGTTATTTTAATGAGTGATACGATTTGCTAAAAGATCGATTTGGTTAATAAAAAAAATAAAAAATAAAAAAAATTGTCGACAGAACATTGTAAAAGAACATATATTCTGGTACTATTCAGTTAAATTTCAATGATTATTAAACAAACATAAAAAATAAATTAATAAATTATCGTAAAATTATAAACATATTATTTAATTTAATCGATATATATATATATTAATGGTACAAATATATCACCGAATTCTTTATTATTAATATAATATATAGGTGAATTTATATCACCCTTACAAATTTATCAACTATAAATTTGTTAATTTATACTACATATAAATGATATTTAGGTATATGGTGGCATTCTTAGTACAATGAATAATAGAAACTGCTAGGAGTGGGGGTAAAAAACAAAAAAACTTCAAATTAGCACATGCATCTATTCAAGTATGCAACCTAAACACTTTAGAGATCTGTTTTTCTCAATTAAATATTATAATATATTTTGGGGGAAAATAAGAAGAGAAGAAAATGAAAAAAAGATGGTTTAATAAATTGAGTTGTGGGAATCATAAAGGTTACTTAAATTGAAGGAGATCCAGAGTATATATATATATATATAAGAGATACACTAACTACAAGACTACAACTAGTTAATTGAGTCAGCTGACAGAGTTTCTCACTCTCTGCTTCATAACGAAGAAAGAAACAGAGAGTGAGAAAGTTACAAATATGGGAAGGAGGCCCTGCTGTTCAAAGGAAGGACTTAATAGAGGAGCTTGGACTGCCTTAGAGGACAAAATTCTCACTGACTACATTAATATTCATGGTGAAGGAAAATGGAGGAACCTTCCCAAAAGAGCAGGTTTGAAGTTATTTAAAACAAATATCAAAATAAAATAAATTAGTTTCTCTCATTTTTTTTATTTTTTTCATTTTCAGGGCTTAAGAGATGTGGGAAGAGTTGTCGTTTGAGATGGTTGAATTATCTAAGACCTGATATTAAAAGAGGAAATATTAGTCATGATGAAGAAGAGTTGATCATCAGGCTTCACAATCTATTGGGAAACAGGTCCTTCTTTTCAAATAATTATTACTTTTTTTTTTCTTCCTTTCAAAGAATAATAATTAGGAATTAAATAATTTAATCTTATTATGTAATATTATTGTGTAGATGGTCTTTGATAGCTGGGCGGCTACCAGGCCGAACAGACAATGAAATAAAGAATTACTGGAACACCAACATTGCCAAGAAAATTCAACAGAGTGAGTCAAGCTGTACGACATGTCGTATATCATCAAACCCAATTAAAAAAGAAGCAAAACCCATTAAAGCAAGTAAGTCCTTTGACAAGGATCAGCCTCCAAAACTAGCCAATACAATTACAAGTTCAAGTGTGGTAAGGACTAAAGCAACCAGGTGCACCAAAGTCGTTATTTCACAAGATCAGCTAGAAAACAACATCAATAATAATATTGAACATGATCATGATCCAATAATATTTGGTACTGAATCTAATGAAGCCAACTCAATTATCAATGATGAACTCAATTTGGGATTGATGGTTTCAGATGATAATCATCAAAACACTAATGGTTATTCAGAGTTGATCAATACGATGATAAATTTTGAGAATGATGATTGTGAGAATTTTTTATCTGGATTTCTAGACATGGATTCCTTGCATTTCTCTTCCTATTCTCTTATTAGCAATAATGGACATGCACACTCTGGCATAGAAGGGCAATTATCTCCAAAATCTGATGATCAAGATCAAGGTCAAACCCCCTTGTTTTCTGAAGATATTGATCATAATCTGTACGGTGCAGATTTGCAATCGCCTCCGCTAATTGATTCTGGAGTACTACTGGATTGGCTTCAAGACTAGAAGTACTCGAGGGTAACTATCACGTGCCGGCGTGATAAATGTTCCAAACCGATTGTGTGTAATGAAGTATTTGTATTATAAAACTGACCTCCTCAACAAAACAAAAATATAAATAGATGTGTGTGTTTAGTGTGTACTAAAATATGAGGGATGAAAATCGTGTTGTGTAATTTTGGGTCAGTCTCCTACCTTTCACGTGAGAAAATAACTTTTTATCCTATAAATTATTTCTAATAAATAAAGAATAATAAAATGTTTGAATGTATAAAAGAAAAGGTGCTGAAGTTTTGCTCAAATTAATGTTTTTTCTTTCTTTCGAATGTATCGTATGTATTTTTGATGTATCATAATATTGCATAGAATTGTATCATAAATTATCATAGATTTCTTTTATGATTGTATTGCATTGTTGTTATTATTTTAAATTAAAATAATAAAATTAAATAGAATTTGTTTGGAGAGAATTTAATAAAAAGTAGAAAATATTGATAAATGAATAGATCATGTAATCTTCTCATTAAAAAAGTATATATAACACCTATTAGACAAGTGTAAGGGTTACATAGGTTAGAGCTCTCATACAAGTAGCTAGAATACATACAATACAATTCATGTTAAACTAGGTCGCTATAAGCATTACATAAATAGGTCATTTTAGATACATACATCTTGAGGCCCCTAAATTGGTTACCCAAGTCGTTAGAACGATGTATGATGACGCGGTCGTTATACGGTAATGATATTCAGACATCAGTTCTTGATCTTTAACCGGCTTTAATCTTCAGGCTCATTAGGTTGCTATATGGTAGCGAGATATCTTAGGTTGCTAGGTCATGTACTTGTTACATATATAATACCAAGCATTAACTCCCCTATTCCCTTGATTTTGAGAAGTCAAGGGAGTACCACTCCGTTATATGATCCTTACATAGTTGAAGGCGTTATAAATAGAAAGTTTGACTCAATGAGCTCATCTATATATAGTCATTTAGGTAGACTATCTGATATGAACTCTCCTAGTTATTAGGTTAACAAATCGTTACAAAGCATATTCTCCTAATTAATTTTATTTTCACTGGGTAAACTCTTCAACTTACCTATCTCTTTTATAAATAGTAAGGAAGGTCACTTTTATCCTATCTATTTTAACTTAGTTAAATTTATTTTTAGAGAATTTCAGCCCGTTAATTATCTTTATATGACTCTATTTTTTGTCAGTCCATTAGAAAAACACTTGGTCTGAATTTTAGCCCGTTTGATTAATAACTTCAGTTGGAAATCAACCTATTTTATATCCTTAGGCCGTGATTCAAACGACCTATATAATATAATTTAGGTAATTTATTCTCTTATTTTTTACTTACCATGTCTCATAAAGGAAAGAAGGTGGTTCACTCTCTTCCCAAGGAAACCCTTACTAAGAACATTCCTTTAAGGAGGATCCTTCCAAAGAAAGGTTGTAGGATTCAAGCCGTTTAGTGACTAGATCATCACAAACCAAACGCCCTTCTGAAATCTCTAGGAGTCGCGACAAGAGGCCCATTTCTGTGGCTATAGTCAAGGAGCGCATCCTTACTCTCCTTGCCTCAATGGGATCTTATGCAATTTCTTCATCGTCTTCACAGAGTTCTATACATGTTATTAGGATCCCTATGTCAGCAACTGCCAAAGTTTCCCGTCCCAAGAAAAAGCACGAGAGTCGGGGTGAACTGACTCATAGAACTAAAGATAAACATCAAATTAAAAAGATGCCTAACGATCTTGTAGAGAACGACCTGGTTGAAATTAGGCACAAATACAACATCCCTCCCCATGTAGGTTTAATGCTAGTACCTTTTAATTTATGTGATACAGGTGATACATTTAGCATCCTTTAAAATTGGACTTTGATGTCCAATCCCTAGGGTGATAGCTCGCTCTTTTCACACTTTTGATATCAATCCCACCAAATAAATCCCAATGCGTGGTGAACTCTCTTATGTTTCTCCATTGTTGCTGGTGAACATGGGGTAGACCTTATAGGTGACGAGCTTAGAAGTCTATATTGTTTGAAGAAGAACGACCTAGACAAAGAAAAAGTATATATATCCTATGTTGTTGGGCATGAGCTTCACCTTAAACTCCCCAATAGTAGTTTAGGGTAGAAGGATAAATATTTTTATATTACCGGGGATATTTGGGGTAGCGGGGTAGACTTACCTATTTGTCACACTTGGAATAATCATTTTAGCATTACCCAACCTCGTGCAAGCAAAGTGATGAGTAAATTAGATCCAAGTGGCAAAGAAAAGTTTAGGAGGATTGAGCTACAAAACACCTCATCTGAAAAGTATTGAGAAATACTGACTGTAGTTCGCTTGAAAAAGTGTGGGGTATGGAAGGAATATACAGACGAGTATTCAAGTCATCATTTTGTTTACGAGGTAACTACTTTGGTTGGTGATTTGTATTATTTTATTCACCTTGAAGACTTGATAGATACTTCTGGTTTCCACGACTTGGTTCCAATTTACCCACGTCTAGAACCCATGTCGTCTTCTCCATCTAGGGACCAAGTTCCCCTTATGGAATCAATAGAGGTCACACCCACAATAGAGGTCGCACCCCTTCCGATGTATGGTCAACCAAGTTCTCCTCCACTCTTCAGACATGAAGCTTACCCAGAAGAGGAAGGTTGGGGAAGAATACACCTTGGCATGAAGGCTATGGATCTAGATGACTTCGAGTTTGATGAAGTCATTTTGTATGACGTTGTGGTATTGGACACCCCAATTACTTATTTCAATGAAGGGATATTTGGGCAAACTTACCTAAATAGGGATCTCTTTCATCATTTTGGTATTGATGCTGAGAGGTCCCAAGTTAGGATGGCCCATAAAACTGAGGGTGGTTCAAATGTGAAGCTGATGGCAGATCGCATGATTAAGGTGAACTTTTATATCATTTCTTCCCAGTGTTAATACTTACCATCTCTATTATGCATCACTAATTTGTTAATGTATACATGTCATATGATTAGCTGGAGAGGGTGAGCTGTCTCTCAGAGGTTACAAATATGAGGTGTAGGCTAGTCGCCTATAGATTGTGAAATATGAAAATGTGGTGAAGGAAAAAGATGTCTTTATGGTAGAGTACGAGGCCAAACTTTTGAAGATGGAAGGTGACTTGCTAGATAAAACTAAGAAACTAAGGAAGACAGATAGCTACTATTTTGAACAAGGATAGTTGGCTAAACATTTTGAACAAATGGCTAAGTAAGCCGAGCATGCCTCAAAGAGGTTGAGGAAAAGGCTCACACAATGCAAAGTCAAATATGTGCGATGTTAGATCAAATGAGTTCTCTTTCAACCTTGGTAGATACTTTGAAAGTGGAGTACACTAAAACCTACAAAAGGGACATGAGTTTCATGGTTAGTAGCCTCAAGACTCAGGCCGAGAAGTTAGAGCTGATTATGCCTTATTTTACTTTGATGCAGGCCTTTCAAAGTAACAGATCTAAGGCACCCCCAACTGATACTCCGTAACCTTCATCTCATGGTGATGAGATTGTACCTATTAGTTGGCTTAAAGGGATGATATAGGAAGCCACTCCATATAAAATACCTTATTTTTGTATTTTTGTGTTGTAATTTTGAATATAAAATTTATGTAAGGAATATGAACTTGTTATGGTCATTAAATGCATGGTTTCATTTCTATTTAATGGCCTTCATATCATTTGTGTGATTTTTCTAACCATAAAAGTTGTTTTTTCTTAAGTGTCTAAGGCAGTGTCTTAGAATTAAGTTCAATTATAAAGTTACAAGTGACCTGAGGAAAACCAGAATTTTGTTTGAGACTGTGAGTGTTTAGAAATAATGGATTATAGCTAAGTGAATTTAGATGACCTAATTGAAACATGGTTATGTTTTTCTTGTACCTCAGAGGTATCATCACCGGTCACTAGAGAACTCCCTGTTAGGGGAAAATAACCTACCTTACCTTTCATTAGAGAAGAGGTGAATCGAACGACCTCGCAAACCCATAAGGTTCTCCCCTCTATAAGAAAGAGAGCTACGTCTCCCACCCTTAGTGAAAAGGTAAATCAAATCCTCCCTAATATCCAAGTGGGTGGGAAAATCAAAAGATCAAAGGCGATCTATGTCTCACCTTGTTCTCTGGATAAGTCAATTGCGAAGCTAGGTAAGGTCGGTCTTCTTGCCAAGAAGGATGGTAGTGTAAGTACACCCTCACTTCTAAGTAGGCATTGATCTAAGGAGTTATAAAAAGGCTTGTCTCCATTAGGGGATGATGTTAGTCTGCTACAAAGTATATACCCCGTGAAAAGAGAGTGTTGTGAAGGCAGTGGTATAAAGGATCTATTTAAAAGTAGGATGTTTAATAATCTTGATACTCAAGATGAATTGTATCACCACTTTGGGGTGTTCGAAGACTGACCTTCTATTTACACAACTTTTAAACAAGAGAAAGGAACTATTTGGCATATGATGGCTAGAAGTGTGCTTGATGTAAGTGATCTCATTGTTTTGTTATTTTGATATGTTTCTTAGGGGGTACAACTATTAATTCTCTTGTATTGCTTTTTTGTATTACTTTAATGTAGGCCATAGTTATTGCAAAAGATTCAGAAAAAGAGGTTAAGACGTGTCGAGAAGTGGCCAAATTTGTGGATCAAGAGTTATGTATCTTGAAGACTCGTCGTGGAGTCATGGATCAGGAGCTGACAAATATGCTTAAGGAATTGAAGATTGCATGTCACGAAGAAGATAGATATAAGGTGGAGCAGAATGAATTGCGTAAATTGGTAGAGTACTGGAAACATAAGGCACTCGAGAAAAATACTCATAAGGCTTCTATGTCAGAGAACCCTGTAGCACATCCCACAAATAAATCATGAACCTCATAATGGATTTTGGACAAATATTTTGTAATAACTGGATTTTTTGTCTTTAAAGATCTTATTTCAGTTTAAAATAATGTAATAACATTTAGACATTTTATTTACTTTATATCGATTTCATATTGTTGGAGCAAATGTTTTTTCAATGTCTATTTGATATTCTTGGGACATATCCCACATCATAAGTGGATGAGTCATTTAATTCTTATCACCAAACATGGGGTTATCGTGTTTATTTTTCATGAGGTATAAGAACTACAAGGGTAAATTGAAATCCAATACCTACCTGCATTCTTAAAGAGGAGGTTTTCCATGGAATGCAAGTCTATTTCTTAGATCATATCCCGCATCTCAAGTGGGGGGAGGGATTAGTGGACTCTTTCTTCCAATCATAAGGCATGGAATGTATCCTACATTCCAAGTGGGGGGTTACTAGATGTATTTTCATAAGATATGCGATATGTAAGGGTGAAATCCA
Source organism: Hippophae tibetana (assembly GCA_037013495.1). Taxonomy (NCBI): domain Eukaryota; kingdom Viridiplantae; phylum Streptophyta; class Magnoliopsida; order Rosales; family Elaeagnaceae; genus Hippophae; species Hippophae tibetana. The sequence continues at coordinate 122,868,932 of CM072801.1, forward strand.
ACCCCTCGCATATGTTTCCAAAAAAGGAGGGTCATATTGGTGAATGCAAAACCCTTTCTTAAGACGTATCCCTTATCTCAAGTGGGGGGGGGGGGGGGGGGGGGGGGTCAGTGCACTCTTTCCTTCAATTATGAGGCATATGACTTATCCCGTATCCTAAATGAGTTTTTGCATTATAATACAACACAAGAATGAGCTCAAAATACATCATAAGTTTTCAATATATTGATCATAAGATTTCATACAAAGTATTTCTTGAGATATTCTCCATTCTAACTCAACTCATTCTTTATGCCGTCACGTTTGATCAAATAAGATCCTCATAGAGTAATATCATATATTCGATACAGGCCTTCCCGTACTGCGAAAAAATTTCCATAGGTAGTTTCAACTTTATTTCCCAATGATTTTCGCAAGACCCATTCCCTTATACTGAAGTTATTATGTTTGACGAATCTATTACATGTCTTTTTAATTTCTCTCTTTTGTGATTCGATGGGTATCAAAGCTTCTTCCTTTTTTTATTTGGCCAATAGGAGGTCCTTACTTCTAAGGTGATCATTATCTGCTTGCATGATCCTTAACTTGAGAGTAGGCTCATGTATTAGGGATTTAAGTTCTCACAAACGATGCCAATTGTTTGGAAAGAATTTAATGTATTAGAGATTCTAGTGATTTTTAGTAAGAAGTAAAAAATATTGATAAATTAACATATCCTCTATTCTCCTCATCAAAGAGGTATATATAACACCTATTAGGCAAGTGTAAGGGTTACAGGGGTCGGAGCTCTCATACAAGTAGCTATAATACATACAATACAATTCATGTTAAACTAGGTCGCTATAAGTTTTACATAAACAAGTTATTAGATACATACAACTTGAGGCTCCTAAATTGGTCACCTAGGTCATTAGGACGATGTATGATGGTGAGGTCGTTATACGGTAATGATATTCAAACATCAGTTCTTGATCTTTAGCAGGCCTTAATTTCCAGGATCATTAAGTCATTATATGGTAGCAAGGTATCGTAGATTGTTAAGTCGCGTACTTATTACGTATATAATACTAAACATAACTAAAAATTTAATTTTTTTCATATAAAATTGATTGCTCCAATGTTAATTTATCTTATAGCATTAAGTGATAATATAATAATTGAAATCAATTTTAGCATATAGACAATATATTTTTATATATTCATATATTTTAAAATAAATATTGTACAACAACATTGATCATGGATAGAACCATTAACTAGAATATTTGAGTGAGGGGTAGCATAGGTCATTTTATTTTTGTAAAATGGGTTAATTTAGTCATGTTATTCTTGAATGAGGCATTATAAACCCTATTATTATGAAAAGTGAGTATGTTTAGTCATATTATTATTAAAAAGGAACATTTTACTCTCAAAATTACTTAAAATAATGCACTTTAATCTCAAGACTAAACTACATTTTTTACCTTAAAATTTCTTAGTTTTATAAATTAAGGGATTAAATTTATGATTTCATAAATAAAAGGAATAAATTTAATAAAAGTAACTCTAAAATCTTTTATCAAATTGGTTGTTTCAATACATTGTTTGAGAGATTATAATATTCAATATTGTTTTTGATGGATACATACAGTAGTTACGTTTCACACGTTAAATATTTTTTTTCTTTTGATTCTTTGAATACTTGATAAAGATAGATTTTTTTATCTTAAATAATATTCTTTTTCAAAGATTTTTTGTAGTATCATGAGAAATTGAGAATAATATAAAATAGATCGTCCACACTATGGTTCTTGTGTAATCATTTTGGTAGTGTGTTGGGCATATAAATTTCATATGATTTGTTTTGGAGGAATCTAATAGATAGAAAAAAAGTGCTAGCATTTGATGTACTTAATTTGTATTGTATTTGTATTTATATTTGAAGAATGTATATTGTATCGTAATTCACGGTCATCAATTGAATAAAACTACACAAGGAAACAACCAAAAATAAGTGTAGTTTCATTTTGTAATATAGTGCACGAGGCAATTTCCTTCTAGAAATATTTACGAGGTTACCCATTCATTTAAATATGTTTAAAAATATTTCTATTTTATATAATTATTTAAAATTATAAGAGGTAAATACTCTCTAAATGATATAACACGTTTTAAGATTTTTTTTAAAATTAAAACTGTGAGATCTTACTGAACTATCAAGTCATGATCGTGGTTTCACTAAATTTATAATGATGAATTAAAACGAACAATATCATATTACGTAAAATAGATCTTATTTCGATATAAGCTAACGGATTAACCGTTCTTTTCAATACTTTATATTGCATGTGAAATTCACATCAATAACTTTTAATATATATATACATGATTAATAGTAAGTAAAAAGCTATATACACAGGTTGGTCATTACACAGGTTGGTCATTAGAGTTGAAATGAAATGTATGGCACGTGACAATCTAATCAAAGATTTGAAAAGTAAGCTATAGACTATGTTAATTGTCAATATCGTAATGACATACGTATAATAATTTTGGGGCAGGGATGGTGGTTGTTGGGGATCAGTAGCTAAGAATCACGTGCTAATGCATTGTTGGGGTATTCATGGAATGCTTCCTAAATGATGTCCTCTAATCTCAATCATGTTATTGGCATATTAAAAGAAAAGAAAAGAAAAAAAAAAAACTCAATCATGTTCACTTCACTCCAAAATGAAATTAGTTCTAAACGTTAAAATGGCCTAACCATTAAAGCATGTGCAACTTTGTTAGTGCATTTCTTTTCTAGATGGTCCCCTTAGAGTCGGACTCGAAAAATAGTGACCTTTACAATTAATTATTTAAGTTTTTTTTAATCAATTAATAAATCAACGGTTCATAATATATTATATTAAATTTTAACACCTATATACCCATATAAAATAAAATATATTATAATTATAATTAATAAATTTTTTTATTAAATATATTTATCAATAATATTATATCATATTATTTAAAAATATATAAAAATTTCATATTCAATTAATTTTCTTTCTATATAAAACATGGTTCGTTATACCTTTGAGAATGTAAATTACAATCCTACTATTTTTTGGCTTTTAGAATCTTTAAATTAATTTTATCCATCATAATTTATTCAATAAAAATTATTAATTTAACTGACCATCTAACATATATAGTTGATGATGGGATGTGATAAATTTACCATAAAATAGGCATTACATTTGTGACGTTTATGTTTTTTTTTTAATTAATAGAATTTACTTTAAAATACATTTATACTCACTAATTACTCTAAATTATGGGAAAAAGATTTAAATCTACATCTAAATGAATATAGAACACCAAATTTACTATCATACTTTTGGGATCGATGATGGGCTATATATGGTCAACCTTTAATCGTTTATGTATTTTTACTAAATTAGTCTCATTAATAATTTAAAGGTAAAAGCCATATATTTGCATTGCGGTGCAGTAAATGAAAATGTGAATGCGTAATAATATTATTTAAAAAACTTAAGGTAAAAATATAATGGGAAAAAGGTCCTAGTAGATAGCGGCATAACGAAGCTAGTTTAGCCAGATAAATATTTTATCTAACATTTACTTTAGTAATTTTTAATCTATATATAAATTATTATTTTTAATTTTAATAAAAATTAAAAATAATTCGTTAAAAAATTACAATTAAAATCATTTTAGTTTTATAAAATGGATATATTATTAACTTTACTTTAAATTAGTACACTTTTTTCATCTTATTTTTATACTTGTAGATATTTTAGTCATTTTAGGAAAATTTTAATGATTTTAGTTTACTTTATTTTTTATTTATTTTTAAATATTTTTAATTTTTATTCTCAAACATCTAAAACGTATAAGATTAATTTTAATTCATTAATTATATTTAAAATATCTTTAATTATATTTAATATTTAATATATCTTTAATTATATTTAAAAATATCTTTAATTATATTTAATATTTAATATATTAAAATATTCACAATCTAACTCTTTTAAAAAAGTATTTATTAAAATATTCACGATCTAACTCCTTTAAACAAAAAAAAAAAAATTCTACTGTTAGTAGATATGTTATTAAGTGTAAAAATAAATTAAATAAATTTTAATCTCTAATTCATAAATGGATCATTTTTAGTCTGGTTAATCTAAAAGTTAGAATTTCATTATAAAAATTGATATGTCTAATAAGATTAACCTTACTTATTTTCGAAAAATTTATGATACTTGAAGTGATATTTTTAACAATAATAAAGTTAGTAGGGATAAACCAAGAAATTACATATTAATTGCGCATGTAGCGCATCCCATTAATTAAGAATAAATCTTTATGATATTGTTGTTTAATTTTTGAGTGCGACAGCAAAAACTTATATGAATTGTTTTTCCTGTGTTTTTTTAAATAAAGTGGAGTTAATTGGGCAGCGTTTAATTGTCTGGCTGTGTAATATTTTAAAAATTTCACTAAAGCCTAACCTATTATTATAACATAATTATTTACCTTTTTATAATTTTAAAGCATGCATAATTATAAAGTTATACTATAAATAATCTTAATTTTTTATGTAATATATCTTTTGAGATTTATTAAAAAATAGAGAAAAACATTTCCATTTAAATTTCAATGATTGATCTTATCACATATTTTTATTGGAACATTCTATAGATCAATATTTTCAACTAATATATTTAACTAATAATTTTAATTATAAAATAATTTAAATAAATTATATAAGTGTTATTACAATTTAATGCTTCATTGTTATGCCGTTGGATAAGGACTTTATCTAATCTGATCTTTCAATGACTACATAATCATCTTAATCATTAGATTAATGATTAGACTTGTGTCATTTTTCTCTTTACTTAAGATTGGAGAAAGAGCAACAAATCATTTAAGAGCAAGTATAAAGCCCATCTTTTCTTGTGGGGTGATCGAGAGATGTATTTTATAGAGGAGTATATGATCATTGAATCCTTTTGATTCTATAGTAATAGTTCTTTTAATATACATTGATGTCGATTTTTGTTAACATCAATGATTGGATGCACTTCTGTTTTATGTGGATTTGAGAATAGAAAACATGACGTTAAGACCTTGGACCACCATGGGATGTGGTAGCCTTTGATTCCTTCATGCTTAAGTTTGGGTAGTGAATTAGTGTCTTTCCTTTGTGATGTTGAGAGATATTTAAAAAGATTATAGATCTTAGTTTCTGTAATTGAGAGAATAAATTGTTGTGTATAGAAGTAATTGGTTTAAGGGTGATAATGGTGAACATTTATAAGAAATAATATACCTACTGACTATTATTTATAGTGATAGACTTATCTTTGAATATCGGAATGTTATATACGTAATTATCTTGTTGTCAACTAATTAAGGGTTTGGATGCTAGTTATATATAATCTTAGATATTTAATTGATATTGATATTATAAGTTGACTAGGTTGGTTTGTGAATTATTTATTGACTAAGACCTCTCATATTATCCCACTTGGTGTGAACTATTTTACACCCAATATTAACCATTAGACTTGCTAGGCCTGAGTACATGGACTAGGAGGTCTATTTTGCCATTATATCGCCATTTGGGTTTACTATCTTCTGAACCTTGCTAGTGGTGTCAAGTCTACTCTTACATGGCCATTATTTACCCGTATGAAGAATTTATTATTTTTCATGAACACTTAAAATGTATGCAACAATATTCTATTATTGGTTGTTTTTATATTTTCTCAATTGGACTTTCTAAAATGAAGTTATGTCGATGTCAAAACCAAAACTCCATGGTTCACTTTCCCATTGTTCAAGAAAAGACATGGGTTCAAGTATGTGGGCTTTCAAGCCCATAGGCTACCCAATTGTCTAGGATCCTTGGATGTGCCCTTTAATGAATGGATGGGATCTCACCTTATCCCTTATATAAAGAGAGCTCATTCTCATTCTTTCAATTCACTATTCAAAGCAAACTTTTGAGAGAAAGGAAAAAAGTGGGAGAGCTTGCTTCAAAGAATAGTCAGTACTTGTTTCGTCCTTCCAAGAAGCAATTGAATTTTATCAATTATCTCTATAGTGCATCAATGAAGGAGCAAAATAGTGATAAACTCATACTCTCGAAATGGATCACTTAGTAGGGTTTAGACTCATAGTAGTTTAGCTAGAGAGTGGTGATCCTTTAGATTCTGATGTTGTCTCTTTATTTTTAGTATCTTATTTCAAATACTTAGTTGATACTTGTGTTCTTTTTGTATGTATGATTTATAATCTTCCTATTGGTAGGAAAAATAAGAGCATGATAGCTTTTAGATTTCTCAAGGAGTCCAATAAAGGGGAAGCCCTTTTACAGACTAGGGTGGTTTGTAACTCAGGGGGTTTAAAAAGGATATGAGCCCATACTTCTGAAGTGACAGTTGTTGGAGCACCTCTTAGAAGTATGATATCCCTATCAATACTTGTTTAGGTTCTGTCGGTGCTCGTTACAGGTGTACGAGTTCACAACTTATTGACTTGGATGTCTCTCATATGTATTCACCTATACCCCACACATTTTCATAATCTACAAAAGTTAAAGGTTTAGATTTACATAGTCTTGTTGCTATGGCCTATACACTTGTCTTAAATTTGGACGATGCTATTCAAGTTTATGCTTATTCAAAAGGTTTCTTGGTTATCATTAAGGAGAAGCATCGTAAGGAAATTGAGGCTTAAGATGCTGCTATGCTTGCTCGTAGCGAGGTGGAATGTGAGTTAGAGAAATTTCAAGAGGCACATCATGTATCCCATTTGATCCACGTGACAATAGTGATGACCCTAGAGGCTATCTTAGCAGATTAAGGTACTACTCTTACCCAAGAGAATGAGTTAACTTAAGAATTATATACAAGTCTTCGTTCATCTCAAGAGTGAATATGTAGGCTCAATGTTGAGATGGAGACACTTAAAGCAAATGCAGTTAAGGAGTATAAAGTTTTTGATTATTATACATAGGACATATTGGACATATGGACACACAATTTTAAAAAATAAAATGGTGATTCTAGAAGGTTTATCGTGACAAAACTCTTTCTACCGCCATTTTTCTAGACTCAAAAGAGAAGTCCTCCTGCCATAGTGTCATCAATTATAAGTAAGAGGAGTAAGACCATAATGGATCTACCAATGTATTCTTTTGTTTTTAATTCTTACCAAAATGCATGTACTTGGTGGTTTTACTTTCTAATAGTGGGGTTAGATTTTCTATGGACCTTTTGGATATATATGTGTGTGCATGTGTGTGTGTGTTCTTTTGATTTTAGTTCCCACCAAAATGCATTTACTTGGTGGTTTTACTTTCTAACAATAGGGTTAGCTTTTGTATGGACCTTTTGGTTATGTTTGTACCTTTGAGTTATGTACTTTATTTTTATGTTTTAGCAACGATTCTTTTTTGTGGTCCATTAGTGATCTCGTCTATTTCAAGATGAAGGATGCTTCTTGAGCACATCCCTTGTTAGGATATGTGATACACTACGTTGGTACATTATGGTGTGTACTTTTTAGGGAATAGGTCCAGAGTGATCTAGATGATTGCATGTCCATGCAAATGTACCCTGGTTGGGCATATACATTGTGTCCCATCATATATGCTATTCGATCATGCTTCTTTTGTTCAATCAAGTAGACCTTATTTGGCCATATGCACCATGTTAGGCCATATGTACCATGTTTGACCATATACCATTCGGTGTGTTCTTGTTGGCTCAATTTGTCGTGTGTCCATTAGCTAGTCCTACCACTTTTATTTTGTTTGTGTACCTATTGGACTTATGCTTGGACTTTGTTGCTTTTGTATAATTTGTTGTCATTTTATCTAAGTACGAGTGCTTTGTTTAAACCAGGGTATTCCTGGTATACTAGCCATTTACTTGGTATGCTTGATTATAATCGAGTCATCCAAGCATTTGGTCTTAAGATTACAAAAACTTTTGTGGTCCTTAGTGGATTATTATACCCTATTATGAGTTTCGTTGCACTTTGTTCATGGTCGAGATGTTTTTCAATAATCGGGATTGAGGGTTCAAGGTTTCTACCATGAACAAATTTATGTTTACATGGATAAGGTATGAAAGTTGTAGTAACTCCTAAACTAAAGGCATGATTACTACCTATTCAAAAGTTCAACACAATCCGTAGAGGTGGTGAGGTGAAGAAGTTGTAGTAACTTCTAAACTTAGGGCATAATTGCTACCTACTTAAAGGTCTAGCATGACCCATAAAAGTAGGGTGAAAAATTTGTAGCAACTTTTAAACCTGGGGTATAGTTATTGCCTATTCAAAGGTCCAGAATGGCCTATAGATGTATGGTCCGGAGGTTGTAGCAACATTTGAACCTAAGGAATAATTGCTACCTATTCAAAGGTTCAACATGGCCCGTAGAGGTAGGGTGCAAAACTTGTAGCAAAATCTAAAATCAGGGCACAGTTGCTTCCTATTCAAAGGTTCAACATGGCCAGTAGAGGTAAGGTGTAGAAGTTGTAGCAATTTCTGACCCTAAGGGTATTCACATGTGACCTTTCATAGTCTACATCTTTCAATCCCTTTGTAGTTTAGACTTTCTTGTCCTTGAATTTCATGAATGTAGACCAAGTTTAGTTTTTATCATTTAAATGTGGAAGTTATTCATGAATTTTACATTACAAAACTGACATTAAACCGAAGTCTATGAATTTAAAACATGACAATTTTAAATGAAGTAAGAAATAAAAAAACAAGACTAATAGGGTACAATTTACTTATGTCCTTTGGGATCTCCTTTTTGTCCCGTAAGAGACCTTAAGGCATAGCATTCCTTGACCACTTTTTTCTTCTTCTAACACTATCCGTGTTCCATTTTCTATGGGGAGGTTTAGGAAAAGGTAGTAAGTTGAGGCTATAACTCATGTTGCATGTAGGAATGATCATCCTAAAATTCTACTGTATGATGATGGGTAGTTTACTATGAGTAAGTCCACCATGAATATTTTCATATCAGTGCCTTGCCTTATTGTGATTGGTAGGGTCACATATCCATCGGGGTTCATTGAAGCTTTAAGGAATCCCACAAATGAGGTGGTACTTAGTGGATGAGTGAGCTTTATAGCTTTCCATGCCCCAAAAAAATAGGATGTTAGCTAAGTTGCCAATGCCTATCAGAATTCTGTGTAGGTTTATTTTTTGCCACTGGAAGTATGACCATCAATGTATCAGTATGGGGATGACATAACTTAGGTTCCTCCTTTGAAAAAAATTATTTTTTAGTCCATTAACTTAGGATCTTTGCTTGGGTTATATATATCAACAATATAGAGGGTCTCTTGGTAAACCTTCATGATGTGTACCTTATGGGCATTATTAGAGTTCTCTCCTAAGGGATCATCCATAATGACTTATACCTCTTGCACTTCTTGTATGGGAGCATGCTTTCACCATTATAATGGAGTGGCCTATCGTTGTTATGGTCTTTCATTTTGAACAAACTTTCTCAGTTTTCCCCTCTTGATGAGGTGATCAATTTCATTTTTCAAGTCTCATCATTCTTTATTAAGTGCCCTAAGTCCCTATGGAACCTATAATATTGATCTTTATTCTAGCCAAGATTCTTTAGTTTTCTACTCTATTGTATTATATGTTGGTTTTCAACTTACATAAGGAATGTTTCCTTAAGCACAATTAAGGGTACATAAATGTGAAAGTTTGGGCCAGTTTAGCTTGAACCCTATCCCATACCTTTCTTATATTTACGGTCTTGATGAGGTTTTTTATTCCTTGATGGTTTGGGGTCATCCTTAAACCTTGGGTGGTGATCTTATGTTTTCATAAGCAAAAAGTCATTGACTCTCTTATTGTTGGCCATTTCTTGATTTTGAGGTACGTGTTCACTAGTTAGGTGGAAAGTATTTTGCCATGTTCTTCCAAAGTGGTCCTTGGCAAAGAGCTTGGTGTAATGTACTCACATCCACTGAATCAAAATAGTTGGTCATTTGGATTTTTTTTCTATTGAACCTAGCGAAGATATCTTTTAGGCTCTCATCTTTCTCCTATTGTTTTTGATCTTCTTCTTGTTAAAAAAAAGTGGGAAAGAAAATACATTTTGAATGGAAAATGTACTAGTTGTAATAGGCTAAATGGTAGAATACCAAGCTCGGGCTTTGTCAAGGTACTCTAGTGCCTCCTTTTTACCATTATAAGAGCTCACATTGAGCATCTTGAATTTATCTATGAGTGGGATTGCCATGATTTCTTGGGTTAATAGAGACTCATTATAAACATCTAGTTCTGGGAGTCTACCTCTATTCAGTCTTTACTATACCTTTTGTAATTGGACAACTAACCAATCGATGGTACGATGAAGGACTGTAGGTATATCCTCGAGTTGATTTTCCTTGTGATGGCCATTAGCTATTGAGGTTGCATTGTTCCTATGGCTAACCTAGATAGAATGATTGTGCCTGCGAGCTTCAGGGTGTTCACACATGTCATAATGAGTGAGTCCTAAGCAATCTAAGCTCGATGGATAGATGGATAGGATCTGAGCCTAATAAGTGGGTAACTCTAGACTATTTGCGTCAAAATTATCAGTCTAACTTTTGGACTTTGATTTCATCAAGACAGATCACATCTCCAATCTGAGCTTGTATGGCTGTGAGCCAGATTTGATGCATTATGGGCACTAAAAGGTGTTGTATGGACGTCCTCTAGTTCAGGGGCTTGTGGCCTTAGTAGATGTTCCAAGATGGTATAGAGCATGTTCTCCATTGTGTTTAGACAAATTTCCATCCATACCATTTTTTGTCCATGGTAGTGTGGGGCTCTGTTCGAGCCCATTTTGGAAGTGGTAGCAAGGGGTTGGTAACCTATATTGGTGTTTGCGTAACTTGTTGGACATGATGAGGTGGGACCTTATTATCCCTTATAGAAACTTGTTTGTTTGATTCAAAAGGTTGGTTCATCTTCAAAGGACAGAAAGGTGTGGCCTTTAGAGAACGTGTAGAGTTAACTTCTTTCAGAAAAAAATTGTTCTAAATTTTTAGTTTTTTTAAGGACCATCATGTTCAGAATGTTGAAAAAACATTGTAGTTCTTTCTCTCTAGTTGTGATTTAACTAGTAAAGTACACTCGTTCCTATAGACATCATCAGATATTGATGTTGATTTTGTCAACATCAATGATTGCATACACCTCTATTTCTTGTGAACCTAAGAACAAAAAACACAACGTTGAGACCTTGGACCACCATAGGATGTGGTGACTTTTAACCTTTTGATACTTAAGTAAGTCCAGGTAGTGGGAAGAATGAGGAGACTATTGTCTCTCCTTGTGATGTTGAGAGATATTTATGGAGAGAGTATAAATCTTAGTGTCTGTAGTTTGAGAGAATAAATTGTTATGTATAGAAGTAATTGTATTTAATGGTGAGGAGTGGTGAATATTTATAGGAAATAATATACCTACTTATGACTCTTATCTATATTGATAGACTTATCTTTGAATGTTGAAGTGTTATCCACTTAATTATCTCATTGTCAAATAATTAAGGGTTTAGACAATGATCGTATATAATGTTAAATACTTAACTGATATTGATAAACATTGATTGGACCGACTTGTTAGTTATTTATTAACTACGACATCTCGCGCCACTTAATGTAAACTAGTATTTTTATATATATGTGTGTGTGATGTATGATGTATCTATCTCCATCCTTAACTTACAATTTTTAAGTTAATTTTTCCTCATCAAATATATTTTATTATTTTATCAAAATATTTATTAATAAAATAATATTATATTATGTTATTAATATATATGTTATATTTTTATTAGGAGAGTGATAATTAAAGCGAGAATTGAAAAAAAAAAATTGACTCGTAGACTGTTAATAGAAAAGAAAAGTATCTAACCTTTTTCTAGATATATAGTGTTATTAAAAAAGCGAGAAATCTCATTAGAAAAAAGAGAAAAAGAAGAAGTAGTATAGATATTAACAATGAAAAAAGATGGCAGTGATGTTGTGACGATTTATATGGTAATAAAAATAATTTATTAATAATAATATTATTTAATAATAATGATATTAAAATATAAGTAATATAAATATAAATATAAATATTTTAAGCATGTTTATTATGATAATAATAAAAATTATTTCAAAAATATCAAATAGAAAAACACGTACTAACTAGTCACCACATCGGAGTATTACACGAGTCAATTGTAAACATATATATATATTAAATCACATTTTATTAGAGTTAGTCAGAAAGTTAATTCCTATGTAGCACTACTAGATCTGTTTTAAAAATCAATGTGGACATCCAACTACTTATAAATATAATAACTTCTCAACATTAAAAGGCGGCAAGGGAAGAGCACTGGTTAGGGAGTTTTGTAAATTGATACGAAGTAACATATATGACCAAAAAAGAGACTCCAGTGATCATGATTGTTTAATTAATTGACGCATGTTATTATATATGCCTACCATGCATGCATGTGGTTGTGAGTGGCCAGTTTGAGATTTGCGTTACATTTCAATTTTTTAATAATGATACACTCATGCATCCTCACATCTTTCAAAAATAATCACTACTTTGAACAACATATCTTCAAAATAATCTATTAACATATATTTCAAAACATTTTGCTAAAATAAAAAAAAAACTTAAGTTAAATAATATTTATAAAAAAATATTTTTTTCTGTTATATATCGAAATTAAATAACAAAAAAAGTTTAATAGTATACAATAATCTTTTTTTATGCTTAAAGTGTTACTTTTAATTCCTATTTGGATAAAAACATATCTTGTTTTTCTTACAAAATATATGTTTTAAAAAGAAAACATATATTTTGTATGAGAACATATGTTTTTATGAGAAAAACATATATATTATTTTATATTTAAAGAAATTTTTTTTTGATGATTTAAAAATAAAATTATATGAGTAATTATATCATATATGCATAGGACAAAAATGATTACTTAAATTTACTTTAAAATATGAAAAAAGAGGGGTTCAAGAGGTTAATAGTAAAATTAAGTAAACAAGATATTAGGTGGTGCTATTAATGGTTTGCGGTACAGAATTGGTACCATTATTTCTACTTCTAGTTAACAGTAAAAAGTAAGCGGCACTTTTTCTACCTTTCAAGGATCAAAATATTTATTTTTTTTAAAAGAATTTATTAATAATTTTTTACATATAAAGTTTACAAAATAATTTTTTTAATATTAATAATATCTTTCGTATTTGTTCAATATTTTTTGTAAAAATAGTATTTTATTATTTTTATTCTTGTATTTTTATTTTAAAAAGAGTGATGGTAATGATAATTTTTTTTCAATCACATGTTTTTTTTAGTTTAAATCATAAATATTTCCCATAAAGCCATAATATACACGGAAAAATGTAAATTTGAGCATTTTAGGTTGTAAATACAAATGTTTTTTTTTTCTTTTGCTTATCTTATTTATGAATACTGAGCCAGAAAATGAAACTTTAACTATTGGTCTTGAAATGCCATATTTACCTTAATTTAGTGATTAATGACTTTATTATGCTTTTCAAGTTTTAATTAATTAATGGAAAAATGGTTCTTCTCATTTGTTAGAAGCATTAAACCAAAACTAAAAGTGCCAGTGGCGTCAACACCAAAATGTCAGAAACATCCGGTACATGTCTTATCGAAGAGACACAAGATAGCATGAATTGAAATAAAGCTTAGGAAGACAAAGAAGAAGTTAAATGGATCATCAAGTTCATAGTATTAGACCCTTGTATATATAGTGATATATATTATTTTGTACTTATTGAAATCAAAGTCTCAGTCACATTCTCACACGTGGAGCTCAATACTTTTACAGTCAATCCTCAACTTTTGGATTTTTTTTTTTTGTTGATAATCAACTTTTGGATTTGCTTGGATTAATTATTTCTTGTATTGGTTATGATTTTTTTTAACATTAAAATCTCCGATACAATGCATATATATGCTTTTGTTTGGCTCATATATTGGCTAGCTACTGTTTTTGTTATAACTACATAATAATAATAGAGTTTTATAAGTTGATCAAACTACATTCTTAATAATTTTCTTTGCAAAATTGCAAAAGATAACTCATAAATAGCATTGTTTTATTCATATTAACTATTAATTCTACCATTGTTATTATATTAGTTTTTATATTTATATTTTTTTAAAATTAATAATAGTTCTAATTTAATTTTATACCGTTGCATTTTACTAGTACATTATATTAAGATGAATATTAAAAAATATAAATGTGCACTCATTTTTTTATCAATACTATTTATATTATGTCTTGTGTTAAAATTATTTACCAAAATGAGTTTCTCAAAATTTTAAAATAATTATAATACATGACATAATATAAAAAATATGGGTACAAATATGCGATATTAAAATTTCTTTAACTTATATCTTATTACTATTATATAGTTACAAATTCAGATCCAACACATTTTGGAATATTTTATCTAACCTTTTGAATATTTAATACAAATATTGCCATTATTATTAATTTAATTTATTATAATTATCTTTACTTTTAATTCATTTAATGCTTACTTTAAATCATTTTCATCGATCACACGGATAAAATAGTATATCTCTATTTCGTTTTATATTATACTATTTTTTTTAAAATTATATCTCTATTTTTTCAACTCTTTTGATTATCCTAAAATGTATTGTTTGTATAATATAAATAAATTTTACTTCCACCCTAATCAAAATTTTATCTTGTTCATATAAAATTATATTTATCAACGCGATATCAAATTAAAAACTAATTATCATTGAAAAATTAAAAGTAAATAGATAAAAATAATTTATAAATTATTAAGGTGACACTAAAGCTATATAAAAATTAGACAAATATTTTATGTTACATCAATAAGCTATAATAATTCAAACGGTATTTGACATTTCAAATTGTTTCATTAAACTTTTATATTATGCGATATCTATTTTCGCTCGTACCATTATTGTTCTTAATTGTGTTGTTGTTTTATCATTTATATATTGAAAATTTTATTTTCCAACTCCAACCAAAATGGCTATGCATCCGAAACTATATTAAACCATGTATTGTATAATTTTCTTCTTGCAAACAACAAGCATCGCAAACATTAATAATTATATTAATATATTGTTTCGCTTCTTTTATCTTTGGGCTTTAATTTTTCTATTTTAATCTCTTCATTTATATCACGTACTTGCTAATTTTACATTTTTAGTTTTTATTTGTTTATCATATAAGTTTCATTGGTAGTTTTTTTTTCTTCTCTTTCCTATCCTCTTTTGGTATTTTAAAAAAGAACTTATATCTATATGTACATTTTCTTTGTAATTAAAAGTATATAAAGATGAATGAGATTAACAAAAACACATAGATATATATACGAAAATTTATCATTAATGCTCCTGAGATTTAACATATTTTCACATATATCATTGAATTTTGTAAAATTAGTTATAATGCTTCTGAGATTTATAGTTAATATTACTAATATTTATAAATGATTAATAGTATTAATTTTCTATGTAATGATATATTTTTCTATGACTCTAATACCAAAGAATTTGTTGATTGTTTTGAAAATCTAAACTATTTTCTAATATAATTAAAAAAACAATTCATAAACACTCTATCAATTGTGAGTTGGTGAAAAGAAGTATAAATTCTAAATTAAATTAATACCTAAAGAACACAAGTAAATTAAAGCAAGTAAATTAAATTATAGTCGAACCTATAATGATGGATGAATATGGTATTTTAGCACGCATAACACTTCATGAAAAGAACGCATTAAATGATTTAAGTACAAGTTAGATTTATAGTTTTTTATATTTAAATAAGTGAACCCCCTATAATCATTGTAAGTTTCCAATGGTATTCAATTAATCAATAACTTCCTTGACTGAGTTTGAAATTAATTAATTGATAAACTAAGAAAATTATATAAGCCAAGATTCTCAATTAGTAAATAATTTTCTTGACCATGCTTGAAATTAATTAATTGGTAAACCTAAGGTAGATATATGATTTAATTATAAATAAAGATTTTATCTATCATTAATTTATAAATAAAGATATTTTTTAATTATTTAATTTAATAAAAATCAATAAAATTAAATTAGATTATTATTCATTATGCTAAACTAACATATAATGGTAGAAAGGTTATAGGAGCTAGTTCTAAATTAAAACTATACTATTCTCTATATGAAAGCTAATGACCTAATGAAATATAATGTCCTATTTGTAAGAATAGCTTATGTATAGAGGTCGGAGTCAAAAATTAACTTCGTGTGTTGTGGCACAATTTATTTCCTATCGTGGCACAAAATTAAAACACATATGCACCATTCAAACCAAGAGAACCATACCACGTTTCATATTTTCTCACCCCATGGCATCAAATGTTTAATGTGCCTAGTATGAATTCTTGAGAGCTGGTCGCCGTAACACATATAACCTTCATCACGACACGCATGTCTTGTTATTTTCTTGTGCCCTTTACATAGTGGTTGATTCATGATGTAGAGTGATGAATGCTTAAAAAACACTAAATATATCATGTTTTAATGTCATTTAATTAATTAAATATATTTTTATTTGTTTTATTCTATCATATATTAAACAAATCTATTTGTTTAGATTAATAGGTATATTTTAGTATTTTGCAGGTATTTTAATAAATAAATATTAAAATAAAGGAAAATACTTGAAACATGTTTATCACACTTTTTAGAGCTTAAATGAATATAATTTATTTGATATTATTCAAAGTAAAGAAAAGAGATAATGGAAAATAAAAAAAATTGTATGTCGCAACACAATGAGGTTTGAACTGGTCAAAAATCTAGTTGCGATCTGATTGTGCTGTAGCAAAAACACAAGTTTTTCTCACATTTTTCCATATAAATAAGACCCCTTATATACCAAGAGAATAAGCTTTCAAGTTGCGTTTTTAAAAACTTTCTCTCTCTTTTTTTGTTGATTTTTATCTTTTTAGTTTTTAGAATTTATTTAGTTCTTTCCTCAATTTTGAGGAAAAACATGTTTATATTTTAATAGTTTCTAGTTTTCGATTCAACAAATTCTGGAGTGCACTTACTACCAGAGTTTTTCCAGTCTTAGAATTAACTCTTCAAAGTTTTGTAAGGATATTGTTAAGATATTAATTATAGTCCTTTTGTAGTCTATATATTTGCGTTGCTTTTTTGTATCATTCTTGATTTTTCTATGATCAATTATAACATATTTGACTGATAATGAATATGATATAATAATAACATTATTATGTTTGCAAAATATTGAATATGTAAAACATTTTTTTAAAATAAATTGATTTTATTTTTATTAAAGATTTTTATAAAGAATGTTATTTGAAGCAGTACATTACTATTAATAAAAAACTTAATATGAGAGTTAAAATTAAGATTTAATTACCTAGATTTAATTTGGAGTAATACTCTTTTATTTTAGATTTAATTATTTGGATATTTAGAGTGAAACTCTATTTCAAAAGTTTTTTACAAATAATTATTATTTGAAAATGTATTGAAAACATATTTTCTTAAATAGTCTTAAAACTTGAAAGTTATTTTTCAGATAGTTAAATTCTTAAGTTTAATTTGGACACCTTGAATAAAGAATAATTAACTAACTTTGCCTATAGCTGCAATTAGATTAGTTGATATTTTCTTATAAATAAAGTTGAAATTTAATGCTTAATTAATTAATAGGTCTTGCCTAAGAATATTAATTAATTAATATTAAACAAAATAATTTGGGCTCCGCCTAAGGATACTTTCATACCAAAAAGTGAAAATCAATAAATATCAATTTATATCTTTAATAACTTAAATAATATGAGCAAGTATAATTACTGAATTATTATATCCATTATTCTCTATTGTTTATTAATGTATTAAATTGCATGAGTATTTGTTAAATCCATGTCTATCATTTATGCATTAGAATAGTTTTTTCAAAAACCAAATCATTGTGATAGAATATTTAGGTTTAATTTTAAAAAATTGAATAATGTTTTAAAACCACACAATATTACTTCCTTGAATCGACTTGGGGAGTATATTTATCATTTCTATAAATGATTTGTACATTAGCGAGAATTAATAAAATTTAAAATGGATAAGTATTTACAAAATCGATATTATCCCCAACTCCGTGTACCATAAAACTTGCAAGCCTTAGTCTTTTTAGCTCTTAGGATGCTATTTAAATACTCCAAATGTTGTGTCTTCATGTGTTGACATTATTTCTCTTTTGAAGTTAAAACACTTGAAATATAACAAAACATACCCATGATTTTTGAATAAATATGTTTGTGTAAATAATAAAATAAAATGCTATAATCAGACTTATTCATTCCGAATAATCACATTAAAATTGTGGAATATAAGTGCTTTTTAAAAATTTATCAATGTTAACTAATCCAGGTATCTAGATGACAAATTGTGTCTATTTTAGGGGTAATTTGGTCTCATAGTCATCTACCAAACATAAAACCTTAGCATTAGGAATGCAAACATCATATGGATTTGCAATTTATTATCATATCTAAAATTTGACATGAAACAAACATATTTTTTGATGTGTAACATCATAAGTGCACACTGTATAGCAAGGACTCTAGTGCAACATGCATGTACAAAATATATTAAGATTGATTATTGTTTTGTACGTGATCATATGCTAAAGAAATAACTTAACAAAGAGGGTTGAAATTCAAGAGATCAACTTGTTGATTTGTTGACCAAGCCCTTGTGAATAGGACGATTTTTGTCGCTTATGATTAAAGTCATGGTGTTACCTAGATTATGAGTTTGAAGTTGAGTATTAAAAGGGTTGATTAAGTGTTACACGTTGTAATGATCTAAGAGTTAGTTTTATATTGAAGAGTACATAACCTATATGTAAGAATGGTCCCCAAATCTATTACGTTTAATAAAAATGTGTTTTAAACTCATACCTATTAGGTGAGTAGTACAAATTTGTTATCTTATAAAAAAATCGTAGAAATTTATTTTGTAAATATAATGAACTTATGTTATTTCATTTTTTTTACGAAGGTGACGTATCACAAGTAATTATCTTTACAAAATAGATTTTTATTATCTTTTTCGTAAAGATAATAAGATTGTACTAAATAGTATATTAAAATACAACTTTATTAAAAGAAATGTAATTAAATTACTCTTTTTCTAACCATACGTGAAATCTAAAGAATTGCACCAACCATTGAAAACCATGGATTTAAATTCATGAAGGAAGATGAACGATTATTTGTTTTATTAGTAGTTAGTGTCAGAAGGTTCCCTCACCAATTCAACTGTCAACCTATTACAAGGATCTCAACTTCAATATCTTACATCAAGAGTTGACTATGATTTGATTTTCTTAATTTGAATATTTCTCAAGAATGAGCACAATTGCCATCCAACTGTCGTGGTTTAATTTTATAAGGTTGCATTTGTTTAAAGTCATGATTGTTAGGTCACAATTTGATGTGATGAGAGATCTTTTGCATACACACTATATTTTTAGTATCTTATTTTGAGGAATACAAATTAATTTATATATTTGGATAATTTAATCCTAATATACATTATAATAATATATGTGTAGTAGATTAACATGTTTTTTATACTTATATTGATGTGATTTTGTTATAAAAGAAAAAAAATAATACTGTGTAATAGTCTCGATGGAGGAGAGATGATTTTAGTAATTTTATATAATAGCATTGAGTAAACGAAAATACATGAATGTATATAAAATATCTTTAAATTTATGATATATATATATATATATATATATATATATATATATATTGAATAGTAGAATAATGTTATCAGAGAGTTTTTACGTTAAAATATATAAATTTATATTTATATTAATCATAATATATTATATATTAAAATAACTAAATTTATTAATATTTTAATTTCACATTATAATTAATAATAGTTTATTTGAGAACAAACTCTCGTCTCAGGAAAAGGGAAGAAGAGTTATGGATACAACATCTAGCGGTGGATTAAAGTCTTCGTGATTGACATTATGGAGGGAGAAAGTCTTGGTTTAAAGTGTTGCTATAATATTCTTGAACCAACGATGATTTGGGGTTTTAAATAGATAAAAAAAATTAGTATTATAATAAATAATTCTTCTTAGAAGTATAACAGAGTACATGTTAATCGGTTAGTTTTAGGTTTTTTTTAAAGATTTATTAAAATTTATTTGGAAGATTTAGTTCAAATTTTTAAGAATAAAATTGTTATTTAGTAAAAATATTTATTTTATTTTACTAAAAATAATAAAAATAAATATTCAAATAATTTTTTTTAAAATAAACAATTTACGATATAAGATAATAAATAAATATATAATTAAATATTAATAAGATACCATTTAGGTTATTGGTTGAAAGAAAATCAACTAATTATTCATATATTTATTGATGTTATTTTTAGTAAAAAAATAATTCAAAATATTAATTTTTTCATGAAAATTTGATATTATTTTTTAAATAAATTTCGGTGACCATTTTTAAAGAAATAATATACTTATACTGCTCCACCAATAATTAAGGACTAAAATGCATGCTATTGATAAATTCTGCTCAGATTCTACTACCCTTTATTTACTAATATACATCACAAAAATATCTTAAATATAATTTATTTGATACAATTTTGTGAGCTCAATTATATTATTCAATCAAAGTCTATTATAATATTTAAGATATACTATAAATTTATAATTTAAATTTTCTCAATGAAATAATACTCTTTAAGCTCACAATCCAAATAATGTTTTTGCTAAATTTTGTTATTTACTAAAACTTCATCTATCAAAGTTTTTGTTTAAAAATATGATTCATAATTATATTAAAATATGCTTCCATATATAATAATATATGAAATGAAATGAAATATAATTCATAATTATATTAAATTAGGTTATTTATTTGTAATTTTTAAATGATATTAACATATGAGATATTATATAATTAGAAAGGGTACAAAATGAATGCAAAGCATTCCTCGTATAACAGTACTCATTTGAAAATTCGTGTAAGCATGCCGTGTAATAACTCGTCTAAAAATAACATATTTCATTAAGTGGGAAGATTTATATAGGGGAAAACACACAAACAGAGCAAATGGGAATAGCAAAATCTGGTAGCAGAATCCAATAAATCTCTCATGTTGATGTGAGCGTCTTAATGGAAGGCTTTTTGGTATGGCTATAGTTTCTAATTTTTTTATTTTTTTGCATATATATATATATATATATATATGTTTGAACATATGGATCGAACTGGAACACAACCTGCCTGATAGTCCGAGCCTAGAAGACAACCCATAGACAAATTATCTTAAAAGAACTTCCACAGAGCCTATTCGAGCCAACCTTTGTATCTATAGAGATGGTCAACCCTAGTTTATAAATATAATTGTTTTTTTATCTTATGTAATCGACACATGTAGGTGTAAAACGCTATATATACATGGTCCCCCTAAGAGATTCACACGTTCAATTAATTTCTCTAACTTCTTTCTAAGTTTTCTTTCTACAATTCTGACCAATCCTAACATTTTGGTGTTCACCATGAGGCTCAGATTTTGAGGTTGATTTTTAGCTTCTGATCTCATACTTTCTAGGATTCACCCAGAATTCTAAGACGGATTTAAGAGACCAAACACATATTCCACATATGAGTTACCTCCAGAATCATGATTATTTGTTACTTATCACCATGGTAGGAACACATGTTGAAAGATGATTAAGACTAGCGAATGAGGAGGTAGCGGTAGCACTAGATAGCACCTCGCCAACTCATAATGAAGCCAGAATAAAGGCTAAACCTCATCAAGAGTTAGCCCGTCAACTCCTCGAGTTAAAAAGATAGCTCGAAGAGACCAGGAGAGAGAATAAGGTGTTGCACTCCCAATCAGGTGGGGGAACCTTTGATGATCAAGACTAGAGTGCGTCATACCTTACCCTATTCAGTGCGAATAGGAAGTCAAAGGCAACCTTTTTTCCACCTCGACAAGACCTAGCAATAAGTAGTGAATACATGAAAGGAAAAAAATGGGAGGCATAATTTCAGGCATTGGAAGAAGCTAACAAGAAGCAAGACCAATCCTAAAGTAGCTAATGATAGGCATGAAAAAGGCAAGACTTCCTATGATATGAATAAGGATTGTGAGCTATTATGTGTCTCCCTATTTTTTTGATAAGATAGAGAATGGCGAACCACTAGTCAAGTTTGATGCTCCCCAAATGCCTTGATTATCTAGGAATTAAAGACCCTATAACACATGTACAACACTTCAAGACAACCATGGCCACCATAAGCCTCACACAAAGGAAAAGAAATGCCATAATGTGAAATTTTTTTATTGTTACCCTCTGTGATGGCACCCAAAAATGGTTCAACAACCTGTCACCCCACTCTATAACCTCCTTATCATAATTTTCTGGGATGTTCATCACCAACTATGCCTGTAACAAGCCCTTAAGGAAGAAGTCCCACCACATCTTCTCAATTATTCAAGAGAGAGGTGAGTCCACCGATGAGTATATGAAATGATTCAGGGAAGAAAAGTTAAAAATCTTATACCGTCCTAGCTTAATTGCTATAGAAGCCTTTAGGTGGGGTCTTCTAAAGAATTCTAACTTGTTTATAGAGCTAACCAAGACAGTCCCTCATACTTTAGAGGAAGCATTTGGGGAGGCAGAAAAAATTTTCAATCTCAAAAGAAAGTTTGGTTTGGTCAAGGGCTAGTGGGCCAGTGGGCCAGTGTGGCGGTTATGCCAAATAAGGAAAAAATGATAATAAGTCCTGACAGGGAAAATCAAAACAATGGGGTCAACCAAAATAAGTGTTTTGTGCCAAACAACAAAGCAAATGGACAATGGTCAAGGAATAGAGGACCTTAAGGGAGGTTATTTTCTCCTTTTAGAGGTTTTCCCTTGAAAGTGAATATAGCTCAGGTCATATTAAAGATGGAGGAAAAGCTAAATGTCAGACGGTCCCCAAAATAGAAGTCTCCACTGAGTGACACATCTAAATGATATGCCTTCTACAAGGATGCGGGCCATGGGATGAGAGATTGCAGACACCTTAAAAAGGAAATTGAGGAGTTATAAGCCAGAGGGTATTTGAAAGACCTCGTAGGAGGCAACAATGAAATAGGAGTTTGTTAGAATAGGCAGGAAGCGTCCAAACTATCCAATCCATCGAATAGCAGGAGAGACCCCCATAATAAGCCCAACATCAAAACCATCCATACCATATATAGAGGTCCATAAATCAATGAGGTCTTAAACAACTCAGCAAGAGGTTCGCTAGAGAGTTACACAATGCCCCACACATGTATTCCATGGAAAAGGTGAGGTTCTCTATGAAGATCCTTTTTACTAAGAAGGACGAGACCTCATCCCATCATGAAGACCTTTTAGTGATCACTTTGAGAATTAGATCATGTGATGTTTTTTGAATCATTGTTGACACTGGGAGCTCAATTGATCTTGTTTCTCTATCTATTATAAGAGCCCTAGGAGTAAAAGAAACTAACATTATAAGGACAAATTTACCCTGAGTAGGATTCAACAGTAGCACCACCTATGCAGTGAAGACCGTGGTACTACCTGTAATGGAAAAATGATCTATAATGATGACTAATTTTATGGTCATTGATGTCTAGCTCACTACAATGCCATATTGGGTAGGCTATGAATACATAAGATGAAGGAAATCTGGTCCATCATCCACCAAGTGATCAAATTACTAACTGACAAGGGAACGAAGGAGATAAGAGGATACCAAGAGAAAGTTAGAAGTTGTTACAATGCCAAAATGAAAGAGGTCACCCCTAAATAGAAATCACAGCAATCAAAATTGGTCAAGGGTAAAAGTATGGTGAAGTTTGTCAATCTAAATGAGGTGTGAGACTTTCTAATTGGAGATAAGGGTAAGAACCATCATGTAAAGCTGAGTAGGAATCTGACAAAGGTGGAGGACCAGCTTTTGCACTTGCTCAAAATAAACTCTGATATCTTCGTATGCACCTCGCTAGAAATGCTTGGGATTGATCCTGAAGTCATAAGTTAGATTAAATTTTAGTCTAGAGGCTAGATCTATCCAATAAAGAAAGAGAAATTTCTCGAGGGATAAGAATAAGGTGATTAAAAATTGGGTCACTACCCTCAAGAAATAGGAGTTATAAGGGAGGTCAACTACCCTACTTGATTGTCAAATGTGGTATTGATAAAAAAAGGCCTGTGGATCTTCCCACATGTGTATGACCTTTAAAAACTTAAATGATGTATGTCCCAAAGACTGTTTTCCCATCCCAAATATCGATCACCTAGTTGATACTTCCATTGAATTTGGATTGATGAGTTTCTTAGATGTATATTGTTTTTACCATCAAATCAGAATGCACCTTAAGGAATAGGAGAAAACATTTTTCATCACCAAGGAAATGACCTTCTGTTATATGAGAATTCGATTGGGATTGAGCAATATAGACGCCATATATTAGTTCCTTGTTAACAAAACGTTCACAGATCAACTAGGGAGAAGACTAGAGGCATATATGAACAATATAATGGTGATATCAACATAACCCTTGAACTATGTTAGAGACCTTGAGGAAGTATCTTTGGTAATCCAAAGCTATGTCATGAGATTTAACCCCAAGAAGTGTTTCTTTGGTGTTACTATAGGAAAATTATTAAGTTATCTTTTATCGATCTGAGGTATTTAGGCCAATCTATATAAGATACATGTCTTGGTAAACATGAGCCCGCCTACCAACTGAAAATGGATCCAACAGTTGAACAGAAGAATAGTGTCACTGAACAGGTCATTTCCAAATGCACGGACAAGTGTTTGTCATTCATCAAGATGTTAAGAAAAAACATGGCAATGTTTTGGGATGATGAATGTATCAAGGCCTTTGAAGCAATTAAGCAATACCTAAACAACCCTCATGTTATGGTCAACCCTCTCCCAAGCAAGACAATTTATTTATATTTGATTTTGGCCTTCCAGACTTGCACAACCGTGCTCCTAGTCAAAAGAGACAAGGTTAAGTACCCTATCTACTACGTTAGTCAAATCTTGACAGAGTATCAAAGCAGATACCCAACCATTGACAAGTTGACCTTTGCCCTCAAATTCAATGCACAAAAGCACAATCTAAATCCCAACCAACCATTCAAAAGAATTTTGACAAGACTATAAGTGGCACGAAGATTGGTCTAAATCCCCATAGAATTGTGTGAGCATGACATTAAATACATGCATAGAACAACCATTAAAGGGCAAAAAGTGATTGAATTTGTGGCCAAATTCAGTGAGACACCAAAAGTCATCAGTGATTAGGGGGAAAATGAGGTGTGTAAATGGATAAAAAGGAGAGGCCAACCTAGCAAGTATTTTTTGATAGAGTGAACAACTTCAATGGTACTGGGTGAGGGGTGGTCAAAATAGATCATGATGAAAATTTATTAGAGTATGCTGTCAGACTTGATTTCCAAGCAATTAATAATGTCAAAGAGTACAAGGCATTTATATTTTGGGCCATGATGTCAATGAAACTCATATAAAATAAAATCACCTTACATAATGATTCTTGACTAGTGGTTAGCTAGTTCTTCGAGACGTTTAAATCTAGGGATGAAAAGATGAAGGGGTATCTAGAGAGGCTAAAATGAGAGTGTTCAAAATTTTCTAAGTTTGAGATCAAACAAATAGGTAGAAATGATAATGGCCATGCTGATGCTTTAGCCATATTAGAATCCATATGAGAGGATAACCATGCTTGATTGGTTTTAGTAATGATATTGGCAAGAGCAAGTTTGGAAGAGGTTGAAAGAATAGTTGGGTTTATGGATCCCCTTACCAACCCATGGTTTTCCATAGTCTATAACTTCCTGGAAAGTGAAGACCTACCTAAGGATTGTAAGTTTACAAAATAAATCAAGGCCAATATAGGTCGATACATGATTGAAGCATGTAAGATGTATATAAGAACCATACTCAGACTAGGGCTCTTATACGTAGCTAAGGAGGGAGCTAAAATAAAAATGTTTAAAGCACAAGAAGGATAATGTGGTTCTTGTTCAATTGGAAGGAGGCTATCCCAATGGATTATGAGTCAGGGATACTATTGGATCACTATGCTAGCAGATTGTACAAAGTACACTCAGCAATGCGACAAGTGCCAAAGATTTTCCCCATTGTCACGCATGCCTTCAAACACCATGACAAGGGTGGTAAGTCCTTAGCCCTTTTATAAATGGGGGCTTGACATAGTGGACCTCTACCTCCAGAAAAAAGGGTCAAAAGAAGTTTCTACTAGTGTCCACTAATTACGTTTTTAAATAGATTAAAGTAAAACCTCTGGGAAGAATACGAGAAGAATAAGTGATTCGATTTATTTGGAAGTCTATAATTTTTTAGTTTAGCCTACCCAAGGAACTTGTTACCTATAATGGAAGGCAATTTATAGGTTGTAACATCAAGGCTATCACCATCAAATATAATATCAAGATGTGTCACTCAATTCCATATCATCCCCAATCCAATGGTTAAGTGGAATCTTCCAACAAATTATTCATCAACATACTAAAGAAAAAGTTAGAAAATGCCAAAGAAAGATAGGTTGAGGAGAAACCTTGGGCATTATGAGCTATCAAGACTAGCCCTCGGGGGAGTACTAACAACACCCCTTTTTACATGGTCTATGGGATTGAAGTAGTAATACCAACTGAAGTTATGGTACTCACTGCCAAATTGGCCCTAATAGAAGAACATAATGATGCAAGTAGGGAAATCGAGCTAACCCTCATCGTGGAGAAAATGGATGAAGCTTTGAGGAAGATAATCATGTAGAAAAGAAAAGTATTAGATTATTACAATAAGTTTTTGCATTTCAAATTTTTTTCCATAGGTGATTGGGTTCTCAAGAGAGTTTTTCCTAGCAAGAAGGAATGGATGGCCGAAAAAATGGGTGCAATTGGGAAGGATCTTATCAAATAAGATCCTTGTTGAGAAGGATCTTACCAAAACAGACCTAATTGTTGAGAAGCAGTGAAGGAACTAAGGATGGCACAAGCTGGAATGCCAAACACTTCAAAAAATACTACTTCAGATATATCCTAATTTACTACTTTAATGTATCATCATTACATGCATATATATGAAATTGGTTTCTTCAATAAACAATTCTATCCTAGAAGTCTTATACTATTATAGGTCACAGGTTGATCACCATGGTTCTAAACCAAGTAAAGCGCCCTGACACTTATTAAAGTCACGAGTTGATCAGCTCAGTCAGGAACAAGGTTGGCACTCTAACAATGAATGGAGAGCTGAACACCTCGATCAAGAACCAAGTAGAGCTCCCTACCTCACTATTATAAGTCATGGGTTTATCATCTTATTTAAGTAGTAGGTACAGCACCCTAACACTTTCAAAAATCATAAGTTCATCACCTTAATTAGGAACCAAGTTGGCACTCTAAAAGTAAAGAGAGAGCTAAGCATCTTGGTCAGGAACTAAGTAGAGCTCCCTCTCCTACCATTTTATGTCACAGGCTGATCACCTTCGTTAGGAACCAAATAGAGTGTTATGACACCGGTAAAAGTCCAAGGCTCGTCCACCTTTATCCAAAACATGAAAATGGAAATATGTATTCACCTGGTACGGGAAAAGCATTCTATTAAGAACATTTTATATTGCTCGAGCTTACAACACATTTTATTGATCGAGCTTACAATATTCTTAAAGATTTATTAATACATAGCCTAGTCACACAAAATTAAAAATTCCTCAAGTGCTTGATATACAACTGGTGTCCAAGTCATCTGTCTCTTTCACCAAGGGCAATAGCTCGACCTGAATCTTGATGATTTTATTTTGTACATTGGCTACTGTTTCGAGAGGGACATACCTTAATACGAGCATTTCATTCTCCAATTCTTCAGCGACCTCTATCACCTTGAGGAATATCTCTTTATATCACTTCATATAGAAGTTCACCCAATATGACTCCATGTTGTCTAGGGCGACCATTTTAGTCAAGGTCCTTTTCTCTTGAGTTTGAATGTAGGACAAATGCTCTTTATATGAAGTGAGCTCACACTTGGTCTCCTCAAAAGAACTTAACTTGCCCTCATGTTTAACCACCTCAACTTTTAGTTCTCTAATCTTGTTCTTAACCCTACCATTTTCTCCTTTCAAAGCTTGAATTGAATGTCTATTGACCCGATCATAATCCATAAAGTTCAACAAAAAATTATGGATAAAGAGTTGGCAACTATTTTTATTGTTTGGATTTAACAAGTTTCCCTAACCGTCTTTTATAGGAGATAATTTTAGGAAACATAATGGTGGCACGTGCCCAAAAAATA
This sequence comes from Hippophae tibetana, assembly GCA_037013495.1. NCBI lineage: Eukaryota > Viridiplantae > Streptophyta > Magnoliopsida > Rosales > Elaeagnaceae > Hippophae > Hippophae tibetana. Next base: position 122,897,473 of record CM072801.1, read on the forward strand.
GGTGGGTACATCAAACATTATAAATATACAATACAAATGATATGAATGTACAATTACGCAGACAAATTAATTTTTCATTAATAAAGTTTGAATTACAAGAATGTTGAGATTGTGACCACAAAAGTAGAAATGACATCGTGCTCAAAAAATTTAAAAAACATATATGTACTAGAATAAACTACAATAGTATGATTTACCCATAAAGATTAGTAGTCTCCATCCCCACTCTCTACACTTATTTCTTGGGCTTCATCGTCACTCTCACTGAATTTTGAGTTTGGGGTACCTTTAACCTATTGGTTGGAATGGTCTGAGGATGAACATTGGAGGTAGATGGCTAAGGCGGAGATTGACTCTCTTTGCTTGAATAGTTTGTCTTAGAAGACCCCGAGTCATCAGTTGCATTGGGGTATTTTGCGCTCTGCCAGGACCCTAAGCCCAAGGTATTTTCTCTATGCATTATCTGTAGAATACCACGAAACATAAAAAAAAGGGTAAGGTATGAGAAGAAGGGATTACCTAGGGTCAGGTTTGAAAATAAAGGGAAAATGAATCTTTAAAACTCACCTGAAAAGAAGACAAAAAAGTGTTAGACTCGTGAAACTTGTACTTTAAAAACTGAGCAAACAAGTTATGTGTCAAACTGAATTCCTACCATCAAAATGAAAGCCTTTTTATGGTGCGAACTACTACGATAGAGAGTTTTTTTCTCTTTACTTTTGTTTGATGTGTAAGAAATGATGAAAAGGCTCAACCTAGACACCTCATCATGTAGAGTTATCTTATCTAATATTGGAATAATTAGCAATAGGTTTTATTTATTGGAAGAATTAAAATCCTTAATCCTATGTAATTAATAAATATATTTTCTATTACAAATAGGATTAGTAATACTCATTAATTAAGAAGACTTTTACATGATTGATAAGTATATTTTCTATTACAAATAGGATTAGTAATACTCACTAATTAAGAAAACTTTAATTTAAATAAGAGTTCTTTTAAAATAGACTCATTAATCATGAAGATTCCTATTTTAAAAATAGTTATTTTGAAAGTATATTTTATGCTATCTTTTAGGCTAAATATTTAAGTTATAATTTAGAGTTATATTATCTAATATTTTAGCATATATCTTATTCTATATTTTAGCATAAATATTTTAGCAACAAAAATAATTTCAGATTTATAAATATGTGTTATTAAATAAGTGAATGTAATCTTATGTGTTATACTTATAACAGATATACCTGAAGTACGACTATCTAATATTCTAACATTTCTTCAACTTTCAACTTTGTTTGATAGACTTGATATTGAGCTTAAAAATAAGTTTACATGTAAATATTTTGTCTATAAAAATAGCTAACATTTATAATTCTTACATACCTCAACTCACAACTCGAGCTGAAAGAGTTGGGGGATTGGATGCTTGGACTTATGAATCAACCTAGAGCTCGGCCCACCTAACAACCCAAGCCTAGAACATAACTCGAGCTAATGGGAAAATCACCTAAAAGGAATTTCCTTAAACCGTGACCATAATGCACTGTATGAAAGACCTATCCAAGCCAACCTTTGTATCTACACTGCTACAATATATACATATAGTCTATAACATTTAGCCTCAGGTTTTTAAAAAAACCGAGGCCATATACATACCCTATTTTACACCACATACCAAATTTATTTATCAAGTTTTTTATTTTTCTTTTCCTTTCTTTTCTCTCGTTTTCTTTTTTCCTCCCTTTCTTTTTCTTTTCCTCACTTTTCCTCAACACTTTCCCTCTCTCTATTTCTTTTCTCTTTTCCCCAATGCATACCATTCTTCGCGACCTAGCTCTATCAACAGCAACGACCTCGACCTTTCACTTCTCGAAGCAATTGAGAAATTGCAAAACATAGTGGAGATCCTCATCCTACTAACCCTAAATAAGATGATGCTCCTTCGAATCTATTCACCCTCTATTGTAGGAGAAGTCACAAATATGAGGATAAATGAAAGAGGTTACAAGTTGTACCAAAATAGAGGTTTATTGGGTCCTCCAATAAAACCCTAATTTTGGACACTCACATAACCCTATGAGGTATGCCATCTCTAGTCTTGAGCTTTCTTCTCGAGAAATGCATTCTTTTGATGAACAACTAACTGAGACTTTAACTTTCTCTACGCTTTATGCCTTCGATGGTAACCCTTTTTCCATGGAAGAAGTAGAGGTTAACTTTCTATATGCTATTTGTCGTTACATTGATTCAATATTTTGTCACCTCTGGTTTATCTCTTGGGTAAATCTTAATACTATTTTATTTCCTTAATATTAATATTAGACCTTATTGCGTGCGAAGGAAATTAAGCATGTTTTCCATTCTTCCATATATATTTGATTGCTTCTTTTGTTTTTCTAAAACTATTTTTAGTTATGTTCTTGATGCAATGAGAGACTTTCATGAGTCAAATGCAGTTTCTAAGAGGACTTCATTGGCTTCAAGGTAAAAGGTACTTTCTTTTCTGTTGTCCTTCTAGTAACATTCACCATAATGGCAGTAAGGATCTTGTACATGTTTTGAATTAATATTGACTTTAGATATGAGTGGTTATCATGATTCTACTATCATTTTTCCTACTCACTTATGATACTAAAATGTTTATGATTGTTAGAGGTTTGAATATTGAATTTTTAGGGGAGGGATTTGAGTTTTGGTGAATGGTTGCATTCTAACTTGAATATGTTTACGCCTACTCATATTAAGGGCTCTATTGGAGTTGTTCCTGGTTCGAATAAAGGTGCTACTACTAGAAATATAGGCTTTGGATTTGTTTAAAGGACTTGGTGTGTTAGTCCAATGCTATTTGTTCTAGATAAGCATGTTATTGAGTGCAATTGTTTTGTTGGTGGTGGTTTATTCATAGTAGAACTGGTAATGATGATCTTAATGTCACTATGGAAGGTTTAGTTCTATCTAGGAGATTTAACACTTGAGGCATGAGGAAAGAGAAAGGCTCAGGGTCTGATAGTATTGGTAAGAGAACTTGTCAAGAGCTAGATGATGTGCCCAATGTATAATTAGCTATTGTTGCTAAGAGTCCAATCAAGGATTTGGACCAATTGGTGGTCTACCTTCCCTGCCTTTGGATTATTATGGTTTTAATTTTAATTAATTTTGGTGTTGTTTGGTTTGTGTTTAGTATTATTTTGGTTGTGTTTATGAGCATTTGGTTGGTAGACTACTTTAGTTCTTGTTTTGTTGAACATCGATGCAGGAATCTTAATTTGAACTGGTTAGTTTTAGTTGTTTTGCTAAGAAGTGTTTATTAGATAGTTAGTACTTTCATAAATAATTAGCTTTGTCAGTTTTAGAGTCTCCAATTCTAATAGTTGTGCTACTTGGAAAAGAGTGAGATACAAGGTTATTTTGCTTGAACATTTTGTTGTGAAGGATCGTGCTTCCTCATTTCCACATTTGGTTTACACCTACTGCACTTATATATTGGATATAAGACACAATATCGCATGATATTGCTATAGCAAAATGAATTTACTTCTATACAAGCTATTACTATGCCCATTTATTGTTTTCTTTTGATGCAGATTTGATATGTTTTATATGTTTGCAGCCTCCACGAGAAAAACATTTCTATTATTGTGATAAATGTGTTCTTCAATTTGATCATCACTATGTTTGGCTAAGAACATGTGTGAGACAAGGCAATCATTGAAAATTTTGGTGAGGCTCATATAATTTTTTTTTCATATTCAATTAGTTTTTTTGTTGTTGTTTCTTTTTCATTGTAGGTACCAGGCACCAATCATCTGCCACTTCAATTTTGAGTTAGCATAATTAAGTTCATTGATGCTAATAGCAAGTGGCCTATTAAAGGTTGATTGTTATCTATGCACACATGCTATTCTAGTTTTTCTTGTTTTCTTTTTCATGGTAGGCACCAGGTGCACCAGTGTACCAACATCAACACCAGGCACCAGGCGCACCAGCACCAACACTAGGCACACCAGTGCACTAGGTTCACTAGCGAACCAGGATCACCGTCATACCAACATACCAGTGAACCAACCCATCAGCGCACCAGGCACATCAGCACACCACCCCAACGTACCAGCCCAATGCAGCAGCACCTATGATATTTTCCTTTTCTTTACACTTTTTTGAAGTCGTTGAGGACTTGATTATGTTGATTTGAACTACACTTATAAATGCTTGTAATTAATAGTAAAAAGTTAGTTTATAATAGTAAGGTTTTATTATTTTTTAGTGTATAATAAACTTTCAATTGTAATTGTACTTTTAATTTTAATATAATATGATTTTTAATATTTTAATTTATATTGATTTTTAATATTATAATTAATAATTTTATTTGTTTTAATTTATACATATCCTATGGTCTATGTCATTAAAAGACCGAGGCCATATACATATCCTATGGTCTCGGTTATTGAAAAACCGAGACCATAGTTAACAGTCTATGATCTCTGTCACTTAGGTCTCGGCTCTTATAACTGTGACCATAGACATATGGTCAAAGTTAAAAACCGAGATCATATATATGTTTTTTAGTAGTGTTACAGGGTCAAGCATCGGTTCGAAATTTTTGTTATTTCTACGATAAAAATGCCTAAAACATCAATTTTACCTCTAATATTAATTTTACATGGATAATATCAATTTATATTGTGATAATATCACTATCTTTTTTTTAAAAAAAAATATTAAATATAATGTAAAATTAAAATAAAAAGATACCCTCTATTGTCTCATCCGTCTCTCTTCTCCCTCTTTTTTCTTCCTCTTCTTTTCATTTGCTTCTCAGTTCTGTTTTTTAGTTTCATGCCAAGGGAGATCTCCCCTTAGTGAGAATGCTCTCTTTGGTGGGTATTTTCGTTTTGTGTTTTGTTGCTTTAGTTTCTATACTTAGTTGGAGTTTTATTTTATAAATGATCTAATGTAATTGTTTTAGTGATTTTTCGTCAGATTTGATTCTATGAATATCAAGCCTAATATTTCTTTATATCTACCTTTGTTAATTAGATATGAAGTTTTTTTTATTAATAGTGTTTATATATTTTTACAATCGTATCTATAAAGATTTAATAAACTACATATACTTTAATTAGCCTAAAATTTCATTGATACAAAACATCAATGTTTTGGTAGTCGAGACGCTAACAAATAAGCAAGATGAATAAATTTATGTTTTGATGGCTATCTTAGTAAAATCATTGTTTACCTTATTTATGTTATGTTTTTTAGTATTTAAATATGTATTAGTGAGTTTTATCTAGATAGATGATGTTTTGTTGTATTTTTTTAGATATAAATATTAATAAAATATTTTTTTTATTTTTTTATAAAAAAATTAATAAATAAAATGATATATTATAATAACCCAACTTTTGTAAAATTGCATGTGAAACATATTTTTTAATAACAATTAAATAATTTTTTAATTAAAAGATATCCCGAAAGTTCAAAAGTTAATTTTTTTTTCGTTAAATATAATCTAGTTATATATATGGTAACTATTTTAAAAGATATTTTTATTATTTTAAAATTTATTTTATATTAGATTCGGGAAATGTTGCCTTCCTTTCTCTTAGTCAAAAAACCATCACATGTATTATTTGTTTACGTCAAATAACTTTTTTTTTTTTTTACCTATCAATCTATTATAGATTTTCATTAATCTCAAAAATTTAATAATTAAAAAAGAAAAAAATTAAACGAAAAATCAGAGTCTATAAATATCAACATCTAAATTAAAATTTTCAAATAATATTTTTTAATTAGATGTTTGCGGCTAAGGAATATTTGTTGACACGCGACTTAAAATGGTATAAACAAATTATATAGAGTGAATTTTGCAAAAACAAAAAAAAAACAAAAACAAAAATATTCTTGAAGATTGGGACCACATGACTAGCAAGTAATCCAAAACAAGAACATTAAATTTTGATTTGCTTTTAAACAATGCTAAATACGTTTTTAATGCCCGAATGTACGATTCTTTCATGATATGCATTATTAATTATAGTCTATTGACCCTCTCCGACTGGTGTGATAAGAGTTTTTCTTTACTTTTTAGATGAAAATAGGACTAAAATTATATTAAAATTGAGAATAGTTAAATGCTGTATCAATTATAAGAGATTTTTTTTATTAACAAAAAACTTTATACAAGGTTTTTATACTGTTATAAAAATAGGTATTAAATTCGATTTTTACAAACTTAAAGTCGGTTCGCTGAATCGACTTTAAATTGAATGACTTAAAATATAAAGTTGGTTGATCACGTGAACCGACTTTATACGTACATTTTATGAATTTTTTTTATTTTTATTCTCATTTTTCATATTATTCAATATATATAACATAAAAAAACTAAAATATAAATAATAATACAAATAATTAAAAATTTAAATATAATTAATTACTTGATAATTAAATTTATTACAAAAAAATAATGTATATACAATACATATAGTTAACTTATTATAAATAAAATAATGTCGTCAGAGTGTAATTGGATGCGAGTAAGCTTGGTTGGCTTAAAATCACCAGCATTATAACAAGAAAACTAGACAAAAAACAGTTGATCCATATAACAATTCATATTCCCCTACATACATGAGCACATAGACATCCATCAAACAAGCAGTCTAAACTTTAGTGACATACGAACGAAGAAATTAAATCATTATAAATATTACCATAAAAAGATTATCACATTGACATCCGAGTGATATAACCCTTCAACGAACTCATATTAGCACTTTATTAATAATTTGTCTATAAATATGAAGTTATCTGGAATCTCTGCTAGTATTTTTTAATGCTATAATGAACTCTAAATATGAAATCAAGTATAACTCCAATTTCTTACTTGACTTGTGTAAGTTTTGGTGCCCTTAAACATATGGAACACGTTCATGGGCACCAAAACTCATACAAACCAAGAAACAAATCGGAGTTACATACACCTGATTTCATATTTAGAGCTCATTATAGCATTAAAAATACTAGCATAGATTCCAGATAACTTCATATTTATAAACAAATGATTAATAAAGTGCTAATATGAGTTCGTAAGTAAAGTAAGAAAGAGAGATGAGATGTAGTTTGGGCCAAAAATAGGTCCATAAAACAATGCATTCCCCTAAATACATGAGCATATAATCATCCATCAAACAAGTGACTTCAGACACAGGAATAGATAGAGAAATTAAATCATTAAAACATTTACTGTTATGTTGTCATATGCTATTCAAGATCATTAGAATCTTCTCTGGATTCTTCTTGTGATGATATAATTTGAACCATGTGTTCTGCCTATTCCTATCGTAAATCATCAAAAATTTGTTGATCATAGCCCGTCTTGTTCCAACCAAAGAACTACATGTATTTAAAATCAAAATAAGAATGTGATTTAATTTATTTACAAAAAATAACTCAAATATGTTAAAAACTTTTATATATATGGGTAAAAGATATTACCACATCATCAATTGGAATTTTGATATTTGTGATGATTTCGCTCATAAACTTCATGACATAATAACCACACATGACTCCATTATTTTGTTCTGGAACCTACAAAAAACAAGTGTACATGATTTTTCATATTCGAACATCTTTATTATTCAATTGTAAAATTAATAAAATTATTAATATTGGCTTGTACATACCATAATTTTTGTCCATATAAGCTTATGATATTTTTTAAGGGCAATGCCCTTAAACTTGTTCCACAACTTCCATGCCCTATCAAGGTTTAAAACGGTTAGTTTTTATTAAATATTACAAAAAATAATAGAAGAAAGTAATATGTAGCTATAACTCTTACATTTCAACAACTGCTTTTGTATCTTTACTCAGTTCTATGGAAGCTGAGTCACAGTACCAAACATGATTATTGAACAGATCAATGATTACCAACATCTATTGATCTTGGCCTTGTTCAAACCTTAATGGTCCAGTGATTATCAACTTTTGATTTTTGTTAAACGTTAATGCCCTATCACATAATTGTTTAGCTCTGATGCTAACATCCTTATCTTGTTATTGATTGACATATGAAGAATCATAGAACATTGATAAATGTGATGAGTGATTATGTTGAAGTCGATAATAGCATGCCCTATATAAAAGATATATATATATATATATATATATAATTAGATAATATAAATATAATTATATATGTTCTACATAAATGAAAGAAAAATAAATAGATTGAGGACTCACCTTGTCCACACTTGAATTATACTTAAATCAATCATTTGATATTCAAATAGTTGCAATATGTACTCGATCGATATATAATTTTGGCTGAGGTCTACACCAGAAATTTCTATAGGAAGTGGCATAGTCCATCCATCATTTATGCTAGATTCCCTCCCAACAATAGTCATCAAAGTGCCAAGATTTCTGCTGAAGTTTAAAGCATAATTATGACTATACTTTTTCCAAGGCTTCTTCTTGAATGACTTGGTGCACGATGATTGGCCACTAGACATAGATTTAGCACGAGATACTTGCTTCATATCTCTTAAATGTGCCGCATTTAAGAGTTCTGGTATAATAGACTAAAAAAAAGTATTATATATGTATTTTAGTAACAATATAAGATATAATAAAATAATAGTAGTAAACAAGTGTTATCTTTTAAGTTAAAAAATACTACCACGTCAAAATTTAGAACAACTTGAATCGACGGCCAAGCCACATACTGTCCAACCGCCTCTTGGACTGTGGTAGCATCAGAAGGCACATGTAGTGGATAATCATAAAACAATGATTGATTAATTACTATTCTCCAATGATTAGGAAAATATTGATTATAAATCATCTGATCATCGCTTAATTGTTGTACCGTTTCAATAGCAACAAAGTCCGTTGATGAAGGATGTTTTAACAAACATTTCATATTCTGTTAAAAATTTAAGTGTTATATATAAAAAAAATAAAACATATAATAAGAATTTAAAAATAATAGATTATATACACCATAAATTAAAATCTTACCACATATGATTCATCAAATAGAAGAGGACTCCCATGTGGGGTAGCTATTGGATGTACATTCTCACCAAAACGTTCATCGTGGTTTGATTGATGGTAAGAATGTGCAGATGCATTGGAGAAAATGAACCACTACTTGATTGCATATGCATTCCTGGCATATAGTGAGGACCAATAGGATGACTATATCCCATACTAGATGTAGTTTGAGCACAATGAGATTGCGTGGGTGGCATGCCTGGCATGGATGGTGGCCTGCCTGACATGGATTGTGGCATGCCTAGCATGGATGGTTGCATGCTTGGCCAATATAGCATGCCCTGGTTGTAGCATGATGTCATGGCTGACATTTGTTGTGATTGATGTTCTTTTAGAGTGGCAACCTCACTTACATTGAGGCCTTAAAGGAGTTGAATTCTTCTTCAATTTTAGTGTACTTCTCCTTACTTACCGTCTGAGGCTTTTGTTTTGGAATGTTAAAATACTTCATAGAACCATCATATTGGCTATGTCCCCTAACACGACTAGGATGCTCATGTCCAAATGCATGATATAAAGCATCTCTTCCAGGCTCTTCGATTATTTCACCTTTGGATATTTTTTCTTGAACAACTCTCTACAAATAATAAAACACACAAACATATCATTCATTATTACATCAATTATTAAAAATCATTAAAACTTTTTATCAACCGAAATTACTAACCAACTTATTTAATTGTTCTTCTCCTCGCTTAGTCATCGGTCTTGATTTCTTCGTTTTGGGAGTCTTTGTTTCTATGTACAATTCAGTTCGGGTAACATGTCTACCCAATTCAGCTTCCTACACAAATTATGAAAAATTCATTAACAATGACATGAAATTAAATTGAGGAAAATAAATATAAAAATATTTATATATTAAGATAAATTAATAATACCATTCTATGTCTAACTTCAAGATTTGAAGAGCTCCCAGTACAGTTAGGAAGAATTTTTTCAATTTGTACATTATGATGTTCTTCCCTAATAATTTGAAATTCATTTGAACGTCTATAATCCACAAAGTCTTTCCAAACTTGAGGTGTAATCCACGGGTGTCCTTCAGGGATTTTGTAGAGCTCTACCTCATCAAGTGATTCCAAATATGGAAACACATAATTTCTTGCCAATCTGGAAGTCTTGTATTCCTTCCACGCCTTATTTTCAATCTTATAACACTTAAGTTTCCAATTGTCATCGACTTTGTAACGATTCTGTAAAAACATAGTACAAAAGATTAGATATAATACACATCTAATATAATATATATATTGATTATAAAATATAAGAGACTTACACAAATGGTTATCCATATTTTGAAATTTTCTGCATCATCAACCTGAGACCAATCATTTATATTGATTGGTATACTGGACTTCGCAAGTCGACCAATAAAGGATTTCAATTGTTGACCATTTTCCCCTATTGGATTACCAGTAGCATAAAAAAGAATATGTATTCTATCATCTGGGTTAAGTAGAGCATCATGTATATTCGCCAAACCCCTCCTTTTCAAATACCCCAATGGATCATTTGGATCTACAAGCTCTGTTATCCAAAGATCCATGAAATATCTGTGAACAATGAAGAAATATAAATTAATTAACAATTTTAGGAACATACATATATATAAGAGTTATTACAACAATATAGAACATACGTTATGTTTAATTAGGTTGTTGATCGTATACATATATTCCTTCACAATCACTTCGAGCCCATGACGAAGAATCATCATCATCGTTAATTAGATCATCACATACATTAGGCAATTTATTTGAGAAATTACTAATATTGGTTAATGTATCAAGCATAGAGTCATCATCTTCTACAACATCACAATGGTAAAACTCTTTTTGTAGAGGCGTTAACACAACATCCCATCTTGGATCAATTTGATCGCTCACGTAAAATACTTGTTTTGCATGAAGTGCTAACGTGAAAGGATCATCAATGTGACTTATCTTGGATAAATTTATAAGGGTAAATCCAAAATCATCTATTTTATATCCAACATTGATAACATCTTCGACCCAATCACACAAGAAAATTGTTTCATGGAATACCTCATAATCCAATTCCCAAATCTCTTGTATTATACCATAATATGTTTTATCAGAAAGTACAGGATTAACATCTTTTGAACTGGCAAATTGCATAGTTTGTGCAACTATCTTCACACCACTATTTTGATTTACTCGGACTTTGTCCCTAGCTTGAGTCGTAAACCTCGATCCATTTATTGTGAAACTATAAAATGATTTGACATCGAATTTTGGCCCATGTGCAAGCCATTGTAAACTTTCTGATATTTTATGATTGGGTTTCTTGAGTTCATCTCGAATCTATGTATACAAAAACACAAAATGTGTTTAGAGCAAAATTTTAAAACATTGAATAGATCTAGGAAGATACATGCATGAATTTTTGTTTGTGACACTTACATGTTTGTGAAACCAATTAATAAGTTGTCGCTTATGTTCATCATACAACCATTTTTCTCCTCCTTTTTTTTATAATGAGGATCGATCTTCAATAAGTTTAAATGCATCCTGTAATGTTATTAAATATATATGAAGTTATATAGCATCATTAATAGTTAAATAAAAAATGATTTTTGCAATCATGAAACAATGAACATCACTTACTCTATGTACGGTTATGCCTCATTATTATTTACCAAAATGATTCGGTGTGCTTTTATCCATCGAGTGCGATCAATAAATAATTTCATACTTCCACCAAGCATAGGGTTACCTACTTGGATCATGTGACGTTCTAAGAACAACTTGTGCGTAGGATTCCCAATTTTAGTGCAACCACTAAAGTATTCAGAACAAAACTCAATGGCCTTTTCAGCAATGTGGCGTTCCACCATGCATCCTTCAGGTTGATTTCTATTATTTACATATCCTTTAAGGACTTGCATATATCTCTCAAAAGGATACATCCACCTTAAGTAAGTAGGACCACACAATTGAACCTCTCGAACTAAATGAATACACAAGTGAATCATTATATCGAAGAAAGAAGGAGGAAAATATTTTTCAATTAGACACAAAGTCTCTACAACATATTTTTGTAAAGAATTTAACTTGCCAATTGATATAGATTTCTTGCATATTGTATTGAAGAATGAACAAAGCCGAATTATTGATAATCGAACATGTTTTGGAAGAATTGATCTAATAGCAACTGGTAATAACTATTGCATTAAGATTTGGCAGTCATGTGATTTCAATCCATACAGTCTCTTATCGGTGATAGACACAAAATTTCTTAAGTTGGATGAGTAACCATCAGGAACTTTCACACCCTCCAAACATTTACAAAACACATCCTTCTCTTTTGTTGACATTGTATACGATGGTGGTGGTAAGTATGTTCGATTCTTATCATTTTCCACCCTTGATTCCAATTCAGGTCGTATGCCTAGTTTCTTTAAATCCAATCTTGCTTTAATTCCATCCTTTATTTTCCAGGTATATTAAGTAAAGTACCAATCAAGCTCTCACATACATTCTTCTCAATGTGCATGACATTTAAGATGTGACAAATGTGTAGGTCTTTCCAATAAGGTAATTCCCAAAATATTGATTTTTTTTCCAACAACCATGGTAAGTCGGTTCAAACTCTTTTTCATTTTTACCCATTTCATTAGTTGACCTCTTTCGTTTCCCTACCTTAGTGAGTTTTTTTTTCATCTTTCCATAATGTTTGAATGTCATACCATTCAATTGCCTTAATATCTCAACACCTCACAAAGGTTGAGTTGCATGATCATGATCTTCTTCACCATCAAACGGTTTCTTTTGGTATCTAAACTTGTGTCCAGATGGCAAAAATCTTCTATGTTTTCTATAAGACATCTTTCGTCCGTGAACTAGATAAGTTGCAGAAGTTCCATCACTACATATAGGGCATCCCTTGTAACCTTTTGTTGCATGTCCTGATAAGTTTCCTTAGGCAGGAAAATCATTAATTATCCATAAAAGGACCCCCTTCAAGTTAAAGTTTTCTTCTTTATGTGTATCGTAAACATTTACACCATCATTCCACAACGTCTTTAAATCATCTATCAAAGGTTGCAAATATACATCAATATTAACACCGGGTTGTTTTGGTTGTGAGATCAATAATGTTAACATCATGAATTTTCTTTTCATACACAACCAGGGAGGAAGGTTGTATGTTACCATAATTACTGGCCAACAACTATATCTACTACTGAGGGAATTATGTGGATTAATTCCATCAGCAGCAATGGCAAGATGAAGATTGCGCGGATCAGATGAAAATTGAGGAGATAAATTATCTACTACTTTCCAATTTGGAGAATCACAAGGATGGCGTAGCACCCCATCATCAGATCGATTATCTGAATGCCAAGTCAACATCTTTGATGTATATTTACTATTGAACAACCTTTGAAAGCATGGAATCAGAGGAAAGTACCAAAGAACCTTTGCAGGCATGCCTTTCTTATGTGTTGTACTCTCATTTGTACCATGCTTCCATCTCGATTCTTTACACATAGGACAATCATGTAATGTCTCATATTCTTTTCTATAAAGAATGCAATCATTTGGACAAGCGTGAATCTTATGATATTCCATGCCAAATCGACTAAGAGATTTCTTCACTTCATACATTGAAGATGGTAATTCAATACCCTTAGGAAACATATCGACTAGTAGATTTAGTAATTATGTAAATCCCTTGTCAGAAAAACCATATTTTGCCTTCACATTGTACAAATGAACCAATCCCGACATTTTAGTGTATTTTTTTCATTTTGGATACAACGGTTTTTCGGTATCTTCTATAAGCTTTTTAAAGGTTTCGGGATCATCCTTGCGTAATTCATCTTCAACACCATGAAACATATTTTCTGTATGTACATTATGATAAGATGTATGTAATCCACTCACATTCTTATTTATCTTTTCCCCATTATTATTATCAATATTTTCTCCATGATAACACCAACATTTATAGCTCAAAAGAATACCATTATGGATAAGGTGATACTTAACCTCATCAAATTCATAAAATCGCTCATTTTTTCATTTAACACATGGGCATCGAATCATACTAATTCCAGTATTACTATTTCTACAAGCAAATTCCATGAAACTTTCAACTCCAGAAATATAGTCTTGCTCAATTCTACACTTTGACATCTAAGATTTGTCCATTTTCTATTAATAACATTAATTAAACATATTACTTAATTATGTATCCAATGAATATATTTCAAGTATTATTATATATAAATTTCCTAATTATTAGAATATATATCAAAACATACATAATACAAAACAGTTATCATTTTAATCATTTTACAAAACAATTTCTATACAAATTAAAAAATAAGCAACATGCAAGCATGAATATATAAAAACCAATCACTTTGGTTGATTTTAATTTCTAAACATGCATGTTACTATATCATAATTAAAAAGTAATATTAATTATACGTATATAACATTCTATAGAAGTAGGGATTACTATAGTAACATATTTAACATTTTAACACATAAGTAGCATATATAAATAAAAATAATAATAACACTTAGTTTTTAGTTATTATTTGATTTTTATTAATAAATATATATTTATAATTTTTTTAAGAGTCAATAGATAGCACGTATAACTCTTATACCAATATAATTTCTTAAAAATTTAAAAAAACATATTATTTTTCCTCTATTCACTACTTAATAAAATATAATTATTTATATATAAATAAATTTATCCATGCACACCTAGTAAATATATATAATCCATTAAACCCACAACATTTAACATATTATTTACACATAAAATAAGTCAAACATAATAACAAGTAAAATAAAAACGTACCTAAATCAAAATTTATACAAAAAATAAAACAGACTGAATAATAAGGTGCAAAATTTTACTTAATAAAATATAATTATTTATATATAAATAAATTTATCCACGCATAGTAAATATATATAATCCATCAAACCCACAACATTTAACATATTATTTCCACATAAAATAAGTCAAACATAATAACAAGCAAAATAAAAAACATACCTAAATAAAAAAATTATACAAAAAATAAAACAAATTGAATAATAAGCTGCAAAATTAATTGAAATACTTACAAGAATGTTATGAAGTGAATAAATGAAGGAAATAGGTATGTTTTGTAAGTAAGAATAAGTGAAAAAATAGGTATAAAGTTTTTGAGTATTTCGCTCAAAAAAATAGTAGATTTGAAAGATAATGAGAAGAGAAATATAACCCATAAAACGACGTTGCAAATGGTGGTTCGAGGTGGCCGGAAATTGAGAAAGAAGGTAGGTGTGAGCTCGATTTTGGGAGAAAATAGAGAAGAGAAATGAAGAAATTGGATTTCTGCATAAAATATGAGCCGAACGGATATATTAGGTGGCTAGCGCCAGTTGATATGGAAAACCGACGCTAGCCACGTGTGTAGCGTCGGTTGACGTGGAGAACCGATGCTACGTCCAATGTGGATAACGTCGGTTCTACAATGAATCGACTTTAAATTCATTATAAGTCAGTTTTTTCCAAAAACCAACTTTACACAGCAACTTAAATACTACTTTTTGTAGTAGTGTTGGTATAGTTTTTCCTAATTATTTTGTCTAAATAATTCATAAAAATTTGAAATAGAATCATTCATAAAAATTATTTTGTCTAATACATATGGGGAATTGATGAAGAGATAGAATATGTCAACTGAATATTTATGGAAAATCATAAAATTGTTTTTTAAAAATTTATGTATATATACATGGGTGCGTTATTTTCATATTATTTTTATGCTACTAATTAAATTATTTTTAAGAATATTTTATTAATTTTTAAAATTTATATTAAATATAATATAACATTAATAAAAAAATAATGTGATATTTTAAATAATTTTTCAGTAATCTATTGGTTTAGCTATAACAAAAAGAAAAAAAAATCATTTAATCATGACATGCTTTATGGATGCCTCGAAAAGCTTACAATAAAAAAAGAAAATAAATATTTCTTTCTTTCTAATCTTTACAAATTGAAAAAACAAAGAAAATACAACACTTAAAAACTACAATATTTATTTCTTGAAGTAATAAGTTACATATCAAAGAAGGAAGATGAAATTCCAAAAAGTTTATCAAGTTATTTGTTGTTTTGGCTAAACTTGTAATATTATGAGCAATAATATTAAATTTTTTAAGAATCCAAAGAAAATATTTTTGTAAAGAATATATCTCTTGAAAAAGTGAAAGACAATTAACTGTTAAATTTTGATTGAATCCTTTAAGAGGTTATATTATTGCAATTATCATTTTCAATAATTATACAATTCAATCCAGAATCCAGCAGATATAATAATCTGATTTCACATAAGTAGATTTACCTCCAAATGCCAATTACATTACAAAAAATATCTCTACCCATGATTGCAACTTGATCAAGCTTTAGCTTTACTTAATGCAATTTTAAAATTTGAAACTGTTTATTAATTGAATTTAAAACCATTTCAAAAGTTGTATTTGTATTGTAGGTTGTCACGTCAACTAACTTTTTTAAAATATTTTGTTAATTTTTAAATCGATTTATAAGGATATCTAATTACAATTCGTTATAAATCAGTTTTTTAAAAAAAATCAATTTTAAATTCTGTTAAAAAAATTTGATATATTTTTTATATTCTAAATATTTACTATTTATTTATGAATTAAATGAATAGAACTCAAAGTAACTTAACAAAATAATGTTATTTAAAATATAATGCTAAAAGAAACTAAAATAAATAAATAAAAACACCAAAAATTTAACGAGATTCGATATAAATGTTACCTATGTTCTCATGCATCATTGATTACTTTCATTATCTCTAAATGGATGAACTCCAAAATTATAACTAATTGAGAAAAATTAAGCTAATCAATTAATATTGCAAAAGATAGAAACATTTACAAATTTTGGGATGTTTAGAAGTAGAGAAAGGGGCTTTATTTATAACCTAAAATAAAACACCAACTTTCATTTCTAATCAATGTGAGACTTTTTAAATTTTCTCACTAAGAAGTTATACAACAAATCTCCACCTTAGTGACTTAGTGATTCTAAAATGATTTCTTTACTCTAGATTAACGACGCAATTACCAATTCAAATTTACAGGATGTTAATCAAGTCCAGACAATGTTTGAACTCAATTGTCGTTACTACCTTGGTCATCATATTGTGAGATTCTCTATAATATTGATCTTTTGAACTAATATTCCACTTTCTTAAATAATATCTCAAATGGTAACGAACGTCAATGTGTTTTATACGTACGTACATGGTAGACTTGATTTTTTGCTAAATAAATAACACTCTGCCTGTCACAAAATACCTTAATATGTTTTTGACCAACTCCCAAGTCTTTAAGTAAACCTCGTATCCAAATAGCTTCCTTCACAACCTCTATAGTTGTCATATACTCTACCTTTATAGTAGAAAAATAAACTGTAGACTGCAAGGTAGACTTCCAACTAACTCATGCTCTAGTAAGAGTAAACACATAAATAGTAGTTGATCAACACTTATCAAATTCTCCTGCATAGTTGGAATCACAATATCCGACTGTATATTGACCAACATTATTATCTTGGTAAAATACTAAACATTTACAATATTTTAAATATACTGTAAAATCTATTTCATAGCCAACCAATGTCCTTTACGAGGATCATACATGTACGTGCTTACAGAACCAACCACATGTGAAATGTCAAGTCTCATACACACCATACATCAAGCTACCAACCGTATTTGCATATGGTACCTTTGCCATGTACTCTTATTCTGCATGATTCTTACGAGATAATTGAGCACTAAGCTTGAAATGAGGAACAAATAGAATACTTATAGGTTTTTATGTTCATTCATACCAAAATGTTGTAGTACCTTATTCAAATATTAACTCCGAGTCAAATCAAGAATTTTATTAGCTATTCCCAGATCTTTCATCTTGAACTCTTGATTTAGTTTAGCCTTTAACTTCTCAATTTCTACTTGGCTCTTCAATGCAATCAACATATCATTGACGTACAATATGAGATAGATGAAAGACTTATCTTGTAGCTAGCAAAAATACACACAATGATCATATGTACTTCTAGTATACTTCTACTACAACACAAACTGATCAATTTTTTTGTATCACTGCCTAGAAGATTTCTTCAATCCATACAACGATTTGTTCAGCTTGCAAACCCAATTCTCTTTACCAGCAACATTTAACCCTTCTGGTTGAGACATATAGATTTCCTCTTCCAAGTCACCGTGTAAAAATGCGGTTTTCACATCAAGTTGAACTAGTTCCAAATCCAAATGAGTCGAACGGATATATTAGATGGATAGCGTCGGTTTTCCACGTCAACCGATGCTACCCACGCGGATAGTGTCGGTTCGCCATGTCAACCGATGCTAGCCATGCAATTTAAAATATTTTTTGTCAATTATTATTTTATTTAAACTATACATATACGTACTATAGAAAAAGAAAAAAAATAATAACATTAGAATAATATTTAATTAAAACATATACACAAAATTAAATAAAGATATATTGTAGGTACATATATAAATTTAAATATCAAAACAAATAAAAAAAATTATATAATTTTTAAAACTATTTGTCTAAAAAAAAAGAAAAAAATTATACTATTTATATCCAACTTAAATTCTAAAGAGTCAAATAAAATAATAATTAATTTTAAGTGTATTTACTTCATCGATTTTTTAATTTAAAAAATAGAACGTAGCATCGGTTTACGTGACGAACCGATGCTATCCACGTTGGACGTAGCGTCGGTTCACGTGGAAAATAGATGCTAGCCATATGTGTAGCGTCGGTTCTACACCGAACCAACTTTAAATTCATTATAAGTCGGTTTTTTCCAAAAAATTACTTTACACAATGACTTAAATACCCCTTTTTGTAGTAGTGCTTCCATCTTTAAACTTTAGTACTTCTAATTGCTTCTTTATATATGAAAGGAACATGATCATAGACCACCGTATTCTTAAAATGAGCAGGTAGATCTTTCATATATTTGTATCCAGCAGGCACCTTGACATTTTGTCATCATGGTCTATCAATTGTAGTTTGTACTTATTACTATGAAGGTTTTTGGGTTAAAACCTCTTCTTCATCTGATTCATCTTCTGCCAATGAAAGATCAGCTTCTGTCTTATGTCCACCAATTGGATTAACAATTCTACTTTCTAATTCTATATGTTTCAGAGTTTGCTCCATCTACTGCAAAATTCCATCAATCTTCTCAATTATCTTTCTCAACAAGGCAGATTCATCAAAGGTAACATCTCTACTGAAGGTTATCTTTTTTGTTTCAAGGCACCATAGTTGATATCCCTTAGAACTAGAAGAGATCCCCAAAAATAGCTTTCTTGGCTCTTGGATCCAATTTTAATTTCGTTACATGATAATATGCAATAGAACTAAACACATGTAAGAAATCATAATCTCTAACAGGTTTTCCAGACTATACTTCTATAGGATTTTTTCCTTCAAGAGCATATGATGGTAGACGATGACAAGATGATATGCATACATCACAACCTCATCCCAATACTTCTTGCCTAACCCATCATTTAACAACATATATTGAACCTTTTCCAACAAAGTTCGGTACCTTAGAAGCTTAGTCTTTCTACCAGTCTAAGTCTCAATCATCTTCTTCCACTTGAGAAAAATTCCTAACACTTTATCATTATTTTTCATGAGATACACCCAAAATCTTTTGGAAAAGTCATCAATGAAAATGACATAATAATGTTTTCCACTCATGGATGGAGTTCTTATTGGCCACCATACATTAGTATGGTTGTAATCCAAAATGTCTTTTGTATTATGGAGTGTAGTGTCAAAGCTTACTCTTTTCTACTTCTCCAATATACAATGTTCATCAAATTTCAACTTGCTAGTTATCATGCTTTTTAACAGGCCTTGCTTTACAAGAATCTGTAAAGATTTTTCACTAGCATGTCCAAACACATATGCCATAACTTGGTAGTTTCTATATCTTTTTCTTCCTCCAAAATTGTTGTTGATGTTGTCCCAATAACCGTACTACCAAGGTAGTAGTATAAGTTATTCTTCCCAACACCCTTCATCGCCACAAGTGCTCTAGAAGTAACCTTCAATGCCTCATTTTGTATGGTCATAGTGAAGCTTTTTGATTCTAAGACTCCTACAATGATGAGATTCTTTTCCATATCTGGGACATAATGAACATCTTTCAAGACTCTCGTTGAACCATCTTGATTCTTCACACAAATTCTACCGATCCCCAAAACTTTGCATGTATAATCATTACCCATGAAAACAATTCCACCGTTTAGTTCTTCAAAGTTAAAGAACCACTTCTTATTAGGAGACATATGAAAGGTACATGCTAAATCAAAAATCCAATCACCAGGATGGGATACTGTCGACGAACCAACCAATGCAAAATATAAATTTGAATTGCTTTTAGCTACACATGCATGATAAAAGGCACATTCATTTTTAAAAAGCCTTCCTTTTGAATGAGATTTGCCTCTCCTTCATTTCTTTTGAGTTTGTGGATGCCCTTTTATATATAGTGCTTCTATTACTTTATTTATGGTTTTTTTATCCTTTCTAATGAGTAAGTTCATAATAAGGTGATCAAACTAATCAGAAAGTGAGGCTAACAACATCAAGGCTAAATCTTCATCTTTAAAAGTTTCATCCATATTTAACTAATCTATTACTAATCGATTAAAAGCAATAATGTAGTCATTTATTAGGGTACCTAGAAGGTATTCAAAATAGAATAACTTCTTTTTCAAATAGAGTCGATTCTTCTTTACGAAATTATTCTCCAATGCCTTCCACAACTTAATTGCAGATGTTTTATTCATGAACGTGTACTTTTGTTCTCTTGAGAGACATGAACGAATTGTATCACATACTAATCAGTTGATATTTTTTTAGTCAACTTCATCTATTCCATCTGGTTTCTCTTCTTCATTTGTGATGTTTAGACATTGTTGAAACAGAACATCTAGAATTTCGCCTTGCCACATTCCAAAATGATAAGTTTCATCAAACTTCTCCACCTCGAACCTTACATTCATAACCATTGTTCTGCTTAACGTGGATGGTTGGCATTTGTTTGAGGAAGCTTTTTCTTCAATCATTTCTTCAGATTATAACAACTAGCAACTATAATCCAATAGAAAACAAACGAAATACAAACAAATGCCTAGATTGAAACCTTCAGTTTTGATACCAATTGTTAGGAAAATCGAGTATATTTTCTCTATTGTAAGTAGTTATTATTTACTTATGATTTAAATGAATAGAACTCAAACTAACCCAACAAAATAATAATATTTGAAATATAATGCTAAAATAAACTAAAACATGTATTAAAGCAGATAAATAAAAATACCAGAAATTTAACAATGTTCGACATAAATGTTACCTATGTCCTCAGGCGTTGTTAACCACTTCCAACATCTCTAAATAGATAAACTCTAAAATGAACACTAATTGGACAAAAATGAGCTAATCAACTATCCTTACAAAAGAAAAGAAGATTTATAAATTTTAGGATGTTTAGAAGTACAAGATAAGTTTTTATTTATATTTCAAAATATAACATTTATCTTCGTTTTTAATCAATGTGATACTTTTTTAATTTTTTTTATAAAAAATTATACAATAAATCTTAACTTTAATATTGTTTATTGTAGCGGTGACTTGTACATAAATCATCGGAGAGACAAATGTTTTCTTTGAAAAATACACTTTTTTTTTAGCAGATCGCATCCAATACTAAGTGAGTACGATGGCTAATGTAAATCCACCTTTTGAAAATTTATTTTGAATAAGGTTCGAAGGTGGATTCAAAATAAGCTCTAAAAACTTATTAAAATTTAGGTTTCTTAAATTAATCAACCTAATATCTGGTTTCCAAGTTTTCCAAACTGCATAACATCACACTGTTGGAAACAATAAAAAACAGTCTCAGTTTGACATTCACACAGAAGACACAAATGTCTTCTAGTTTCATAAAATGATTCAATTTATTCCTTGTAGGTAGGTTATTTGTCATAACTTGTCACAAGAAGATTTTAAATCTTAAATATAGTTTAGTTTTCCACAACAACTTTTAAAGAGTAGAATTTGTAGGAGAACTAAAATCATAAGTTAAACTGTGATAATCCCCTTTATTGAAAATTGATTTTGACAAATTGAGTTTTGTAAAGAATTTTTTTTTATATATAGTAGCTATTGGTGATATTTCACATCAGACAAATAATTATTAAATATATTTTATTAAAATTTGTAATGGTAATATGTAACAGCAATTACAAATTTACATGTATATATAAATATATTACGTAATATTACCCGGTTACAAATCGAATTTATTTTAATATTTTAATTTTTTTTAATTAAACATTAATAAATCACGTACAATAGTGATGTATATAATTTAGGAAAAAAATATGATGGGATATTTTGCTTTTATTAAATATGATGTTTAGTCTATTAAGTCATAAAGTGTATTATTTAATATTTTTTAATAAGAAATATGTTATGTAGTATTTTTTTAAAGAAAAAAAGGCCATTTAAAGACTTTTGTCAAAAAAAATTAATAATAAAATAATATTCAAAAAATACAAAATATACTTTTTGAGACTTTTTTTCATAAAAAAAATGATTAAAAAAATCATCTTTTTATAACTGGGGGATTGAATGGTATTTTTTACCTAATTAAAATGATGAATTTGATTCTTCACTATATAATTTATATAAAATATATACTTGCAACATCATCTTTAATTATTCTTGCACGCTTTTCTTGTTCATTCAAAATTTAAAAAAAAATCTTATTTTATTTAAAAACTTAGTTTTATTTGCACTTGTAAAATGATATATCGTTATAGTTCATTTAAAATAAAATCAAGACCACTTTAAACATTTTCAAATTTTCGTTTCTACTTTTCAAACATGAATTATTTCTGGAAAAATATGGGGATGGGCCTTTAGATGTGTTTGCATTAAAAATAAATGTTTAACTTTGATAACACGACACTACTAATTACTAGATAGTATCTAGTGACATTTTTTGTCTAATCAAAATTAATATCCCTTAAAAGTAGAGACCTTTTGTTCAATTATGCCGGCAATAAAGAGTATTCATCTCCCAACCAATTGAAAATTAAATACCAATGAAAGGAAAGAAGCAGAGAAACGCAAAGGAAGAATTGTCCATTTTGTAAAAGGTACACTTTAAAAAAAAAATGTGCATACTTTTCTATAAAAAAAACTCAAAATTACAAACTTAAAAATTTCTAAAAATTAAACTTCTAAATATTTATAATGATATATGAAATAAATCATAATATTTTATGAATTAATATAATTTATATTTCAAAAATATTTAATAAAATTTAAATAATATTCAATAAAATAAGCATAATTTCTTTAAAAACTCAAAGTTTTAAAATGAAATATTTTTTATAAAATAGAATATTTGATATTTTTAATGATATAGTGATTTAATTTATTGTAAATTAATATAATTTAAATCTCAAAATTAAGTTAATAATTATCTCTTTAACCTCAATTATATATGTTTTTAATTAATATTTGTCTAAAATTTAATATTTATTAAAATATTCTAATATAAAATTTAATTTAATTTGTAAAAAAGCAATTGTATTTTTTATTTATTAATTTAAATAATATTAAAAAAATTCAATTTTATTGTATTAATTAATAATTATATTTTAATAACTTCTTTATTTTTTTATTTTACTTATTAATTTTTTAATTCAGCATTTATCAAATAAACTATTTAAATACTCATTTAAGCTATTGAGTTAAATAAGTTGGACTCTTTTTCATTTCATGAGTTCAATGGCACAATTTTAAATGAAATGAGTCGGATTCATTATCGTGTTTTACATCTCTCTAAATAACATAAACATGAGTGGAGTTATGTAAGTTGCTATAGCGGCTGAATTTTTGCTAAAAAATATTTCAATGTACCCACTTTTTTATTTTATTTGTATTATTATATATGTTAGCAATAAAATTTTAATATATTTATAATTTAAATCACTTTTTTTTATAAATTTATTCATTTTTTAAATATTTATTTCTATATTTACGTAGATTATTAATTATATATGATATAATAGATAAAATCAAAACAAAAAAAAATTAACTCAAAATAAATTACACATATATTTTAAAAAATAAACTTTGGAGAAACACGATATATATTATCATATATTATAATCATATTAACTATCCATATTTATAATAAGAAAAAAATATAATAAATAATACTAAATGTTACCAATACATATAATATGTGACCTATAATATTATATTATCTTTTAATTTTAGTTTTAAATATATATTATATTTATAAATATTTATCATGTAATAATATTATTTGACATTTTATTTTAATAATCTTTTTAATTTACTTTAGTTTTTTAATTAATTTTTTTATACTTTAATACATAAATTATATTAATATTTTATACTTTAATATATTTATAAATGAACTTTATTGTATTTTTATTTTTTTTTATTTCAAACAATTTCACTATTACGGTATTTAAATAGACGTCTTAAGTTGGTTATTGGGAAAAACTTATTATAAACAGAATTAAAATTAAAAAAAAACATTAAAAATATCATATTGTAGTGTCCGTTATAAGAAAAAAACAAATCACATCGTAGTCAAGAAATTTTTTCTTGGCTCCGCCAATTAACATAAATCTCAGATAATTTCTCTTTGTAAGAGATAAGTCGCAAATTAGTTAGAAAAACAAAGAGATAGTAATTATTCATTTACAATCTCAGGTCACCAAAAACGGAGACAACAGGAGCTTCTTGAAGGAATTTGGTAATCCATTCCAAATTAAAAGGTTCTTCATTTGAGAAATCAAAGAAATCATCATCCAAATCCTTGTTTAGATTGTCTTGATCTGTGTTTACTTCCATATGGATGATATTCTGTGAAGCTCTTCTAATTGCCTTATCTGATGTGGAGGACTCATAATTTTGATTAATCTCCTTCATCTGCTTTACTTTCTTGCTCAAATGTGAATTCCAATAATTCTTAATCTGATTATCTGTTCGACCCGGTAATCTTCCAGCAATTAAAGACCACCTATATATATATATATATATATGTAGGTAATAATTAATAATTATACCCAAAAACACAATTAATTAAACATAATTAATCCTATTTGATGTGACTAATTGATAACCTGTTTCCAAGGAGTTTGTGAAGCCTCAATATCAAGTCCTCTTCTTGGTCAGAAATATTGCCTCTCTTAATATTGGGTCTAAGGTAATTCAACCATCTCAGTCTGCAACTCTTACCAGACCTATTAAGTCCTGCAAAATATTATTAAACCAACAACCCAGCTAATTAATTAAATTTTTTTTTTTTTTTTATCAATTTTATAATCATTATTGTTATTAAAAAAATAATTTATAAAAGTAATATTTCAATAACAATTGAAATAATGTGATAAAAAATAAAAAAAATTTAACAATATTTGACTTTTTCTTCTTTAATTTTTTTTAAAACAAAAAAATTAAATTTATACAAATAATAAGAAAGATACTACATTTCTTGGTACAGCTAAAGAACTTGTATTGTCACCCACACAACTTTTAAACTGTTCTTTCCTCAGTGATTTTTATGGGAAAATAACAATTCTCAATTATTAAATGCATAAAATTATGGAGGTTCTAGGTTTGATCATGAAGAAAAAAAGAACAGAGAGAAACCTGATTTTGAAGCAATACTCTGCCATCTAATAGCACCATGAATGGCAACAACCTCAGCTAGTTTTCTATCTTCCTCCGCTGTCCATGCTCCCTTGTTCACTTCTTTTCTGGTAGACAGCCTTCTACTACTACTGCTTTCGACTGACTTAAATATTGACTCGGCTCTATCACCAGCCATTATTCTTCCTTTTTTACAAGTGTCAAATACAACTGAGAAAGAGAGATTATATTTTGGAGAAAAAACACACACACACACAGAGAGAGAGAGAGAGAGAGAGAGTATATGTATCTGAATAATAGATCACTATAGGTTAATATGTTTAGGCTGATATTTTTTAGCTATTTATTTTCTCTAGTTGATGGAAAAAGGAAAACACAGATATTATATATTTATTTTAAATGAAATTAACTTGATACTCTAGATCAAACATAATAATTTATTTGAAAAAAATACTAAAAAAAAGTTATATTTTAAAGATTTTTTTATATGTATATATTTTATAATTTATTAATTTATAATATCACATCAATAATACTTAAAAAGGAAGGAATAATTTCTCTCTCGAAGAGAGAGAGATTAGTCATCATGTGCTACTTGATTGAGCCATGAAATTGCTATAAAGTTATAT
The DNA here is from genome assembly GCA_037013495.1 of Hippophae tibetana. NCBI lineage: Eukaryota > Viridiplantae > Streptophyta > Magnoliopsida > Rosales > Elaeagnaceae > Hippophae > Hippophae tibetana. Next base: position 122,924,024 of record CM072801.1, read on the forward strand.
AAAAATATAAAACACAGGCTGCTAAACAGAGAAAATAATAGTAGTTTATTTCTTTTTTACTTCCTTATGTAAATCCAAACTTTGAAGTTAGAGATTTGACCGCTCATATTACATTATAAAAAATATATAAATTATTTGTTATATTTATATCATTTATTATATTTCGGTATCATCGTAATAATTATTATTATTATTATTGTTGTTGTTGATGATGATGATAAGTTATTAAATGTTATTATTTTAAAAATGATTTAAATTGATTTAAGCAAAAAAACATTAATGTGGGAGATTAACAAATACATTTACTTTTAAAATCATCAAAAATATAAGTTTTTTAAATTATAAAAAAAAAGTATATATGTACACTATATTTTTCAATATGAGTAAAAATAAATATTTTTTACATTATAACAAAAAAGAATATAGGGTTAGACATTTCTATAAAAAACAAAATATAAACAGGAATATACATGAATCAAGTGAATGAATGTTTTTCATCCTTTAAAAAAATGTTTTATATGAGGATGAGGGTATAAATTAAGTTACGAGAACTCCAAGTAAGAGAGGTTTGTCACCTTATAATTTAGCTAGTAAAAATTGTCATATAATACTAATTTACTAGAGCAGAAAATATTATCTTGTATTCGCATGTGTAAAATATTTATAATAAAAGAAATGTTCCTGCAGTTTTATACCTAACAGGTTGGATGACAAAAGACAAAGGTAAATATATTTTAATCAACTACAAAATTACTTTGATCCAATCCTCCAAGTGGCTAGCTAGCTGGTCTTTCTTAAAAAGTTACTAGTTTTTCAGTGCATAAAAAATCAACCTGATTGTGTGTGTATATATATATATATATACACACACAATAGAAAATATAATTTAGAGGCTTTTTGGCTTCTTTGTAACTCGATCATGTAAGAGTAGAGCACGCACATGCATGACTGTAAACTCAGGAAAAATTTGCAGATACACTATTTTGAGCACAATTATATATGTTGATCGATATATATGTAAGGAAAATTGCAAGTACACAAATGAACAAAATTGTATTTTTCTTTATGCAAATGATGAACCATTCACAATTAAGATTCTAATGTACATTGTTGTCAAGTGCATGTTCTTATTTGAATTACTAGTCTTTTGAGAAAATAATTTAATGCTTAATTGGTAAAATTGAGATCACATGTTCTTAAAGTGGAATTAGGTTGCAGCTATGCATTAATTTAAGGGTTAGGTAGTTATTAATAATCAAATAGCTTGTCTTAAATCAAAGTTAACTGATACTAAGAAGGTGTTATTAACTTATTAACTCTTAGAGTATACTAGATTAGATTATTTTCTTTTCACTTTCTATTGATTATTCTTTTTTCTTAGAAAAAATTTCAATAATTTTAAATTTTACTATTACGTTATTACATACTCTATGTTATTAAGTAATATTTATTGTGTTAAGAATTATGTTGTTGATTCCTATGAAAATTGAAATGTTTTGAAATTAATTGGATTTTTTTTTTACAATAATTATATTACTTATACATCTATAATTGTGATTCGATTGAATCCGAGACATTTTACTTGTTTAAATTTAATTGCTAACCTTTAGTCACTCAACTATGAAAAAAAGAAGCTTGCATATATAAGAAGGTATCGATATACATAATATTTATATCATTCTAACATTATAAGAAATACAATTACAAAAATATTGCGAATGGTGAGGTTCAAAACTTTTGTACATCAAATGCATTAAACGCATTACCATCCTGCTAGCGTGATATCATGTTCAAATATCTTTACATTTTATATACTAATTAGGATTTTTATAGTTTAACAAAAAAAAATTAGAATTTCAATAAACAAAATACTTAACTTCTGGTTAAAACTGTTAATGTCATCGAACTTTAGAGATATCAAATAATCAATCCACCTATACCATTTCCATTTATCTTGTCTCTAATGGTTTCACCGACCTAATTAAAAAGTCACCCCATCTCATCCCAACTTAATTGGATATAGATTATCATATAAGTTGATGTCTAATTTAATTTAAAATAAAAATTTCCCTTATTTCATTTTTCTCATAAATCTCCCTAAAAATCTCGATAAACAAAATACTTAAACTTCTAGTTAAAAACTGTTAACGTCATTGAACCTAGAAATGTTAAATAATCAATCTACCTATACCATTTTTATTTCTCTTGTCTCTAATGGTTTTACTACTCATGCATAACCTACCTAATTGAAAAATCATCCCAACTTAATTGGATATGGAATATCATATAGGTTGATATCCAATTTAACTTAGAATGAATTTTTTTTCCCTTATTTCATTTTTTTTTTAAATTGTCTATGATGAGTTCCCCCCTCCCAAAAAAATAAAAAATAAAATAAATCACATAATTTTTTAATAACATAATATGGACCTTTTTTTTCTAAACAACTTGAACTTTTTTGACAAATAATATGAGAAAATGTTTTTAATAACATGAGTTTTTTATTTTTTAATAATCTAAATTGAAAAAAAAACATTTTAAGACTTTTTTTTAGCAACATAACATAATTTTTTTAATAATCTCATTCTCTTTTTACAAATATATAAAGATTTTTTTTAATAACTTGCATAATCAGATAATCCTAAATAACTTTAGAAATAAAAAATAAGGTTTTTTTTTTGTTCAAAAACCGAAAACAAAAGTTGAATCTATCAAATATAAGTAAAACATATCTATATGGTAGTCTAAAAATTTGTTTTATACATATAAAAGAAAATGAGTCAATATTATCAAAGCTAATATAAGTCTTATCAAGCATAATAAGAAGAGAAACTAATGAATCAGATTCATACATATAAAATAGTGTTGAAAAAATTAATTTGAGAGTTTTAGAATGTAATAGAATAAGAAAATTCTCTAATAAAATGAGCCTAATTTTCTATGCGAAACTCAAAATCACAAATCATAAAATTATAAGATTTTCTAAAAACTTAACATATAGAGCTTTTTAGTGGTACATGAAATGAATAATAATTTTTTTTAAGCTAACACCAATTTTATTTAAAAAATAATCCAAAGATGTTTAGTAGAATTTGAACATTATTTAGTAAAATAGGCATACTTTTCTACAAAGAATTTGAAATCACAAACATAAAATTTCTTAAAATCTTGTTTTCTAGAGCTTTTTAGTGATATATAAAATGATTCATATTACTTTGTGAGTTAGTACAGATTATATTTCAAAAATGAGTTAAAAACTTAGTATAATCTTAACAATCATTAATACAAAGCATAACTTTTTATAGAAAACTTTAAATTAAAATCTATAAAATTTCTTAAAAAAATAGAATCAAAGCTTTCTAATGGTATAATAAATGAAACATAATATTTTGGTTGTTAATATAGTTTATATTTGAAAATTATTCAAAAAAATCCGAGAAATATTTAATAAAATAAGCATAATTTCTATAGAGAACTTAAAATTTTAAAGCATAATAATTTCTATAAAATAGAATCCTAGGTATTTTCAATGATATATGATTTCAATGAAAAATTAATTTAATTAATACAATTTAAATTTTAAAACTAAGTCAATAATCATATTTTTAGCATCGATTAAGTCTTGTAAAAGTAAAAGTTGAAATTTGATTAAAATTTTATATTTATTGGAACATTTTAATATAAATTTAATTTTATATATTCTATTTTAATTTAAGAAAATCAATTATTACTTTTCTATTTTTTTTATTTTGACTAGTAATAGTATTTTGTCGACTTTATAATAGTAAGTAATAATTATATTTTAATAACTTCTTATTTTCTTCTCTTATTTGTAATCTTCTTAATTTAATATGTTGTAAATAAATTAATGAATTAAAGTAGAATTATTCAAAAGGAACACTATCTTAAATGTTCCTTAGGTTTGTCATATCTTTAATTATATCCTTGAGATTTATAAAATATCAAAAATACTCTTATATCTTAATGATGTTAATTTTTCATCTATTACTATTTAGATTAATATTCCTAGGCTCTGATACCAATTTCTACGAATCGATATAATTTTTAATCGGGGGTTAATATTGACCAAGTTGATGGTCTTTGTCTATTGATTGAAGATAATAATTTATCTAAAAAGCTTATTATTTTGTTGTATAAGTCTAATTTTCTTCTCTATTCATAACAATTGCATAGTATATTATGTTGTTATATTGGTTGTTTAATTCTAATCATGAATCTATTAATTATCTTTTAAAATTAAAAATTACTCTTTCATTTGTTAAATCTAATAATTCTAATTTATGTACTAATGATTCGATATTCATAGAGTATTATCTTGATAAATCATATGTGTTGAATGTATATTATTTTGTCCTATTCTTAGTATACAATCAGCTTTTTCTTGTGTACATACAATATATTTATAATATTCAAAGAAGTAATGTCCAAACATTAAGTTGTTGAATTTTTCTTCCTCTATTCTCACATATTTTTTACTAAAATAATCTTTTAACGTCCTTGTAACAGGATGGTCTATGATGCTTGTAATAACTTTAATATAATTTGTATAAATATCTAATAAGGTATTAAATCTTTTAAAATTTTCAAGAAAAGTTTGATAATCTTCGTTTTTAAAATATTCATTTAAATGATAGAGATAACCTTTATCAAATGTTTCTAATATAATTAGATTTTTATCTTTTATTTTTATTGGAATCATTAGTTGTTTATTTTTAAAAATAATTTCCATTTTTCTATTTTAGCAATATTTTTAAAAATAATTTTCATTTTTCTGTTTTAATAATAGTATTTTTTTGACTTTATAATAGTAATTAATAATTATATTTTAATAACTTCTTTTTTTTCTTCTCTTATTTGTAATCTTCTTAATTTAATATGTTGTAAATAAATGAATTAATTAAAGTATAATTATTCAAAAGGAACACTATCTTAAATGTCCTTGAGGTTTGTCATATCTTCAATTATATCCTTGAGATTTATAAAATATCAAAAATATTCTTATATCTTAAAGGTGTTAATTTTTCATCCATTACTATTTAGATTACTATTCATAGGCTCTCATATCAATTTCTACGGATCGATATAATTTTTAATCGGAGGTTAATATTGACCTACTTGATGGTCTTTGTATATTTATTGAAGGTACTAATTTATCTAAAAAGTTTATTATTTTGCTGTATAAGTCTAATTTTCTTCTATATTTATTACAATTGCATAGTATATTATGTTTTTCATTATATTGGTTGCTTAATTCTAATCCTGAATCTATTAATTATCTTTTAAAATTAAAAATTACTTTTTCATTTATTAAATCTAATAATTCTAATTTATGTTCTAATTATTCGATGTTTATAGAGTATTATCTTGATAAATCATATGTGTTAAATGTATATTATTTTGCCTTATTCTTAGTATACAATAAGCTTTTTCTTGTGTACATACAATATATTTATAATATTCAAAGAAGTAATATCCAAACATTAAGTTGTTGAATTCTTCTTCTTCTATTCTCACATATTTTTTACTAAAAATAATCTTTTAATGTCCTTGCAACAGGATGGTCTATGATACTTGTAATAACTTTAATATAATCTGTATAAATATCTAATAAGGTATTAAATCTTTTAAAATATTCATTTAAATGATAGAGATAACCTTTATCAAATGTTTTTAATAGAATTAGATTTTTATCTTTGATTTTTATGGGAATCATTAGTTGTTTAATTTCAATTTTTCTGTTTTAGCAATATTATGTCTTGTTGTAAGCAAATATTTAAACATTCAAGATTCTTAACTAGCTTAACTTTATAATTATTATACCTGAATTTGATGGGTCTACCACAATCTTTCCTTCTATTCGTCTTCTTTTGTTATACATGTTATGCCTCAGTTTTTCTCATACCTCAATGCCCTCCTAGCAATGGTGAGCCTTCTACATCCGTACATAAATGGTGTCCAATAGTTGACTTATTAAAGAAGAGTAACTGAACTCCATTTTATTCATAATATAATAATTATCACAACTTAAGGCCAACTAAGAACCTTGAAAAGGGTGTTTTGCTACTCATAATTACTGGGTATAACATTATTGGTTTTGGGATTTCTAGATAGAGAGGTTTTTCTATGCTAGAGTGTTTTAGAATAGAGAGTTCTGAATTTCTGTGTATTCGAGTGTTTGTCTTGAAATGATAATAAAGGTTTCTTTTATAGAATAAGGAATCCTTGTTTACAAGACTAAAATTATTATTTTACCCTTGTTCTAATAATTCATCTATTTTTCTACTTTAAAGGATAGCCGTTACTTTTTTCCTTGGTACATGATGACGACTAAGATATGGGGTCTACATCTTTATTTCTTTTGTAGTCATTTTTCGACAACTTCTTTTCTTATTTTTCTTTTTCATTTTCTACCGACAATTCATTTGCTGACGTTGATGATGACACATCTTCATCTTCTCGGCCTTTGATGCAGAGAACACATCTGTGATCTTTGGTGGCTTTTTTGGCATAGAAGCAGAATACCTTCCTTGTTTCTTGACCAATTTCTAGGTTGTTGCAATTAAAATTGGTTTCATATTTGGTGATTTTTTCACCATCTTCTTTTGACAGAGCCATGCTACTGTGGGAAATGATGATGACTTTACTAGTTGAATAATTTACTTTAATCTCATTAGAATTGTCAATCTTCCTGAGTTCATAGTAAATTTGGCTTAGCATTTTGACCTCTTAATACACAAAGTTCTTCTATGTTGAATTTATTTTCTGGAAGTGCCCTTGGTTTGGGAACCTCTCTGTTTGTGTTGGAAATCCCTATCTTGATGAAATGGTATGGACTAATACTTTTTTCCTCATTCTAGTCCATTAATGAATTGAAAAATCTAAGATAAACAAGTTTATCACTTGCTTTAATTTTTATTCTAAAATTCTTGATTGCTTTTTTAAATTTTTTTAGGAAATAATTTTATTCACTTAAATTAATTCCAAGATATATATTTTCTATTAGTTCTGCATGAAATTCTTTATACACAAATATTGGATCAACTCCTTCCAATATATTGAATTTTCTTCCTGTAGGAAATTCCTTGTCTTTAGTATAGAATTTCATATCTTCAATATGTTCTTGGATAGATTTTATGGCGAAATTATAGAGACTCAACCATTATAGCTTGCCGAGGTTTCTGTATTGGTCCTTTTCATCTTCAATGATTGGAGTAGTTGAGATGTCTCCCTGAATAGTACTGAATGTTTTACTATTTTTGATGTCTCTGGTGGAGATGTTTCTCTAAATAGCACTGGACGCCTTGATATCTTTCCAAGATTTTTCGATCTACTTGGAGCTACTGGTTGTTGTTGTAGTGCTGCAAAATAATTTCTTACTATCTCCTCTAGAGTTATTAGTTTTTGTGTTTTGTAGTTGACATAACTACCTTTAGCTTCTATTCTGTTAGTGAAGGCTCTACGAGTTACTCCACTAATTCTTAGAATAGATTTGCTAGCTTTTGTACAGTTGTTATAAATTCCTGGTTTTGGACCATTATAGACCACATAAACTTTTTTCTATTCTTCTTTTTCTACCTCATCTGCTCAATTGAGCTTTGTGGATTCATAAGTTTTTTTGTGAATTGTTAGGTTCTTCCTTTTTTAATGGAGATTCCTCATTTGAGCTTCTGGTCTCTAAAGGTTGTTTTGAACAATTAAGTTCTTCCTATTTCTTTCCTATCTCCATAAGAGATTTCTCAAGATATAACAACTGGAGTTGTTCCGTAGGATTTTTATCTCCTTTTCTTTTATCTTGATCTTGATATCAAGATGTTTCATTCTTGAAAGCATAAAAATAGTTAAAGGTGCTAATTCTCTGGTAAGAGCATCAACTAAGCTATTTTTGTGTCCTGGAAGATTTCAACATCAAAATTGTAATGGTTGAACTATTGTTGTCATCTAACTAGTCCTCCTTGTTTTTAATCACCTACAATATTAGTTCTTAAGAAATAACCAAAATTCTTGTTATCTATTCTAACAATGAATCTGGAAGTTATGACATATATTTCAAATTTTTTAATAGCCTTTTTAACAGCTAAATATTATTTTTCATTACTATGATAATTTAATTCTGAACCTTGGAAAGATCCTGATGTATATCTATAAAGATATTCATCTTTGTCATCTACTATTGCTTTAAGAATTGCTCCTCAATATTCTTGTGAAACATCTGTTTCAATTATCATCTTATCATCTGGTCCTGGATGGTATAAAGTTGGTAAATTTTTTACCTTTGCTTTTACTCTATCCATATATAGAGTATCTTCTTAGGTCCATTTCCAAATATGATCTTTTTTCAATTTTGCTTGTAATGGTTTTCTCATTTCTACAAGTTTCTTGATATAGGCTTTTGCATATGTTAAACATCCTAAAAATCTTTGTAATTGGTTTTTATCTTTTAATTCACTAAGAAAACCTTGAATATTATTTAGTATATGGGGTTGTAGATTATGTTTTCCATCTTCAATTTTCAACCCTAAGTATTTAGTTTTTTGTTGAGCAAACACTGCTTTCTTTTCAGAGAGTACAATGCCTTCTTTTTTACATTCTTGTAGAATGCTGATAATATCCAAATAATATTTATTTAATTTATTACTGAAAACCAAAATATCATCTATATAAACACAACAAATATCTTTTATTTTCTTGAAAATTTTATCCATATATCTTTGAAAAATACCTAGAGCTTGTTTTAGTCCAAATGGTATAACTATCCATTGGAATTTTCCTTTGGAGGAATTAAATGCTGTTAATTTTTGGGATTCTTCATCCATTCTTATTTGTTAAAATCCACTTTTGCAATCAAAACTCGAGAAGTATTTCTTTCCTTTTATTAATGATAATAGTTCTTCCTTTTTTGGAATGAAGTATCCATCGTCGATAGTTTCTTTATTCAATGCTTTAAAGTTTATTATCATTCTCATTTTTCCTTTTCTTTTCTCAACTTCTTTTTCAACTAAGAATGTTGAGCTAGAGTGAGGCGAATTACTTAGTATTATGACTTTTATTTCCAAAATTTCTTGATTTTATTTTTCAAATTCAATCCTGTCTTTTGGAGTATAAATCATTGGTTTTACTCTTATGATCTTGTTAGGATCTCTTAATTTTATGTTAACTTTTATTTTAGATTTATTTATTTTTGGATCCAAAGGATTTTCTAAGCTAACTGTTTTTAATATTTTTCTAATGCCTATTAGGGCTTTGTCTTCTTGTATTTCATTGAGAAAAGAATTTTTTTCTTATATATCTAATGAAATATTTTCTAAATAAGGTTTTTGTTGGTCTTCTATCTCACCATGTTTTTGCTTTTTATATTGTTGCATAAAAGTTGGGTTTGAGAAAGTTAAAAATTTTCTTACTTTAGAAACATAAATGGTATCTCCTTCTAAGGTTGTGAGACTTATTTTGTCAGAATGTTGTGTGAAAGGTTGATATACTCCTATTAACAAATCTACTCCTGTTTCTTGTTGATACATAGTAGGAATATGAAAGTTTTCTCCTCCTATCATTATGTCAATATCTTTTAATACCTGATTGAGTTTTATTATAGTATTATTAGTAATTCTTACAATTAAATCTTTTGGTGTTTGTTTCCAATTGTCTTCTGGAAATACATATATACTGGCTATACACATACTAGCTTCTATATCTATATATGCATGTAAATGATAAGTGTTATAACCTTTAAATTTTAGTCCTACTTTAATGTAAGTACTATTTGAGTTTGTAATACTATACAAATCATTCATCTTCTGATGAAGAATATTCATGATTTGAGTGTTCATATTTTGAGTCAATTATTTCTTTCTCAGTTTCTTCCAATAGATAGATATTGTAAGTATCATCCAGATTCCTCGATCAGTTCTAATTTCATTTTGAAAGCTTCTTCTAAGATTTTTTCTTTTTGTGGAAATTCTTTTTTATGTTAAAGTTTGCTTGGACATTCATTAGCATAATGTCCTTCTTCATTACAGATGCAACATCTGCATTTTTTTCTTTCCTAAAAGGCAATAATTCCTTTTCTTAGAAGGTTTATAATTTTTTATTCTAAAATATCTTTTCTTATAGTTTTCTCTATTAAATCTCTTTTTATATTTTTGGAAATTTTTTTTTCTAAATTTATATTTTTTAAATCTTTTATATTTTTTATATTTATATTTTTATTTATTAGATTTTACATTACATCCATATTTCCCTGGTATTCTAAAATCTTTTGTATCATAATAGATTTTATCATTTCTTCTTATTTGTTTATAATCTTTTCTTTTTTGACATTTAATAATGACCCAATCTTTAAGGCTTCTTATTCGTCCTCCTAGAGTATCTCATATAGTTTCTCTATTCCTTTGTTCCTAATTTTCTGTTAAGGTTTTATATAGTATTCCAGGTAATTTTTGAAAAAAAATTTCTTTATAAGTTGTTTGTATAGAGGATGGTAACTTATGGTAATACATTTCATATTCACAAATAAAAGAATCTATGTAACACATGTTACAAATTTCCATATTTGTTAGATGCCATTTAGCTTCATCGATTTCATTTTCACTAGATTCAGTGATAGTTATTCCTTTATCTTCTCTAATAAATTATTTGTATATTTCATTTATTACTATATCCAAGTATTCTTTTCCTATTGAAGCATTTCCTTGCATTAATAAATGTTTTTGATCTGTTAAGTTTGAAAACCAAACTTTTACATTTCCTATCATTTTATGTGCTATAAGCATTCTATAAGTTGAAGGATTTGTTTGAGTAGTTTGAGAAGTTTGTATGAGTAGACTCATCCTACCAGACCATTCATCTAAGACCTTTTTCCCATTTCTTATACAATCTAAATCTAGAAGTTCAGATTTATAATTATCAAGGAGTTTGAACTTTGGTGGAATACTGCCTCTAGTTCCCCAATGCAATCATTCCTCCATTTTAGGTGGTTGTCTTCTTCTATACGTAGTATCAGGTTATTATGATCTTTGCCTATTTCTTTCTATTGCTTTTCTATATTCCATTAAATTGGAATTATCTCTTTATTATTAAATTGTTCCTCATTTTTCCTGTTCTCATTTTTAGGAATAAAATAATCTGATCTCCTTAGCGGTTATTCTTTTAATTCTTCTAAGGGATCATATTTATAACCTATTATTTCATTATTCCTAGGTATGTTGTATACATCTTTTCTTAGTTTTGAAAATTCTTTGTGCATATCTTGTTGTAGTTTATTATAACCACATTCCTTTATTTCCTTTAGTAATTCTCTTTGTATATCTATTATTTTCTGTAAATATTTTGTGTTTGATTTTTGGACTAAATCCATTTACTCTGTCAATAATTGTATAGTTTCAAATAATGTTTCTTGATTTTTTGCTACACCTACTAGGCTTCCATTTATTTCTAAATGCATTTTTTTTATTTCATCTCTAAACATGATTTTTTCTTAATATACAATCATGAACTAATGCCTTCATTATTTTAACTTCATTTTCTAGTTTTTTAACTTCTTCTTGGTTAGAAGTTTCTCATTCATGGTCTATAATAGTAAATCTTGGTATGATATTAGTTTTAACAACATTATTATTTCTTCCTGTTATTAAGGATTTTTCTTTAATATCTAATTTTCATTCTTCTCGTATTTCAAAGTTTGTTAATATTTCTGGTTTTATTATTTGTCTAAGTTCCTTAAAAGTTTTATCTATTTCTATAAATTCATTTTGTCCATATATTGAACTATTATGAATATTTGTTAAAGAATATGTCACTAGATAATGTATTGAAAATGAATAATTTTCTCCTTTCATTAAATCTCCTCTTCAAAATCATAAGCTCTTAATACTTGATTTAGATTTTTATCATGTATATTTATAGCAAATCTAAGGTATGCTATAAATTTTAGCTTTTAGTATCCTAAATACCATGGATCATTCCTAATAAGATATCATGTCTATTTATTATTCTGTTATCTAATAATGTTATTTTTATCGGTGTATCTATTCCTTCTCTAAAATGAGCTTTTATTAATATTTGAATTTTTCTTAAATGGATGTATCCAATTTTTTCTTTATATTTATGAGAAATTTTTGATAATTTGTTTAATATATTTTCTTTATCAATTAATGGTATATTATATCTTCATTTTGCATCTGTGATCTTAATACTTATTTTTTTATTACTTATGCCATAATAGATTATATTTTTTCTAGGGAATAACTTTCTTAATAAAAATGATAGGTCTTTAAATTCATCTTCTTCCTTAAGATTTGACTTTATTTTTTGAATTTTTTCAAATTTCGTTTTACTTATTATCATTTCTTGTGAAAAATATCTTGAAATATCTTCTGTTTCTATGTCTATTATTTCTTAGTTTATTTTTTTCTCTTCTATTTTTTAGAATGTTTTTTTATTTATTAATTAAACCTTAGGGGTATTTTTGATAACTGTTAGATTTAACATCCGTTATGTTTTCAGGAGTATTTTTAAATTTTTTAAAATCTTGCTGTGAGTATTTCTGAAGATTTCTTAAACCTTGGGGTATTTCTGATTTTTTTCCTATTCAAAAGGTACAAGTTTGTTATTTGAAAATGATATTATCATAATACTGCTAAATTTTCATATAAAATATCTTTAACTCTTCAATGTAATACTTGATATATTCTAGTTGGAGATTTAATTACAATTTAAAAATTAAAATAATAGTAATATTTTTCCCATGTTGAATCTTATTGGAAAATAGTTGAAAATAAAAATAATCATTTAATAAAAGAAAAAAACTTTTGATGTTAAAATATAATTTATGATTTATTAATTAACAACATCATAATTATATAGTTAGAAAATAAAACTAAATTCTAAAATACCATAATTTCTATTATTTAATATTTATGTAATTAATTATTATTTTTACAATTTGTTTTTTGCATACTCTAGTACCAAAGAATTGTGTTGATCATCCAAGCCCATAAAGATTCATTTTATATTTTTATTGGTAAGGTCTACTTTAAATATTAATGTACTTCTTTGTATAAATTAATTTAATTAATTATGTATTTAATATGTGATAGCTTTTGATAGTATCTAAAATGCTTATTAATTATGATATGTAGTTAGCTTTTGATATTCTTCTTAAAATTTTAATTACTTAGCTTTTGACATTCTTTAAAGTACTAAATAATTACAAATATTGTAATTAGTTATGATTAGACATTAAATATTTCAAAATTATTAGTTATCTTTTGGTATACTTTAAAATTCAAATTAATTAATCTAATTAATTAACTTTTTTTACTCTTTTAAAGAGTAATTAATTATAAAAATGTAATTAATTATAACTACACATTAAAGCTTTCAAAAACATTAGCACTAATAATCTTAGGCAAATTAGCATGTACTTGAATGTAGTTTAACACTTATTTTAGTTAACATTGTTAGGAATTAGTTACTACACATGATGATTAGCGGTTGGTATTTTTACTATATAAAGGCTTGTATGCATAACTTCTTAGGTGTGATCTTGAACTGTATTTCCCACTCAATTATACAATATACATAATTCACATTCTCTTCTCCTTAGTCTTTGTTAGTGTTATCTTTTTCTTGTTTTTAGGGAACCTTTGGTTTTTTTAAATGGTATTAGAACTTAATCTTGGAGTATGGTGAGTTACAAGGAGGTTTTTAGTGGACCACACCACTCTCAATCGCTTACTTCTCATTCTAGGGTACCTATGTCACCTGTTGTATCACCAAGTTTTGTGCTTCCTAACTTGAATTTTGCTTCATCTTTTCCTGTGTCAAGTTTCATTGATATACTTGCTCAACGTTTGTATTCTTCTCCATTTATGATTTGGAAAGATCAAATTTTGACATTTATGATCGCATGCGGATTAGAAGGAATCTTGTATGGATCTTTTTCATGTCCTCCAAAGTTTTTTAGTAATTTCACATTCCCAAATCTAACATTCTTGAATTAGAACAAATTGAACTCCAATATTAAATGAGGGATCTATGGTTCAGCTTCACCTTGTATGCTTAGCTATATAAGTAATCGTTTGAGAGTATATTAGCAATGGATGACTCTTGTAGAATCCTACTTGGCTGATGTTCAATCACGAGTCATGGAACTATGTGAGAAATTACAAAACTTATATAAAGATAATTTGAGTGTCTCTCAGCATTTCATGAAAGCCAAAACCATTGTTGGTTACTTGGATATTATGGGTGAACCAGTGAAAGAGAAAGATCTATTATTGTATGTTTTTAGAGACTTAGAATCGAGGTACAATTTCTTTATGATGAACATTAAAATGAAAGATATGAGACCTTTCATTAACACTATGCAAAATTACTTTAAGGGTTTTAATAGAATGATCCATAAGCAAAATGATAGTGAGTGTGATCAAGTGTATCAGGTTAATGTTGCTAAGTTTCATAAGAAAAGTTATGGGAAACACAAGATTCAAACCAAAAAGCCTGAAGCAACTCTCGTACCAAAAGCCTTGATGGAATCTCAAGCAATTTATGCAATTGAGCATCTAAAATAGTTATTTAGTATGCCTAGTGAGAAATCTAATAAGTTACAGATTAAATGAAAAATTGATACGTCAAGTATGTAAAAACGTTTGGCATATAGCTCAATCTTGTTTCATTTTTAAGATTTGTTTTTGGAAAAAAGGAGTTCCATTTGAGTTTTCCTCTCAATAGTGGCTCATGCATCACAATAAGCTCAATCAGAGTGTGATGGATCTTGGATTTCAGACACTATATTGATCATCTGACTCAAGCCACTCCATTTCTTGATTCTAAATGAGTCCATAACAATGGTGAGAATATTTCCAACTCTAATATTAGTATGGGTAGTGTCTACTTCCAATGGATACACTTTCATTAGACAATATGTTGTATATACTTGGTGCAACTTATAATCTTATTTTTGTTAATAAAATATGTACTGATAATGATATCTCCATTGAATTTGATTCATTTGGTTTATGTGTCAAGGATATGGTATATAAGAAGGTGAAGCTCAAAGGACCTAGTTCTCATGGGTTTGTGGGTCAAGGATATGGTATCCAAGAAGGTGAAGAGTTTTGTGCATTATAATGTCTTTAGTAAGTGTGTACCTATTGACTATCATGTTTCTATAGATACTTGGCATGAAAGGTCTCTGGTAATGATAGTATAGTAGGTACATTGTGTTCTAACTATCAATTGAAACATAGACTACCTTTTATTACATCTTATATGAGAGTGGGCAAAAAATTTCAATTACTATATTTGGACCTGTGCACTACTTCTAAGCATGTCAGCTCCACTGGTAGATACTTCTTATCTATTGTTGATGATCACTCTTGATTTACTTGGATTTATTATCTTTAATCCAAGGATCAAGCTCACTTAACATTTGATTGTTTCAAGAGCATGATTGAAAGGAAATTAGAAGTAAAGTTAAAGGTTATACAAATTGACGGTGGAACTGAATTTAAGCTTATCATGAATGAATTATAAAAAAAGTTGTTTTGCATAGATTGACATGTCCCCATATCTCTAGAAAAAATGGTATGGTGGGATGTAGACATAAGAGAATTTTCAAACGAGGACTAGTTTTACTCTTAGTTACATATATGCCTCTTAGTTACTAGCCATTTTCTATGAGTGTAATAGCCTATCTGTCAAAAAAGGCTACCTATCAAGATCTTTTTAGGTTTGTCTATTTACGAAGTGTTGTTTTCTACAGCATCTAACTACTCATATCTCAAAGTGTTTTGTTGTGAATATTTTCCAAGTATGGGAGCATAAATAGTCATAAATTGGAGCCAAGGATACTTGTGTGTTTGTTGGCTACAATGGAAATTAGAAAATATTCCTATGCTTAGATAGGAAAACTACGAAAGTTATGACAAAAAGACATGTTGTGTTTAATGGGGGAAAATTTACCCTTTTCAAAGTGTTGTGAAGTTTTGTCCAATAGTACTGTTCCATCCTCTACCTCGGTCATGCTGCTTGGTATTTTGCCTGTGTCTACTACTTCTTTATATGTTGGTGGGCTATTATCTAACTTGCATCAATTTGAATTGCATAGCAGAGGTGTACATGCAACTATTCATATAGAGTCACTGCTAGATACAAAAAAAGTGAGGTATGACTACAACTCTATATCTTCTTGTGATACAGTTTGAATCAAATGATAGAAATATGCTTAGTCAATCTTTTCAGTTGGTTCTATGTGTATACCTAGTTGATCTTATGAATTGAATAATTCCCAGCTTATACCTCATTAGGTGGATATTGACTTCTTATTACTTTTAATCATATCTAACATTATGAATGTTTTTGTTCAGTTACATTTTATTATCAATGTCTCTACTTTACCATCCAATACACATACCATGGTTTCACGTTCTAAAGTTGGTTTATTTCAACCTAAGGCACTTATCTCTACCACATCTCCAAATTGTATACTTTATGAACCCATAAACTATAAATAATTTTTTAAGATACCTAAATGGAGAATGGCTAGGAAAAAGAAGCTTGATGCCCTCATTCCAAATGATACTTGGCAATTGATAGTATTACCTACAAGTGATTGTTGATAAACAATAACTTGATAGTTAAATTTTATATTTATAAAATGCTCGCAAGTATACGAATCAATTATAGTAAGCAACAAGTATATTCCCAAAATTGTTTCTCAAGGAACTACGATGATTTTAAAAAGTTCTTTTTTTCTAATATAGTTAATAAAATAATTGCAAAACACAATATTAAATTGCTGATGGGTAAACGAAATCAGAAAGACTAAATTAAATTAAATCTAAGAACGTGGATAAATTAAAGCGATAAAATTAATGATAACCAAACCTAAGATGATGGATGTATATGAGATTTTAGTGAGCATAACCTTTCAAGGAAGGAACAAATTAAATGATATAAATATAAGCTAGATTTATTAATTTAATTTCTTTTTAATTAAAACTCCTTATAATCATAGTGAGTTTCTAATTATAACCAATTAATCAATTTTTTCTTGACCGAAGCAGAAATTTTTTAATTAATAAATTAAAGAAATATATATATATATATACACAACTACGTACACATACCAAAATCTTCAATTAATTGATAACTTTTTTTAGTTGGACTTGAGGTTAAAAATTTATCAGTGTAAGTAGATATATTCTTTGATTATAAATTAAGATTTGACTCATCTTTAATTTATAATAAATTTATTTTTCAACCATCTAAATTAATGCAAATCAATGAAATTAAAATAGACACATATTCATTATGCAGAAAATGATGTGTCTAATACTTAATTCTAAAATATTTTCTTTAATCATAAATAAAGATTTTACACATTATTAATTTATGATTAAAGATCTAAAAATTGTGAGTAAAAAATAAACCAATTTTTTTTATATATTTAAATTACAAAACCATTATTTCAATCATTGAAAGGAGAGACTCAAATCACATGTACATATTTAATCAACCATAGTTACTAACAAAAGTACATGTACAGATTTAATCAACCATAGTTACTAACAAAATTTAATTCAACTATGAAATACATCAAATTACAAAAAGAAATAAAAGGTATAAAAATAAACTATCCCTTCTTGATAAAAATGATTCCATATCACTAAATAGATTGTCACTACTTTCTTTAAAATAAACTATCCCTTCTTGAGAGTTTTCTTTCTATATCTGTACATGGTAATGGAACAACAAACCTAAAAAATATTCTAAAACTACTTCTACGGCTGCTGAAAATGTATAATGTAAAACTAACATAATACAAAACGTAAGAGTCTTTGTTTACAAGCAGAGGTTGGGTACAAGGGTTTCAGATCGACTTAAATGAAAGCGCATTGCAACCCATATTAATGCACGCTATGGCCCACAACTCGTATTGTTTCACTAAATTCAAATAGAAAAGGGTTATATTGATACCCAAAATTTCTTTGCCATGACACAGAACAAAAGTCACGCCTAGTAAATTCATGTAGTAAGGAGTGCATTACAACCTACTATATTCTTCACCGTGGCCCACGAAACGTCACTTCAATTATGTTTTCACCTTTTACAAACTAGTTGGATCTACATGTAAGCCTTATATGTCTTATTATTTTAAGCTTTTAAGGTACAAATGAGTGATTCAAGTGTGATTCTTCATGTATTGATCAAAACACGCTTGGTAGCATAGGACTCCAAAACTCAAAAGTTGATAGTTCTATCTTCACAAAGTCCTCTTCTATCTATTTTTTTAATCATCTTGGTGTATGTTGATGACATACTATTGATAAGTTTAATTCAACCAATGGTTGATCAATTTATAGTTAATCTAAACACTAACTTTGCATTGAAAGACTTGAGAATGTTCAAATACTTCTTAGGTATGGAGGTTAACTACTTTAATGAATGTATTCATCTGTGTCAATATAAATATATTAGAGACTTTCTTGATGCCTTTAATATAACAAAATCCAAGCATTTTACCACACCAATGAGCTAAAGAGCTATTCTAGCCAAGTTTGATGGATCAAATTTGACAGATGCTACTACTTACAGGAAATTGGTTGGCTCCTTGTAATATTGAGGTATTACAATATCCCATAAGCTATCTCCTTTGTTATAAACAAGTTTTGCCAATTTATGTCCTCACCTACCGATAGTCACTAGTTTGCTCTTAAATGCCTATTGAGGTACCACAAAAGCACAACTCAATTTGACTTGACACTAACCAAACTTGAGTATTTGGATTTACTAGTATATTATGATGCTAAATATGCGAGATGCCTTAATGATAGGCATTGTACTAGAAATCTTCTAAACAAAAAAGGTAGCATCTCACAACAACACTAATAGTGAGTATGGTTCCATGGCCACTACCTTAACTAAGATCATTTGGTTGCAATCTCTATTTCATGAGTTGTAAATTTAGTGTAGTATGCTTATGCTCTTAACAAATAGTGTGAATCCCAAAGCACTTGCATATGATTCATTTTTTTAAATGTAGCTTAACACTTTATTTTAGTAACAATTTGTTAGAAATTGGTTTCTACACATGTCATGATTAGCATCTCATATTCTTATTTTATAAAAGCTTGCATCCATAGCTTCTTAGGTGTGATCTTGAACTCCATTTCCCTCTCAATTCTGCAATATACATAATTCACATTCTCTTCTCCTTAATCTTCCTTAGTGTTATCTTCTTATTTTCAATGAACTTTTGGTTTTTGAAAAACAAATCTAACACTTTTTATGTAATATTTATCATTATATTGATTCGATAAATGATATATCTCTTCGTTATATAACATATATAAACTATTCACATTCCCTAATGAAATGTGTCCTCTATTTTTAATTAAATTTTTATAAATACAATTAATAGTTGCAATTAATTGAATGTTAACAAATGTAAAATAAAGAAATTATGCATAAATATGTGATTTGTATGAACCAAAAATTGCTATGATAAAATGAAGCTAAAACTAACCCACCCTTTACATTCAATTAAGCAACAGTTAACCAAACTAAAGTTGCTACTCTTTAAAGGGAGAAAAGGAAGAGTATGAATTCAACCCATGTACTCATTACTAATTGATTTTATTATCTCTAAAGTTATAAAAAAAATTGATTGCAAGCAAAGTTAACCTACTCTTAAATGTGTCTTATTGCATAGAATAATTGAATTTAAATTTTTCCAACGACTCTCTGCTTTCTTCATATAAAGATATGTTCTAAGGTAATTAATATTGTCAATTCATGAAAATGGAAGAAGCTTCGGCAGTATAACTACCCTTTTGATATCGTTATTAGCTTGTACTTGTTTCTCTCTTTTCAATTCTCATTGAAAGCATAGTATTTATTGCAACATTATAATCTTGTACGTTTTATATATATTACGGATAAGAGTGTGGTCTGTTTAATTTTATTTTATTTTGTCTCTTTTATTTATTTTTATGTTCACAATTTATTTAAACTTTCCAAGTAAAGTAAACACCCATAATAATTTTCACATATAATCCACTTCCCCGACATGTATGTTGTTGCAAGATAGCACATTACATACATATAATATTATTTCATTATTTGCCAATTTTCCATTGTTTAAAATTAAAGAAATAAATAACTACTTTTCAAATTAAAATAAATTATACATAAATAGAGAATTATTATACCTTTAATTTGTCCATAAGAATGCCATTTTTAATGCCTATGAAAATTATAAATTATTTTAGTATTGATATTCGAATGATTTTGTGAATTAAAATGTGAAAAAAATGAATAAAATAATTTCAATTCATCATTCACGTTCTTTAGAATTTTGGAATTAATATTTTTCTATTTTGACATTTTTTATTCAAACTAAGACCAAGAATCACTAGTGAATCCAATTCTGAGAATTTTGATAAAACGAGCACTGGTTTTCATCGTCAAAATTGCAAGAAATGGAAAAGGCTCCATTCAAGTTGAAACCGGGTCGCGTGACCTGAAAGAAAATGAGAAAAACGACATTTCGTTTTGGGGCCAAAAATAAATTAATTTTTTGGCTAATTTTAATGCTGAATTAAATTATAATTTTAATGTGATTAATTTATTTAACTTAGAATTATTATGGAAAAGGCACATTAAATTTATTTATGATTAATTTTTTAAATTTATTATGCTTAAATTATTTGTTTTGGTATTTTTATGTATAATTTTTTTAATTGATTATACATATGAAATTTGGTTAAATAATTTATATATAATAGAATTAATTATTAATGACTCTTTATGAATTTAATTTGTGCTTATATTATTCATTTGGCTTGTATAATTTATTGTCATTTCTTTATACATGTAATCTTAAGTTAGATATTATTTGTACATTTGAAATTAAATTAATTGCTTATGGTTTTATGAAATAATTGAGCCAAAATATTTAGTTAATGTTTAAGTGATTCATATAGTTTAATTAATTAGGGAGTAGCCACAACACCTTTAATTAATTAAAACTATAATAAGGTTTATTTAGGATCACATTTAGAAAATAAATATTAATTATAATTAATCATATGTGATATAATAAGTCTTATGCCACAAGAATTTTTATTATATTTTGTATGATTAATTATGATAAATATCAAATTATATTTTCTAATTTACTTACAAGAATTAGGTAACATAATTTAATAGTTTTATCATAAAGTTAAGATAAATTAGACATTTTATCCTGTATTTGATACCCATATCCAAATAAGAGTAACATAAGTATCTTTTCAGTTCTTTATTTGCGATTTAATCTTGCATTGAGTAGTATCTATGAGTGTTCTTTAGTAAATGGTGAGTATAAAATTGCAACATCATCAATTGACCCTAACATACCAAAAACGTCAATACGTCAAATTGGTGCATTGGGATTCATGGTGTTCAATGGTAGATATAAAACTTGTTCGTAGTGAGATCACTGTGGGGGTTCACCCTCAAGTCCATTCCTATGATGAAAACAATGATACTTGTAAAATACAGGATAAGTTAAGGATTTTAACAATTCTTATGAAGAGAATACCCAATGGAATATGCGAGTTACTCTTTGTGGATTACTTTTAAAGATAAGAGATCACCTATGTGAGGGAGGAGTGAGACCATTTCAAAAGGGAATTGTATAGGGCTCCATTCTTTAGAAACTCTCATAGAACCAAGCATATGTTCATGGCCAAAATGAACATAACAGTGAGAACTAGATTGTATCAGGAGAGACTCTTATGTGAAGTATGTCATCACTTACATAAACGGAAAAACAATTCAAAGACATCATGTCTACTAATCAGTAGTAAGATAAATATATTTTCACAGGGGAAGGTTCAAAGGGTAACACCTACCTATCCTATGTTGGTTTCAATCTGTTAGCTCTATTTTTTTTTTGTCAAAATTTGATTTTAAATCTATATCAATTTTATTCATGTGAGGGATTGTTGAAATATTTTGAATTAAATTGCTAAACGTTTCTTCTTAAATCATAAACGAAAAATTCATTTCTGAATTAATTTTTTTGTTTATGAATATGTTCTACTCTCCACCCTTTCTACTTCCGTTTCTAAAGTAAATTTTTCCCCATTGCTCTTCCTCTTTGCTAGTCGTTTCTTTGCATCAATTATGTTTTCTATTTCTGTATGATTCTTCTATAAATGGACAAGAAAGCAAAGAAGGAAAACACAAAAAAGAAGAGAAGAAACTGAGAAGAGGAGAAAAAACATAGAAAGAAATAATGAGAAGAAGAAGAAGAAGAAGAAGAAAAGTAAAAGAAGAAAGAGAAAAAAAAGGAAAAAAAGGTATATATATATATATATATATATATATATATATATATATATATATATATATATATATATATATATTATTGTTGTTGTTGTTGTTTTTTGGTTGTATATTTTCTATTTAGAGTTAGGTTCTTTTGATAGAGTTCAGACAATTTAAAATTCATAGAATAATAAATTATGGTGTAAGTTTATTATTATTTAATCGTTGAATCCTGTGAGATAAATTTCTGTCTTTCTCAAACACGCACAGTGAGTGAGAAAATTATTTTAAAGACATTGTGTGATACATAAGACTCGATTTTTTTCTTCCTATTTAATTTATATATTATTTAAATTTTTTATTTATTTATATTTCTAATTTTTTATTCTTAAATTTTTTATTCTTGTATTATTTCTAACAATAAATATATTGTAAATTTTTTTCTAGCAAT
Organism: Hippophae tibetana; assembly: GCA_037013495.1. Taxonomy (NCBI): domain Eukaryota; kingdom Viridiplantae; phylum Streptophyta; class Magnoliopsida; order Rosales; family Elaeagnaceae; genus Hippophae; species Hippophae tibetana. Next base: position 122,946,810 of record CM072801.1, read on the forward strand.
GATTATTTTTTTTTCATTAAACATTATTTATTTGAGTAATTTTAATAGCATGCACCCATCCCATTTTGTATTTTATGTTTCTTATTACAATGTGTCACTTAGTATTAGTATATATGTAATAATATATTTTCAAATAAATATAAAAGATTCAAATATATATATATATATATATATATATATATATATATATATATATAATAATTGAATTTAAGTGTTTATATTTAAAAATTAGACATTTTATATCTGTGTTGTCTCAATGGTAGATATGAAACTTGTTCGTACGTGATATAAGTTTTTCTTTTCTTTTTCTTTTTTTGTTTGAGATTTCACTTAAATTCTTTTGTTTGGATGAGAGCTACTTAGTTGAGGCTGTTGGATGTATTTGACATTAATAATTTAGGAGCGGGTTAAAGTGTGGGGTTTTGATTAAATGATCAACAGTTACTATTGGAGCACTATTTGAACAAATGAATTAATAAATGATCAAAATGAAATTTTCATATATTTTCATTGCTCTATATTTATTTATGGTTTACACAGACATATCATTTACAAACTATAATTTACAATCAAGGGGTTGAATGAGTGTGGTGCCGTTGTCGAACTGCAATTGCTGGATTCAACATATTCTGCCATTTTTTGTCCCTCGCAATTAGTTATGTAAATGGGTAAATAACTAAACATGAAAGAGTTGAAATACTCTTCCTTTTTTTTTTTTTTGTCATAAGTTCCAAGAGCGGATGGTAGGTTCGAGTAGACTCAAGCATCGTACAAGTGTTTTTTTTTTTAATGTTATTAGTAGGTGTATATAATTAATTATAACTATTTATATAAGCATCCAAGTATTTTTAGAATGGTTAGAGAAAAACAAATATATACTCATTTTATATATAACCAGTGACTTGCTAAAATATATCAGTAAATAATTTTCAATTATTTTTTTGCTATTTAAATGTAGTATTTACATATTTTTTCCTTTCCTTGAAAACAATTATATTTTATTTTATCTATCCCAATATATTTTCTTTAAGATAACATAAACTGTTATATTAATACAATTAATGTGATAGATAATTATTAATTAAAATAATAAAATTTATTTTTTGATTTATAATTAATTGTTAAATCAGTTATGATAATACCACTATAACTTCTAATAAATAAATAAAAAATTTCTTTAATATTTTTTTTTAAAATAATTCTTACGTATAGCTAATTAAACCACCTAAGATTGAAGGAAACAAGTTTAAAATAGGATAGATGTACTTCTAAGTTTAAGTCATCCTAAATGACAAGATTTTTATTTTTGCATCTATCTCAACTTTTTTATCCTTTTGGACTATATTATGTTTAGGATACTAACTAAAATTTTGTATCTTAGTTAAAAAGGAAAATAGATTTTTTTTTACTATGATTGCTTCAAAATACGAGTAAATATTGATTACAAAAGTATATATAAACATTATCTCCATCGAGTTTGTCAACAAATTAAGAAAATTTTCATATAAGTATAATCACTATTAAAAAATTATGTTAATTTTTTTGATAAATTTAATAACAATTGTATTTATATTTATGTAACTACACCTAAAATTAGTGATAATTTTGTAAAAATTAAAATTTTAGCTTATTTTACAAAAATAACCATAGTTTAGTGATTAAAAAATCTATTTACTTTACTTAAATTATATAAAATTATACAATTTTAGAAAATATTATTAAATTTTATACCGTAAAAATAATTGTACGGCTGCACCAATATCATCCCACTTATCTAGTTTGTACAAATATTATAAAAAGTTATACAATAATTTAAGAGTAAATGACGTGATCTTACTAATTTTATTAATTATTGTTTTAGAAAATAGTAGACAATTGAAGGAATTATACATTATCAAGGAAGCAAGCAATGACTATATTCATGACCAATAATATTGAAAATAAACTTTGGAAAAGCATATTGCCACATCAATATTTAATGATTTCACATCACATTAATTTCCAATTTTAAAAAGTGATAGATATATCCTTACACTTTTAATGTAATTTTTCTGGCTTTTTTTTTTTGTTTTGACTCTTCACATTCATTATAAGATTATATATGTATTTTTTTTAAAAAATAGTAATTAATGTGTTATGTAACCATCACTTGTAACAATATCTCCTCTCTAAATTTAACATTATATAAACATTATAAATTTTAAAAATATATATTTGCACTAAACAAACATGTAATAAGTAGACATTACCACATTATCTTTACTCAATTACCAATATATACTTATGTTCCTCAAAAAGATTATTATACTTTTGTTTCATCTAATTAATCTATATCATCATATCATCAATATATTAAAAAATGGGATGTTGTTATTACCACATTTGATTTTGTTGTTTCCACCACATATTTATTGTTAATTTTAAAAATAAACAAAAATATTTTTAATAAATTTTAATTGATATAGAATAAATATATTAAAGATAAAATAATATTTTTAATAATTTTTAAATTTAACAATAAATATATCATTAAAAATTTAAAATTGAATGTGGTATATATCATTACAAATATCCAAAGATGAAAAACATTAAAAATATCATCGATATTGTTACAACAATGTCTTTTTTATACATTTCGATTTCAAAATGTGATATCTATATTTTTTTGATCAAATTATCGAGAATGTTATTAAAATGTCACTTAAATATTGTTGTCACATAAAGTCATTTAAATGTCTTTTTTAGCTAAAATATCTTGGATATTGTCGCTAAATTTTCGCTAAAATATTGAATAAAATATCAAAAATATCAATTGTTAAATTATTTATTCTCTTTTTTCTTCTTTTTCTGACTATTCAGTTCAATTTAATTTTTTCTCATGTTTACAAAGAGAATATATTCTTTTTTCTTGTAATATGTTTGCTATACAAATAAAATGAATGGGTACAAGTACTAGTTATTGTAGTTGGTTACAAATTAGATTTGAGACACATACGAACTAGTTGGCATAAAAAAATGTCACCAATCATGAAAAAATACAAAATGTTCAAAACTTGCATGTGTTATTTTGTCTTTGTAAATAATAGTATTTTGTATCCAATCATTGAATCTCCAAAATAGAGTTTTTGGTGATAGTGAGTTTGATGTGTAGTAATTGTTTTTATTTTAGTGGGTTTGATATTTAGTAATTGTCGTTGCATGCAACTATTATTTTTTACTATTTCATATTAATGTTATAGCATATAGATTGTATTAAATGATGAGGCTCATTATCTGATGCAGTGTACCTACACATGTCCCACATTTCTTAGCAAGCTATGTAGTGATATGCTTATAAGGAGTAAGTATTCTCTAAATAGCATGACACGTTTTAGGATTTCTTCCTAGAAGTAAAGCCGTGAGGTCCCGTTCAACTATCAAGTCATAGTCGTGGGTCCGTTGAACTTGTAATTATGGATCAAAACAGACAATTTCATGTCACGTAGAGTCGGTCCCGCGTTATTCTAAGCGAAAAAATAAGTCATTTTGTATTAGTTGGTATCAGAGTTATGACCCTATTAGGCCATGTGGGCTTGCGTTCTTATGAGGACATAAGACTCCTTAAATGGAGTTGTATGATGCAATTTACTTGTATATGTCTCACATTGCTTAAGATAAGTGGTGAGGTATAAGCACTCTCTAAATGCTAAAATGTGTTTTGATGTTTCTACTTAGAAGTAAAGTCGTGAGATCCCACTAAACTATCAAGTAATGGCTATGAGCCCGCTAAACTTACAATTATGGACCAAAAAAGACAATTTTTTGACACATAGAGTGGGTCTTATCTTGCTGTAAACGGATGGATTAACCATTCTGTATCATTATCCCTCATAACTATAAGTTATTTTAAAAACAAATCATCAACAAAATTTTGCCAATCATGGTTGAATCTAACATGTCAATGTTTTGCATTGATTAATCTTTTTTCCTTAAAAAGTTCAAAATGTTTTTATTTGCAATTGGCCATTCTCATCTTAATAAATTGTGGCATAGAAGGCAATGAATTAGATCTAATTCTTAACAATTTGATTCAATTTATTTTTTTAAAAAATTAATCTGATATTATAAATTTAATAAATTAAATCAAGTATTGATTTAATAATTAATAAATGCACATAATTTAATTTAATTTTTTTATTTTTTTAAAAGTAATATTATTTGATGTGTTACATTATATATTTTAAATTAATAAATGAAAAAATAAAAGAACATTATATATTGTATAAAAATATTTTTTACTTTTTTAAATAAATTATGAATATCATTTATAATATATATAAAAAAATAAACAACTATGATTATTTTATTTAAAAAAATTTAAATAGTAATATATAGATTTATGAAAATTTTAAAAGAGAAAAAGTTAGACATAAAAAATATAAAAGGAACATTTTAAAAAGGATTATCTATAATGTAAAATTTTTTAAATAAATAATTATAAAAATTAAGAAATATTTGAAAATAAATTATTCTAATTCTAAAATTATAGTTTTAAAAAAATTTAGATTTGGATTGATCCACGAATCGATATGATATGACCCAATTCATGGATTGGTCTGTCCTGATCTGTCATGATCCGATCGAATCTGATTCGTTGATCTTACATATGAATCCTAATCCAATTCAAAAATAATTTGTTTTGATCCAATACAGGGAAAATTACATTGAACAAATATCTATGGGGCTCCGATCCCATGAATCTTTTTGCCATCCTTAAAGCATTCTTTTGTTGGAGGATGTCAGCTTTTAATATAAGGATAGATGCTATTTTGAAATATTATTTTGAGTGAGATTCACTTAATATAATTGCGTGGTCATTTGGGGTATCCTCTACAAGAGCTATGAAATCATATATTTATGTTCAAAATAATATTGTGATAAATGAGAAATTAAGTCATAAAGTTACTCATTGAAAAGGGAAAACATAATTGAATATGTTTGTCTCACGTGAAAAAACTATGTGAAATGATATATACCATTTTCTTTCTTTTAAGAGGTAAGATATTGTAGCAAAAAATTCTCTACGTGCGCATGCAAGGAGTGCAAATCCTTGGATGTCTGGCCCAAGAATCCAAAACTCCAATTGCGTTCCTACACGTTTTACGAATATGAATATCATCCAATTTCAATAGACCTTGCATGATGTGGTCTTTTCAACACATCAATTTTATTTTTCCTTCTAAGAAAAAAAAATAAAATCATTGAACTTCCTCTATGATTATTATTGTAATAATTTTATTGTAGTAGTTTTAGCAGCTATTAGATATTGTTGCTACATCAGTTTTAAGCTCCAATAATAATCTTTGAAATATTATAAATTGGCTTTACCAAGTGAGAGAAAAATAAAAAAAAATTAGAATTATCTTCTTCTCATAAAATTTCTATTTTAGAGCTAAGTTTGATATGATAGAAAAAGGGTACAAATCCGTTCGATGGAACAAATTTTGGTGGTTTTCTATTAATGTGTTTTGATCGTTTCATTTTTGATGTATTTTTTCTTTAATATCAAACATCTTTATAAGGAAAAAAATTCATATTAAGGTGATTATGTAACACGGAACTCCATCATCCTTGCTTTTTTTTTCTTTTTTTTATAATTTACAATTTATTTCAATATATATCTTTTTTTTCTTTATAATTTATTTTTCATGTACATTTCTTGTTTGTCCACTAACTTTATTTCTGACAAAAGTTTTTAGATATTCCATTTGACTAAGGTGTTATACTTGTTAATGCTACAATAGGAGGGACATTTTTAATTCTAGCCATTGAATTTTCACTAGTAAGCGAATATTGATCAATAATCCAAGACTTTTCCAACTCTTTCAGCAATGTGATGATAGAAACTCTACTCCAATTCAGAAGTAAATCTTGCAATTCTAACCAGAAAGGTGAAAAATCAAACCTCATGAGAGATGCATTAACTCTAGGCTCCAGTTTCCTCATAATGACTCAAGTATTGTTGAAATTCCATGAAAATATACTCAGAACTAGCTCCATATTGTCATCCTCTTCAAAGTAAAATGGAAATATAATGCGATTAAGAACCTCTATATCGAAGGCTCCCTTCTTCCCAAAACATGACAAAAAACCTTCGTTAGAGCCTCCAAACTAATATACTGATAGTAATTGCATAAATAACGATTGCCAAATCAAACAACTCTTGTTCTCATTGATTATATACCTAGTCTCAAGCGTGAGATCAAGTCAACTTAGGCCATTCTGTAACATTTTTTATGGTGCAACATTAAGCATGTTACGGTGGTAACCGTTTCAGTTTTGTAACCATATGTCGATTACGAAACCGTACTAGGTTCTTGATGGAAAAAACTTTATAAAGATATTGGGTCTTCTCACTACTCATTAATTATCATCAACATACAACATCAAACACAAGGAGTAAGTGTGAGAAACAGTCAAAGAATCAAACCACAAAATCCATTGGAATTCCCATGAAGAAGTGAAATTTGATCAATGGTAAGATGTATGTTTTCAATCCATTTTTGCTTTTGATGTGTTTAAATTTACGTTCATATGGTTTCCTGAACGTTTCTAGATTGAATTATGATCCAAAATTTGGTATCAGAGTCATTTTAAAAACACTCATGTTTTGCTCTATTTAACGAACAATTGAGAATTTAGGTTTTTTATTTTGCTTGTTTTTGATGCATATGGAAATTATAAATTATTTTAGTGTTGATATTATAATGATCCTGTGAATTGAAACTTAAAAAATATGAAGAAAATAAATCCAATTTTCCATTTGCGTTCATTGGAATGTATTAATTAATTTTTTTTATTTAAAATGACATTTTTTTATTCAAACTGAGACCATGAATTACTTGGAAATTAAATTCTCAGAATTTTGATAAGAAGAATGCCAATTTTTGTCACCGAAATAGTGAGATACAGGTATCCATTTAGATCGTAACCAGGTCGAATGGACCCGACTTGAAGTTAAAGACGACCATAATAAAAAAAAAGGTCGTTTGTTGTAACTGGGAATCAAACATGTGTCTCACAGTTGACAATAAGTGCCTAGACCATTGGGCTACAATGAATGTTATGCTATGTTTTGTATAAGACTTATTTTTATATACATTCGGAATTTAATTTAAAATTTTTTTTTTAGCTCAGAATCAAATTCGAATTTCTTTGTTGGGTATAAAGTGTCCTATCCATTGAACCATGAGGCACTTTGTGTTAAGATATGTACTAGACTTATTTATATATATATATATATATTCGGAATTTATTTTTTCATTAAAAAAATCCAAATATAATTATACTGTGATTAATTGTTTAACTTAGGTTTGTCATGTGTAGAATATTTATTATACATGTGATATTTATTTAAATAATTTTTGGACACAATAAAACTTATTTAAATACATTATGTTTAAATTATTTGTTTTGGTATTTGTATGTATAAATTTTGTAATTAATTTTACATATAAATTTTTGGTTAAATAATTTATGCATGATGGAATTAATTGTTAATATCTCTTTATGGATTTAATTAGTGCTTATATTATCTATTTTTGCTTATATAATTTATTATCATACATGCAATCTTAATATAGATAATATTTGTACATTTAAAATTAAATTAATATTGCTTATGATTTTATGCAATAATTAAGCCAAAGGATTTAGCTAATATTTAAGTGATTCATATAATTTAATTAATTAGGGAGTAGCCACGACATCTTTAATTAATTAAAATTATAATAAGGTTTATTTAGGATCACATTTATAAAATAAATATTAATTGTAATTAATCATATGTGATATAATAAATCTTATCTCACATGAATTTTTATTATATTTTGTGTGATTAATTATGATAAAATATCAAATTATATTTTCTAATTTATCCACATAAATTAGGAAAAGTAACATAATTTGATAATTTTATCATAAAGTTAAGTTGAATTTAATTGAATTAGAAATTTAGTCCAGGAAAAAGTTTTATGTCAATAGATTCATATTTTTCCTGATTTACATTGGTAAAGAATGACTATAATTTACATCTCAAATTTTAATAAGCATATACTCTTTAATTGTAGCTTCTAAACTTATAAATTTCTTTGATATCCGTTGTGACATTCCTGATATGAAAAAGGATAATTATAAAATATAGAAGGAAAGAATTCTCCTTCATCTAGGATAGATGGATATTGACTATGCTATTAGGAAAAATGAACCACCCAAAATTACTCAAACCAACACTTCAAAGAATATTATGCTTTATGAACAATAGGAACGATCTAATCGCCTTAGCGTGATGTTCATTAAAACTAAAATCTCTGCTGGTATTCGTGGTTATGTTGATCAATATAACAATGTTCAGGACTTGCTAAAGACCATTGATGATCGGTTCGTCACTTCAGATAAGGCTTTAGCAAGCACCCTTATTATGAAGTTCTCTTCCTTAAGACTCACCAGTGTGAAAGATGTACATGAATACATTATGCAAATGAGAGACATTATGGCTCAACTTAAGAATCTCAAGGTTAAGATGTCAGAATCATTTCTGGTGTACTATATCCTTAACATTTTCTCACATCAGTACGGGCTATTCAAAATCTCGTATAATACACATAAGGATAAATGGTCAATCAATGAACTAATGACCATATGTGTTCAAAAGGAAGGGAAGCTTGTTATGAAATTTGGTGAAAGTGCAATGTTGAATACAACATACGAGAAAGGAAAATCTCAATACAAACAGAAAGGAAAAGGGATAATTCCACCTCACGTTGATATTAAGAAAGAAGCTAAGTATTTTTTCTGCAAAAATAAGGGACACATGAAAAATGAATGTATCAAATTTTAGAAATGGCTTAAGAATAAAGGTAATTGATAATTGTATATTATATAGTTATTTTCATCTATTTTATTAATTATAATTGCTAGTTTCTTGAAATTTTTAGTTAATTTTAGTTGAATAAATTAATAATTAATGTTTATTTGTTAAAGAATATATTTTTAAAAAAATTAAAGAATTTGAATCGAAAACGTACTTAATTGAAAATTTATGTCTGAAAATATAATTTAAAATGAAAGAGTGTTTAATTGCAATTGATAAAAGTCTAAAATACAATTTGAATTAAAATCGTGCTTAATTTTAATTATTAAAAGTTTAAAATTTAATTTAAATTAGAAAAAGGCTTAATTCTAATTAAAGAAAGTTTAAAATTTAATTTCAATTAAATTGGAGGGCTAAAATGCAATTAAGAAAGTTTATTTTTCTACGCAGGAGATAATTCCATGCGCATCTATTGTCCGCACGGCACGTGAATCATCAGATCAGAAAAGCAACGGTAAGGATGAGCGTGTGTCTTTCAAACCGACCAAAGCGAATGGACGTATGTTTTCTAGTTCACGCGGCTCGGCAAATCATGTGGGGCCAACCTACCGCGCAGGCTGGTGTGTAGGGTGGGACCCACATCTCTCGTAGGCGTTGATCTTGTGCGATGCAACCACATGCAATCTCTCCCTCCAACCATTTAGAGTTTGCCACGTGTCCAACCATTCCTTGCAACCAATCATGTGCTGAAACGTGGCACGTTTCGGTGAACATAACCATTCATTGTGCATTGGGATTCATGGTGTTCAATGGTAGATATAAAACTTGTTCGTAGTGAGATCATTGTGGGGGTTCACCCTCAAGTCCATTCCTATGATGAAAACAATGATACTTGTAAAATATAGAATAAGTTAAGGATTTTAACAATTCTTATGAAGAGAATACCCAATAGAATATGCGGGTTACTCTTTGCAGATTACTTTTAAAGATAAGAGATCACCTATGTGAAGGAGGAGTGAGACCATTTCAAAAGGGAATTGTATAAGCCTCCATTCTTTAGAAACTCTCACAGAACCAAGATATGTTCATGGCCAAAATGAACATAACAATGAGAACTGGATTGTATCAAGAGAGACTCTTATGTGAAGTATGTCATCACTTACATAAACAGAAAAGAAATTCAAAGACATCATGTCTACTGAGCAGTAGTAAGATAAATATGTTTTTACAGGGGAAGGTTCAAAGGGTAACACCTACCTATCCTTGTAGCCAATCATGTGCTGACACGTGGCACGTTTCGGTGAACGTAAAAATGCAAAATCACGCACGCATTTTCAACAGTTGTCCCCCACTTTCTCAATGCCACTTATCCCGTGCGATGCATTTCGCATGCACTCGTTCCTCTCACCAATTGTAGGCTGCCACATGTCCCACTATATCTTGCAGCGAATCAGATCGTGACACATGGCAACTTTATTGAAAAGAAAATCAGAAACGCGCGGTTGTCTCCACTCAGTTTCAAATAACTTTTTCGATTCAACTGTTTGTCCCCACGCAGAATTTATTATTATTTTTGATACGTTATTTTGTCTCCTGCATGTCTAAAAAATGTATTTTTAGATGTATTTTTGGAGCTATAAATAGGGCATTTATTGCTGAAATTTGGAGGTTCGTTTTTAAGGTTCATTTTTAGGGTTCAGTTTTAGGAGACTTGGATTGTAGAACACGCAGAATCCATTTTTGGCTTCTGTTGTGTTCTGCGTGTGCCAAAAAATTTAGAAGCAAATGAAGTTTTAATTTTCTTAGTGTTCTTGAGCGAAATTCCTTAACTGTTGTAATTTTAATTTCAATTTATGAAGTAATTTAATTTTTCTAGGGTTGCATTTTATCTAAATTTATGAAGCTTGAGTTTAATTATTTTTGAATGATTTATAAGACTTTTAATTTGTTTATTCTATTTGTGCTTAATGATTTTGATTATTGGAAAATTTATCAAATTATCTGTGACAATTAAATAAACTTGGAAGAGACATTTTTGTGTATATTGCTCATGGATAGAATAACATGTATATATGAAGGATAGGAATATACCTTTATCGTATGTGTGGCCATTTGAGAACTTAGAACGTAATGAATCTTGGTGAATTTAATTCTCATAGGAATATAGTGAATTAATTTAGCGAGGTGTGTTTATACGGAGCTCGAAAGAGATGTATGGATAAAATTAAAAGTTTTCGGTTGACAAATTTAATTTACTAAAAATATATAAATCAAGAGAAAATAATATGATTCGAGTGGATTAATTTGGTGAAAAACTGCAATCCTAGATTTCTTTTATTTTTTATAACTTGTTCCAAATCAACGATTATTTTGGATAAAATCATAGTGAAATAATTTTAGTACTCAACAAACTGTGGTGACAAATCTCCGTGGGAACGATAACTCACTTATCAAATTTTATTACTTGTGACCGTGTATACTTGCACGTTTTATGTTCTCCTAAAAGAGACAACAGTAATCCAACCTCATTTGTTTGTTATAAATCTAATATGGTTAATGTTAATATTAACACATGGTGGATTGATTCTGGATCTACAATCCATTTTGCAAACTCTGTATGCAAAATTTAAAGAAGCTAGTAGGAAGTGAACAAAACATCTTATCCAGTAATAAGATGAGCTCACATATGGAGGCTGTAAGAATATGTAGTTTGATTTTTAAGTAGTGGTTTTATTTTAGAATTAGAAAAGACCTTTTATGTTCCAAGTTTCTCTAGAAACTTGATTTCGGTTTCAAGACTTATACCTTTTGGTTATTCCTATCACTTTTCAGAAACGTCTTTCAGTTTATTTAATAAATCTGATTGTGTTGGGAATGGTATTTTGTCTAATGGTCTGTATTGCATCAATTTATGAAATAATGCTACTAAAAACGCTATGTATGTTCAAGTTGGCACTAAAAGGTGTATTATTGACAATGACTCTTCTACATTATGGCATAGGAGATTAGGACATATCTCCATAGAACGAATTAAAAGATTAGTGAAAGATGGGATACTTAGTAATTTTATTGATTTTGAGACATGTGTAGACTATATTAAGGAAAAGAAAACTAACAAGTCAAAGTAAGGTGCCAATAAGAGTTCAAACATATTAGAAATCATTCATACAAATGTATGTTATCTAAACATGGATATTCAAGGTCAGAAATATTTTATCACCTTTATTGATGATTTTTCTCAATATATGTATCTCTACATGTTTCATAATAAGAGCGAAGCATTAGATGCCTTCAAGAGCTTTAAGGTTGAAGTAGAGAAACAATGTGGAAAGAAAATAAAGACCATGAGATCAAATAGAGGTGGTGAATATTATAGTAGATACACTTAGAATGGAGAAGTGCCTGGTCCGTTTGCTAAGTTTCTTCAAGAACATAGGATAGTTTCCCAATACACTATGCCTAGTTCACCAGACCAGAATGGTGTAGTAGAAAGGAGAAACCGAACATTATTGGACATTGTGTGAAGTATGCTTAGCAACTCCAATCTTCCTAAATCATGGTGGATTGAAGCTTCAAAGAAGGTAGTGTATATATTAAACCGAGTTCCAACAAAAGTTGTCTCAAAAAAACCATTTGAATTATGGAAAGGATGGAAACCGAGTTTGCAACATATGCGCGTTTAGGATGCTTGTCTGAATAGTGAGGATTTATAATCCACAAGAGAATAAGTTGGACCCAAGGACCATTAGTGGGTATTTCATTGGATATGTCAAACAGTCTAAGGGTTACAAATTTTACTGTCCATCTCATAGCACTAGGTTTGTGGAATCAAGAAATGCAAAGTTTCTTGAATATGAGCGATCAAATCAAAAACATAGTTTTTGATACTGATCACTTAGAGTCTCAACCTTCTATTTCAGGAGATAGATAGATTGTTATTCACAACAACCCTCAAGTACAAGCTGCTGTTGAACAACCAATCACCAAAATTTCAGAAGTTGTTGACAATATTCCAATAGATCATGTTGTTAAGGAGATAACTGAAACTTTTGAACAACAAGTTGAACCTCATACTGCTAAGGAAGAAGATGGTGTGACATTAAGAATATCTACTAGAACTAAAAGGTCGACAACTCCTAGTGATTATGTTGTGTATCTACAAGAATCTGATTGTAACATTGAAGCTATTTATGATCCCGAATCGTTTTCACAAGCCATGAGTTCTAAGGTTTTTAAGTTATGGTACAATGCCATGAAAGAAGATATGGATTCTATGGCATCTAACCGAGTATGGGATATCATCAAGTTGCTTGATGGTGTGAAAGCTATTGGATATAAATGGGTCTTCAAGACAAAGAAAGACTTAAAAGGAAACATTGAGAGACATAAGGCAAGACTAGTTGCCAAAGGATTCACTCAAAGGGAGGGAATCGACTACACGGATACATTCTCTCATGTATCTAAGAAAGATTCACTTTGTGTAATCATGGCATTGGTTGCCCATTTTGATTTGGATTTTCATCAAATGGATGTGAAAACGACTTTCCTTAATGGTAACCTAGAGGAAGAGATTTATATGAAACAACCTAAATGATTCTTCTCTAGTGATGGTGAGCATTTGATTTGTAAGCTTAATAAATCCATATATGGATTAAAACAAGGTTCACGTCAAAGGTATTTGAAATTCCATAACGTCTTCACTTCATTTGGTTTTGAAGAGAACATCATGGATCAATGTATATACTAGAAAGTTAGTGGGAGTAAGATTTGTTTTTTGGTGCTATATGTGGATTGCAACCAATGATAAGGGTATGGGTGATGCATCTTATGTCATTGGCATTAAGATCCATAGAGATAAATTTCGACACATCTTGGGTTTATCTCAAGAAACATATATCAATAAAGTTTTAGAGAGATTTCAAATGAAAGATTTTTCACCAAGTGTTGCTCTCATTGTGAAAGGCGATAAGTTCAATTTGGACCAATACCCAAAGAATGATTTTGAAAGAGAACAAATGAAGAAAATTTCATACGCTTCTACTGTCAGAATCCTAATGTATGCTCAGATTTGCACTTAACATTGCATTTGTTGTTGGAATATTGAGATAATATCAAAGTAATATAGGTTTGGATCACTAGAAAGCTGCTAAGAAAATGATGATGTACCTTCAAGGAACCAAGGACTATATGCTAATGTATAGACAAGCCGACGATCTAGAAGTAATTGGCTACTCCGATACAAACTTTGCTGACTATGTTGATTCACAAAAAGCAACATTTGGTTACATTTTCATGCTTACCGATGGAACCGTGTCTTGGAGGAGTGCAAAGCAGTCCTTGACTACTACTTCCACTATGGAAGTCAAGTTTGTGTCATGTTTTGAGGCCACATCACATGGTATATGGTTGAAGAGTTTTATTTCGAGGCTTAGAATAGTTGACTCTATTTCTAGTCCATTAAAATTGTATTGTGACAACTCAAATGTTATGTTTATGGCTAAGAACAACAAGAGTCGTAGTAAGCACATCGACATTAAATACTTGCCATAAGAGAACGTGTTAAGGAAAAGAAAGTCGTTATTGAGCACGTTAGCACTGAGTTAATGATTATTGATCCTGTCATTGGTTCCACTTTGTAAATGTGTATATATATACAATTTATTAATAAAACTCTTATATATTATGATATTTTCTCATATTCATGTGTACCTTAATTTATTTGAGAAAATATATATTTTATTGGATTAAGAATAAATATAGGATTTATTCATTAAGTTTTTTTACCACATAAAGTATAATACTTGAGAAACTTAATACATTGAAATACATGAAAGATAATACTCGCTTTTAGAGGACCAATCGCCATGATTCATGTATTTTGTTACTCGAGAGAATTTAGCTTAGCATTTGCACCAAGTGGGAGAATGTAACATTTTTATGGTGCAACACTAAGCATGCTACGGAGGTAACAGTTCGATTTCATAACTGTACATCGATTATGAAACCATACGAGGTTCTTGATGGGAGAACCTTTATAAAAACATCGAGTCCTCTCATTACTCACTGATTATCATCAACATACACAATCAAACACAGAGAGTAAGTGTGAGAAACAGTTAAAGCATCAAACCACAAAATCCATTGGAATTCCCGTGAAGAAGTTAAATTTGATAAATGACATGAGTTATGTTTTCAATCCATTTTTGCTTCCGCTGTGTTTAAATTTATGTTCATATAGTTTCCTGAATGTTTTTGGATCGAATTATGATCCAACACATTCAACATATCATCCATAACCAAGCCAAAAAATTACATAAAACCTTGAAATTGTAAAGGATTAAAGGAGAACAGCACAAGTTGGAATCAGAGCAAGAAATGAGCAGGAGTCCAGAACTAGAAAGGAAAAATCGTAGAAGAGAGGAGCATAGAAAAACAGAACAGAGAAAGCCAATTTATCTCTCATAAATGACTAATGAAGAAGAAAATAAGAATCAAGCAAGAACTAGGTGAATAATTGATGGAAACAAGTGAAAACTAACAAAAAATAGTGAATATTTGGACTGGAATTTGGAGCCCATACACATAATGTTTTAAAGAAAAAGGGATTGGTAGAAACTAAGCTTCAGAGTCAACAATTGACACGCATCTTATAAGTTATTATTGTTAAGTTTCCTTCGGTCTCATATCGGTCGAGAGTTCAGCAACAATACTGCTTATAAACTTAGATAACCCTTAATTTAATGAGATCTTATTGGGTTGAGTTAGGCATTGGTTTTTAACATAGTATCAGAGCTGCGCCTAACTTGATCGGTGACTTGGCCTTTGTCCTTACCACCACCTATGTTCGTATGGAAGGGGACTGTTAAGTTTCCTTCAATCCTACATCTGCCAAGAGTTCTGCAACAGTATTGCTTATAAACTTGAACAACTCTTAACTCAATGATATTTTATTGGGTTGAATTAGACCTAGATTTCTAACAATTATATATTTAAATGTACAATCAATATGTGAAATGAAATTTATACAACAGAGAATTTTTGACATTTTAACACATAATTAATATTAAGTAATATAATTAGGATAATAAGTAATTTTCATTATCTAATTAACCATATCATGTTTTCCACTTGAACTAATGGTCCTCTTCTATTTTTCCTATTACATATTCCAATGTTATTCTCGTATATTTTGTGTTGATGTGATGAAGTTTTTACACTAATATATGTTCATATGAACTATGAAGACGAAAGACTAGTAGGATAACTTTTTTTTCTTTGAACACACTCATAATAACAAGTGTTCGAAAAATATGGGATGTAAACAATGCTTAAAATAATGGTTATAAATACTATTTTTTAACATACTTACATGTTCATGCCTTCAAAACTGCGGTGATGTGTTCAAAATAAAGATATGAAATAAAGATATGATAGTGTGTTAAGAGCTGGGGCCTGCAGTGTGTAAATATGTTCAAAATTGGGGAGCGCATGGACATGCGTTCAAAATATTGTTCAAAACTAGATAGCATATGAACAATTTTGGACACTTGTTTCAAACTAGAGAATGCATGAACATGTATTAAAAATAAGTCGTTCATATTTGGAAGTACATAAACAATTTTAACTTGTGTTCAAAACTAATTGAGGATTATTTTTTAAACAAGTCAGAAAAATAACATTTATGAAGCATTTATAGAGTTCTCTTATATGTAGAAGGAATCAACACCTTTTCCATTAACATAAGAAAGTGCCTGTAAGTGAATTGGTGTTAGATGAAATAATTCATTGCACTTGGTCCTCTGTTGGGTCCATAAATGAATGATCCACTAACGAAGCAAATTGCTTACAAACACAAAACATAGTTTTTATAGTTTTATAAGTTCCCTACCCTTTTTGAATATGCTTCAAGTCAAGCATACAAACATGTTTCTTACAAGGGAAGAAGGAAAATTCAAGATGGGTCTCAGGATAACAAGGACAGATATATATCTACTGTGGCCCTGTATTATTCTTGTGTCACACCTAAGATATTAGTTTCCTCCCTGCCCACAAAACTCAAACAAGAAAAGAAAGAAGTATTGACCCTTTTGGCTCTCTTTTGGCTTCGTCAAGAAAACCCATTGTTGGAATTTCAACCATCTGAAACATAAATGATTTTTTTAAAACAGCTGTATAATTAACAACTCAAATAAAAACAAGTTAAACTGAGCAGAAGAAAAGAATGATGATTACCATTGGGAACTCTGGAATTGGATGCAAGATCAAGCCAGGAGTCTGTGTTCTTTGGTGTCCATTCTCCAAAGAAGTGATGGAGATGTTTTTCGTTTTCAGGCTCTTTATCAGCTTTATTTGGTTTTGGTGATTTGAAGTCGGTGCCCAAAATAAAGCAATGCTGCTCCACTGGTTGTCTAGAAATTTTTGGGTTATCTCTAATGCCTTGATATTGTTGTTGGGAGTAATCTCTATAGGAATTAAGTAGTGGATGACTTGCATTTCTTGATGATTGTGGAAAGAAAGCTTCTTCATCCTCACTTTCTTTTATGCCTTGAAAAATCCTCTTGCTAGATGCTCATCACAGTAAAATAATAGAAAAGTTAGGTGCAAATACAGGTTGCAATTTCATTATTTGAATGTTTTAAGTGATGTTTTTCCTGTGATTTCTAGTTTCATCAACTGTAAAAAGAGCAAAATATATAAACATGATTTTAATTTGGGTTTTTAGCAGTAACCTGTATTCTTTGCCTGTCTGGTTGAAAGCGTCAGATTTTGGAGAGAAATAAGTAGTGTTGTTTGTAGCAGACACTCCATAACTAGAAGGCCTAGAAGAAGCAGAGTGAGGGTAAGGGTAAAGGGGGCAATTATGTTGCACATCTGGTTCAGGTGTAATTGATGATGAAGAAAGTGAAGAATAAGAAGATATTGTGGAGGAGGTACTAGAAAGATCTCTGTTGATTGATGAGAATGTTAGAGAAGGGTTTGTTATTGTGGATGTTGCTGTTGAAGTTGAAGAAACTTCCACAGGCTTTCTTGAACGGTTTCTGCCTCTGTGCATATGTTTCTCACAATACTTGGAGTTTGAGTGTGCTTCTTTTGAGCACCTCCATTTTTTCCCATCTGTTCTTCTGCACCTTCCTGGCTCTGGGTCTACTTTTCTTCCAAAACCCATTTCGAAGCAACCCCATCCAGCTGCACCTACAGAGCCACATCAATAGATTTTATTTTTGTAAAAAAGAAAAATTTCTTGTTAGAGTAAAAACTTAGCTAGAAGAATGAAACCACGAACATGTTCTTGCATGCTTACTGGTTGGATTGTGAGGGAAGAGTCTCGAAGAGAATGCAGATTCTAGGCTTCTTTTGACAGAATATATGAGATCAGGTGGTATTGGTACACCTGAAACTATGTATTTGAAGATAAGAGCTTGGTGTTCAAGCTCTTGCCACTGAGTTGTTGTGAATGGAGACCAAATACCCCTTGTATTTGAAGTTAGCATTTTCAGAAATGAAAAATCTTTAGAGCTAGCAAGGAGGAATAATAAGAGGAAGGGGAAGGGCAAGTTATGTGACAACAGAGAAACTAAAGGTTTGGTCTTGATGGGCTGATGTTTCTGAAGGATGTTTTTGCAGAGATGATTGGCTGCAGAATCTTCCTTGCATGAATAAAACTAATGGCTCAGATGACACTGATGCATAGCCCCCCTCTCTCTATCCCTATTCTTTCTCTTTCTTGTTCCCCATTCTGAGAATTGAAATGAGTCTGCTTTTATTATGACATGACCTCTGCTACCTACTATTCTGCTGTGCACTATCATTTGTTTCTGCTAGTTTTCTCTGAAATCTCTACAGAAACTTATAAACAACAAAAATGATCAAATATAAACTACAAATAATTCTTAGAAAAATAATACTTTAAAAAGTAAAAATAACATTTTTTTTATTGAATTAGAAGGGATATAAATTAATATTCGGTTAGTATATTAAAATGATATTTTGGTTAATTTAAATTTTAAAAATATTATTTATTTTTTTATTTTTTTACTTGTAATTATGTGAAATGAATTTAAAAAGAAAATGAAAATATAAAATAAAAGGTTAAATTTATATTTTTGTTAAAAAAACAATAGAAGAATATTTATTGATAGAATTTGTAAAAAAAAATATAGAAATAAGAATATAAAATTATAATTAAATCGTACCTATAATAAGTAATTAAATCAAATGTATCATAATTAATTAATCGAATAAAATAGTACGAAGAAACTAAGAGAGTATACGGTTAAAAAGTCTTATTTTACTATTTTTTTTATCCTTTTATAAAAATGATTTAAATTAGAATATATTTCTATTAACAAATTAGAATTTTTACACATCACTAAATAGTTACTGTTGTTGTTTTAAATACCGAAGAATGTGGAATATTTATTTAAAGTTATAACTTTTTACAAAATAAAATTAAAATTAAAATATAATAATTTTATTAGTCACTCATTTATCTTAAAATTCAAAATATAAGATAATGAATTCTAATATATGAAAGCATTTTCTATCTACAATGACCAGACAACTAGTCAAATTACAATCATTTATTGGATGGAAGCCTGACTAATTTCCTATATTTATTTTCTGTGGTGCAGAAAATTACGAAGTCCCTTTTTTTGTTTTTTATTTATTTTTTTCTATGGTCTGCATCTCTGAAAAGTTGTATTATTAACAATTTCTCTTTTATAATTAAGTTTTTTTTTTTTCAATTAGAGTACTAATGAAATTAGAACAGTGCAGAGAAAGAATTTGTAAATTGGTTAAAAAGGAGGTTTTGATTGAATGGCTTTGCTTGCTATTGAAAGCACTTTTCTCCTTTTATTGAAAGTCGACAGGAGGTGTCAGAGAAGTGCTACGAGATGAGGACTGTTTACATCTGTGCCTCTGCTCCAAAACACATGTCCCCCTCTTAACTTTTTATTGTGGTCTCTAAGCTCTCAACTACACTCAGCAATTTGATCGATATTTGCTCAAAATACTTTTTCTCTTGAGACATCCCTTTCCTTTTTAGTCCCATTCGTCTATTTTCATTAATTATTTGTTTGCTAGAGTTGATGGAGTTTTAAAGTCGCAGCAACTTGGGATGCTTCTCGACTGCAGCTAGACTTCTTATTGTGGGTCAATTATCATTGACAAATTTTCACATATGTAGACGATGTCAATTACCAAAACTCACTCATAGTGGTTGAGAGTATTGTTACCTTTTATACAAAAAGGTCAAAAGTTTCATATTCTTTGTTTTTTAAGTTGAATCAAAACCGTGCTATAACATTCAATCAATCGATAACTTCATAATTATCAATAATGTAAAAGATGTAATGTTTTCCTTAATCATAATACAAATTTATTAAAAAATATGTTATAGCATTATTTGTAACTTGTGAGTGTGAGATACTTTACAAGTAAAATTGAGCTCTTTATGATGCTCCTTCATTGAATGAAAATTTTGTTACATTTTTTTTGCTATTTTTGTTGCAATTTGTATTGTCTCTACTAGACTTATAATATAAACTAAGTTAGTGTTGATTATATTGATTGTCATGCTAATTATGTAATTAATAAGTTATGTTAGTTGTTATAGCTATAACTTATAGTTTGTTAGTTAATTAGACAAAAGATGTATTGGAGATAAAAATTAAGAAATAATTTAAGGAGTAAATTAAGGAATGTCAACTCCTTAATTCAAGGAATAAATCAAGAACCTTAATTCAAGGAGAAAAACAAGGAATCCTTAATTTAAGGAGTAAAACAAGTAATCATTAATTCAATGAGTAAATCAAAGAATGCTTGATTCAAATAGTAATTCAAGGAGTAAATCTCCTTATATATAGCTATAGAATTGTAATTAAAATATGAAAGTAATAATACAACTTTGAGAGAGCTTGTTTATTTAGAAAGGCCTTTGGCCTCGGCTTTTTCAACACCAATTTTCAACATGGTATCAGAGCAAGTCGATCTTCCTGAAAAAATTGTTATTCCTTTACCGAAATAGCATATGCTTGTAGCTCTTGTAATTTTATCTCTGCTTTTGACAGCAGAGTCTGTGATGTCTCAAAGTGCATTTGGCACTCTATCAGAGTGATTTCTTGTTCTAGTTTTTTTTTAAATCAAATTTCTTGGTGATGATGGATTAAATCTCTCATGTAGCTTCTACCTACTTGATGTGGAGGAGGAGTATTATGGTAAAAGGAAAGTTCCCACATTGAAACCAAGCTCTTGGCGATGATGGATTAAATCTCTCCTGCAGCTTCTACCTACCTAATGTGGAGGAGGGGTATTGTGGTCAAAGGAAAGGTCCCACATTGAAACCAAGCTCTTGGCGATGATGTATTAAATCTCTCATGCAGTTCCTACCTGCCCGATGTGAAGGAGAAGTATTGTGGTAAAAGGAAAGGTCCCATATCGACAACAATATTTTTGTTGCTATCGTAATTAGCATTTTTGTTAGTTTTACCTTTGATGCCTTGACTTCTCATCAGTTTCAACGAATTCTGTGCAAGCTTAGATCCATAAACCTTATGGATCTAGCTTGAGGGGGAGTTTTGGAGATAAAATTAAGAATTAATTTAAGGAGTAAATTAAGGAATGTCAACTCCTTAATTCAAGGAATAAATCAAGAACCTTAATTCAAGGAGTAAATCAAGAACCTTAATTCAAGGAGTAAATTAAGGAGTTGTCATCCTTAATTTAAGGATTAATTCAAAGAGAAAAACAAGGAATCCTTAATTCAAGGAATAAAACAAGAAATCTTTAATTCAAGGAATAAAACAAGTAATCCTTAATTCAAGGAATAAATCAAGGAATGTTTAATTCAAAGAGTAATTCAAGGAGTAAATCTCCTTATATATAACTATAGAATTGTAATGAAAATATGAAAGTAATAATACAACTTTGAGAGAGCTTGTTTATTTAGAAAGGCCTTTGGCCTTGGCATTTTCAACACCAATTTTCAATAAGATGTATATAAGCACCCATGTGCTTCATTATTCATTGATGAAAATTATATTTACAATTACATTTCATCTCTTTCTCTCATCTCTCCCACACATTCTCATTCGTTCATATTGTATTAGAGTCAATTGTGGCAAAACTATGGAATTTCTAATGGTTATATTACCTTTCTTTACTGACTCTAGACAAACTAGAGTTGAGTTTACAAGCACTTAATTGACTCTATCTTAACTAGGAACTCCCCCAATGAATCTTACTTTTTTCTATGAAACTCGATAGCATGAATTACCTGGTTTGGAGTGAATATGTGATCTTTGCAATTCTTGTATACGGCTTGGATGTAATCATTGATCCTAGCTTGTTTTCTCCTTCTCAAATTGTGAATAATCGAATCAATCTTGATTTCTCACAATGGAACATATTTATTAATGTTGTGAAATCCTAGTTTTGTTCATTTGTTTCACCACCAATGCATTCTCACCTCAGGTATGATGTCTTAGCTTTTAAGCAATAGGAATCCTTCTAGAGAATTCAATCATCTACTGATGAATTTGTGATGCATCTCAAGACTATTTCATATCCTCTTTCAAATGTTGGAAAGGTTATCACTTATCTTGATTTGATCATATATGACATAGGTGGCCTTGGCTTAAATTACAATGCATTTGTGTCCTATTTCACTATACAATTTGATATGGTATCTTTTGATGAGTTTTATAGTTAGTTATTGACCTATGAAAGGAGAATTGAGTAAGAGAATTCACAAGATGTGAATCAACTTATTCAAAAAAAAATTAGCTAAATTTGTAGGAATCACTTTCAAGTGCGATTGATAACTGTATTTTATATAGTTATTTTCATCTATTTTATTAATTATAATTGTTATGTTCTTGACATTTTTAGTTAATTTTAATAGAATAAATTAATATTTACTCTTTATTTTTTAAGGAATATATTTTTAAGAAAATTAAAGAATTTGATTCGAAAAAGTAGTTAATTGCAAATATATGTCTGAAAATATAATTTAAATTAAAAGAATGCTAAATTGTAATTAAAAAAATTCTAAAATATAATTTGAATTAAATAAGGCTTAATTGTAATTAACAAAATTTGAAAAGTTAATTTAAATTAGAAAAGGGCTTAATTGCAATTAAAGAAAGTTTAAAAGTTACTTTGAATTAAATTGGAGGGTTAAACTGTAATTAAGGAAATTTATTTTTATGTAGGAAAAGGAGAACACTTGTGCCCCCACCAAAACGTGCAACACGCACTATCAGATCAGAAAATCAACAATAAGGATGAGCACGTGTATTGCAAATGCGACAAAAGAGGGTGGACGTGGGTTTTATGGTTGCATGCTGCTCGGTGCACCGTGTGGGGCCCACATGCCTCGCAGGTCGGCGTGTAGAGTGGGACCCACGTGTCTCGCGTGCGTTGATCCAGGCAGTGCAACCATGTGTAAGCTCTCCCTCCAACCATTTAAAGTCTGCCACGTGTCCCACTATTTCTTGCAGCCAATCATGTGTTGACACATGGCACGTTTTGATGAACACAAAAAACGTGGAGCCAGACACGTGTTTCGGTGCCGTTTATCCTGTGTAACACATTTCGTGTGCGCCCGTTCTTGACACTTTATGGGATGCTGCCACGTGTCCTACTCTTTCTTGTAGCGAATCAGACACTGACACGTGGCATGTGGGTTTAATCAAAAATGAATCAAAAACCACGCTCTCTCTAACTGTTTTTATGTCCCCCACGCGTATGAGAAAAAAAACAATTTCGATATTCCATTTCCATATGCGTGTCTGCGTAATTAAAGAAAAATGTCTCCCACGCTTAATATTTTTTTGATGTATTTTTGGAGTTATAAATAGGGCATTTAATGTTAGAAAAGAAGTTTTTGTTTTTGAGGTTGTTTGGAGTTCGTTTTTAAGGGTTGGAGAATTGGACTGTGAAACACGCATAAGCTATTTTTGGCTTCTGTTGTGTTCTACATGTGTCAAAAATTTGAGCTCATAAATGTTTTAATTTTCTTTTTGTTCTTTATCTAATATTCCTTAAGTTTTGTAATTTTAATTTTTATTTATGAAGTAATTTAATTTTTCTAGGGTTACGTTTTATCTAAATTTATGAAGCTTGATTTTATTTATTTTTGAAAGATTTATGAGGCTTTTAATTTGTTTATTCTATTTGTGCTTAATGCTTTTGATTATTGAAAAATTTATCAATTGATCCGTGGCACTTAAATAAACTTGGAAGAGGCATTTTTGTGTATATTGCTCATGGATAGAATAACATGTATATATGAAGGATAGGAATATACATTTATCGTATGTATGACCATTTGAGAACTTAGAACGTAATGAATCTTGATGAATTTAATTTTCATAGGAATATAGTGAATTAATTTAACGAGATGTGTCTATACGGAGCTCGGAAGAGATGTATGGATAAAATTAGAAGTTCTCGATTGACAAATTAAATTTACAAAAAAGTAAAATCAAGATGGAATAATATGATTTGAATGGAATAATTTAGTGAGAAGTGCAATCCTAGAATTTTCTTTTATTTTGTTATAAAACTTTTTAGTTAGTTAAATCATTTTCAAACTTTCGCTTGTTTTGGATAAAATCAAAGTGAAACAATTTTAGTACTTAACAAACTATAGTAAAAATCTCTGTAGAAATGATACTTTACTTATCAAATTTTATTACTTGTGACCGTGTATACTTGCACGATTTTATGTTCTCCTAAAAGAGACAACAGTGATCCTAAGGCATATTTGATGTCCAAATCTCCAAACTCTTGTGGTGGATCTTATACCTCTTGGAACTTACAAGATTTTATGCATAAGAGTAGTACTTATCAACTTAAGAAAGATAATGTTGGTAACAATAATAATTAGTATAAGAATAATGGAGGTGGAGATGGTAGTGCTCATATGCAGTGTCAGATTTGTGGTAAGGGTAGCCATCCAGCCAACAAATGCTTCAACTTATGTTATATATATTCTTCAAGGAAAAGGTTTCTTTTCCCATCTTGCAACATCTATACATTTAGTTGATGGCTCTAACAAGAAACCTTCTGGTGGTGGTTCATTCAATATGCCTTGGCTATTAGACTTTAGAGCCACATATCATTTGACAAATAATGCTACCAATACTGTTGATACAAAAACTTCTTTCCTGTGACCTTATCAATCATTCTAGGTAATGGATCTTCCCTGTCTATTACTTTCCCTGGTACCTTAACTATTGAGCCTAATCAGTCTATGTATGTGTTAGCTCTTAATAATATTTTCCACACTCCTAATGTTTCACACAATCTCATGTATGTTCAACAACTCTATTTGAATAACAATGTCATTGTTAAATTTCACTTTAATTATGTATTCATTAAGGATGCTTTGAGCAAAGAAACTCTTACCAAATGGAAAGTTAAGAGAAGGCTTTCAACTGTTTTTTAAATTGTTTATTCTTCTTATTCGGTATGTACTAGTCCTTCTTCTTTAAATATAATAAAACCACATATGTGGCACCATAGGTTAACACATCCATATGTAGAGGTGTCTAACAGACTTGTACAAAAATCTTTGCTGCAAGGTGATACCATTTCTCCTTCTAGTGTTTGTTCAAATTGTTGTATAACTAAATCACATAAATTACCTTTTAAACATAAGAATACTTCTTGTTGCATTTGCTTTGCTTTATGTTGATTTATGGACTTCACCAATTGTTTCCAACATTGGTGCAATGTATTTTCTATTGATAGTTGATGATTTCACTAGGTATATATGAATCTATTTTCTCAAAATTAAGGATGAACTTTTTTTTAGTTTTCTTAACATGGTTGAAAGGAATTTTCAAACTAAACTTCAATCTATCCAATCTAATGGTGGTAAGGAATTTCCTTTTCTTACTAAACTATTTTCCATTGGCTTACACATCGTATCTCTTGCCCATGCACCTTTGAATAAAATGGTGTTGTGAAAGCACGTAATAGAAGGGTTGTTGAATGAGGCCTAGCCTTGCATGTTTAGTCTAGTTTGTCTACTAAGTTCTAGATTTATGCCTTTAGATTATTTGTTTTTGTTCACAATAGATTATATTCCAAATATGTTACCAATGACATTTCATACTCCTTGCTTTACCATAAGCCTCATGGTTTCTCTTATCTTAGGTCTTTTGGCTCCCTTTGTTTTCCTTGTCTTCATGCTTACAATAAGCACAAGCTTCAACCAAGGTCAAATACCTATATATTTTTTGGGATATGCTCCTTAGTTTAGAGGATACCTCTGTCTTAACAATGAAAATAACAAGCTCTACACTAGTCATTATGTAGTGTTTAATAAGTCTTGTTTTCCCTATCTTGAAAACTTCTCTGAGTTTTGTTGACAAAGAGAATTGTATGTAGCCTTTTTTTATTCATTTTCTTCCACGAGTGTCTACACCTATCATAGATACCAAGTATTTTTTTCTGTTTTATCTGAAAAGTCTTTACTTGTGCCTCCTTCTGGCATTACTTGGGAACTGTTCATGCACCATATATTGACACTATTTTTTCTTCTTTCATTCCTTTGATCAATCTTCTGTGTTGTCACAATTTCCATATGAAAATTCTCATATAATGTCACAAATTACACTAGCACGTGCTTAGCCTTTGATTCCTCCAATTTCTCCTTTAGAGTTTGACTCTTCACATTTTCTTTCTCAACATATTCCTTCTATACAACCTACTCATACCCATCCTATGGTCACAAGGTCTCAAATTGGTTCTCCAAAGCCTCAAATTTTTCTTACATTTTTCACACTTACTAAACAAGTTATTCTCTGAGACCATCTTTTTATGACAATGCCAAAAGAATAAATGAATGGAAAGTGGCTATGCAAAAATAATTTCAAGCTTTGGAAAATGGCACTTAGGAATTGGTACCATGTTATACTGAGAATAATCCTACTTGGGGCAAGTGGGTCTTTCAAACAAAATTGCAAAGCAATAAAGAGCTTGAAAAGTACAAGGCAAGGCTAATGACAAAGGGATATCCTCATATTGAAGGAATAGATTTTTCAGAAAACTTCTCTCCTATTATAAAGCCTTAAACAATTAGATTGGTCTTGTCTCTTGCGTTGGCTCAAGGATGGGAATTGAAGCAAGTAGATGTCAACAATACTTTTCTCAATGATGAGCTCTAAGAAATTGTTTTCATGTATCAACCTCAGAGTTTTAATGATAAAGACCATCCAAATTAGGTTTACAAGCTGAGAAATGTTGTATATGGGTTGAAATAAGCCCTTAGAGCTTGGTATCAAAAAATTATCTCTAGCCTTGTTGATTTGGGTTTCTCTAATTCAAAGTAGACACCTCATTGTTTTTCAAGACTGGACTGATTTATTTGAAGCCTTGTAAGACATCAATGGTTACAAGCCCTTTTCTTTCTAAGTTTGATGTAATACCCTTAGAAGATCCCTCCATGTATAGGAGTATAGTAGATGCTCTCCAATATTGTGTACTTACATAGCCTAAGATTGCCTTTTTAGTGAATAAACTCTATCAGTTTCTTAACTCCCTCACATATGTCCATTAGAAAGCTACAAAGAAAGTGCTTCACTACCTTAAGGGAACTTCCCCTCATGGTTTACAGTTTCAAAAAACTGATGTGTTTGGACTCATTAGTTTCTTAGACTTTAATTAGGCAAGTGGCCCTAATGATTGTCGATCTACTAATTTATATTGCATTTATTTTGGCGATAGCCTCATTTCTTGGATTTTTCCAAAGCAAAAAAATAGTATCAAGGTCTAGTGTAGAGGCCAAATATAGAGCACTTGATCATGCACCTTGTGAGGTGGTTTGGATCAACTCTCTTTTGAAGGAATTGCATGTTCCATTAGTTCATAAACCAGTGTTGTTTAGAAACAATTTAAGTGCTAAACATTTAACTATCAATCATGTTATGCATGCTAAAATGAAGCATGTTGAGATTGATTTTTATTTTATACGAGCTTTATTTTTATTTTATACTAGATTTGGTGATTAATGGTTCATTAGATGTTTGATTTACACCCTCCACCGATCAATTGGCAGATTATCTAACCAAGCCTTTAGCCGAATCAAGCTTTGGTTCTCTTAAATGAAAACTTATGATTTTTCTACAACCATATGTTTGAGGAGGATATTAGACTTAAAGTATAAATTACATTAGTGTTGATTGTATTGACTGTTGTGTTAATTATGTAACTAATATGTTATGTTATTTATTATGATCATAACTAATAGTTTGTTAGTTAGTAAGATAAGAGATGTATATAAGTATTTGTGTGCTTCATTATTCATTAATAAGAAATATCTTTACAATTATATTTCATCCCTTTGTTTATTCTCTTTCTTGTATTCTCATTTTTTTTTTCATACCCTTGTATATTATCTATTTACTTTTTTTTAATTTGAAAGTGTGCATATGAGCATTTTTAACTATATCATTTAAAAATGAATTTTTTTAAAATAATTTTTGAATTCATACTTCATTTTCATAAGAAGTAATTGTAATGATTTAACTATTTTAATTTGTGTGACTAATTAATTATTTTTATTTTTATTATTTTTAGTTATTTTTACAAATATTACATGTTTTTTTCTAATTACAATTACATGATGGTTCAATACTAAATATATTTTTTTCTAATCACAATTACATGGTGGTTAAATACTAAATATTTATTTTCTCTCATAGCATGTTGTTTTCTTTGTTTGAGTTGCTAATTTGTCACTATGCTTATGATCAGTTTGGAATTTATATCTTTTTAATTTTGTAAAAGTTTATAAGAAAAATTTATTATTATATGTCAGATAATTGAGATGTTTTGGTTCTAGGTCAAAACTTTTATTCTCCTAGTTAAATTTAAAAAAAAAATTGAGATTTTTTCTAATAATTCATTGCACTTAATTGTAATATCTGCAACACGCGTGCACACATTGTAAGTGCATTGGATTGTTCTTAACCACTGTAAATGTAAAGTATAGGTTTTACAAGAAAATTAAAATGTACCCTTATTAAGCAATATATATAAAATATAAAATGGTATAAAAGTAAACATTAAGTCCCAAATCTGTGTCGATAATCATAATCAATTTGATGTAGCTAGCATAGTACTAACAGAAGAACAACTTGGTTTTGCCAACCATCCTCTATTAAAATAACAAATATTTTGCATCTTTATTGGTAATTTATAGATTAAAATTCACCACCCCAAATCCCAATTATCATCGTTTGATAAGAAATAATTTATTTTTAAATTTGTAATATACATGTCTTTATTTATCAAATAAATATTTACCAAACGGTCAAAAATATCATATATTAATTACTTTATGTGTATTCATAATGACATTATAATTACCTTTCATTTATTTGAGGCTAAATAATTATTACTTCACCAATTTTCTACCGGGTTAAAGATACGTGATTGAATTTATAAATATAAGTGACTGAGTTTATTTATTTGATAGTTCAAATATAAGATTGTAGTACTAAATAAATAATTAATTATTAAAAAATAGGCGATGCTCTTGATTTTATTTAGTAATAACGATGCATAGTATAATAAAATTGTTAATAAATTTTACGCATTATTAAGGGTAATGGGAAGTTATTGCTTTAATATATATATTGGTCTAAATTTTTTTTCTAATGATAATTTAGAATTTTATATGTAGTATAAGATAGATAAATAGATATTGGATTAAATAAGTTACAAAATAATAATTAATGTATCATTTAAAATTTGGACGAATTCAACGTAACACAAAGTTAACAAAAGTTGACATTATGGCCTGTTATTAGACTCCTCTACCTCTTCTTCTATTTGTATTTGTATATGAAAATTTGGATCAATACCAAGATTCATTGCAAAAATTAGTATTGCATGATCAGTTTTGTTGTCAAAAACTTTCTGCACTTGTAGAGATTTTAAGACTCAAGTTTACACTTGTAAATGAGAGATTCAAAGGGCTCTTTTAAGCTTTATTCTACTTTCATAGCTTCGTAACAAAGTTTTGCCATCATTTATAGTGACTTTCTTTACAAACATTCATATGGACTACTAAATATATATATAAGTTTTAGAATGAATGGTAGCTTAAGTCAAATATCTTTAACAAAAATGTACTTTAATCCATATCTATTAATTGAGACACCACAAGTCTACTACCTATACCAAAAAGATCGTAGATGTCATGTCAGACACACGTGACATGTGTCAAATGCAACAATGACATGTGATGTGCGTCAAATGCATGACTGATATATTTTTTTTAAAATGAACTCTACGATCTTTTTTTTACAAAGCTAATAAACTTGTGTTATCTCACCTAATAGATACAGATTTAAAATACACTTTCTTTAAAGATACCAATCTTAGACTATCCTTTTTTCAAAGTTTTATTCATCATAAGTTGTTACTGCTACTTCATTTGATATGTTTTCACATTCAAGACATAATCAACTATAAAAATACTTCTTTTCTTGAGGTTTTATAGCTCCTCTTTGATGAGAGTCATCCTTGTCCCTTGCTCTTGATCTTGAGGCAAAATTATTTTCAAGAATGAACCAAGCTTCTCATGAAATCTCAAATCCAAAGACCTATTTAAGTATTTCATCACTTATACAACTCATTGGCCAACATCACAACATTTGATCTTGCTTTCTTCAAATCTTGAATTTAAGATTTAATTGTCTATTTAAGACCAATGGTGCTTCTTTAAGAATGTAATCTTCCAATTTTTGATTACATAGGATTTTGAGTATTTGATGCTTCCAAGTTATGAATTTGTGTTTGTTTATCTAATTTATCATTATTACTATGTTATGAAAGGAAACAATTCCACGATCTTCTTGATTCATGGTTTATGGTTTGTGCTACTATGACAATGGTGCTGTTAGAAGTTGTTGGTAATCAACTCACTCAAAAATTTAAGCTATTAGAATGAAATTCCACGATTTACTTGATTTATGGCTTGTACTACTATTGGAAATGGTGTTGTTAGAAGTTGTTCATGATTACCAACATTCACAAAAGATTAAGCTATTGGAGTAGATGCAAACTATACTTTTATACATTTATCACTCTCACACAAGTGTTTGCTCTATAAACCATGCAGACCAAATACTTGCAATTCAATAATTGGGATTACTAGACTTTGAATACATAACCTATAGTTCTAATACTATGTTAGAAGTTGTTGGTCATCAACGCTCCTATAAACTTAAGATATTAAAAAAATGATTAACTATATCTTTTATATATTTATAAGGTGACTTAAAGTTTGCTCTTAAGTCACCATTAATGACTAATGATTCAAGGGAAAGCTCACTAAGCTCTAAAGTGAGCTTTGAAACTATATCTAAAAGTATAACAAAAATAAGATCATAAATGAAGAGAGAAGATATTAAAAGAAATCTCATTATTGTATTGCAATTAATTGAATCAATTGTTTATACAAGTCCTATGTTTGTACCTATTTCACCTGAAGAAAAATAACTCTAATCTTGATCACATTGCTTTACATAATATCAAAATGAAAATATATATAAAACGATTGAGTTTGTGCCTAACAACTTAACATAACCAAAAAGGCCTTTAACAATTGTGAAAGTGCTTACATTATGTACATGCTTAACTCAAGCCTTGAATGTGTTCGACAAGTTGTTCCTTGTCGCTTAGCTGCCAACTAACTTGGCTTTAGATTTAAGCCTCGACTCCAACTTGATTTCCATTTATACTGGCACTGGCTTAGTGGCTTGAGCAAATAAACTGACTCTTATATCTTCAATAGGAGCTCCTTCAAACTATAACAGAAATTATATTATGATAAAACATCAATTTAAGATTCTATAGGTGCAAAAATGTAATAGCAAAATATGTGTTTGTGTGTAAATGTTATTGATGACTTTATGAAAGTAGAGTCATCAATACACTTTTCTCTTTAATATTTATTCTTTTATTTAATAAGTAGTATTTTTGGGATTAAAAATATTAGAATACGAACTTTCCAGTGAAATGGAGTAAAAATATAATTTTTAAATATTTTTGAGATTTTTCTGGAATTATTATAGATTTTTAATGAACTTTTAACGCACAATAAATCAGAAGCTGCCACATGGATGCCATGTAAGTAGGGGAACTGATGGATAAAGCCATGTGGACGCCACGGATTGGAATAGGCAAATCACGCAAAGTTGCATGTATAGAGTAACACAACACTTTGACACGTGTTAGTACCGCGTTCTTTTCGAGTTCACCACAAGGTCAACGCTCACGCCATGTGTCATCACGCTACTCGTCCACTCCTTCCAACTGTGCACCACGTCATTCACAATAACGAGCGTTGACTAGTACTAGTCATTTTCGCCACGATTTATGCTCTGATTCGTCCACTAATTTTCGCATGCCATATGTCTCTTTTTTATTCGCCATTGCTATTAATTTTTCTTATTTAGATCTCAGTCCTTGATCTGAAGTTAATATGACGGTACAAGTTATTCCACCTAAGTTATATTTAACCCCTTAATTTCCTTTATTAGTTTTTAGAGCTAAAAAGGAGAAAAACACAGAAACATTTAAAATGAGATACAATTTTGGTGGAGATTCAAGAGGAGATTGGTATTACAGTTTAAGAGATTGATTGTAGTTCTTCTTCTTCTCCTTTATTTATCAATTTGTATGTCTTTCTTTATGAAAAATATGAGTTTTATGAACAAAATTATGTCTAGCTAATTTATTAATCTTGGGGTCTTATAAATCCAATTTTTATCATGTAATGATCTAATATTTTACCTCGATTATGATTTTAATTTCATTATATTATTTAATTTTATTTTTATGCTAATAATTATTTGGTCAACAATTGATCCATAGAGACAATTAAATAAATTTAAGAGAATTATTTAATTGTTTTTCTTGATTAAATAAGATGCATAGTTTCTAAGCAGATATGTATGATTCTTATCTATATGATCCATAATTGATAAATTTAATAAATAATATGTAATTTAATTAACATGAGAGTGTGGTTAAGTTAATTACTATGTGATGTATAGTTTACTTAATAGAGAAATGCATGTTAAACTAGATTCAATTGATCATGTAATTAATTGATAATTAGATTGGGAGTTTTAGTAATTCACATGTTTAAAAAATTAAAAGATTGAGTATTCTTAGATATTTTCTCATATATCTTCTTAAATTTCAAATGTGATTTACTTAATTATTATTATTTATTTTTAGTTATTTTAATTTTGTTTTCTTAAAACGTAAAACACAAAAAAAAATTTATTTTTTATTTTAAAAATTAATTTCTAATAACATTATTTTTGTATGAATGATCTTTTATTATTATTATATTACTTGTTGTTATACATATACTTGTATATTCATTGAACACAATATGTGTCCGATCAATCGCACACAACAAACATAATAACAAAAATAAAGGGAAAATTATTGTAGAATTTCTTGAAGTTTTCTAAAATTACAAAAATATTCTTCAAGTTTGAAAAATAATCAATTATATCCCTTCTATTATTATTTTATTATAATATTTTTTCTTGAATTTTGTAACTTTTATTAATTTTATTGCAAATAAGTTTCTTAAAAAGTTAAAATAATAATAATAATAACAAAAGATATAGTTATTATTTTTCAAACTTTTAAGATTTTTTTGTTATTTTTAAAAATCTATTGGGAAGTATTTATAATCGATCCAAAATTAAATATAAAATACATAGACAATACTATTTTGTCCACTGAACGCAAACATTGCAAAACGACTTAATGATCTCCTCATTTGATTTTTCGTGACAAGACATTACCCAACACAATAAATATAGCTTCATGAACGTGGCAAACGTGAACTTCACCTGAACGTGGCAAACGTGAACTTCACCTGAACGTGGCAAACGTGAACTTCACCTGAACGTGGCATACCTAATGTAGCTCCAAATAGCTCCTTGATGTTTGTTCAAACTGAAAAATTACAATCCACATGTTGCATAACGTGAGTGCTATGCACAACAAATATTTGAAATATCGATATTAACCAAAATATTAAAATATGATTTTTACATAAATATTGAATATGTTATCGTTATCAATAAATTTTTGAATATGTTATCGTTATCAATAAATTAAAAAAAATGTACGGCAATAATAAAAACTCTATCAAATATATGAATTTATTTATAAAACTTTTAAAACAACAAAATAATCTATTACTTATATTTTGAATTAATTTTTCATTTAATACATATATTTTAAATACTTTAAATATTTATATTAATCAATAAATTTATCAATTAATAAAAAATATTGTATAATATATATATATATATATATATATATTGTAAAATAAATAGTTAAAATATTTGAAATAATTAAGTAGATTATCTAATTGTATTAACAATTATAAATAGATAAATTTTAACATTATGAAAATAAATTTAACTTATTTATTCATAAATATTTGATCCATCTGTATTAGAGTCGCTATTGAACATTTTATGCATATCTCAACCATTCTATATTGTTTCATGATTGGTGACATGATTTCCTCTATACTAACTAGTTTGTACGAGTCTCGTAAATTTAATTTATAATCAACCATAATAACTTATATTTTTACCTATTCATTTTATATATACAACAAACAAGCTACAAATAAAAAAAACAGAATATATTATCTTCAACAAAAGTGAGAAAAATTAATTGAAATAATTTCTCAGAAAGAAGATGAAAAAAAGAAAAATAAATCAATAATTGATATTTTTATATTTTATTTGATATTTTAGCGATATTTTAACAACATCTTAGCAATAATATCTATAATATTTAGAATATTTTAGCCAAAACATACATTTAGGTGACATTTTACAACAATCTCGATAATTTCATGATAATTTGACTAAAAGATATGGATATCACATTTCGATGTTGAGATATATAAGATAGAGACAATATCATCGATATTTTCATCCTTGACTATAACTTACCAACAAGTATCTTCACGAAATATCCATAAAAAGGAACATGCATAATATAGGAGAAAAATTATTGAGGTCCTTTAGATTAAGATATTAGTGTCATCTAATTCTCTAACCATTTAATTAAAATAATGTATAATAAAATGTATATTCTTTTTTGTTATATATTGTAGAATAAATAGTTAAAAGGTTTGAAATAATTAAGTAGACTATCTAATTATATTAACTATTATAAATAGATAAATTTTAACAGTATGAAAATAAATTTGATTAATTTATTCATAAGTATTTACTCCACCTGTATTAAAGTAATATATGAACATTCTATATATGTCTAAACCATTTCGTATTATTTCATGATTGATTACATAGTTTTCTCTATGCCAATTAGTTGTATGAGTCTCATACATCTAATTTGTAATCGAACACAATAACTGATATGTTTATATATTCATTTCATATATACAATAAACATGTTACAAACAAGGAAAAAAAAGAATATATTCTCTTTTATAAAAGTGAGAAAAATTAAATTGAAATAATTGCTTGGAAAGGAGAAAAAGAGAAAAATAAATCAAGAATTAATATTTTGATATTTTGTTTGACATTTTAGCTACATTTTAACAATCATATCCGCAGTATTTAGGATATTTTA
The DNA here is from genome assembly GCA_037013495.1 of Hippophae tibetana. Lineage (NCBI taxonomy): Eukaryota > Viridiplantae > Streptophyta > Magnoliopsida > Rosales > Elaeagnaceae > Hippophae > Hippophae tibetana. The sequence goes on from CM072801.1 coordinate 122,982,334, forward strand.
GCCAAAAAATATATTTAAGCAACATTTTACAAAAATCTCGATAATTTCATAATAATTTGACTAAAAGATATAGATATCACGTTTTCGATATCAAAATATATAAGATATAGACAATATCATCAATATTTTCATCCTTACCTACAACTGACCAACAAGTATCTTCACAAAATATCCATGAAAAGGAAAATGCATAATATAGGAAAAAATATTATTAAGGACCTTTAGATTAAGATATTAGTGTTATCTAGTTCTCTCATCAATTAATTAAAATATTGTATAATAAAAAATATATTTTTTGTTAAATATAGTATAATAAGTAGTTAAAAGGTTTGAAATAATTAAGTATAATATTTAATCGTATTAATTATTATAAATAGATAAATTTTGACAATGTGAAAATAAATTTCATTGATTTATTCATAAATATTTATTCAACCTATATTAGAGTAATATCTGAACATTCTATGTAGGTCTTTGGTGATATAGTTTCCTCTATACCAACTAGTTTGTATGGGTCTCACAAATCTGATTTGCAATCAACCATTGATACTTTTATATATTCATTTCATATATGCATCAAAAAATAGAGTACAAACAATAAAAAATAAGACATATTCTCTTCTACAAAAGTGAGAAAAAATTACTCAAAAGAAGAAAACAATAGAAAGATGAATCAAAAATTGATATTTTGTTTAACATTTTAGCTACATTTTAACAACAATATCCACATTATTTAGGATATTTTAACAAAAAAAATAGGATATTTAAGCAACATTTAGCGACATTTTCAATAATTTCATGACAATTTAGTTAAAAAATATAGATATCAAGTTTTGATATCAAAATATATAAGATAAGAACAAATATCATGGATATTTTCATCCTTAGCTACAATTGACCAACAAGTATCTTCACAAAATATACATAAAACTGACATGGATAATATGGGAAAAAATATTATCAAGATTCTTTAAAATAAGATAGTAGTGTTATCTAGTTTCTTAACCAATTAATTAAAATATTATATAATAAAGTGTATATATATTTTTGTTAAATATTGTAGAATAAGTAATTAAAAAATTTAAAATAATTAAATAAACTGTTTAATTATATTAACTATTATAAATAGATAAATTTCGATTCATAAGTATTTGCCCCACCTGAGCACCCGAACTTTCTATGCAGATCTTAACTATTTTGTACTGTTTATGATTAATGACATGATTTCTTCTATGCCAATTAATTCGTATGGATCTCAAAAATTTAATTTGCAATCAACCACAATAATTGGTACTTTTATTTATTCATTTCATATGTACACCAAACAGATTATAAAACAAAAAAAGAGAGAATATATTCTCTTCTACAAAATTAAGAAAAAAATGAATTGAAATAATTTCTTAGAAAGAAGAGTAGAAAAGAGAAAAAATAAATCAAGAATTAATATTTTTATATTTTATTTGATATTTTAACGATATTTTAGTAAAAAATATCCAAAATATTTAAAATATTTTAATCAAAAAAAGATATTTAAGTGCTATTTAGTAACATTTTAACAACAATTTTGATAATTTTATCATAATTGATCAAAAGATATATATATATCACATTTCGATATTGAGATATATAAAATAAAAACAATATCATCAATATTTTTATCATTTGCTACAATTGAACAAGTATTTTTACAAAATATCCATAAAAAGGAACATGTATATTTAGAAAAAATATTATTAAGATACTTTAGAATATGATAATAGTATTATCTTGTTTTTTATTTATAATATTCTTCAATTTTATTAAAAATAATATTAATTAAAGATATAAATTATTAAATTAAAAAAATATTGTTATTTTAAAATAAGGTGATATGGTGGGGTAAACTTATAATAAAAGTATTTAGAAAAAAATTGAGTTATATATGTTGCTTTTTCTTTTGTGCGGAAAGGAAATAAAATAATTCTATTAAAATATTATTTCAATAGAGTATTCGTATTCATTTAACAATTTTTGGAAAAATAAAGAGAGAGAAAACATGTAATTAATAAATAGACTAAATAACATTAATTGTTTAATATAATGAAACCCCACATCTCCGCTAGCTAATATTAAATAACTTTTGCCTAAAGGATAAAGCCATAATTGTATGAGTGTCTTTCGAACCACACAAAACAGTATCAAACAGAGACACCCAATATTTTTTTTTAAAAAAATGTCTATTGATAAATATTTTATTTATTTTTAGACAATTCAGCTTTATTATTATTATAAAGTAATTATATAAGATAAAATTATTATTTTTTATTTTATTTTGTTATTTTTATAACTACATTATATAGAGAATATTTTAACTTTAATAAACTATAAAAAATAATTCAAAAAATCAAATAAGAATATAAAAATGATTATTTATCTTTATACTATCAATTTTTAATGAAAATAAGATTAAATAATTATATAAATTAAGTGCTTTTTTAAAAAATTAATATGAAAATTGTGCAATTGCATTCCTAAATAATATAATTCATTTTTATTAGTGAAACAGAGGTTGCCGTCTCTGGACAATATAATTCCCATTACTGTCCTCAATTTTCAAAAACTTCCTTTGCTCAATCCCCATTTTGTGCACTCAACCACCATCAGAAACAAAATAATAAGTTAACCACCCAAGACAAAGATGGGACCCCATTTGCTTACTATTTAGTATGCTTATGGACTTAAAGAACCTTAATGTAAAAAAAAAAAAAAACATTATGTATATTAAAAGATATATCAGAGTATAATCTATAAGTATTATAAGTAAACAAATATTGATATCAATGTAATTAAATTGAAAAATTCAAATAATCAAATCGATACACTTAAATCTAAAATTTTAATCTAATCTCTTAGATTAGGATATGATAGAAATGAAAAGTTTTATAATGGGATCAAATTTAGATGAAAAATATTTTGTTTAGATTTTGATTGAAATATTTTAAATCTAATACTATCTAAATTATTATTATAATTATGAATAAATTTATATTTTATTTTATAATATATTATATTTAAATATTATACATATCTTAATTATATTAACTTATTAGTTTAATTTTCACAATAAAATATAAATCATTACAATAATTAATAAGTATCAAATTATTCTTTTTATTTTTGTAATTATCTTACTTATAATTATAAATAATAATTTTTGGTAGAGTAATATCAATTTAAAATTATATGTGTTAGAGAAAAATACAATAATTCAAAATAAGCTTCAAGCTTAATTCGATCTTTAGATTCGATTTTTTTTATCTAATTAGATTAATTATTTTATCAAATTGATTTTAGATTGAAAATTTTTAAATTTGATTTAATTCTAATTAAATTTGAATCAATGAAAAATACATAATTTTGAGCTGCTATTCAGTACTAATAATTATATCTAAATTTACAATTTACAAAATAGTAGTTAATAAAAAATTGATAAAACAATTATTGGTTGATCTTATATGAGATGATACGATGGTTCAAATTAATTAACATTGAAGAGAGATAATAGTGAGCAGGTGTTTCAAACATATCATATTGGGTATGTTGTTCGTGTATGTGCAGGTGTTTTCCAACAAAAAATCACATATCTTTTATTCATGTTAAAAAGCTATACCTAAATAATTTAAGAAAACTTAATATTTTTATGAAAGTATAAAGTTTAATAGTTAATTGTAATTTAAAAATAATTTTCATGTTTTGTGTTGTAGTTTCAATTATTACTATAATTTATAATTGTTAGACGTAGAAAGGAAAGAAAAATATGTAGATAAACAGTTAGAGTAGTTAATTCTTTATTTCTTTTTTTTACCTTTAATTACACTCTTCTATTTTGATTTGTCTCACCATCACATTAGCTTAATTCAAAATTAATTAATAATTTTTAAAAATTATTATATCAATTTTATGATTATAATATATTTATAACATATAATGTCTTTTAATAAATAAGTATTATTTATTATTTTTTGATTAAGTGGAGTGATATTTTCATTGATGTTATTACTTGTTTTTAATACATTTGTATTTTTTGAGAAAATAAAATCACCAATATAATGGTTACTTTGAAAAAAAATTAACACTAAAAAATGTTCTAAATTGTCCCTTTCTTGATGTCGGAGAGAATTTAAGTATCTAAATTTAATAATTTTAGTGAGAAATAAGAAATAGTATTAATTGAATATCTTCGTATTTCTCCTTTTCATTTAAAAGGTATATATATAGGTATCTTTGCATACATAACAGGGTGCATATTAGAAAACCTAGTTAATACGAACTAGTTTACAGAATTTAGATCATTCGTTACAAGTATTTACAAATAATAGAAGGAAATTTACATAGATGAAATCAATCCGCTATCTCTATCTTCAGAAAATCAATTATCAAACTCTCTACAAAATACAAATCTCATACATAAGCATTCTTCTCCTTCACCTCACACATATTCCTATCAAATAAACAAAATGAAAATTGAAGAGCCAGAGCCAAATTCCAACTCATATCATATCTTGGATTGGCTTGAAGGTTCAGTTTCATACCATTTTTTTTATGATCCATGCAATTCAACCCAAGAAACTACTTGTCTCAATATCTCCAATGCCACTCCAACTACTCCTACCATAAAACATGCTAATCCTACTACCATTAACCCTCTTCCTCCATCTATTTCATCAAAGAAACGAAAAGTATACAATAATTGAATCACAAAATCGACGAAAGAAACACGGCCGGAAGATCAGCCAATCCGATAATGGAGATACAATAGTTGAAGAAGTAATTGCACTCAAGAAATTAGTTGGAAACAAAAAATGCACATCTAAGGCTATACGAAATAACAACAATAACGGTAATAACAAGGAGGGAAGGTTAACATAGCAATTATTTAAGCCTTGTGCTATAGCTATCTCATCTAGCAATTAAGGAAATTGTTTTATGTCATTTACTTTGAATTGATTTAGGACTTGTTGATTTAAGTTTCATTTTCTTCCCACTTTTTTTATTCCTTGCTCATCTGATTTTAGTACTATTTTGTTTTAATTATATCAATTTTTCGTAAAGTTTTGATCTATAAACTAAAATTTTATTTGGTATTTTTAAAATTTGGTTCTTTTTAAGAAAAGAAAACAAAAATGACTTTTGAGATGAATCTTTGTCACAAATTGAGAATCTAGTCGTGAATATTACCGACCTTATTGTGGGTGGCTCTAATGTGAACTAAATGATGAGACATACTGTGACTCGTGGGGTTACCTAATGTTACCAATTTTGGTTCCTTTGAATCTTGCTATTGCCAAAAAATTGAAAAAAAGTTCAATGGTTTGAACTTTAAAAGATGAATGAGTAAGATAATGTTTTATGTTAACACCTTAAATATGGTGAGATTCTTGCTGAGAGAGCTCGCAAACAACTTGAGGGTGAGCAAGATGTAAAGTATGTAAATGTTATTGAAATATGGACGCATTCTAACTACTTGTGTCAGAATTATGTTATGAACATCCTTAGTGATTCTCTATACAATGAGTATTGTAAGGAGAAAACAGCTAAAGACTTATGGGAGTCTTTGGACCAAAAATATCAAACTAATAGTGTCGTTATCAAGAAATTTTTAGTTAGTCGTTTTCTTGATTATAATATGGTGGACTTTAAATCTGTATGCAATCAAGTATGTACACAAATTTCAAGATATCTTAACAAAGATGCATGATGAAGGGATGGTGCTAAGTAAGACCTTTTAAGTTGCAACCGTTATTGAGAAGTTACTCCTTTCATAGATAGAGTTTAAGGCCTACCTTAAACATAAACAAAGAGAAGTGTTTTTGAAGAACCTTCTTATAAGATTTAAGATTAAAGAAGACAACAAAGCTTATTCTAAAAGAAGGTATATCCCATTAGCACCCAATGCTAATGTGGTCGAGCATGAGCAAAGCTCCAAGCAAAATAAGTACAAGGGCAAGGGAAAGTTTGGTAAAGGATCTAAATTGGGATCTAGAGAAATAACTTTTAAGAAGTTAAGCTTTATAAAAATTTACTTTAATTGTTAGAGAACATGACATAAAGCCCTTGATTGCAAGTTTCCAAAGAGAAACAAGAATTGTAAGGAAAGCATGATTGACAACATCACTCAAGATATCTATGATATTGACTTGTGTGCAATCATCTATGAGATAAAACTGGTGGGATCAAACCTAAAAGAATGGTAGATTGATACTAATGCAACTAGGCATGTTTGCTCAAACAAGGAGTTATTTACCACTTTCGAATCTGTTAAGGATGGAGAGATGTTGTTTATGGAAAACTCTACTACTTCTGTTATTGAAGGACAAGGAAGAATAGTACTGAAGATGACCTCGGGAAAGGATCTAACTTTGAAGAGAGGAAGGATTTGACTTTGAACATTGTATTGATTGTGCCTGAGATTCGCAAGAATCTAATTAATGTCTGGTTTGTTGCTGAATTAGCATGGCTTTAATTGTCTTTGAGTTAGATAAGGTCATCTTGATTAAAAGGCATATATTAGTAGGCAAGGGTTATGTGTGTAATAAAGTTTTAAGCTAAATTTTACAACTGTAATGCTAAGAAAATTAATAAAGTTTATTCTTCTACTTACTTGCTTAAGTCTTCTAATTTATGGCATAGTAGATTAGGTCATGATAATTTTGATACAATGCATAACTTGATTAATTTTGATCATATACATGCTTTTCAAATTGATTGCAAACACAAGTGCGAGACTTGTGTTGCGGCAAAAATGACCAGGTCATCTTTTCATTCGATTAAAAGGAATACTAAATCAATTGATTTAATCCATAACGATCTATGTGATTTGGAATTTCTTCAACCTAAGAGATGATGATAACTATTTTATTACTTTTGTTGATAATACTAGGAAATATTGCTACGTGTATTTGCTTAAAAGTAAAGATGAAGCTATAGAGGAAATTATTTTTTATAAAACAAAAGTTAAGAATCAACTTAAAGAGAAAATCAAAGTATTGTGCATTGATCATAGTGGTGAGTATAAAGCACTATTTGGTGAATTCTATGCACAATACAAAATTATACATAAACAATTGCACCTTACCCTCAGTAAAATGGAATTTCTGAGCATAAGAATCTTACCTCGAAAGAAATAATGAATGCAATGATAGTAAGTTCTAGGTTACCACAGAACTTGTAGGGGAAAACTGTTTTATTAGCTAAATACCTTTTAAATAAGGTATCACTAAAAAAGGCACATAAAATACTATATGATTTACTTAAAAGAAGGGTACATTCCTATAAATATTTATGAGTATATGGGTGTCTTGCTAAAGTAATCATACCTATACCTAAGAAGGTGAAAATAAGTCCAAAAATGATAGATTTCATCTTCATTGGATATGCATATAATAATAGTGCTTATTTGTTTCTTGTGCATGAGTCAAATATCCCAAACATACACAAGAACACGACAATGAAATCATGGAATGCATCATTCTTTGAACATGTATTTACAGATAAGTCTCAAAAGGAATCAAGTTTCTTTCCTTATGTATAAAGATAGTCGAGACCAAGAACTTGAACAAGAGGTTGAGAATGAGATTAAGGATGAACCCAGATGTAAGAAGAGGGTTAAGACAAAAATGTCATAGGGTCTAGAATTTGTGACCTACTTCCTAGAAAGTACACTTCAAACCTATGAAGAGGTTGTGAACTCTTCTTAATGTCCTCAATGTAAAGATGTTAATAGTGAGATTGAGTCAATTTTGCAAAATTACACTCTAGAACTAATTGATTTACTTCTAGGTAGTAAAACATTAGGATTCAAGTAGATTTTTATGAGAAAACATAGACCAGATGGATCAATTGAAAAGTACAAGGTCATGCTTGTAATTAAGGGATACAAACAATGACATGACCTTGACTACTTTAATACTTATTCTCCTATGACGAGAATAACATCCATAAGGATGATAATTACTATAGCGAATTTGCAAAATCTTGATATATATCAAATGAATATAAAGACATTCTTTCTAAATGGAGAATTAGATAAAGAGATCTATATGGAACAACCCAAGGGTTTATCGGGTCAGGACAAGAAGAAATGGTCTGTAAGTTAGTAAAGTCTTTACATGGCTTAAAGTAAGCACCAAAACTGTGGCATGAAAAGGTTGATAATGTTATAAGGACAAATGACTTTAAAATCAACAAATGTGACAAATGTGTATTTGTCAAGAACACTGAAGATGGTTATGTCATTTTGTGTCTTTACATTGATGGCATGATAATTGTGAGTAGTAATGATCAAATGGTCAAATCCACTATGAATAGGTTGAATTCAAGGTTTGACATGAAATATATGAGACCTATTGATATAATTATGAGAATTAAGATATTCGATTGATGTAAATCTATACCTATCTAAGAATAGAGATGAGTGTGTGTTTCAACTAGAATATTCTAGAGTGATAGAAATTCTTATGTACTTGATAAGTTGTATAAGATCAAGTATACCTTACGATGTAAGTAAACTAAGTAGATATACTTGTAATCCAAAATCTGATCACTGAAAAGGTATTACAAGACTGCTTAGATACTTAAGATATATACGTAGCTGTGAACTATACTACACAAGATATCTAATTGTATTAGAAGGATGCAGTGATGCAAATTGGATATCTGATATGAAAGATTTAAAGTCTACCAACGGATATGTGTTCACACTAGGTGATGCAAATGTTTCATGGAAGTCCTCTAAAGAGATATGCATTGTTAAATCCACGATAGAATCTAAGTTCATTACTTTGGATAAATGTGATGAAAAAGTCGAATGGCTATGAAATTTCTTATAGGATACTCCTAAGTGGGTAAAGCTTGTGCCTGTAATATGCATCCATTGTGATAGTTAATTGGTTATTGGCAAGGCATAAAATATTATATATAATAGTAAGTTTCAATTTATACATCGTAGATATAATACTATTAAACAACTATTCTCAACTAGAATTATCTCTATTAACTATGGCAAGTCAAAAGATAACATTGTGAATTTGCTAACCAAATAGTTAAATAAAGAGTTAGTTGATAAGTCATCAAGTGATATGAGACTAAAAGTCATGAATGAATAAGGATTTTTAAAGAAAACCCAACCTAATTGACTAGAGATGCCAAGATCTAGGTTCAAAGGGACAATTTAGTTGTAAAGACTTAGTTGAATCATTGTGGGGGTTTAACCTCAAATTCATTCATATAATAAAAAATAGTGGTATCTGTGAGGAAAGGTTAAGTTAAGGCTTTTAATGATTCTTATGAAGAGAATACCGAGTGAAGTATGCAGATTACTCTTATAAATAAGAGATCGCCTATATGAGAGAGAAATGAGATCGCTTCGAAAGGGAATCATGTAGGGCTCGATTCCTTAGAAACTCTCATAGAATCAGGCATATGTTAATGGTTAAAACGAACATAACAGTGACAACTAACTTATGTCAAGTAAAACTCTTGTGTGAAGTATGTCATCACTTACATATAGCTCAAATGCATCGCGTTTACTGATCAAACAGTATGATAAATATACTTTCATAAATGAATGTTCAAAAGGTAATACCTACCATCTTATGTAGGTTTCGAACCGTTAAATTCTATCTGTTTCAAATTTAATTTGAAAAGTTTCTTCTAAATAAATTCTGTCATTTTTCATTCATGTGGGCATTACTGGAAATTTTGAATGGGAAAAATTAATTTAATTTTGAACTGTTTTAAAAGAAACAATGGTGGAAATGGATTTTAACTATTTTGAAAGAAACAGTGTTGCTATTTCTCTTTATATCCTTTAATTGCTCCTGCTGTTATACATATTTCTCTATATATATTGAAAAGGAAAGTCACTTGACAGAGAAGAAAAAAGTTACAAAAAGAAAACAGAGTGCGGAAAAGCAATTTTTAATTTTTTGTATTTTTAATCTAGAATTAAGTTTTTTTTTTAGAATTTAGATACTTGATAATTCGTTAGAAAAAATATTCTATTTGATTGTTATATTTTGAGAGATAATTTTTTTAGATTTCTTAAATACCTATTAGAGAAAAAAAAATCTTAAAAACATCGTATAATACACGATTCTCGAACATTTTACTATTTTATTTATGTTTTATGTCGTTTAAAATTTATATATGTATTTATGCTTATTTTATTTTAATATAATTTTATACTATATTTATTTTTAACTTGTTTGTAAATGTATTTCTCCTAAATCTAACAAATTCAAGAGTTATCATCCATTTCTAGTGATGCCAATCATCGACTAGCTGCTTATGGTCTTCAAGCTCTATCACATCACATGTCCTTGGGCATTTTGCTTCTACAGAACCACGATTCATTATCTTTGCTCAGATTCTATGAAGTTAGTCCTTGGTTTTCCTTTCCAAAAACATTGCAAACTCTTATATTCTCCAAATTCTCAATGAGGTTTTAGAAAACAAACAAAATATTCACATTATTGATATTGGTGTCCCACATGGTGTTGAATGGCCTACACTGCTTGAGGCCTTGAGTTGCTGTTTGGGTGGTCCTCCTCCGATGGTTCGAATCACAATCATTGCTGTACGATTGAGAAAGACCAAAACAAAGATACCCCATTTTCAATTGGTCCACAAGGAGACAATTTTTCATCTCGGCTTCTTAGATTTTCCAAGTCTTGGAACGTCAATTTGAAAATCAACATGCATGATAATTTCACACTGTAGAAGCTAAATGCCCAAGAAATCAATTATTCTACAATGAAATCGTAATTGTTTGTGCATACTTTAGACACCACCAATTGAACCATAACACCCCAGATGAAAGAAATGAGTTTTTGAAAGCAGTTAGAGATATGAAGCCAAAAGGGATGATTCTAAGTGAGAATAACATTGAATGTAGTTGCAATAATTGTGGGGATTTTGCTACTAAGTTCTCGCTGCGAGTGGAGTACTTGTGGAGGCTTATGGACTCAACAAGCACGGCAGTTAAAGGTCGAGAAAACGACGCAAGGAGGTTTATGAAAGGAGAGGCAGCAGAGGTATTGATACAGATGGGTGAAATGAATGAAAGGAAAGAAAAATGGTGATAGTGAATGAGAAGGGTAAGGTTTATGGGGGAAATGTATGGGGAAGATGCAATTGATGTAGGTAGAGCTTTGTTGAGAAATGATGATAGTAATTTAGAGATGAGAGTTAATGAGAAAGATGGTTGTGTGGGTTTATGGTGGAGAGGACAACCTGTTTCATTTTGCTCGTTATGGAAGTTGGGTGATGAAATTAATACTCTAGCATTTTTCTCTCTTTCTTTCTTTTTTTAAACCATTCAAGTGATTTCTAGATTTTTTTTTCACATTATTTCTTTTTATAATTTGATCAATACTTTTTAAATTTCTCATTTTGATCTCCTTAAGCTTTTTACAAACATTAGTTCAATTTTAAATTAGTCTAAAATTTTATATTACTCGTTGCAGAGCAATTATCGAAACAAATGAGATTATTACTTGTGGAAAATATCTTTTGGTTTAACTTAAAACGAGTTGTAAAAAAAAAAGGTTTGATTTTTTTTAGATCAATTTTAATTAGTGATTTGAAAACTATAATTTAAACTGATTTCAAATATTATTCACTTATTTAAATGTAATAGTAAAAGATCTAAAATCATTCTCTTTTCAATTTTTATAAGGTGATTTTTTTAAAAGTCACAAAATGAGACTATCAACAAAAATTATTTTGTTAAGGTTAGGTGTTACGTTCCACTCAACTCAAGCTTGGAAGACTCTAGAATATTCCAGAGTACATTAGCATGTGTTGGAAGGTCCTAAAATGTACTAGAATATTCTAGAACATGCTGTATGGTTTATGAAGAATGTAGAAGTTTTTAAAAGCTTCTAGAACATCTTAGAACTTGAATGAAGGAACTAAACAATTCTAAAAGACTCTAGAGTTGACTGGACTTGACAAAAAGGTTCTACGACCTTGTGGCATGTTGTAAACAAAACTAGATCAACGTAGATACTCTTATACATTCTAGACATGTTAGGATCTAGAAACTTATGACATAACTTTAGTCTTGGTGTCACACTATAAATAAGCCTCTTGGTCTTCATTTGTACCCATTCTTGGAAAGTTGTAAAATAACTTATCTAGAGCAATGCAAAGCATTCTTCACAAACTCTCTTCTGTTCTTGCTTTGCTCTTAAATCCTCTAAGTCTCTTTGGAGTGTTTTGTTTGGGTTGGAAGGCAAGCTTAGTGCAATAGACCTTGTTAAGTGCCACACGATTGTTAGTTGAAGTCTAGAGTTGTGACAGTTGGTAACAAAGCTTTTGATTAAAGCTTTACTATCCTTGGCATAATGAAGACTAGTACCCCAACTACACCAAGTGTGAATGTTCCACTAACGAAACATGGGCGTGAAGAAGTTCAAAAACCACCAACTAAGAAGTCTCGAGCCAAGTCGAAAGAAATGATCTCTAGCTTGGAAGCACGTGTTAGGAGTGCTTAAGACAGCTTGGGGGAGCTGTTCGACCGGGTGGATAACTTGGAGGAATGTTGCAACGACTTGGAGAGGCTAAGGGTGCAGAGATCCATGTGGCAGTCAAGATGTCTCTCAATGAGTTAGATAATGGGTTAAGGGAAGAGATCTATGGGTTAAAGGCCGAACTTGCCAAGATACGTGATGAGTGCTTAAAAAGCACTAAAATTATCATGATTTTATTCACTTTAACTTATTAAAAAGATATATTATATGATTTTGTCATGTTTTTATATAAATCAGTCTTTTCGGAATCACGGGTATTTTTATTGTTTTTCAGGTATTTTCGCTTAAAAAAGTAACTTAAAGACTCAGAAAAATACTGTAGGCAATACATCACAAATATATGAGAAAAGGTCAAAAAAAGATGGAAAAATTGGACAAAATGGGTCAAAAAGAATGAAACCGCACGCAGTTGCTCAACAACTCCGACCAACGTGCGCAGCGTGCCTAGCAAAGTACGCACATCATCCAGTCATGCCAAAGTTGTCGCGTACACAGCGCCCATTCCACTCACGCATGCTGCCCAATAGCCCCAAAAAACGCGCGCAACGTGCCTAGCAACGCCGAGCAATGAGCGCCGCAACGTCCAACCGCGCCAAGCAATGCGCGCGCATCACCCAGTCACACCGAAGTTTTTGCGTATACAGTGCCCATTCCACGCACGCCACCACACCCTACTTACCAATGACGTCATCATTCACCTAACACGTGTTTTCTACATTTTTTATTATTTTTCAACCCACTTTTTCTTTCTCTCCGTTCCTATAAATACCTTCATTCTCTCCACACCAAAACACACATAAAATCATCTTCTTCTCTATCTTTCCATTTCTTAGTTTTAGAGTTCTTCTCTTTTTCAAAAGAACTAATTATGTTTTTGTAATTTAATAGGTTTTTGATTCAATAAATGAAAATACAATTTCGTTTGGAGGTTTTCCAACAATAGGAATAAAATCAAAGTACTGTAAGGATTTTATTTTCTTTACATTTATTTTTTATGCTTATTTCTTATATGTTATATTTAATTTGTTTATGATTAAATTTAACTTTGGTGACTGTTTGTAAACATGATATAATGATAATGTTGTTATTCTTACGAAATATTAAATAGGTAAAAATCTCTAAAATGAATTTATTTTATTTTTATTCAAGATTTTATATTAAGAATGTTAGAGAGAAATATATTATTTTTCATTACAAACTTAAATTTGAAAATTAGATTTTAAGGTTTAGTTATCCGGTCTAATTTAGAATAGTGCTATTTTATTTGTTGGTACAATCGCCCGGTAGTTAGAGTGAAGCTCTATTTCAAAAAAAATTATAAGAATTATTATCTGAAAATGTATTGAGAGCATGTTTTCAGTAGTGGTTTTAAAACTTGAAAGTTAATACTCGGATAATTAAATTCTCAGATTTAATTTGGACACCTTGAATAAAGTTTAAACTGTCTAACCCTACCAAATGTGACATTTAAATGGTTCATTTTCAATCTCTTAGAAAAGAAGAAATTAATTTAATTAACCAAATTAGTTATCAACCTCACCCATATGTGTTAATTTATTTGTTTAGTTAACAAAGAATATCTAACCCCACCAAAGGTGGTATTCATATAAAAAAAATTCAATAAACATCAATTTATATCATTAATAACCTAAATAATATGAGCAAATATAATTAACTTAGTTATTATATCCATAAATACTCCACTATTATAAATGATACAATTTACATAAATATTTATTGAATCTGTATCTGTATCTATGTTTATTTTTATGTTATTAGATTAAAAACACAAAAACCTAAAATATCGTAACAGAATGTTTAGGATTTAATCGTTTTTAAAAATTTGAATAATAAATTATATGTGGTTTTTAATTTATTATTCAAATTTTAAAAAACGAAATTAAATCCTAAACATTCTGTCACAATATTTTGGGTTTTTTTGTTTCTAATCTAATAACATAAAAATAAACATAGATACATATTCAATAAATATTTATGCAATTTTATCATTTATAATAGTGGAGTATTTATAAATATAATAACTAAGTTAATTATACTTCTTCATATTATTTAGGTTATTAAATATATAAATTGATATTTATTAATTTTCTCTTTTTTATATGAATACCACCTTTAGTTGGATTAGATATTTTTTATTAACTAAACAAATCAATTAACACATATGGGTGGGGTTGATAACTAATTTGGTTAATTAAATTAATTTCTTTTTTTTCTAAGAGATTGAAAATGAACCATTTAAATGCCACCTTTAGTAGGATTAGACAGTTTAGACTTTATTCAAGGTATCCAAATTAAACCTAAGAATTTAATTATCTGAATACTAGCTTTCAAGTTTTAAAACTATTACTGAAAACATGCTCTCAATACATTTTTAGATAATAATTCTTATAAAAAAAATTTGAAATAAAGCTTCACTTTAACTACCGAGCGATTGTACCAACAAATAAAAGAACACTACTCTAAATTAGACCGGATAACTAAACCTTAAAATCTAATTTTCAGATTTAAAATTGTAATGAAAAATAATATATTTCTCTCTAACATTCTTAATATAATATTGAATAAAAACAAAATCAATTCATTTTAAAGATTTTTACCTATTTAATATTTCGCAAGCATAACAACGTTATTATTATATCATGTTTACAAGTAGCCAGTAATGTTAAATTTAATTATAAATAAATTAAATATAACATATAAGAATAAAACATAAAAAATAACTGTAAAGAAAATAAAATCCTTACAGTACTTTGATGTTATTTCTGTTGTTGGAAAATCTCCAAACAGAATTGTATTTTCATTTATTGAATCAAAAATCTATTAAATTACAAAAACATAATTAATTCTTCTCAAAAAGAGAAGAACTTTAAAACTAAGAAAAACTAAAAACTAAGAAATTAAGAGAAAAAGATAGAGAAGAAGATGATTTTAGGTGTGTTTTGGTGTGGAGAGAATGAGGGTATTTATAGGTAAGGAGAGGAAGAAAAAGTGGGTATAAAAATGATAAAAAAATGTAGAAAATGCGTGTTAGGTGAATGATGACATCAACTGACGTCATTGGTAGGTGGGGCACGGCGGTGCGCGCGGAATGGAGCATAGATGCGTGCGAATTGGGCGTAGGCGCGCATAGAATGGACATTGTGTGCGAGACAACTTCGACGTGGTTGGGCGATGTGCGCGGGTTGCTCAGTGCTACTGGTCGTTTCGATGTGCGCTACTCGATGTTGCTGGGCACGTTGGTCGGCGTTGCTGGGCAACTGCATGCACAATTTCATCCTTTTTGATCAATTTTGTCCAATCTTTCCATCTTTTTTTGACTTTTCCTCATTTATTTTATAAATATATTTGTGACGTATTGCCACCAGTATTTTTTTGCGTCTTTAAATTACTTTTTTAAGCGAAAATACCTAAAAAACAATAAAAATATATGTTATTCCGAAAAGACAGATTAATATAAAAACATGATAAAATCATATAAATATATATCTTTTTAATCAATTAAAGTGAATAAAATCATTGTAATTTTAGTGTTTTTTAAGCATTCATCAGTACGTGATCTTGTCCAAAGAGAAATTACTAATGTGTTACCTAGAGTTGAGGATATGGGTGGTAACCTAGCACTTTGCTAGCGGGCTATGACCTCGAGAACTAACACAACCACCATCATTGATGGCCAATAAGGTGGAAGTTCCCAAGCCAAAGACCTTCAATGGTGCTAGGAATGCTAGGGAAGTTGAGCACTTCCTATAGGGGCTTGAACAATACTTTGAGGCTACTAGCATAACAGACCATGCCAGCAAGATCCGAACCGCTACCATGCACTTGTTTGACATTGCTATGTTGTGGTAGAGATAGAGGTATAGAGATGTGCAAAAAGAGATATGCATAATTGACACCTTTGACGACTTCAAAAGGGAGTTCAAAATCCAATTCTTCCCCGTGAATGTTGAAGAGGAGGCAGGGGCAGACTGTGATGGTTGAAACATATAGGTAGCATAAGGGACTATGTGAAGGAGTTCACAACCTTATTGCTAGAAGTCTGTGACACATTAGACAAGGATGCGCTAATATTGTTCATGGATGGTCTCCAATCATGATCTAACCTTGAACTCAAGCGACATGGTGTCCAAGACTTATCTTCGACCATTGTGGTTGCTGAAAGCCTTATTGACTACTCCATAAACAACAAGGGCTCGAAGGATGCAGATAGAAATTTTGGTGGAGGAAAGAATGAGGGAGGCCATGCCAAAAGTCAAGGCCACAAAAATCATAAAGAAGGCTCCTTGTTCAAACCATGAGATAAGGGAAAGAAAAAGGAGGATCATGGTACCTTAAAGCCCCGTGTGACGTGCTTCATATGCGATGGACCGCATTGGGCATGTGAATGTCCAAAAAGGAAGGCATTGAGTGCCTTAGTTGCCTTCATGGATGACTAAGACGGAAGCAAGACGAATAAAGGTGCAACGATGGGTTCTTTGCGGCTGCTTGATGCATTGTAGAGTTCCTTGATGATCTCTAAGGGCTTGATGTTCATGGATGCAACAATTAATGGGAAGATCTCCAAAGCCTTAGTCAACATAAGTGCATCTCACAACTTTGTTTCACTAGAGGAAGCCAAGAGATTCAGTCTCAAGGTTACTAATGGAGAATGCTCTCTCAAAGTATTTAACTCGGAAACACTACCTCTCCAAGGAGTTGCTCATAAATTTAAGGTTGGTCTTGGTGCTTGGACTAGCCAAGTGGACTTATCGGTGGCATCGATGGATGATTTCTTGGTGGTATTAGGCATGGAGTTCTTGGACCAAGTTAGAGCCTTCCTTGTTCCATGCTCAAACTCTATGTGCATTATAGATGGATCAAACAATTGTGTGGTACCAATGGAGAGGACCACCAAACCTACTATCCAAGTTGTTTCAGCACTTCAATTCAAGAAGGGATTGAAGAGGGAGAAAGAGAGTTACTTGGCCATTTTGAAGGAGTATGATTACGAGGAGGCGTCACCAGAACCAAGCATGCCGACGGAGGTGCAAGTTGTCTTGGATGAGTTCTATGATGTGATGCCTGAGGCGTTACCTAAATGGTTACCTCTAAGGAGAGAGGTGGACCACAAAATCAAGTTGGAGCCCGACACAAGATTACTAGCAATGAGTCCTTATCGGATGGAAAACTTAGAGTTGGAAGAACCGCAGAAGCAACTCATTGAATTGCTAGATATTGGCTTCATTAGGCCCTCTAAGGCCCCATTTGGTGCCCCAGTTCTCTTTTAGAAGAAGAATGATGGATCATTACGAATGTGTATTGACTATCGAACTCTTAACAAAATTACGGTAAAGAACAAATATCTTATTCCACTCATTGCTGACTTGTTCAATCAATTGGGGAACACGAGATACTTTTTGAAACTGGACTTGCGGTTGGGATACTACCAGGTGCGCATAGCAAAAGGGATGAGCTCAAGACTATATGTGTGACCAGGGTGCCTATGAGTTCCTTGTCATGCCATTTGGTCTCACTAATGCACCTACTACCTTCTACACTCTCATGAATAAGCTTTTCCATCCTACCTCAATTAGTTCGTGGTAGTATATCTTGATGACATTGTGATATATAGCCAAACTTTGGGAAAAAAATCTTGAGCACTTGAGGAAGATGTCGAGATCTTGAGGGAAAATGAGTTATATGTCAAGAAGGAGAAATGTTCCTTTGCCCAAAATGAGGTGATGTTCTTGGGGCATAGGATAAAGGATGGGATGCTTATGATGGATGGAACCAACGTGAAAGTCATCCAAGAACGGGAACCTCCTAGTTAAGGTCTTTCCTTGGACTTATGAACTACTACAGGAGGTTCATCAAGTCATACTCAGTAAGAGCATCCCTGTTGACTAACCTGCTCAAGAAGAACAAGTCTGGGGAATGGACAAGTGAATGTCAAGCTTCATTCAAAGACTTGAAGAAGGCCATTAGTGGAGAACTGGTGCTTTGTCTATCAAACCCCTTTAAGATGTATGAGTTTCATACAAATGCTTCAGACTTTGCCATTGGTAGAGTGTTGATGCAAGAAGGGTGTCTGATAGCATATGAGAGTCGTAAGCTTAATGACACCGAACGTTGTTACATGGTGCACGAAAAAGAGATGACAACTATCATCCATTACCTAAGTGTCTTGGCGACACTACTTGTTGGGTTATCACTTGGTGATCATGACGAACAATGTAACAACCAACTACTTCCAAACTTAGAAGAAATTGAGTCCCAAGCAAACTCGGTGGCAAGACTTCTTGGCGGAGTTTGACTACAAGCTTGAGTACAAGCCCGAAAAGGACAACGTTATGGGTGATACCCTAAGTCTAAAAGTAGAGTTAACAGCCTTAAGTAGACCAAGCAGTCCCTTGTTGGAAAGGATCAAAGAAGGGTTGGAACATGATGACCTGGCTTAAAACCTCTTTTCCTTTATCAAGGATGGAAAGACAAGGCAATTTTGGCTGAGTGACGAACTACTCTATACCAAGCAGAACCGCATTTATGTGCCTAAGTGAGGGAACTCAAGGAAGGAGCTGATCAAGGAATGCCACAATTCACTATGGGATAGACACCCAGGTATGAAACGCACCCTTGTCTTGATCAAGTCCATTTACTACTGGCCTCAACTATAGGATGATGTTGAAGCCTATGTGAGAACTTGTCTTTTATGCCAACAAGAAAAGATGAAGCAACATGCACCAAGAGGCTTGTTAGAGCCACTACCTATCCTAGAGAGACCATGGGAGTGTCTCAATGGACTTCATTACTTGCTTGCCAAAATCAGAGGGCTTTGGTAGCATAATTGTAGTCATTGATCACTTCAGCAAGTATGCAACCTTCATACCTGCCTCAGTAGATTGCATTATGGACGAGATGGCACAGTGGTCCTCAAGCATGTTGTGAAACATTGGGGAATTCCATCCAACATTGTGAGTGACTGAGACCCATGATTTACTGGGAAGTTCTAAACAGAGTTGTTCAAGTTGTTGGGATCAAACTTGAACTTCTTCACAAGCTTTCATCCATAGAGCGATGTGAAAATAAAACGTGCCAATGCATTGCTGGAGCTCTATCTCAAGCACTTTGTTAGTGCAAACCAACATGATTGGGCTAAGTTGCTAGATGTAGCCCATTTCTCTTATAACTTGCAGCAGAGTGAGTCCATTGGCAAGAGTCCCTTCGAGATCATCATGGGACAACAACTCATGACTCATCATGCTTTGGCCACAAGTTATGAAGGAAAGAGTCATGCTGCCTTGAAATTTGTGAAGATATGGCACGAGCAAGTCGAGTTAGCCTGAGGCTATTTGAACAAGGCGTCTAAAAACTGAAGAAGTGGGATGACAATAAAAAAAGGATGATCGAGTTTCAAGAAGGAGATTTGGTCTTTGTCAAGTTATTTCCCCAAAAGTTCAAGTCTCTATGGAAGGTTCACACAGAGTTAGTACGGAAGTACAAAGGGCCATTTCTAGTCCTTAAGCGAGTAGGTAAGGTGTCCTACAAACTACAACTCCTTCCTAAGCTTAAAATTTACCCAATCTTTCATGTAAGCATGTTGAAGCCTTATCATGGATATGGGGAAGGCATGAGTCGGGGAGAATCAAAGAGGCCGCCCACCGTGGTAGTAACCTCCTTTGATAGAGAAGTGGACTCTATCTTGGCGGATCGCCTAATTCAGCGTAAGGGTGTACCAAACTATCAGAAATACTTGGTCAAGTGGAAGAATGCCCCAGACATAGAGGCAAGTTGGGAACCTAAATACTCTTTGTGGCAATTCAAAGATCACATAGAAAGTTTCAAGCTTGAAGGCACGACGAGGGCATCGCAAACTTGAGTGGGGAAGGGTGTTACATCCTGCTCAAATTGTCCCCTAAAATCCAAAGAAATGGTGGTTATCTAAAGGATCTAGATTTTTCTACAAGTTACTACATGGGAAAGTTTTAGAGTAGCTTAGTGATGTCTAAAGGGAGCTAGAGTTGGATAGAATCAACTCAAGCATAGAAGACTCCAGAATGTTCCAGAGTACACTAGCATGTGTTGAAAGATGTTAGAATGTGCTGAAATATTCTAGAACATGTTGGATGGTTCATGAAGGATGTAGAAGTCTCTAGAAGCTTCCAAAACATCCTAGAACTTGCATGAAGGAACTAGACAATCCTAGAAGATTCTAGAGTTAGCTAGACTTGATGAGAAGGTCTAAACCTTGTGGCATGTTATAGAAAAAACTATAACAATGTAGAAACTCTTGTACATTTTAAACAAAGTAGGATCTAGAAACTTATGGCATAACCTTAAGCTTGGTGTCACACTATAAATAGGCATTTTGGTCTTCATTTGTACACATCCTTGGGAATTTGTAAGATAACATGCTTAGAGTAATGCAAAACATTCTTCACAAACTCTCTTTTGTTCTTGTTTTACTCTTGAATCTTCTAAATCTTTAAGTCTTTTTCTAATCTCTTTGGAGTGTTTTGCTCGGAATGAAAGACAAGTTTAATGCAACGAATCGTGCTAAGTTTTACACGATTGCTAGTTAAAGTTTAAAGTTATGACAAAAGGAACTGAAAGCTCTAATCTCTATCTAAAGTAACGTGGTTAATCGAAGGGGGAGATTATACCACCAATTATATATACTACTTCAGCAACACTATTGGAACAAAACACTTGGAACAAAATAGTATAAAAACATGCTAGTTTTCATATAAACACCATACAAAAAAATAAAAAATAAAAATGAAAGCAAAAAACAGAAGGAATACGTCCAAACTAATATTATATAAAAAACAGGTACAAAAGAAACATATAAAACAAACATAAGGCCAACCATCCAGTGATGTCAATTTTCAGTACCAATGAGAAATGACCCCATGGAAGTGGGATTCCCACGGGATAGAGTTAAGGATCATCCTCTCCGCCTTGTTCATTTTCCTATCCCTACTTTTCTTATATATTTAAAAAAAAAATACTATGTATTTGCATCAATTTATAGTTAAATTTATTGAGTTTAATTAAAAAAAATTATTTCTATCATTAAATTCGTAAAAATATAATATAATAATGTATAAAATAATAATAATTTTAATAATTGTTAAAATAACAA